>OX465297.1:200091575-201344075 GCA_949987735.1 Leucophora obtusa
AGATATAAAAAATGTTTAACCGCCCCCCTTCGAGAAGACTATCTTTGACTTTTAGAACGAAACCAAATTTGGCAAAGTTGAAGAAGAGAAATGTTTTCCTGTTTATTTTTGACAATTTTTTACATCTTAGAAAAAGGATGCCAGTTCTGTTGTTTTTTAACTTCTGTCTTCTGTCGACGCTATTTTTTTTTTTATTAAATAACAATTCAGGGTTTTCAGAGATCAATTTTTTTATCCACGACTTTTGAATGTATTTAATATTACAGAAGAAAATCGAAGAGTAAAAATATTGAATAGCAATTTATTATAGCGCTATCTATATCTTAAAGTTTGAAAAATTTATCAAAAGCAGTAAAAATTTTAATTTGAATAAAAAACCTAAAGTATTAACTAAACTAATATTTAACCAAAGCTTTCCTATCTTACCAATTCGTAGGCGCACCTTTATTCAGCCAGCTTTAATTTAAACCCCTTTTTAATAAATTCCAGAATTCAATTTAACAACACCATATGCCGTAACACGATCTCTAGCACGACCATATCAAAGTCCCTACAGACCAATACAATACGCTACACCAATGCGTAACCAACACCATCAACAGCGACAACAACTGCCAGATGTTCTATCCCAACACCATCCAAATAATACATCAGCAACACTCTCGAATGTACGAAAAATTGCCCAAGATTTACAGGGAAAAACTAACTTTAATCCTATAGCGAAACCACGAAATATGCATTTAGTAACACCACCCACCTACACAGCACCCGATAAACAACGCCACAAACAATTGATTAACAAAAATTTCAATTTAGCTTTAACAGGTGCGACTAATGACAGTGATATAGAATTGGATATGCGTGGTGCTACAGCACTGCCACCACGGCAATCACCAGCTGATTCGGGTTCAAATCATTCAGGTGGTAGTAATGAAACTGTGCAAATTGATGATGTTATAGAATATGCTGATTCTTAAGGAAAATCCAATGGGAGGACATAAGAATACAAAAGGTGGCACAATGGAAAGATATCGAAATAATTTCAAGAAATTTAAAACTGAGATAATGAAAATTTTAGAGTAAATCGATCAAACTTAAAAGTATTGCTTAGAGATCAAACAGAATTGTATTCAAATTATTCAACATTTCACTGTTCTCTTTTCGAAAATTAATAACTTCCTTCCTAACTAGTGCAATCCTTTTATGAGATATATATGACTTATTCCAGTGATCAGCCAGTCGTTGGAAATCGGTCAGTTATTATTATTATTATTTTTATTTGGAGCGTGTGTAGTAATTTTAAGTGACAATATTTAAAAAAAAACAGGCTTGTGATTTTTAAAAAATATATCTAAAACCATTTTAATTTTATAAAATTAAAATTTTCTGTGGTTTAATGATTGTAGTTTATTAGTTTATGTCATAGTCATAGTTTAATCAACATCTAATTGTATGTAAAATGTTAAAACTTCTTCTTCCTATCTTTGTTATTAACAAATCGTATTTAAAATTGTATTCTTTTTTATTTTGAATTTAATTTAATTTTTTTTTTTTAGTTTATAAGTTGTAAATATTTATTTAGTTTTGATATTAAAATACCTACGAATACATTACAATAGCATTTTCTTAAGATATAAATATTCATTATCCAACAATTTTACAAGTATCTTAATAGTTAAGATATAAGATACTTTACTATATGTTTAACAAATTCAAATTGAGTTTATAGTACGATATATCATATATACATATATTTTTTGTTAAAGTTAAGAGTAATCTGAGATTTGTATTTGTGGTTAAAAATATACAATATATATTTATATACATAAAACAAAAGAAGAAAAAGAATCCTAAATAAAAAGAAATTATTCTCGAAGAAAATGTGGAAAGTTCATTGTTTTGTTGGTATGGTTCGCTGGGTTTTACTTACATAGGTCTTGTTACACTTTGCTGCAAATAAACAGTGGTTTTTGAAATCTTTTTGTGGGAAAAACTTTCAAAACTTTAAAAATATCCAACGGAAAATTTGTTAGAACTGTCACTACCCAGCAAAAAAAGGGATGCCGAAGCAGAGAAAAAGCAGTACAATAAATGATCTAGATGTACTACTTTTTTAACAAAAACACTAATAATTTTATAATTGATTAAAAAATTCTTCCAAAAAAAATATATTTTTTTTTATTTTACAAAATTTTTTTTATTGCCACCTGGCATCGAACTTGCGACCTCATGATTGCTAGTCTAGCTCTCTAACTGGCATAAAAACACCACTTTGTCATTGCGAGCTATTGTGCTTTATTCTCTTTAATAAAAGTACTTTTTAGAGAAGTAGAAAAGGTGCACTGCAATTCAGTATTGTTTTCAGTACTATTTTTATAAGCGCATAAAAAGCAATTTTTCATCATTTTATTTTATATATTTTTAAAAATTTGAAAATTAAAAAAATATTGAATTTTAACAACCCAGCAAACAAAGATGATCATTAATGACTCAGAAATGAGCTCCAAAAACATAAACATTTTTTCACTTTTTCCTATGAAAGTGGTCCGTCCAAAAGAGCCCCCTGTGTACTCAGAAATGACTCAGAAAAAAGAACGTATAAAATCGAAATTGTCATCATAAATTTAAATAATTTTGGAATCTTTTTCGGGTCCGAAAAATGAACCCTCGTTTTGAGACAGCTTTTTAGATTGTAGAGACAACTTTTTGGATTGTTTTCTGAGGGTTCATATTTTCTACCAAAAAAAGAGTGTTTTCAAAAAAACAATAATCATTTCTATGAGCCATTTAAAAATCTTATTTATGAGAGCTCCGAAATTGCTGGCTGGGAAATAATTATAAATACAAAAAAAAATAGTTAAAAAAATTTTAAAAAAAAATTAAAAAAATGTTGGTCCCAATAGGAATCGAACCCGCGATCATCTGTTTAGAAATACCAAATGATACCAATCTAGAACATGTAACCGAACTGTGTTTCTTTAGCATAGTTACTTGTATGTAACATGTCACACATTCTTGCAAGATACTTTTTTTAATTCTAATTCTAAAAATATCCCCAAAAAATCCCCATCTAGAAACGAGTAAAAAAGTTAAAGTCGGCCATGCCGACTATACAATACGCTACACCAGTCTGGTTAAAAGCCAACTAATGTTTGGATCCGAAATTCGAATGGGTTAAAATGGGAATTGTGTCAAAATTTTCTATAATGTGAGTCAGCGAACCAAATTTCATTAAAATATCTTAATATTTGCGACCTGCAGTTTGTAACCAAGCCAATTTTTGGGGGAACCCTTATATGGGCACTAGGTCTAAACATGGACCGGTGTTAGCCAAAATCAATAGACTTCGTCCTTGGGCTGATATAGGTCGGTGTACCAAATTTCATCAAAATGTCTTAATATTTGCGACCTGCAGCGTATAAACAATATAATTTTGGTGGACCCTTATATGGGCACTAGGTCTAAACATGGACCGATGTTCACCAAAATCAATAGGCTTCGTCCTTGGGCTGATATAGGTCGGTATACCAAATTTCATCAAAATATCTTAATATTTGCGACCTGCAGCGTATAAACAATATAATTTTGGTAGGACCCTTATATGGGCACTAGGTCTAAACATTGACCGGTGTTAACCAAAATCAATAGGCTTCGTCCTTGGGCTGACATAGGTCGGTTTACCAAATTTCATCAAAATATCTGAATATTTGTGACCTGCTGCGTATAAACAATATAATTTTGGTAGGACCCTTATATGGGCACTAGGTCTAAACATTGACCGATGTTCACCAAAATCAACAGGCTTCGTCCTTGGGCTGACATAGGTCGGTGTACCAAATTTCATCAAAATATCTTAATATTTGCGACCTGCTGCGTATAAACAATATAATTTTGGTAGGACCCTTATATGGGCACTAGGTCTAAACATGGACCAATGTTCACCAAAATCAATAGGCTTCGTTCTTGGGCAAACATAGGTCTGAGTACCAAATTTCATCAAAATATCTTAATATTTGCGACCTGTAGAGTGCGCACAAGAATGCATGGACTTTTAAATGGACCCATGCATTACTTTATACCCCAAGGAAATGCATTGGGAGGAGGTGAAAAAGTAAGTGGTTACTTATATGGTTACGAGGTTGGAAAAAGTAATGTGCCTAAAAATAGATTTTCTTAAAAAAAATTTTATTTAAAAAAAATTTATTACAAATATTTTTTAAAATAAATTTATAAACGTGGTCGCGCTGGGATTCGAACCTGGAAACCCTGTTTGTTAGCCACGAACTCTACCCCCTGAACTATCGACACATATAACATCTGCTTGCTTAAAAATTAAATGAATTGTTGTGTTTTGAATTTCGTTCATGTCGAAAAATATACACCTTACCATGGGGCATACAAATAAAACGCAAAATACTGTGTCTAAGAATAGATTTTCAAAAATGCTGTTCAAAAAATCTGCCTAAAGGAGAACTTCTTTGTGATGTAATTAAGAAAGTGATTCATTTAGAAGATGTTCCATTTACTTTTGCTGGTTATTTATGTTCGTCTACGAACGATGATTATTTTAAAAATTTTTTATTCAGAAAAGCAGAGAATCCGTGCCTGTACTGTTAAACATCGATGACTTATTGACGTTTACTGTACAATAACGTTTGGCATCAAATTTTTTCATACTTAATATTTTTCAGAATTTCGAAGAATTAATTCCCTAATTCCCTTTTTTTGAAATGAATTTTTATTTTGGGAATGAATTCTCTGCCCGAACTTAAGGAATTGAAGCGAAGTCTTTTTCTTCATTCGAATTTTCTTGAAGGAATTCATTCATTATTTTCTAATTCCTTCATAAAATTTAATGCATTCATTAAGGAATTCATTCAATTCTAGTTAATTTAACTTTTGATTAAGGAATTCAATCCTTTTGATCAAGGAATTCGTACAACTTTAGGAAGAAATTTACTTTCCCTAGGGAATTAACTGTTTCGTTTAATTCCCTGAGGAATTAACTTTTTCGTTTAATGCCCTAAGGAACAAACTTTTTCGTTTAATTCCCTAAGGAATTTACTTAATTACTAACTGCGTTATTCAAAAACTTTTAAAATAGCCTAATTACAGATTTTTAAGCTAATTTGGCAAAAAGAGTATTCACAAATGATCAATAAAAAAAATTTATTAAACCCTTAAAGCAGGGTATAGCCTAAAATATCTGTTTGATAAAGTTTGGAAAAAAAACCACTGTAAAAAACTAAAAAACGTGAATTTACAATGATTAAATGAATTGTTTAAGAGTCATCCACCCAAAAATAGATGGAATACAACATTTTGTATTCAACCGAAACAAAACAATTGCAAAAATTCAAGACTAAACTCTTTTTTTTCGAAAATTTTCCCAAATTTGCATGAAAATAAATTAAAAACAATTTTAATAAAATAGTGATGCATTTATACTAAAACCATACTCGATATTCGAATACTTTCAGTATTCGTAATATAAAAAATTCTTTAACACAGTTTGTTTCCATTATTACTTCGCAGTAATGTTTAAAAATCGTTTTTTAATATGTTTTGATTTGTAATAAAACATTTTAATGTCCAAAACAATATATTTACCAACAATTACCGAGTTAATCGTTCACTAAATTCATGTATCACTAACAATAAAAAGGAGAATATACAAAGTGTTACCAGAATTAAAAACAAAATTAATAAACTTTTATTGTACGTTTTTTAATACAATTTTTTTAATAAAGGTTTAATAGAGATAATGAATGCTTTAGCAAATTCATGTTTTAAATCTAAATTAAGAAGTTTTTTTTTGAATAACAATGTAAGGTATTAACAATTTCTTTTAATTCATTCATTATTTTCTAATTCTTTCATAAAATTTAATGCATTCATTCATTAAGAAATTCATTCAATTCTAGTTCATTCAACTTAATGTAAGTTTTTCACTTAATGCAAATATATTTTTTGTATAATTATTTAAATAAATAGCGCCAATGAAATATTTGTTAAATAAAATACATTATAATTTTATAAATAATATTTTGGTTTTCATTTTATAGTTTACACGAAAAGTTAAATGTTTCTGGGCATTAAATGAAAAACTACAGGGAATTAAATACAAAATTTAATGTCTTAGGGAATTAAACGAAAAAAATAATTCATTAGGGAATTAAAAGAAAAAGTAAATTTTTTTTTTGGAATTAAACGAAAAAGTCGCTAGGGAATGAATTCCTTGACCAAAAATTGAACTAACTCGATTAAAATGAATTCGTTAGTGAATGAATTCTTTAATTTAATGGTTAAGATTTTGGTCAGGAAATTCATTCGCTAAATTTAAATTCTTTGAATTCATTCACAGGAAATAATTCCTGGTTTTTTCTCATTATTAAATCATTCCTTGAATTAAAAAATTTAATTAAATTTTTTGGAATTCATTCCAAAAGGGAATTAATTCTTTAAAGCTCAGATCTTTTTAGATACCAAGTTTTCATTGACAAACTCAAAAAATAATTCCAACTCTCATTATTATTTAATTAACCACAGTGGATCTCAAAAGTAAATTCCAACTTCCTGAAAATAGTACTCAAAGTAAAATAAATCATTAAGATTAAAATATCTTTAAAATGATCACCTATTGACCTCAATTCATTGACATAAGCATTCTTTTAATACATATTTTGGACCGCATTGTGATTAAATTAACATTAATTAACAATTCACACACTTTCTTCAATCCTCCATTCATTCTTTCACTTATTCAATGAAGTACAAAAAATAAAAAACCAAAACACACACAAGCCCTTTTCACATAAAAACCACAATAGTGGTTGCGACTTTTACTCGTACACGTTACAAAAGTCTCCGGCAGATTTTTTCTCCACTAAAATCACAATAAAAGACTATAAACAAAACGCAGTAAAAATGTTAAACAAAACAAAAATGGAAATAACAATAATAAAAAACGAATAAAAAGTTAAAGTCTGGCATGCCGACCATATGATACCCTACACTAGTCTGGTTGAAAGTCAAATTATGTTTGTTTTGAAATCTGTCTATAAATTGGTAAAAAATTGGGAGGCCGTATTAGACTTTGTACCAAATTTCATTAAAATGTCTTTATATCTGCGACCTGTAGCGGGTGAACAAATATAAAGTAAATTTTTTCAGCTTCTAAAGATTTCAATCCCCCATTCTATTTTCAATTCTGATTGACTGAGGAATGACTGAATTCTTAAACTGCAATTTTATATATCGAATAAAGTCTTTATTGTTCTCATTCGAAATAATTTTAAAGACAGTCACTGAATCCAGTCGTTAGGAATTCAATCGTTAGGAATGTAATCGATTTTTGCTCTATCGATTTAAAAGTTTTGGAATTCAATCGATTTCTGGTTCATTCAATTGAGTAATTTGGGATTGGCATTCGATTTTCTTGATTCGATTTTAAAATTTTGAAAAGAAACAACTACTACAAGTAATCAACATTTTGCATTACTTTAGAATTTTCAGCCTGTAGCTTTTTAGGAATTGTTTCAACTAAAAATTCATACAAATTTATAATTTAACCGTGAATACAATATATTTTTTTTTCTTGTTTTCTTCCTTTACTTGTAAAAAATCGTTAATTTTACTGTAATAAAATAACATTATTGTTAAATTTTTTAAATCAAATGAAGAAAATCGAATGTCATTCCTTACTTGTTCAATCAAGTAATACAAAATCGAACGATTGATTGAATTCCAAAATTGTCAATCGAATGAGTAAGAAATCGAATGAATTCCTAATGGTTGAATTAAATGATTGATAAAATCGAATGAGATACATTGATTGAATTTCTTATATTTGAATTCGATCGAATGGATTCTATGCGATTGTATATATATGAATTCATTCGATTTAAAAGGAAACCGAATGGTATTTTTAGGGAAATCATTCAAAATATACATAATTCATTCTTCAAAACTATGGGAATTTTATATGGGCACAAGGTCCAAATAGGGACCGATATCAACCAAAATCAATAGGCTTTGTCCTTGGGTCGATATAAGTTGGTGCACCGAATTCCATCAAAATATCTTAATATTTGCTACCTGTAACATAGGTGCGCACAAGAATACATGGACAGACATACAGACAGACAGACGGACATTGCTAAATCGATTCAAAAAGTGATTCGGATTCGATCGGTATACTAATATGTCTATGTATCATATTTTTATGTGTTGCAAACAGCAGCACAAATTTATTATACTCTGTCCACGTAGGGGTGTAGGCTATAAAAAGAGTAGAAAAAATAATAATCTGCATATATTCATCCATAAACATGACTCTCGAACTACAATTGAGACATAAGAGATGATCAAAAAAACATGTTGATTTGGTACCTAGAAATGTAAATAATGGAACTAAATGGTACTATTGTAAAATAATGCATGTACTTCAAAAGTGCAAGCACCCAAAATGTTTTTCTTTAATAGGTACTTCGGATGTCTCAGAGCAATTTTGCGATAAAAATCAAAATATTCGATCGACCACTTTTTGTAAAAATTTGTTTTAAACTTGCGAGAACTTAAATTTTCGAATTTTCTCCAAAACTGCGACATACGAAAAAAGAATAAACACCAAAATTATTTCAGAGGAAAATCATAATTGATATGGCGTTTTTTTAAAATTTGCATTGCAATAGCTGTCAAAAAAAGTTATCAATATCGAATATATTATATTTTTGGCATGGATAAAGTTTACCGAAATGACTCCAAAATTGCAATTTTTTTAAAAAGCTTGTTTTTAAGGCACATCTACACGGGATAGATATCTCATAGAGTTTAAACTAAATTTGTCCTCTCTAATATTTTTGGTAATAATTTTTATCCCAACTCTTAATGCTAAGAATTTGTGTTTATTTTTGTTTTTTTTTTTTATTTTAAGAAATAAACTTCTCTCCAAATACTAAAAAGTGTATTTAATAAACTGAAATGTTCAATAATTTAATTAAACATTCCAAAAATTTGTGCTAATTAAAGAAATAACATGTATAGTTTTAAAACTTTTCCACAATGGTACAACTTTGGAATCGTATTTTTTTCATCTTCGACCCTTTTTAATGCCCCATGGGTTCACGGTTACATATTCCAAATTTAGGCATAAAAAATAAACTCAATGTAAAAAAACTTGGTTCTTAATATTCCCAGAGTTTAGTTATATTTTTCGGAGCGCTTTCTGTTAATGAAATAACATGCTTGCTTGTTTTAAAAATCCTCCATACAGGGCTTTGAAATAATAATCGAGATTTTTCAAAAACAGAACATAATGCAAAAATTTGGATTGCAAATTTGTATTCAGAAACTGGAAACTCCCCACCGGCCAGCGTAATAATCCAGCAGTCTTATTGTTTTCACATAAATATAAGTCATATTTTTATATATGTGACTTTCTCCGAGAAAAGGGACCTAGTGTGTCAAAAAACGGGTTTGGACTTAAGAGTGGATTCTGGTACCCAAAAGGGTGTAGAATAAAATGAAATGAGTTCACTGATTTAGATTAACCATACCAAATCGCATCTCCCAACTGAAGGTGTGTTCAAAGTGATAATGCGTTATGAAACTTTAAATGCGTTCTTCTCAAAACTTCATTTTCGCACACTAGGTCCCTTTTCTCGGAGAAGGTCACATATATCCGAAAGTTGGAAGTTTTTTCGAGTTTTTTGTACTCAAAGAACAAAAATAAAAGAGATATTAATATTGGAATATTCTGTTCCCAGTAGGTGGGGCTGGGGTCGAAAATGGTTTATATTCAGTTAAATACATAGAGTCGTGATAAAATCGAGATATTTACGAAAATCAGTATTTATGATTTGGCTCATATTCAGAATATGTGTGTTCAAAATATTTTTATGTAAATAGAATACTTCTGGCAAGAGATCGGTTTCTGGAATAAATTTTTATATATTCTCTGATAAAAATTTAACTTAGTGCTATTTTGTAAAACGCAACGCCTTGCGTTGCGTTGATTTGTGTGTAAATTGTTATTGTTACAAAAACAATTTGTATGGAAAACAACACAACGCAAGGCGTTGCGTTTTACAAAATAACCCACTAAATTATTGACATCTTTGAAACTTTTACCGCTGATATCAAAAAGGGTTGCGAAACTTGTTCTGCTGTATCGGTGAAAAATTAACTTATTCTGGAATTTTTAAAAAATTAACCACTATGAAGAAGTTTTTTGCCCATTTTAGGGGCTTTAGTGGTTTAAAAAGTACCAAAATAATACTTCATTAATACGTAGCAAGAGTTAAAAAAGGTTTTCCATACACATGCATATTAAAAAATAAATTCTTTCCGAAAATATAGAAGAGACAGAGAGAAGAGCTTTACACACAGAGAGCTTTTCAAGAGCTCCAAGTATAAAGATAGTGGGTAGACCCAAAACCCCCCTCTGAAAACAAAACAGAAAACTAAAAAATTATACTAAGCAATCAGCGAGCTAACTTATTACCTCTAAACAAGTGATCAGTGTAGATTTAGACGTTAGCGATCATAGAACTAAAAACAAAAAAACGCTCATACTTTCATACGAAAGACAAAATTTGTTTAAAGAACGGCGCGGCGGTTAATTGTGGTACTTTTTCGGTATAAATATTTATGTTGGTTAAAAGTGTGTGTCTTTAGATATAATTCGGTATTCGGTGTGTGTTTTATTAAAAATATTCTAATACTGTTTGTCTGTTAGTTGGTCTTACGTTCGGTCGTATTGTCTGTCTAGTGCGATTGCGAATCTGTGAATCTGAATGCCACCATCACGTTAGTGGCATGTGAGTGTGCTGGTGTGTAAAATATTTTGTTATTTATTTGTTATTATGTTTATTTTGTAATGTTTGCCATTTTTGTATTTTTTTTTCCTTTAAAAAATTTTAAGACTAATATAAAAAATCTTACGACTTATTTGAATTTAATGAACATTTGCTGTTCCACTAAATATTTAAATCGCAGTTAGCAAAATGTGTTTTTCAAGTTTTTTAAATTTTGCATGTCCAATTTTAAAAATATATTGCGCATACGTAATCGCTAATTTGAAAGTGTAGTGAATACCGTAATCGCATTAAATATTCTATAAAAAGTCAAATGTCTAATTAATAAAATAATATTTATTTTATATTCGATTCTAATTTAACTACGTAATGAGCAGGGCAGCGACTTTCATGCATTAGAAAATCAAAATTATGCACTTAAAATATTCAGTAAAAATGCAAAACTATGCTTTTACTCAGCAAAAACATGGTTTCAACTACTTACCAGCCTACTTACTCGCTTAATTACTTATGTTCGCGATGAAGAGTTTAGCAAAATCTAACAATTAAGTGAAATTGTGTTCAGGGATATTCAACCATGGTTGGGAATCGAAACGAATAAAGGTAAAGTTTTTAGTTAACATTAACTTTTTATGGTTATTTAAAAAAACCAATTCGCAAAGCATAAGAATATTCAGCACTTAAATAATCTTCATCCATTCAAATCAGCTTAATTTCGTTTCGGTTGCCAACCCTGTGTTAAACTAATGAAGTACATGAAGCGTTACTTACGATTAAGGTCAGGATTAAGACCATCCAGCTTAAAAAAATGTTAGAAAGTTCGCTAAAGTGTTGAAAAATAAATAACAATATCGTAAAATTAACTGACAAATTTTAAGTACAAAAAATTTAAAACTTATAAAAGTATATTTTAATAAAAAAAAAAAATCTTTTTCGATTACAAAAATATGTGCAATTACTTCAGCCTATTTAAAATTTTAAGTAAAAATTCTAAACGGAGACCCGAAATGTTTTGGGAATCATGATAAAACAAACCAAGGTATATTTTAAGGTGGCACTTTTTTCACGAAAAATTCCAAAAATTTAAAAAAACGTAAAACGGGGTCAATGAATGTTCTTTTTAGTTTGACTCTAGATCATAAATTAATCAGTGTGTTCGTTTACTCGAAATTCTTACTACTTTTACTACAATTGGAAAGTTTTGTTTACTTTTTGTATTGAATTTTTCCAGCTGTAGTAAAAGTAGTAACTTGTAGTAAGTAAACGAACACGCCTATCACTTTCTGTTTAAATTATTTTCAAATCAAAGAAAGATGATACAATTTTTCAAGTAAATTACAAAGAATAAAAATATATTTGAAAGAATTCGATAAGACCAGCAATACAGAATACGTATTTTCGGATTTCGCTACAAAGCCATCATCAGTGTATTTCGTCTTGTGTGGGCTAATATTTTAATGTTTGTCTACTTATGTGACCGCTGAAAGAAAATCGAATTTCGTATCAACAACTCAACTTAGACTAACATCAACGAAATTACTCTATTTTGCTTTGAACCTTAATTCTTAAGATATCTCAGCTGATTCTATTCAACTCTGTGCATGATAACCACAGATTTTTGAATTACAACGAACCGTTAAATTTAAATTTAAATGTATATTATTTAAATTATATTTTTGCACCGTGTCAATGTGTTTTAACCCTCTAACCGGCAAGCCCGCCTCCAGGCGGGGTATATTAAATTGACCAGAAATGCGCCAAAGGGGTATTTTATAATAAGAAATTATACTTTTTCAACAGAAAACAAAATTTATAAAATTTTTTGTGAAGAATTTTTTTGTATACAATGCACGGTTTGGAAGCGAGAAAGTGTCAAAGATAAAATTTCGTAAAATTTCAAAAATTAAATATTTTAAAATAACCAAAAGTTTCAATAATCTTAAAAACATATTTAAATTGACTAAAACAATTGATAGTGACCACGAAGTGAGATTGGAGCTTAAGCTATTCAAAAAGTTCCTTACTTTGGTCCAAGGACGCACAGGATTCCATAAGGACACCTTTAAAGGACATCGCCTTAACTTCAAAGCGAATGGACGGATTTTTTTGAAATTTGGTAAAAAGAATATATTTGGTATAGGTAGCAAAGCTTATAAGTTTGAATAATATACATATTGAAGTTTTGGTGCATTTTCGCTCAATTACGCATTTTTCAAAAAACGAAAATCGCTACATCCTCTTAAGTAACAGCACAAAGAATGTAATTTTTTTATTGCAATTATATCTTGGTAAGAGAAATAATTTGTGCCAAAGCCTAGTAATTTTTATGCGCTATTTTCGAGATTCACCCTTAAACTGTTTTGGCCCATATCGCCTAAAGTAGGCAACGAAAAAAAATTTTATAGAGGAACTTATTGTTTATTTTTCGTGAGGAACACATGATATAAATTTCATTGCAAAAAAGCTTAGGCCGGTTAGAGGGTTAAGATGAATGGGGGGAATATTTAGTTGATCTCTTATTTTAAGTAAATGAATGTTCTTTTTAGTTTGACTCTAGATCATAAATTAATATCACTTTCTGTTTAAATTATTTTCAAATCTTTTCTGACCTCAACTGTAACGGTATTTCATTCGCATCGGTATCGGTATTAAAGTACTAATATTGTCAAAACCCGATTTGGTACGGAACGATACCGGAATTAACGTAAAAGGTTTTGGAATACCGGTATTTTTTAAATCAAGAGTTCCGGTATTGGTATCGATTACTATTATCCATTTGAAAGGATTTTGAAACGGATGACGGTATTATAAGGAATCGGTTGCCAACCATGTTTATGTTTAATTAACCCCCTGTTTTTATAAAGCGAGTGGAATAATTCCACCTGAGGAATATGTGTGTTTTTTTATTGTACACACAGAAAAATTAAGTGCCAACCGAATTGGAAAGTGTATTTTGGTTGCTACAACCAATAAATTCAGTTAGTACAACCATGTTCAAGGCTGATTACTAAATATTTTAGGCGTTACAACTAAAACTCATTTGTATTAACCTAATTCTTTTTATAAAAACCAATATTTAGTTGTGCCTACCGAATTCAGTCAAAGTAACCAAATTTCAGTTGGAAATTGACAAAAATTTTCCCAGTTTGTAACAAAAACAAAATACACAAAATTCCTCTGGAGGAATAATTCCGTTTGCTATATAAAAGCAAGGGGTAAATTTTACAAAATATACAATTAAATGCAAAATATGAAAAAAAAAATCATAAAATATGCAAAAATATATGCACTTAACCCTGGAAGGTCATTCTTTGTCTAATCGACAACGCATATTAATATGACTTTTACGCAACAAAAATAAGTATGCCTTTCTAGGGTTGAAGGCAAAATATGCAATTCTATTTTGTTACAAATTCTTTGATTTGGAAAAAGTATTTAGTGAAAATACTTTTAGGCTACTGACAAAAAATATGTTTTTGCATGAAAGTCGCTTCCCTGGTAATGAGTATTTAAAAAAAATATTCGCAAATATAATTATGCATACGTTGCAATTTATATGTATATGTGTGCCTGTGCGTGCCAACGTATTGTGTTTTAATCGTTTTGAATATTAAATGTTTTTGTAAAGCTCCAGTATGGCGTAAACAAATTATCTGATATTGCTTTCTTTCAAGTGCAACACTCGCGCGAAGATTTTGTCTAAATGAAATACCCACTCGGAAAATCCGTATTAGCGATGTATATGTTAATCTTAAGCATCAATCTCAGAAAGGAATGTATTCCAGACTAAACTTTCGGATTGTACTGAAATTTTAATGTGTATAGAATAAAATCTAAAATCCACCTGTCACGATTTTTCTGCAATTTCGGAGATTTAGTGGTAAAAAGCGGCCCAAAAACCAAAAAATTTTTTATTCGTTTTTTTTTTTTACTTAATCCAAAGGAAATATATGTATGATAATACATGCTCAAAATTGAGCTTGATAAAGTTGTATCATGGATTAAAATTTGAGTATCTTTACTTTATATCTATGGAAGCAAAGATGGTGGAGCAAATATGAGGCACGAGTTGAGATACTCAATGGGAGACACTTAAAACATGATAATCTGGGCCAAATTCTAATCTGGTATCAAATTTTTAAAATTCAAAATAGCACATCCAATATGGTGGAAAAAGGTCTTTAAAATTTTAATTAAAACTACTAAAAATTAGTTAGAAATGGACCTTGTAGGAAAATAGTTGAAATTAGCAGATTAATATGTAAGTAGGGAATACATACCGGGATTTCCCGGTCCAAATTCCCGGGAATCCCGGGATTTCAAAAAATGCATTTTAAAATAATAAAGTTAATTATTTGAAATTTACTTATGCAAAATTTTCCAACGTTTTGAAAATAGTAAAAATCTTACATTAGGCTTGCTCATTTACTTACAAAATTGTAGTAAAAGTAGTAAAATTTTCGAGTAAACGAACACACTCTGATTAACTTGTACTTGATCGAACTTTTTAAGTTCTTTTTTTTTAACAGGCACTAAAAGGAACTTTTTAAGGAAACCACTCAACTAAATAATGTTTGTATAAACATTTTTGAATCGCACTTATTCTGAATTAAAGAAAATTCAAGTAAGTTAGAATTTGTTTCCATAATTTTTAAAAATTTTTCCAATTTTCTAAAATTATTTTTTATATTAATTTTTTTTACGGACAAGTGTTTTAGTCAAGAAATTAGTTTTAGTTTAGGTTATTTTGTAAAACGCAACGCCTTGCGTTGCGTTGATTTGTGTGTAAATTGTTATTGTTACAAAAACAATTTGTATGGTAAACAACGCAACGCAAGGCGTTGCGTTTTACAAAATAACCCTCTTAGTTTATTCAATTTATATATAATTAAACTTATATAATTTCTAATATAAAATTAATTCTTTCCCACTACGAATATTCCAATAAAAACCACCTGAGCTTTTTCACGATCATGAAAATTTGAGGTTTTTAAGACATTTTATTAATAAAAATTTTTAAATTACTATAAAATATTTTCTAATTTATGTCCCTTGCGGGATCCCGGGAATTCAAGATAAATTTCCCGCTTTCCCGGAAAATCAAAAAGTGCGGGATTTTGCATACCCTAAGTAAGTAAGATAAGCAAAAATAAATCTGATACATACACAAATGTTTAGTAATATCTTATTTTAGGTTTGTTTTTTTTCGAAATTTATATCTATATCTATAACTACTTGTAAAAAAACGACTATCCGTACTTACATGACTTGTTTTTATTTTTTGTAAACAAATAAACTTTAAACATTTGGGGCCGCTTTTGGACGAAATCTGTTTTCGTATTTGGGTTTGCCCGAAATGCGAAATAGAGCAATTACCTTGAGTAGCATGCTCTCCCTTTACTAACAACTAGGGATGCCAATCGGGATTGATATTTGAAAATCCCGGGATTCGGGATTTTGAAAATCCCGATCCCGGGATTTTTCGGGACTACGGGATTTTTTGGTATCCCGGGATTTACGGGATTTCGGGATTTAAATTTTTCCTTATTTGTAAAAATTTGTATGTTATGTAACTAATTTTTTTATAGAATAAAGCGTTTTATAATTATTTAATAGTTGTTAATTAATAATAGCTCTGTTTCTTTACTTTTTGGGTAAAGTTCGGTAAAATGAGAGTTAACAAGAAATACTCTCCCGAAATAACAAAAATGCACAAAAGTAAACGAACGCGAAAAACCACATTTGAAGCCCGAAAAACAAATGTCAATAGATTTGTGCATTATAGTTCGTTTTGGTGAGCGCTCTTTCTAGTTCTTGTTCAATTTGTTGTAAAAATCTAGATAGCTTTTCTAGTTAAACCCCTTTTTAAATCAAAAATTTAATAAAAATTTCCTTTTTAGGAATTTCTATTTACAAAAAGGAATGCATAGTTTATTAAATTTGGAAAAGATTTTAATATTAAACAAAAGCTTCGATTTATTTACATATTTATCTCTTTGACACATTTAAACAAGCACCTTCAAAACATTGTCGGTAATTTTATGGAGTTGTAAAATCACCGTTAGACTTTTGCAACTATTATACTAATTTTTGTAAATGATAAACATATTTTCTGAATGAATGAAATGATCGATTGAACTAAAAGAGCTATTAGTTGTGAACTAGGTCTTTGGTTCAAATCAGTGAAGAGTTCAATTGAACTAGATGCACCCAACTGATGTTATAACAGCTGATTAAAACAATTTACCCAAATTTACACGAAAAAAAAGTCTGGGCTTTCTCGTGCAAGAAGAACAAGAATATTACTCTCTCATGACAGCTCTCATTTACCCAATTGTGTAGTAAGAAAACGCTTTTTGGTAAAATTGGGATCCCACGGGATCCCAATGTTGAGTACCCGAACACAGCTAATGTGGTACATTTTATGAATATTGAAACATCCCAGTCAGAAATTGACAGTGGTACAAAAAATCAAGTACCTGCATACCACTGGGTAACCGCGATGTTAAAAATAAATGACTGGCAGAACACTCATTTGGGACGCTTCGCGAGCGTTTGCAAAAATCGTTTTGCCAGTATATGTTTCACAAAACATCACGGCAGGGCCAAAAAAGGATACATATGAACTTTTTTAAATTTTATTTTGGAAAATATAATTCCAAACCAGCTATTTATTGGTTTTGGCAGCGTTTTGCCAAAGTTAAAAATTTGGTTTCTCCAGTACTTTTCCGGCGCTTTTTGAACTGCCGGTCCTTTTGTCTATTCAAGTTATCATATTGGAAATGGGAAAGCAGTTTTTGTCAGTACTTGTACCACCTGTTAAAATACCTTGCCATCGCTTTCCCGTTTGTATTTTTCTGGCTGGGATAATATATGAAGGCCTGTCATTAAGTACACTTGCGCCCAGTATTTTGTAAGCAGATTTTAAAACAGATTCGTTGTGATAACCTTGCTCACTAAATCGTGAAATTACAGCAACAAAGTTATTTGGTTATCGTTATCAAATGTTTTCATGGAAGAATTCAAACTTATAGTCCCAGCCAAAACTTACAGTCCCAGTTTCAGAAATCGAATTTCGCTTGGAAGAATAAATCGGTAAAATAACAAACTTGATTTTTCGCATGTATTACTCAAAAACTTAATATTGTTTACCAAAATTTCAAATTTTTCTCCAAAGTCTTTGCATAGTTTACTAGAATAATCTACTTAATTTATAATTTTACCAATATCTTGGCATCAATTTCTTGTAAATATGAGAAAATTCAAGAAAAAACGTAGGTAATCTAAAATTGCTCACTTTGTTTATTTGCGTTTATATTAATATTAAAAAATAAGAAAATCCCGGGATTTTTGAGAAATAATCCCGGGATTCGGGATTTTGCCAATCCCGAAAATCCCGGGATTTCGGGATTTCCCGTTTGGCATCCCTGTGTGACATGTCACAAGGGGTCAATTTCCCCCTCCTATGACAACGCCATGTAAAAGTGACCAGTCTATTTCATATAAAGGGGCCATTTCGCTGACAGTTTGTTAAAATTTCCCGTAGGGGATGTATTAAAGATACAATATTAAAACAAGTAAAAAAATAAATAAATTCGGGCATACCGTCTATATGATACCCTACCCCACAGTACGATTTTGGCCATATTTCGGTAAGCGAATGAAATTCCAGGAAGAGAATTTCAATTAATCGTGCAATCAATAAAGTTAAATATTATAAGTATTTTTTTAGTAACAAACATCCACACAAAGTTATTACATCGTATACTGTATAGTATAGGGCAGGGGTGGCAAGACTTTTTTCGCTATGTGCCAGAAACCAAAAAATTTTTTTACAAAAATTTTCCACGTGCCACCTTAATTTTAGTTGTCTTTTAAAAATCCTTTTTAAAAAATTTTTAAAATTTGGAAATTTTCTCTTGAAAATATCATTGCATGTGTAGATAATCCCCATGAAATAACCCCCATGAAATAACCCCAAAAGGGAAAATTAAATATCATCCAAGAAATTACGTAAAAATGTTTAACGGTTATTTAATTTTTGGGGGTTTATTTAATCTTTAAATATTGAGATTATTTCATTATGAAAAAATCCCCAATGAAATAAAATTAAAACAGTTTTGACATTATTGCCATTTTTTTGGGGGGTTATTCCATTTTTGGTGGTTATTTCATTTTGTTAAAAAAAAGTAAAATTTTTGGGCGCCATCAATTGTTTAAGTACATAAGAAACTAGTTGAAAAATGTGCTTCGGGCAAATATTTGATTTTGTTAAAATAAATCGCGCGATTTTTATCATCATAATAATGAATAAAAAGCGAATATTATGGATTTGAACAGAGAAATTTCTATTTCAGATGAAATGGCTCTGCGAAACACGATCAAAACCCCATTTCACATTCCAACAAAGGGGGTTATTTCATTATGAAATTTATTTTCAGCCTTTATTTCATTTAGGGTTATTTCGTAGCACCTATTTTGCCTTAAAAAATACCTAATTTTTTAGATCCAATTTTATTACAAGTTGTTTTCCATTTTTGTGCAATTTTCTGGTACTTTTTATTGCTGCGATTATGAGGCATTTTCTTATCAAAACATTTAAACTTTTTTCACCTGATGGATTTTTTTGGGCCGGAGATATTGTAGATCGGCCTTAGATTGGATATAAAAGTAAAACATGGTGTTCTCTTTGTTATATTTTTCGTATTTACTCATTAAAAAAATCGGGTTTCACTTGGAATGATCATCATTTGATCCATGCATTAAATTTCCTGTGTCCAGTGCAAGAAATAGCTTAAATTGCTTCGATTTGGTAATACCAAAATCGCAAATCGACTCCGCAAGTGATTCTAAATCGATCAGTATACTGTAAGTTGGGTTTACGCTCATTATTTTTGGTAGTTACAAACATCACTAAAAACTCATTAAAGCCAGTACCACAGAGTGGTGTAGATTATAAGAACTGGGAGATCACACAGATCTTGGAAATTATTCCTAACTGGGCAGTGTACTTAAACTACTCAGGGCGAAGGGGAAATTTAATTAAAAAGAATGATATTACTTACTTTACATAGATTACAATTACGTTACAATTCCCATTTAAATAATTTTCCAAATGGGTTCACTTTTCTGTATATAGTTTTCAATTAAAACGAAATATTCTTTTAAATTAAATTAAAAATGGCAAAGTGTTAAAAAATTATTTCCACTGCATATGTCACATGCAAAATATGCAATGCATATTTAAATATGTTGTTAGTTAATATATGCATACATTTGCATACATATAAGTGTATGCAAAAGTATGACCATTTACAATTGTAACTACCATTTAAGGGGCGGAATTCACTACGTGATTATTCTTACTATTATAATTTCAGTAAAACTACATTTTAGTTATGTAAAATGTAAATAAATCTTTTTTGTATTTGTTTATTTTTTTTTTTTTCTCTGCCTTTAACTAACAAACTTGACCTTAACTACCAGTTTAACAGTTTACTTTTCATCATTTACAAACATCCGACCGAGTACATTAATTGATCAAATAAAAATGTCATTGAAGTCGAGCACACTGGGTGTCTAGCTCGTTTACTTGACTATCTCGTTTGCCAGTGTCTCTTGCTAAAGACTTTAAAAGGGACAAGATGAATTAAAAGAAAAAAATATATTGAAATCAAAACCAATTACTAAGTAACAGCAATAAATGTTTATACAGTGATATACATAAAATGTGAGCAATAATTTTTTAATATTTTTGGTCACATCAGCAAAATTTGTTTAAATAAAATTTTTTATACATATGAACAGTAATTAAATAAATATTTAAATATCAACACATTTTTTTGCTGATATAGTGAAATTGATATGAAATAGAACTTTTATACTGTTTACATACATGTGACAAAAAAACAAAGAGTTCAAAACACTGTTCTAAAATGAAATGATTAATTTTAAATTTGGTATTTCCCTTTAAAGTCGCATTTAACATTTCACGTTTATTCTTCTTCTTAACATCAATCTTACTAAACTATTATTTCAGTTATTAAAAAAAACAAAAAACAAGTAACGAAAAATACTTTAATGCATCAAAATTTAGTAACCGAGAACCGTTAGGAGTTTTGGCTTTAAATTTTAAGTAGGATGAAGTAATTACAGTTTTTTAATCGAAAGTAAAAAATTGTTTCTTTTCTATTTTTTATTAAAATATATTATTACGAGTAAAACACCATAAAACTAAATGTAAAAAAACAGTAGTTTTTACCAATTTTGTCAGTTGTTTTAAAATTGTTGTAGTAAAAAATTTGTCAGTTATTTTTAAGACATTGTTAGTTATTTTTACTGCATTTAGAAACATTTAACCTGCATATAATTTTATTTTAACTGTCATTTTCAATAGATTTCACCGACAAACTGTTTGAGTGTTTTGGTTAACTGAATCTGTAATCAAAGTATGAAATTTAAATTTCTTGGTAAAGAAATTTGATCCAGATTTTCGATAACAATTTGTATTTACTACATATTCTCTATTTTTGTCATTTAAACACAAATAAATACTAAATTCTTGCCACAGTAATAATGATTCATTATTTTTTTATAATAAATAGTTAAATAAAAAGTAGTTACATTCGGTCATTCTTATCTTGAAATAAGATAAAGAATATATTCCATACCTCAAAAACTAAAAAACTGATAAGTTAAATAAACCTCTGTTACACACACATAATCATATGAGAATGACTACGAAAAATATACCACATATGCAATAATAATTTCAAAATTCCAGATATCACAGATAATGAATAAACTAGCAATAAGTTATTGTATGATAATACAAAATAATAATCGTAGTATATAATAACATTCGTCTTAAAGTCAACGTCTGAGCACACAAAGAAACGGTATTTAGTAGTTAACAATTCACTTAAAACAACAATTGTTTTCGATTTATTTTATTTTAAAAAAAAATCTGTTTATTCCCTTTTCTATTTAGTGTTGAAATTTACTTTTTGGAAAATGTAAATACCGTATAGTGTAAATAATGCAAAATGCCAACGATAACACGAAAATACGATAAGATTACGAAATGGCGTTTAAATTTAATCACACTGGGAGTATTTGCCGCGATATCACAAAATTTTCCCCCAGCGGAGGCCAAAGACTCCTATTATGGAAATCTGGAAGATGATCAGCAAGGAAATGTAACATGTTTACCATTTGATGCACAATTCACCTGCGATTGTAATAATGTTGATAGAGTTAGTTTTTTTTTCTTATACTGAAAATTAAAATTGTGAGTAATAGGAATTTCTTTAATATTTTTTCAGCATTTGGTTTTACCCCATTTAATTGGATCAGCTTTTCAAATGGAAATTCGTAATTGTAAATCACTTACCATCAACTCAAATGCTCTTGAAGAAACTCAGGGTTTACGTAAAATCACCTTTAAAAATGTGGAAAATTTAGTATTGAAAAAATATGCTTTATCTTTTCCTCTATATACCAGTAGTACACCATTGATAATATCATTTGAAAAGGTAAGTTTAGGGATTTAAATTTCCATAGAACATATATACCGTTAAGAATACGCTTCAAAATTCAAATAATATTAGAAGTAATGTAAAAGTTATGTTCACAATCATACATTCTTTTAAAATTTATGTGGAATAAACTTATGTTTGTAGATAATCGCTACTACATATATATAAACCTGTTCGAAAAACTCTAGTTGTGGACTTTTTGCCTAAAGATTTATTATACTTCTTATTTTTGTAAGATTGTTTGTGGTCTAGCACAGACATTTATTTCTTTCATTCTTCTGAAGTTTAGCCACCGAAAAGTCGCTTTCGCTCGATACTTCACCTTTGAACCAACTTGAAAAACAGGAAGATGTTATGTTAAAGTAAATATGGTTAAAGTAAAGATATTTTGCTTTAATCTCAATTATATATTTTTCTGAACCTCATTTGGATGCACGCAGAAAAAAAATATAGTAGCCATATGATCCCGGCTACAAAATTATGTTCCCAACTGCCATAGTTGGTTGTTGCAATCACATTATTAATGTATTAATCATACTTTATGAATGATAATCCGCCTTCAATCATTTTATAGTTAAAATCTCTCTTTTTCGGTTATATATTATCTAGACAGTCATATTTAGCTCTGCAAATTACAATCATATTATTATTTGAATCGAGAGAGATCATATTCATTTATTTTAATAGTGAAATTTTTTGTCAAAGAAGTAATCGGGTCTACCCAAGAAGTCTGGACAAAATGTAGATTTTCAGTCAGTCTTCAAATAAAATCATTGTTTATTGTGCATTAAAATTCTTAGCGTTAAGTAAAAAGTGTTAAAAAAGAGTGATTTATTATTTTAACGTTTTGTACTCACGTAGAAATATTCTTCAAAAGCGTGTATAATAAAAAATGTGACAGATTTTAATTTTGTACAAAAATAAAATTGAAAAAAGTACAAAATTGTAACAATTGTGCGAAATGATTATAATATGTTCCTAATGATCATAATATTCTCCTAATGATCATGGTATGATTATAAATGACTACGAAATTTTCTACATGACCTTAATAGGATAAGAAAATACTATGACATTTAGGAAAATTTTATGATCGTTAGAAATATATTATGATCAATTCGGATGCATTATAAAATTGTATTCATAATAATATTTTTCTACGCGCTGATATCACATGTTTCCATAATTTATTTATTTATTCATATATAAGTAATAACTAAAATTAATTTAATAATGAATATATTTAAATATGTTATTTAGTCATTGAATAAATAAATGTAACATTTTGAATAAAGCAAAACGTGCATAAATTCAAGAGAATACTGGGAGAATATTGCAGGGATCATAGTATTACATGAGGGACTAAAATATGATAATATTGGAATCATAATATGATAATTTAAGGATCATATTATGATAAAAAGAGATGAGGGTATGATTGTCACAACTATGTAATAAGATGATTGTCGCATGAGTCATCTCAACTATGTTTTTACTTTGTGTGTGTAGTATTCCACAATCCTCTAATCATTAAAATGTACCATTTAGAGGAACTGCCATCGCCTGATAGTCTGTAAAAACACTAAATATCTTCTTCGCAAGATAATACACCCTAGTTAAAGTACTATTGAAATTATATTGCAGTCATTAACGTTGACTTGAAGTCAAAATCTACAATTCTAGCAACAAGGAAGACTTGAGGCGTAGAAGTATTCAAATTTCTAGTCGGTATTGATCATTCTAATATCTTGAATTTGTGGACAATCAAATAGTTTGGTTGCAGAATTGATATGCTGAGTTATTTTCATGTAAAATATTTCATAAATAGTGAAAATGGAAACTGAGAAGTTTGTATTTTCATAACGGATTAACCCATTCCTAATACCCATTTAACTGTGTGGACTAGTGCATCGGAAACAGGTCACAATCAAATTACTATTGCCTTAAGTGATTTTCTGTTGACACAGCAGTCAAATTTGGTTACCACTACCGATTATCCGATTGGCGAAAATTTGGCGGTGTTTGTCAGCTCCCTGTATATATTAATCTTTTGCTATAAAGGAAGTCCTCCTACCGTACCACCAACCAAAATGGGCGTGATTAGGATATGGATAGAACACGTCCTCTTTTCTAGCTGATATATGGTGTATTGAAAATTTTTATTTGCCATTCGATCAAGTCTTCAAATGTCTTTCGTTTCATACCCAATTTACACACAATTTTTTTTTAATTTAAAAAAAAACCAGAAAAAATACCGTTTTCCACACCTGTATTTAAACCCCAAATATGAGATTAGGCAGCTAAAAAAGTACACACATTCCTTGTTTTGTGTCCTCCGAATTAGTTCTTCATCTTTGGATGCCCCAGTAAGACATTGTCTTTGTAAGTATTCTGTTGACTCAATAGATAGGAACAAATGCCGGGTTATCTCTAATGGATTGGTTAGAATTGATTCATGTTCCAAATTATTAAAGTGTTTCTATGAATGCATCACAAGGGCCACCTCAATATCTGTGTCATATTCGCATAATCGGTTGAATCGAATTAAGCCTAGGTCGAGTTTATTGTTTATAAGTGATACCCTTATTTATTTCGCTGATAATACGTTTCCTTAACTTGCAACAATTTACTTGTATGTGACAATTTAGGGTTAGTGAACAAGTGTGAGAGTATTGAGTTTTTCGAACTTGCACTTGCTCGTGGCAACGGGGCGTAAACTGGAATATTATATGCAAGGCTATGAAGTAATGTCTCAAGTTTCATCGGTAATCGTATGGAGATTGACTTTTATAAATCTTTCTGGTCTGTGGTGCTTTTCTTCCAGGCCACAAACAAAAATAGAGTGTTTAAAGACAAGTTGAATAATTTTGTCACCTACACCAGAATCCATATTCAATCTAGGCCTAACCCTGAATTATTTAGGTAATCTAGAGCGTATTAAAATATGATGGAACGTCACTGACTTGAAACTAATACAATTTATTCAATGTTCAATAAATTTCCTGCTAAACTAGCTTACATTGCATTCCTGTAATCAAGTCCGCTTTCTAGATGTCTAGTCAATTTGAGAAAAACGACTGCGAAAAAAAAGGTTGTATATTGCTGCGTTGTTATAGTTTTGTTAATCCTTTTTATTATAACTAAATTCTAAATTTTTGTTTCCTTATTTTAGGTTAAGATAAAACTTATTGATTCTCACGCTATCAATGGACAAATTGAAGAAATAACATTTGTGGATAGTTATATTGAAGCCATCAATCCATTTGGCTTTACCATATTGAAATCAAATGCCTTATTACTTAAAATGGACAATGTGCGAATAAATAAAATTGAAACACAAGCTTTTAAAAAGTTTGTGGTGGAAAAAATTGTCATACAAAATTGTGTCTTCCTATCGAATGTGCCATCGAAAGCTTTCTATGATGTAGAAGTTTCCAATACATTATATTTAAATAATCTTAAATTTAAAGAAGTTCACTCAAGGGCATTTTCATTTAAAAGTAAGAGTTTAATATTTGCATTTTAAACTTTCTCTAACGAAAATTTTCATTTTCTAGTGATCTCTAAATTAATTATAGCCAATAATTATTTCGAAAGTGTAGATGCTGAATGGTTGGAGGTTTATGTAAAAGAAAATTCTATTATAAGGGATAATTATTTTGGAAATACAAGTCAAATAGCATTCAAGGGTATGTTTTTTTTTTGGGACACAAAAAATTGAATTAACAAATTTAAACGAAATCGTTTTAATCTTTTTATAAACTCTTTGTTCGCTTTCTTTCAGGTATAATGCTGCATCGCGATTATGTTGGAAGTGAAAAGTTAGAGTTGCGTTTTAGCAACAATACCATATATTTCCCTTATGACGTACAACCTTTGGAATTTAATGAGAAATTTAACTTAAATATAAAACAATTAAATTATGAAAATTCCTATTCCTGCCATGACATAGATAACAGACAAAACCCACCAAAAGCAAAAACAGAATTCTTTAATCATTACAAAGATTTCATATATTTTCAACAAAATGCTGCCACTAATTCAAATGCAGAATTTAAAGTTTTAAGTAAAATTATCGAAGTAGATTGTCAACAACATTCATATTGGCTTTATATCGTTATAGGCATTGTAAGTCTATTAATATTAGCAGCAATTATAGCGATCGTAGTTTGCTTACACTTAGCGAAAAAACGCAAAGCTAAACGCAAAATGGATATAATACAACCAGAACCTCGAACTTATAAAGAAACACAAATTGTTTATCAAATTGAAAATGCTGGACTTCTTAAGACTGACTTGTAAGACAAAATACAAAAAATTATAATGTAATATTGTAATTGGATGCACAAATGTTAAATATTGCCTCCTTTATTCTATAAGTGTTTAAAATTGTTGTATATTGTAATAAAAAGATGCTAGAGAACACCGAAATTCCACCAAATAAACTTGTAATATATATTTATTATAATAATTTTACAAATATGTAAAACTGTTAAACCAAATTTTCTTTAATTTTATTTATATAATCTATATTTATATGTAAAAATAATTAATTTATCTTTTAAATATGTAAATAAAATTACTTTTAATTGTAAAAACATAATATAAATATGAAATTTTGTTTATATTTGAAAACTGCACTTACCCTATTGGCAAATATGATTCTAATGCCTGATGTATTGTTAGTTCTGGTTCTGCCAAAGCTAATCCTTTTGAAAGCAGCGCGAAATGTGTACTAATTGTTTCACTTATGCTAGTCAAATCCTCGACATCCTTGTCATCTAAAAAATATTGGAAGAGAATAAAATAGCAGTCTGAAAAAAATGGAAATTATTTTACAATTTCCTAATTAACGCATTTGTCAACCTCCCAGCAAAAAAAAACGGGAGGTAATACTTTACAAACTACTTCTTTCACTGCTTCACAAGTATCCGTTAATGTATTTTTACTGCTTTTTTAGAAGTTATTCTGAACAACTTCAAAAAATTATTTCTTTCATTGCTTCCAAAGTATCCGTTAGTATATTTTTACAGCTTTTTTGGAATTACTTCTGAAAAACATCCAAAAAAATCACTTAAGTATTACTTCTAAAGAGTAATTGCTCTAAAAGTGATCCTAAAAAGTGATTTTGGAATCATTTGGCATTTCCACACAGAAAGTCACGAGTTCGATTCCCGGCGGGACCAATATTTTTTTATTTTTTGTATTATTAGATTTTTTAATAATTATAGTTAATTTGTTTAAATTCAACATTTTTTTAATTTTTAAAAAATAATATATAAAAAAATGGTGAGAAATTGCTTTTTATGCACCTTTAAAAACATTACTGAAAACAATATTGAATTGGAGTGCACCTTTTACACTTGTTTAATAAGTACTTTAATTGAAGAGAATAGGGAACAATATCTCGCAGTAACAAAGTCAACTTTCATATCAATGAATAGCTCAGCGGTAGAGCGCTAGACTAGCAATCGTGAGGTCACAAATTCGATACCAATAAAAAAACTTTTGTAAAATAAAAAAAATATAATTTTTTTGCGAAGGATTTTTTTTACTTTTAATTGGTGAAAAAGAGCTTTCTTTGCACTCGTTCCAAAAAAAATCATTAGTGTTTATGTTAAAAAAGAAGTACATCTAGATCATCAATTGTAGTGTGTTTTCTACTGCTTCGGCATCTCTTTTTTTGCTGGGATGGAAAATTGTTACAATTTAAATATTTTTGAATACAAACCTGGTAAACTTAAATTTTTCTTCATTAAATTGGCACTACACATGCCACCCAAATATGAGAGTTCCTGTTCAATGCGCACCAAACAGGAATTATTGCCATTTAACTAAAACAAACCATAGGCGAATAAATAATTACGACTTAAAGTTATTCCAAATTATATTTTAAAACTTACCAGTACTGGATTATCATAACCCACCACTAAGCATTTAAAACCAAAACGATTAACATGGGGATCTTGGGCATACAAAGACGACGTTTCCAAAGAAAATTCAACACAATTACCGGGTAATATCATAACATTTTGTAACCAATTTGAGGGTCTTGAGAAGTACAATAATATAAATTTTTAGATTAAATATTTAAAAATATCTTTGTTGCTTTAAAAAACTTACGTATTGAATTTTTTCACCACAAACCAATCGGGTTCATTTTTATGCTGTCCCTCTTTCTGTGACGATATCTTATAACAAGTTGTCATTAAGGTGGCATTTTTACTTGGTACACCTCCCCGATTAGTCTTGACATTATTATCCAGGATATCATAATAATCTTCATTTGTCGGACTGGTTTCCGTATTCACTATTGGCCTTACGGGCAGTGATACCAATAAATAATCTTCCAATTGAGCAGTACCACATTGAGCATCAAATTCAATAGTCAACCATTGTACACATGGTGGAAATTCAACACGATAACAATTTATTGATGCACTTCTATAGGGATGTTCACTTTCCACTACACAATAATGATTGCTAGTTGTGGGCACCTCACTTGGTGGATTATTATCAGTTGTTTGTGCTGCGGCAGTTACCAATACCTTACCACATTCTTCTTGAGTGCTGAGTTCCATTTTTTTTGCAAATGTTTCAAATGCTGGTCTTAAGCGTGGTACAGCAATATTTGTTTGATTTGCAGCCTCCTTAGTAGAACTCAATTGGTTGAGTGCTGCTATGTGGGGCAGAATGTCTTTAATTAAACCCAATATTTGAACAGAACTCTGGAAGGGGATTAAGGAAAAGATTGTAAAAAATAAGGCCGAATTTAAGCAATTTGTTTAGTCTATATTCAAATATTTTATACCTTGATTGAGCTTGATTGAGTTTAAGTCTCTCGATTTTGTCGAGATTCAAATATATTTTTGGATGGTATTTAAGTATATATTAAACCACGACTATGCAGGGCTTTTTTTCTCACGATTGTGTCAGCATTCAAACAAATATTATTCAAAGAAAAAGTTGTTCCGAGAAATTTTTGTTAAGAAACTTGGAAATGACCGTCAAAATTCGTTTTCGTTTTAATTAAACCAAGTTGAACTGACATTCCAAAAACTAAGCTCAAGTTTGTATTTAAATTTATATTAAAGCACGGTTAAGATGGAATTAAATTTAAATTAAAAACCTCGATTCATCGGAGACTATTATATAGTGAAAATCGAGGTTTAAGTCTATATTAAACCACGATTAAGCTGAAATTCAAGCCTACACTTAACCAAAACCGTCTGTAATGGCTACTGAAAATTTTGCTGTTATTACAGGAAATTTAACTGTTTGAGGCCAGCCGTATTTTTTGCTAACACATGTCTGCTGATCTGTAGTACAACCAAATTAGTAGAAAAAATTAGTACTCGGTACTAAATTTTAGCAAAATTGTTGTAAACTGCAATTCAAAATCGATTTGCTAAAATCAGTTAAAAAACTTACTAAATATCAATAATTTTAGTATAACGAAATTAGTATAAATAATTAGTTGCAGCTACTAAATTTTTTTTATAATTATTATTCTTTATTTCAGTCTATGGATACAATATTATCCTTACAGACTAGCAATTTATATCTAACACTAATTATTTATAACAATTTATTTAAAAGAGTTATAAACTTAAAATTAGAAATACTTAATACTAAATTTTCACAAAGATTATTGAATAACCTCATTGACTTAGTAATTGGTTCATTCAAAGCATAATCAGTTCTATGAATATCTACAAGGAAGAAATTATTTCGCCTAAATGTTCTCTGCGGAACTACAATTTTAATTAAATGCAATAAATCGGGACAATCAATTACACCACAGAAAATGCCGTGCAAAAATAATAAAGCCGTAATTTTCCTACAAAATTCAAGAGATTTCAAGGAAATCCAAGAACATCTATGCTCATAAGATGTAAGGGGAGTTGAAAAATTCAAAAAAGAAAAGGTTAACTTTAGGAATATTTTTTGAATTCTTTCCACACGGTTAATGTGGGTATTAGCATTAGGACTCCAAATGAATGAAGCATATTCCAATCTAGAACGGACAAATGATGAATATAAAATTTTTTTATTATGATAATCAAACAGATTACCAGTGTTACGGCGAATAAATTTCACTAAATTGTTGTAAACTGTAATTTAAAATCAATCTGCTGAAATTAGGAAAAAAGTATACTAAAAAATAAAATAAACTAAAAAAAAATCTTTTTTTCTTTCGATTATAACAAGCGTATAATTACTTCATCGTATTTGAAATTTGGAGTCAAAATTGCAAACGGTTCTCCAGTTATTTTTATGCATTGGAGACACAGTAAAATTTTCTGAGTGTTATTTCCAAACTAAGAATATATCAATAGTAACAAATATAAACTAAACAAGAATTGTAAAAATTCAACGAATTCTTGTAAATAAAACTTTTTAAATTAGTATATTTTTCTGCTTTGAAAAATTAATAAAATTTTTTGCTGAAATCAGCAGCGAAAATTAGTAAAAAAAAATTCGTAATTTGTAATAAGAGAATAGCAAAAATGATTACAAAAAAATTGTACTAAAAATTAGTATAAAAATAGTAAAGTGCGATTGGAAATTGTTTACAAATTTTTTTACTAACTTTTTATCTGAGTGTATGTTAAAACCACGACTAGGCTGCGATTTAAGTCTATATTAAACCCGACGATTAATGAAGTCTATATTGAATGATTCATTAAATTATATATTGATCCGCGATGTAAATATTGTTACGTTTTTACCTTTTAAAAACGTTGGTTTATTTCCTTAAACCGGGTTCTTTTCTATTGCACTCAAAATAACCAATCCCAACGCTGACATCAATTGTTGTTTTACCTTATAAAAACGTTCGTTTACCTCCTTTAGATAAAGCGGAATGGTGCTCTTACCAAATAAAATAACTCTTAACACTTTAAGTGCGTTCCCGTACGTACCCAAAGTTACAGAAACTTACCCAAATTTACCCAAAAGCGTTCCCGTACTCGAAAGTTTGGTAAAATGAGAGTAATGCGGCAAATAGACTAAAGAAACACACCTTTTCAGTGTTGCCAACTGTTGAAGGCAGGAAAGCACCATGAGCATTGTGAAAACGGGTAAAAAGGGTAAAAATTGACCGAAAATGGGGTAAAAAAGCACGATAATAATTTTTCGAAATATTTAAGTCAAGAATTTAAAAACACATTTTAGCTTTGTAAAATCGTGTAAAAGAGGTTCAAAAAATAACCAAAAAAGGGTAAAAAAGCACCAAACTAATATTTCAAAATTTGGAAGTTTAAATATAACGAAGATGCTATTTAAAATTGTACTACAAACATTGTGAAAAAATGTATTTTTTGTATAGTTCGTATTATTTTTTCAACTTTGAAAGAAAATTCAAGAAAAATTTAAAAAAAGGAGAACAAATACCAAAAATGTAAACTGTACAAAAAGCACTGCCAGAAATCTGAAAAAGCACTGTAAATACCCGCTTTTTTTAAACGGGTATTTGTAAAAAATCACCGGGTACGGGAAGGAAAAAAGCACCAAAAAAGTACCCGAAAAGCACTGAAATGGCAACACTGCACCTTTTGTTTGATTGAGCTTATACTCTTCTTTATTTGCACTCTCTTTAGTTTAATTTAGCTTTACACTTATTTATTAAACGCTGTATTTCTTTATTATTCCACGATATTACACACAAACTCTAGTGATTTTAACATAACGATTCATTAAAGCCCGACTGATTTACACAATCGATAATAATCAACTGACTAACTAAATGACATATGGCAGCCTTGTGGTAGAGAATTCCGGAAACACCTAGAGATTATACAAAAATGTAGTGCTGTCAGATTGACGTATTTGTAAATATTTTTTTAAAATTCCAGAACTTTCTATATTAGACTAATCTAATTTCGTAAAAAGAGTACTAACATTGTACAAAAATGTAGTGCTGTCGGATTGACGTATTTTGTAAATATTTTTTAAAATTCCAGAACTTTCTATATTAGACTAATCTAATTAAGTAAAAATATATATAAAACCTGGATTGAGCTGGATTCAAATATATATTAAATGACGAGTGTTTAAAACAGCGTAAGAGTTATCTTGTGTGTAGATGTAGTCTGCTTAAAGTCTTTTTAAAACACTGATGAAACTAGGAATTTATTTACGATCAAGATCTATATAAAACCATAGCTGAACCCGAATTGCAGTCTATATAAGACGAAGATGAAATCGGGATTAAAGTCTCTATATATCTACGATAGACTATATTAAAGTATCTATAAAACCACAATTGATCCCGGATTAGTATCAATAAACTACGATTGAAACCGTATTACAGTCTCTATAAAACGACAATGAACGTCAAATTAAAGCCCACTACGATGAACCCGGATTATATAAAAAACCAAGATTAAACCAGGCTTAAAGTCTAAATAACACTACAATGATACACAGATTAAAGTCTCGATTAAATGACGATAAAGCCCTAATTAAAGCCTACGTCAGTTGAACCAGGGTTAAAGTCTCTATGAAAACTATCACTGAATCAAGATTTAAGTGCAGATTAAAATCTTTAAGAATCTATATCTATATTAAAATCGTTATAAAACCTTGATTTGAGCGATATTGAAAGCTAAATAGATTGAAATTTCTAAACACTTAAAATCCACGTAAAGCCTAGATTAAAAGTTATATACAATCTTAATAGCACTTACCTTCGCATCATTACAAGCCAAATTTGCAATATGAGCATAAACCAATGGCAATAGAGTATGAAACAAGTTCGATGATCCCACATTAAAAACATCCAATATTTGAGTAGCAGCCATTTGGGCTGGAGTATCTTCCGAATCGGCACGACCCATAGCCACCGGATTATATTGAGAAGCACCCATTAAACTTTCTACAGCTTCAGCACCAACACGTTCATTACCATTAAATTTCGTTATCTGACCATTACGGAAATTTAAATCATGTATTGATGAACTTTCCTCAATCATTAAATCTTTAGGATGAATTTCAGTAGCACCAATTTCAATTTCCATTTCGAAAGGATTTGTAGATCTTTTCTCAAACTTTAAAGTTTCGATGATACCCTTTGAAAACGATTCTAACCTCTTGGACAAATCTCTAGCTGTAGAGATGCCACCTGCCTCGGCTGGGATATGAGATGTTCTTGAATTATTAGCCCAATTAATATCCATATGTTCTTCAATAGGAGTTATATTATGTTCGGAATCTATAGTTTGTGAATGATTTGAAGAATTGTCTGAGGGTGATAAAGAGGCTGCCAATGTATTACGAGCCAACACCAAGAGTTCAGTACATTTTTTCGTAATATCGGAAGCAATTTGTAAAGCAGTATCACGCATTGTTATTTCATTGGAGAGAGCAGTATCATTAAGGCCAGAGCCTGCTGCTGTACAACTACTACCACCATTGGTGGCTGCATTAGAGTCTTGTTTTATGGGTGTACTATAATAGAGTATACAAGGGATTTGACCACGATGAGCATTAGTACCATTAAAACTTAAGTCACAAGCATAAAAATGGAATGTACTGCCACAAGGACCACGGATCGAAGGTAAGCCACCATCGCCAGAACAAGTGCGATGACCTTGAGAACAAAATCTCAAAGCATAACGAGTATTTTCCTAATATATCAACAAAATTATATGTAACATTTCGAACATTTGTTAATTTAAATGTTCCACTTACCTTTATTAATACGGAGCGTTCAAATTTTACTTCAGCCATATCATTTTGTACAGCTCCCTGATCATAAGTACCCGAAACTGATTCCAAAGTTTCCCATTTATGTTGTTGCTGCTGCAAAGGCTGTTGTACATCACCGGAATTATCATATAAAAGCTCTAATTGATATTCATAACTACCAGAGCCCGAATAAACCATACAACCAGCTATGGCAATACCAGAACGATCTACAGAAAATGCTATAGCATCAGGACCAAAACTGCCTGTATTCCATGTACGACTTTGATCACAACGAGCAAAGCGAGAACCAGACGAATGAAGGGTTCGCGGAGGTATAAACATTTTGTCATACTAGAAAATTGAAAATGAAGAATTATAAACACTTCTCTTTAAATTCACGATTAGTCCAGAATACAGGTCTCTATAAAACCACTATTAAATTAGGACACAAGACTCTACAAAATAACGATATAGCTAGGATTTAAGGGAAAATTGTAGTCTTTATAAAACCATGTTTAACCCAAGACGTAAAATGTAAGATTGAGGGAGGATTATAAAACCGTGATTGCAGAAGGGTCAAAGTCTCTATAAAACCACCATTTTGAAAGGATTAAAGTCTCTTTGAAACCACAATTAGAGGAGAATTAAATTCTCTATAAACCACGATTAAGGGAGAATTAAATTATCTATAAAAGATTTAAGAGCCCACAAGCCTAAGATTAACCCGGAATTTAAGTACATATTACTCCACGAAGGAGCGAGGATTTAAGACCCTACATACCACAATTGAACCAAGATTTAAGTCTCCATAAAACTACGAATAAGCTAACATTTAGAACTCTATAAAATTGAGCTTGGATTAAGGCATCTTTAAAACGACAATTACGCTAGGAGTTATGTCCCAACAAACCCACAAAATTATGTTTCTTTAAAACCACTGCGCCAATTTTAAAGCAAAATTATAGTATAAATTATTAATTTTCATTGTACTTACATCACCTATTGCTGTTTGATAAACAATCTCCGCCAATACTCGAGCCAATAAATGACAACAATTGTCGATTAATCCTTGATTGAAATCCTTCGAACAAAAACTGCTTGTTGAATAATTATATTGAACACTACGATTGTAGATATTTTCCAAACGATCTCTAATGGGATTAGCAATGATATCCAATAAACGCATTAATACATCCTTAAATGTCCAGGAATTACTAAGGAAATCCCTTTTCTCTTGTTGAGTTCGATAAATCATTTGTTCTACTAATATGGGATATTGATGAGAATCCGTGGAGGATAACATAGGTAAACCAGAATTATCACTGGGACTTATTATTGACTGTCGATCGCCTCCTTGACTTAGTAAAGCGAAAGTGGAACGTAATTTTACCGTAGGAGAGCAAAGGCCAGCTAATATGGCACTTAGTAAACGAGAATGTAAAGTACCTTGCTGGAATTTGGAAAGTAAATATTAAATATTTTTTTTTTGTTAATTTGAATACTAACCTTATCCATTTCCGATAATAAATCACATAGACAATTCCACTTTAAGGTAGAAGTTGGATAAAAAACTCCAAAACAGGCTACAAAACTTATATGACATTCATCCAGTATTTCTAAAGCCATTGTTAAAGATTCATCGCTCGCTATATCCTGGAATAAATCATCACAGAAGATGCCTATTAACATGGCTCTAACATTACCAATGCATTCAGCCAATTGTATATTTTCCATATTTGATTTTCTCATTGTTGTTTGACTGCCACCATTATTATCATTAAAATATTTCGATATGAAAGAATTGTTAGGTTTTGTTAATTTAGAAATTTCTCTGTCCGATCTGTTATTTAGAGATTTCTGCGAGGCAGTAGAAATATATTCAGCAATTTCATCAGTTTGTCCATATTGAGGATAAATTTCATTAGTATATTTCCTTAACAATCTTAAACATGACTTATTGACATGTATGAGATATTCCAAAGATTGTTTGACTTGCAATTGATGAGACATATCTCTTTGTTCTCTTAGATAACCCTTAAACGCTTCCCAAGACCAGTTTAACATTAGTACCAAACTCTCAAAGCATTCTTTTGTTACCGAGTTGGCAAATTCTTTAGTTACTCTTTTAACTGGATCAACATCTACTGGAGCGGACGACGGTTTAGTTTCTTGCGTTATTATGCGATACAAGATCGCCGGTATTTGTCCAGAATTAACATCTGTGCCATTGTTCGCCTTCTTAGATGATTTAAATGTAAAAACTACTTGATCTTCCGTGGTTACCGTAGCTTGACCACAAGAACCACAATCAGAAGATGGTCCCGCTATACGAGCCCATACTAAATACCAACGTCCTGCAGTAACATTTACGGGTTTCGGAAGCAATATATGATATTTACTACGTGCTGGGCATTCAAAGGGAACCTCCTTAGTTTCACTTATAAGAGTACCCTCCTTTTCATAGCCACCACCATCTGAGCCCAGATCGTAAAGCTTAAGTTTACATGAATATTCTCCACGACCACCAAACATACCAAAACCATCTGAAAGTCAATGGGGGGAAAATAGCAATAGGAAAGAATTTCGCAAACACATCACCAAACAAACATGTATTTAAGTCTCTAAAAAGCATGATTAAAACATGATTTTCGAATCCAAAATTCACGATTATACAATAATTAAAGTGTCTAATATTCACGATTAACCCATGACTTAATTATCCAAAATTCACGATAATTGCAATGATATCCTAGATCCTTCATCTAATCAAAATAAGGTAATATGGTTCTAAAAGCCCAAAGTCTATACTTTGACACCATATTAAAATATATCCGTAATTTATTCAGGTATATGAATAAATAAGAAATTTTAAAGGAAAAAACTATCTTTTTGCTAAAAGTTAAATTTACGAATATTTCAGAATGTAAAGCCACCCAGGTAGGTATTATGTGTGGTAACAAAAAACTAGCACTGGCAAGGCACAAGTAAACCGCGGTCTTACAAAACGAAGTACTGGCAAACCACTAAATTTGAACGCTTTACCAACGCTTGAAAAGGGTGACTTCCCAGCGCTTCTCCAAAATAGAAATTTTTGAAACTCAAATAACTCCAAGAATCATCTATTTTTAGAGTAATTTATAATTCTTCAGTGATCTTCATTGGGAAAACACTTGATTTTTGTGTTTCGTGGTGCTATCTCAATACTTTACGAAGCAGTAAATGGAACGGTGTTATCATTTGGGTGTCGGGAAAGCACTTTAATATTTTTTTTTTTTTGGGCGTTAGGAAAGCATTTGAATTTTTTGTTTCTGGGTGCTTTCACAGTGCTTTGTAAAGCATTGGCAATACCGTAAAACGGTGTTATCATTTGGGCGTTGGGAAAGCACTGTTAACAAGCACTCTCACCAACCATTTCGGTGTTTTGCCAGTGCTGGCCATTTTGTAATTTTCAAACTGGGCAATTTTAAAAAGTGGTTTTTATCCCAAAATCTATCAGAATTGATGTATCAAATGTCCGATGTATTTTATGTGTTGTACTGTGTTATTTAAGCCTCTGTGAAACCACATGTGTGATTGAGGATTTAAGGCCCAGTTTTTAGGATGTAGATTATGTTTAAACTTAGTTTAACGAAGTTTTTAACTGGAATACTACTTTTAAAATGTGGATTATTTCGTTTTGTTTTAATAAAAAACAAAGTTCTAAATGAGAAAAAGTTGTTCCGGCAAAATTTCATTAATAAACTTCAGTTTAACTAAACCAAGTTATTTAGAAAACTGGGCCTAAGCCTCTTAAAAAGCACAATTAATCTAGCATTGAAGTCTCTATAAAATCATGGTTAATCCGCAGTTTAAGTCTCTATAATTTCTTGAAATTGTAAAAGTTTTTGACATGTTTTTCTTTTATACTCACAAATCAAAACATCTGTATCTGCAGAGAATCTTACTGCTTCCACACTATGACCAGAATAACCCCAACCACCACCGAAATTATCAAAACGATTAACAACTTGATATTGATTATCCTTGGATTCATTACTTTTATTATCCTCTTTAGGAGTAACATCTTCAAAACAAGCAGGTCTACAAATAGTTTAAAGAAAAACAGGTTATTTATGTTCCAAAATTTAAATCCGATTCAAATTCAAAAAAAAAATTACATAACATCCTGAGCTGAGGTTAAGACATCTAAACAAGCCAAAAGATTTAAAGAAGCATGTAAACGCGAAATTCGTGAATCTAATTTATTGGGTAGCGATAATTCGGGTGTCATTAACGCTCGATAATTTGAAGTATTCTAAAAAGATAAAAGTGGCACTAGTTGTAAATGATTCAAAGCTTCTTACGATATGATTCTATTTACCAATCCTGTGGCTACAATTTCACTGGACAATACATTATAGCTCAATACCCTTTTCTGATTGCTATCATAAACCCATAACACATTGTACATAGGATCCATGGCGAAGGCTAATTTTGAATAGGTTTTTTCACCAATGGCAGCTGTAGGTGAAGGAGCATTTAAAGATCCAGCTGATATGGTATTCAAAGAACCCCGCTGCTGTCGTTCTTTACGTTGTGCCGATGATGAAGCATTATGCATATGATTATCTTGTAAATCAAATAGTTGATTTCTAGCCTCATGCATGCTTCTAGACATTTGTTCATTAATTGCATTTGAGGAAGAAGATGGACCCATTTGTACGACATTTTGATCGACGTTTTGATTTACTTCTGGTACAATTTTAGGTTTGTTAGCATGTTCCATTTTAACAAAGTCTTCTTGATTGAAATAATGGGCAGTACAATTGCCATCACGCCTATTAATGGATATGGCGTGGAATGTCAATGGTATGGTAGGTATCATCACTGGAAATAAAGTTGTTTTAGAATTTTAGTTCAAAATGTTTGAAGGCGTTTCCTAATTGTGTTAGTGCTTACATATAGTTTTTTTATTAGCGGCCACATTCATTTTTGGTAACATCTGCGTTGTGATAAGGGATTCATCTATTTTGATAAACGTCTGATCTCCACTGGCTCCAATCCAAGTGGCTTTTTTACCAAAACTAGGTCCAATGCCACTGAATTTAAAAATAAACACAGATTGCATAATATTCGTATATTTGAAATTAGTTTATTTTTAACTTACAATACTACTCCTGGTGTACAATGCCATAAGATTTTTTGTCGTTGTGCTATTATTTGTGCCACAGTTGGCTTCTCTGGTGCCGGCTCGTTATTACCCAAAGCTTCTCTTAAACTGGCCGCTTGGGTAGCTTTCTCCCTTTCCACACTTGTTGAACTTTTTTGTTGAAAATCGTGTGGTAATCTTCCTAGTTGCCCTTTTTGGAAATTACCAAATGTATATACTAAACCCTTATAGGTCAACAATACTGTATGATTGCTTCCAGCTGCCACCTGGCATACATTTCCTGAAACGCTTATTCGCACAGGACCGCTTACAGCTTGCATATCTCCAGTACCCAATTGACCAAATTGATTACTACCAAAGGCGTACACTTCTCCGGATAAAGTTAAAACTACAGTGTGATGTAAACCACATGATACTTGAACAACCGGAGATGTTGAGGGCATACTTAAAAGTTGTGGTGCTAATGGAGCCACTCTGGGAGGATTTTCTTCAGCATGACTGCTAAGATCATCGGTGGCTTTCTTTTCTTTACGACGCATTATAAGACTCTTGGAACGTTGACGGTTCAATTGTTTATTAGAGTCTTTAGTATCTGAAACTAAAAAATAAATTTTAGGATTTCTGAGATTCTGAGTTCTTCAAGCAGAAAATCGATGGATGAATATTTAGAATGTGAGACATTTTTTGCATTAAGCAACGATTGATCCAAAGGGCTCAAATCTCTGAAGCCGCTTTTGATCCAGGATAGAAGTCTCAATAAAACCACGGTTGATCCAGTGCTAAAGATTATTCTAAATCTCAAGTTTCAATAAAATCGCGATTGATCCAGGACTTAAGTTTTTTTTATAAATAAAACACAACTTATGTTCGGAGATTTTTATAACAAAAATATAACAGATTCCAAGTTTGTCCTAGATTTTGAAAATTTCCAAAGAAACATTTACAGATTTTAAGACTTTTTAAGTACACTAAAAGACAAAAGTTTGTAAAAAAATTGGGCAAATGTTTGTATTGGTACGAGCTTTTTTTCAATGAATGTGCACTTTATGTGTGCACTTGATGTGCACATTCATTGAAAAAAAGCTCGTACCAATATGTCTGTTCCCGTACTTTACCGAAGTTACACAAACTAGCCTAAAGGCGATCCCGTACTCAAAATTGCGTGTAAATTGCTGTTGTTCGGGCTGTTTTGGGTTCCCGCGGGTACCCGCGGTAACGTACGGGAACGCACATAATATTTCAAAATTGTGCTAAATTAACAGGAAATAGTACCTGTATTTCCGCCTGTAGAATTTTCGGTGAAGTTGAAAATCATTGTCTGCTGAATTTTTGTAACCTAAATTTTACACACTGCTAAATACACAACTTTAGTTAAATTAGATAAGAAATTTGAGCTAAATTCAACAGATTTAAATGAAGATTAGCTGTTTTAACTGGAAATGTTCAGCTAAAATGTCGCTTACACTCTAGGATCTATCCTGAGATAGGGAATATAGGTGGTTTATAAGGATAAATAAGTACAAATAAACGAATTTTTATCCATTTTACTCTATTTCGTTTAGCCATTTTATGATTATACAATAGAAAATATGAAAAAATAGCACCATCTCTATGTGATATTGATGGCAGAGACAGAAAAATATAATCATTTGGAAATAAATATGGTTTAAATGAACTGAAAAATTTTAAAAATTAGGATACACAAATTACTAAACTTTAGCACGCAAAGTTAGTTTAAATACGGATGGAAATAATTGTTATGCTAAAGTGGATTTACAAAAATATTAGTTCAATCCTAAATTTTAAGACAAAATAACATAAGAATTAGCTCAATTGGAACAGAATGCGTTTAACAGACTTTTGTACTAACTTTTTTTATGAGTGTACTAGTTTTCAGCATTTTTTATTTTTTTTTATTTTGCTGAAATAGTGTTTTTAACAAAAGTTTATTATATCAGCAGTACTAATCTAAATTTGAACTAATATTTTCTTAATTTATTTCGCTACAAAAATTGCGCTGATAAACATATTTATAGCGTGGACAACAACCAGGTAGACAGATGTAGATGTTGCAGCTTGTTTAAATGAAGTAAAAGTATCACAAAAAACACATTTTCGAGATATAAATTTTCAATTAGCTAAAGTAATGTGCCACTTGATCTTTTTCCAGTGCTAAATCTAAAAGATATTATATCTTACTGCACTGGTGTTCAATTTTAATAATAATAATAATAATAATAATAGTATAATTTCTATACAAGTTTTTTGAGTTTTTTTTGCAATGTACTAATCTTCAGCAAAAAGTTCTATTAGTTTTAGCAAAAAATTTTTTATATTTGCAATCGACTAAGTGTTAGCACAAGTTTAGCTGGTTTTAAATATTATTTTCTTTACTGAAAATCAGTAATGATTTTGCTGACATTAGCAATTTTTGCATTACCATCCTCCTGACTGAAAATTTGATGAGTCAGCAAACTTTTTTTTTTTGGGTGTAGAAATTTTGTATTTCAAAGTTTTTTTCACCGAAAGAAATCTAAAAAGTCATATTTACCACTTTCAGATTCCTGTACAGCTATACAAGTAGCACACAAGTTACATTTAGAACAACCAGCATCACCATGACCACAAGCGCAGGGACTAAAAAGATTTAAAGATAAAATTGATATAAAAAATTTTAATAAATATTAAAACCAAAACTTACGCTCCTGCTACCCTCTCCTCTAATGGTACATTTAAAGCCGATACACATGATACATTGTAACCAGTGCATTCACGACATACCACACAGACACGACATTGGCCCTGTATGACATTATGGTCATCATAATCACAAAGATTGGAAAAATCAAATTTCAACTTTTTAATTCCTGATATAGATTTTCCTGTGACACTATCTACCGAAGAAGATGCACCAGCGTCTTTTGATTTGTTATAAACATGACCACATTGTCCTTTATTATTAAGACCAAATGTAAAAACTTGACCCTTTGCATTTAGGGCCACACAATGTGCCTTGCCCAATGCTACTTTTTGTATATGTTGATCTGAGAAATCGCTAACAAAGCCCTGAGCATCACAGTGCACGGTATCTTTACCGAACATTATTAGTTTGCCCGTCTTGGTAACAAAAGCAGAGGTACCATTATTACAGGCTGCCTGGACAATAACATGTCCCTCGATTTTTGTCATTTTTTTAGGTTTAACTGCTTTAGGCTGTCTCCGATTTTTAGAAATATCACCATCTTCACCACGTCTAGCGGTACCAGCAAAATATACAGTACCATCATCATTTACCAGTAGGGCATGAATACCATCATGGCCTACTGCTATATGAATAATACGTGATACTTTAGATATAATAAGTTCAGTTAATTTCATTATAGGTGTGCGTCCCACCGACTTTAAGCCCAAGGCTGTAGATTTTCCATAGAAATAAGCCTTGCCATTTGTAGCACATACCAAACCAAACTCTTTTCCGCATACAATTTCTTGCAAATCAACATCATTCGGTATTTTTGGTTCAAATATATTATAAGATGCCTGTATTTTTAATATTTGATTTTGATTTAATACTTCCTCTTCGAAGGTAGCATAACCTAAAGTACGAAATCGTTTGCGTGATAATTGTAATGGTAATTCAACGGGTATGGAATTATCACGTTCGGTAGATCGATTTGAGTGGCATATATTTAGTCGACGTACTACCAAAGTATCCTGGAGTAAGTAAATAAATCTCTATAATTTTAAAATCTTGTTAAGTTTTCATTTCAAAATCAACTTACATCTCTATTGGTGCATATAGCATTTAAGGAGTCTTCATCCGTAAAGAGTGTATAGTTAAAACCTTCTCTTATGGGCAACATGTTAACCGGATTCATACTTTTTATTGTTAATGATTCTGTATTAACCAAATGTAAATGATCTGCATTCCGTTTGGAATTACGTCTATAATACAATTGGCCATTACTAAATCCTAACCAACCGGTTTTTTCTTTAGTAAATTCATCGTTTTGCATATAAATATGACCTTTGTAGGAGTTGTTATAACCAGTACCGATTTTAAGTAATGCACCTCCAAGTAGAAGATATAAGTATGTACCATCTGAAGCCAAAGCAGGTTCTGTAAAACCACCCATGGGGGCTTTAATGTGAAACTGAAAGAAATAAATTTTTATTTACAATTCAATAACAATATTTTTAATCGTATAATTTTTTTCCAAAGAAATATTTTCAAAATCTTATAACTATAAAATTCTCAGAACTTTAAACATTTTTAACTGAGGTTAAAAGGTTAAGAAAACCTACTTTATATACTTCCGTTAGACAGCAAGCAAAAACTAGTTTTGTGCAAAAACTAGGTCGGTTTTGCTCAGTCTTATACTGAATTTAGAGAAAGTTGGCTAAATCCCGAAGTTGCAGTTGCCCTTTACATGAGATTGGGCCGTTAAATTTTCCTGCTGTATCACATACCCAAAAAACTTTATTCTGACCCTTAAAAGACAAAATATCAGACTTTAAATTTTAAAAATTAAAAAAATTTTCAGATTTTTTTTTTTTTGAAAAATAGTCTTAGACATTTTTAGGTTATTTCCTTTACGTTACCGCGGGATCCCAAACTTACCCAAAAAGCGTTCCCGTACTCGAAAATTGGGTAAATGAGAACATTCAAGAGAGTGCATTTGTGATTCTCTTTTTACCAAAGTTACCCAAACTTTTTCTTCGGGTAACTTTGGTAAATTGTTAAACTAACAGCTGATGCAATGATACCCAAAAACAACAATTGTAAAAATAAATTGAAAAATTAAATTAAACAAACCAATACGCAAAAGAAATGTGTTAAATATAATAATTTATTGAACAAAATCAATAAGAACTTTTAAATGCAAATAAATATGTGTGTTCCCAGCAAAAACATGGTAATGACAGGTCATTACCATACGGATCACCAAGTAATGATAAGTCATTACCTTTTTCATTAGTTTAAAATACAAAATAATGACTTACCGATAATAAGTTATAGAAGTACTTACATATTCGTGCAAAGTAATCACTTACTGGTAATTGATTAAATAAGTACTGATTAAGTCTCTTTTATATTTTTACAAGCCAGCCGCCGTAAGCCGTTTAAGCCGCCGCCGCCGGTCATTTTTGCCCCAGCCGCCGCCGCCGATTTTTTTCGGCTCATTTCGGCTGGAAGTATCAATTTTCCAAAATAAAAAAATTAAAAGCAAATGTCATTTTTAAAACAAATTTTCTACTTCATCATTTCCTGAACCATCAAGAGTATTTTTTTTTAGTTAAAAAAAATAAAAGAACCAGTTTTATAGTCAGAGCTAAGAAGGATTTTTGTCATAAATATTTCTTAAGTTGGAAGTTCTGCTTGAAAACTTCTGACAGATTTCGCTGAAATTTGGATATGCAATAGAGGAGAGAATCCAAATGAACAATATACATATATACTTTTCAAATGACCAAGTGTAGATTGTAGGCAGAGCTTCGAAAGAATTAATTCAATTTTAGGTTAATTCGCACAAAACCGAATTAAGCTTTAGAAATTGAATATATATCATTCTATCAAAACATTCCTTTATAATTAATTCATAGGTTTCACTCCCAAATTTTAATATTAAATAGAATGCATTCTTATGTTGAATATATTCCTCATAGAATTACAATCAATTTAAATAATTAATTTTTTCATTAATTGTAATCTTTTACAAAATGGCTTATCAAAATTGTCATTTTATTAAATCAGTAAAAGATCTAAGGTATGAATATACTAATGATTCTGACAACACTTTAGTTTATAATTACAAATGCATAAAAATTAAAAGAATGAAGCCAGTGAATGAATTCATAAGGAATGGTATAATCGTAAGATATATTAGTAAATTTTAATTAAAAGTCCAAAAGTGAATTAAAGAATTAATTCATTCGAATTTATGGTCGTAGGTTTGGTTAAGTAGATCACATCACATTTTTCAGAAATTTCAGTACACCTGAAATTATTATCAAAAGACACATTTTTAAGACATTGCGGACGAAGATATTTACAATAATCGACGCTGTTCTGAGTTCCGAATCCACAAAAAAATTCTAAAGTGAAACATTCCGAATTTTTTTGCTGTTCCGTGATCCACATCCGAATTTTTTTTTTCGTTTTATTTCGTGTAGAAAAAGCTTGATGATAGTGAAACGAATATATATTTGTTAACAACAATTTTTATATAATAATTTATTTTAAAATTAGTCTATGAATATTAAAATTTGGTAGAAACTACAAATTTGCGAAATTTTTAATTCCGTGTGATTTTACAAATCAACTCTAATTAAAAAGTTTTGGAACTAAGAACAGGGGTGAATATCTGAATTTTTTAACTTTTCTTCTAAGTTTTTCAACTTTGACATCTTTTCGAGCATAATTTTTTTCGAACCATATTTTTTTCTAGTTTATTCTAAAAACACATTTAATTTTGAGTGAAAATAGAGTTTGTTTATTTCTAAGTTCCGAATCCACATAAAAAATTCTAAAGTGAAACATTCCGAATTTTTTTGCAGTTCTGTGATCCACATCCGAATTATTTTCTTCGTTTTATTTCGTGTTGGAAAAGCTTGGTGAAAGTAAAAGGAATATTTTGTTGCAAAAATTAATATGTTAAAATTTATTTTAAAATTTGTTGAAACAGTCAATTTCCGACATTTTGAATTTTGTGTGATTTTACAAAACCACTCTAAAGTTAAAAAGTTTCGGAATTCAGAACAGGGGTGATAGTGTCAAAACTCTGTTTTTGAGCGACTTCAAGCACTTAACAATTTGAAATTCAGCAATTTTTCAACCGATTTTGAATATTGTAACGTTTTTGGAAAGACAAAAAATTTAGCTTTCCAAATATATATAGAATTATTTATTTGTAACTGAAATATGTTGACAGTTTTTTTTTTTTATATTAAAATTAATTTTTTTTTTAATTTGTATACTTTGACGGCTTTTTTAAAGTGTTAAACAATTCTTTACTATTATAATTCATTCTGAAAGTTGGTTTACTTCTTAGTAAAATCAGATTCTTTTTTTTAAATTAATTGAAAATTGAAAAAGTTATCGTAATTTTTCTAAACATTTAATTTCAGCAACTCGAGGTTCTTGTTTGCACAATCATTAAGGTTAATATTTTCAATTTTCTTATAAATGGAGAGATTTAAAGCGATTAAAATAGAACTTCATTTTGCCCTGAATAAAGAATAAATTAGATAAAAATTAGTTTTTTTTAAACAAAATATTGCAATTAAAAGCCGTCAAAATTAAACAAAATAAGAAATAATTAAGAAAATCAGTTTTATTTGAAAATATTTCCACACAATTTTGTTGAATATATAAACATATGTATATATTTGGAAAGCCCAACTATCTCTCCTTCTAGCTCCGTTCAAAAACTAAAAATCCTAAATTTGTAATTTTTATCGATGAATTTAACTTAAAATTATTTTTTATTTGATAATTCCAAATTTTTTGCACAATTTTCTACTGCTATATTTTGGAAAAAAAACTTTAAACATCTTTAAAATACGTGTATAATGTTCTATCAAGCCGATCAAGCCGCCGCCGCCGCCGATTTTTATCCGGCTCAACCTTAATCGCCGCCGCCGATTTTTTGCTTGCGCCGCCGCCGCCGATTATTTTGATCGGCTTGTTTCCCTGCTATGGGTAACTCGTTATTCGCACTTTTTTTGTAAGCGAGGGTAATGACCACCCATGAATTTTTGGACATTGCGAACAAAAGTAATGTTGCGAGTAAATAGCCTGGTAAGTAGTGAAACCCTTTGTGTGCTACTTACTCGCTTAATTACTCGGTAATGTCTGTTTTTGCTGGGTTTATTCAATTTTCCAAACTAAAATTATACGCATTTTCACATTTTTCTTTGAAATGCATTTTTGGACTCGAAAAGTGGTTTTGTGCGTTCCTTTACTTTTCGGTAATTTTGTCATTTAGTGAGAGGATTTTTTGCTTACTCTCATTTTACCGAACTTTACCCAAAATGTAAAGGAACGCACTTTTTGTGTAGAAAAATTTTCTGAATCTAGACATTTTTTGCACAATATAATAGGTCTGTTCGACGTCGTTACCGCGGGTGCCCGCGGAAATCCAATTTACCCGAAAAAACAATTTACACACAATTTTGACAAATTGGGTACCCGCGGTAAAGTACGTGGAACAGAACTAATAAGATATAATCTGCCATATTTTTCTGCCTTGAAAGAAATTTGGATATATGATAGAGAAGACGAAAATAAGAAACACGAATTTTTTAACGGCCCAATCTCCCGTATAATAGATAAAAAGCGAAATCGAAAATGAACTCATATTTCTATAAAAACCTTATGAAATTTAGAATTATTTGTACACAGCGTACTAATAATTCTATATTATCCATGTCGTGGACCCAGAGTTGCCACTTATTTAAGATATTTGTAAAAAGGGATCTATGGGAAAATCGTCTTAGAGCCGAACGATAACGAATATCAAAAAAAAAACTCAGACACGCCCTTGATTAAATTAAACAGGTATTGTTGTGTAATGGTTTTCGGTTTGTACCGTTATATAGAATGTTTGAGCTTCGAGCCCCAACTACGAATAACTTATATAAATTTATAAAAATAATATGTACATTCAGAAGTTACTACATGACATTTATTTGTGTAGTAATGCGGTTGTAGTTATTTTAATTACAATTGCAGTTAATTTACTTAGAGCAACATTCAAAAACTACTACATTGGAGTAACATTTATTTTATGCAGTAATTTTGACTTTTGTTACAAATACATAAATTTTCAAGTGTGTATCCGCACGAAGTAAAGAAGAATCTGTGTACGAAGCATTTGTTTAGAAATTTCTAGTGAAAGAATATGAGAAGAATATGTTTTCTCTTGTCTTAGTCATAAAACAACGCTAAAGAGTGAAGACAGAAAAGGCTATATATTTTATTAAATTATTAAAATAATAAGGTACGTTTTATAATATAAAATATAAATTTATTTACGGGAATATTAAAAAATATTGTATTTATTTTCTTTCAGTTCTGTAATATTTTCATCCAATTCTACCTGGAGAAAAAAAAAGGAAGCCAAACAATATTTCATCACAGACGGACATCTAGAACAATATAGTGAACAATAAAAGTGATATTGAGTGTAAATTTTTATTTCTCAATTTTAAATTTATTATGGAATAAAGTTAAGTTAAGAGTATTTATATAAATTGGTTTTTATTAAATTATTAATTTTTAAAGTAATTTTTGTTTATGTTATTTAAACTACATTTGCAGTCATTTGTACAGTTTTACTATAATTTGCATGTACGTCTTTTTAATTGCATTTGTAGTTGTTTTTACATTTGTCAGCTAAAAATAACTTCACATTGCAGTTGTTTTTAATACAAATGTAGTCTACACCTTTTTAAATGCAAATGCAGTTATTTTAACTGTAATTTGCAGTTGATTTTACCTACATAATTCCCTGAGTGTATCTCCAGTAAAAAATGGTGCTTACCTGTAAGCAAATTTTAAAGGAAACAAATCAAATAATCCCTTACAAACCTGCTTACATATGTATGCCATGATTTTTATTCCCACTTGGAAGCACTTGGTTTGGGGAAAATAATCGTAGATTTTAGCGCATATAAAATGCTGCTATATTATGGCTTTCAGTAAGCACACTTTTTATGTCTACATTATTAAAAAGTAATAATAATATGCACTCTACATTATTTCTTTTACATAAACTTTTATAGATATTTATTTTCATTACAACTTTTTATATATTAATATTATTTTTTTCTTCTCAACATTCATGTTTTTTACCGCGCCGTGAGCTACCTCTTCAGCGATATCAAATTTACTACATTACTACCTGCGTCCTTATAAGGGATTAGAGTAAGTTGCTTACACCCTGCATACTTGCAAGCGAAAACAGTAAGCTCTTAATTTTTTTTGTTTATTTTTATGTGGAAATCATTTTAAAGTTTTTCTTTTATTTTGCTGCTTCGCAGTATGCTATAAATAGTAAGCACTTACATCAGCGCATTTGTTTAATACTGCTTCCAAAAACCTATAAACTATTTTACTGGGTCAGTTTTCAATCGCTCTTACATATCGCAACGCCCTCATTCGGTGTTTCCATAGCACTTAACACCACCGGAGTAAAATAATACATATAATAGGGCTATGAACTAAACTAAAATTTATAAGCTCGCATAATTATAGTGTTGACATTTTTGAATCACTTCGTCTTTTACCACCTTGCATGTCTCCTCTATCCCCTTTCCAAAAAAAAGCATACCGTCATATGAAATGAAAAAAGCCGTAAATTACATTTAAAAATTTTTACAGGAGAAGCAAAAAACTTTTTAAATTTGTTTGCGCTTACACTGGGGGCTGTTTAGAATTTTTTAAATAAAATCGTCGTGTTTAGTCGTAGGAGAGTAAAATTTTGCAAAATCATATCGATCAAAAAGTCGATTTTGAATTTTTTGTAACTTACGGCTTTTTTGATTTTATATGACGATCAGAGACACAAGCCAGCCGCCGTAAGCCGTTTAAGCCGCCGCCGCCGGTCATTTTTGTCTCAGCCGCCGCCGCCGATTTTTTTCGGCTCATTTCGGCTGGAAGTATCATTTTTCCAAAATAAAAAAATTAAAAGCAAAGTTTTATAGTCAGAGCTAAGAAGGATTTTTGTCATAAATATTTCTTAAGTTGGAAGTTTTGCTTGAAAACTTCTGACAGATTTCGCTGAAATTTGCATATGCAATAGAGGAGAGAATCCAAATGAACACGTCTTTAGCACCCATAGTTTTGGATACAAATTGCACAGTGTTACAAAATAAAATAAAAAATATACATATATACTTTTCAAATGACCAAGTGTAGATTGTAGGCAGAGCTTCGAAAGAATTAATTCAATTTTAGCTTAATTCGCACAAAACCGAATTCAGCTTTAGAAATTGAATATATATCATTCCATCAAAACATTCCTTTATAATTAATTCATAGGTTTCATTCCCAAATTTTAATATTAAATAGAATGCATTCTTATGTTGAATACATTCCTTATAGAATTACAATCAATTTAAGTAATTAATTTTTTCATTAATTCTAATCTTTTACAAAATGGCTTATCAAAATTGTCATTTTATTCAATCAGTAAAAGATCTAAGGTATGAATATACTAATGATTCTGACAACACTTTAGTTTATAATTACAAATTAAATAAAAATGTGGCTTATTTTAGGGATTTAATATTGATATCATATACACAACCCTTAAAAATAATTAAAAACGCAACATTCAACAATCAGTAAAAGATCTAAGGTATGAATATACTAATGATTCTGACAACACTTTAGTTTATAATTACAAATTAAATAAAAATGTGGCTTATTTTAGGGATTTAATATTGATATCATATACGCAACCCTTAAAAAGAATTAAAAACGCAAAATTTGTTTTAAACTTTTACAAACCGAATGAAACGTGAAAGATCATTATAAAAAGAATGAATTCATTCACTATGCATGAAAATTAAAAGAATGAAGCCAGTGAATGAATTCATAAGGAATAGTATAAATGTAAGATATATTAGTAAATTTTAATTAAAAGTCCAAAAGTAAATTAAAGAATTAATTCATTCGAATTTATGGTCGTAGGTTTGGTTAAGTAGATCACATCACATTTTTCAGAAATTTCAGTACAAAAAAATGTTAAGTTATTTCTCGGTCGACTTATAAAATTGGGGAGATATTTACAATAATCGACGCTGTTCCGAATTCACAAAAAAATTCTAAAGTGAAACATTCCGAATTTTTTAGCTGTTCCGTGATCCACATCCGAATTATTTTTTTCGTTTTATTTCGTGTAGAAAAAGCTTGATGATAGTGAAACGAATATATATTTTTTAACAACAATTATATAATAATTTATTAAATGAATGTTCTTTAGTTTGACTCTAGATCATAAATTAATATCACTTTCCGTTTAAATTATTTTCAAATTAAAGAAAGATGATACAATTTGTACAAGTAAATTACAAAGAATAAAATTTTTTGAAAGAATTCGATAAGACCAGCAAGACAGAATACGTATTTTCGGCTTTCGCTACAAAGTCATCATCAGTGTCATTCGCTTTTGAATGGGTTAATAATTAACAATTGTCTACTTATGTGACAGTGGAAAGCAAGTCGAATTTGTTATCAACAACTCAACTTAGACTAATATCAACGAAATCTAACAATGCTATTTTTATCCTTTGTTATTATTACTCTTTTTTGCTTTGAACCTTAATTCTTAAGATATCTCAGCTGATTCTATTCAACTCTGTGTATGATAACCACAGATTTTTTTGAATTACAACGAACCGTTAAATTTAAATATATGTTATTTAAATTATATTTTGCACCGTGTGATTCATAATAATTTATTTTAAAATTAGTCTATGAATATTAAAATTTGGTAGAAACAACAAATTTTCGAAATTTTTAATTCCGTGTGATTTTACAAATCAACTCTAATTAAAAAGTTTCGGAACTAAGAACAGGGGTGAATATCTGAATTTTTTAACTTTTCTTCTAAGTTTCTCAACTTTGACATCTTTTCGAGCAAAATTTTTTTCGAACCATATTTTTTTCTAGTTTATTCTAAAAACACATTTAATTTTGAGTGAAAATAGAGTTTGTATTTCTAAGTTCCGAATCCACATAAAAAATTCTAAAGTGAAACATTCCGAATTTTTTTGCTGTTTGTGATCCACATCCGAATTATTTTCTTCGTTTTATTTCGTGTTGGAAAAGCTTGTTGAAAGTAAAAGGACTATTTTGTTGCAAAATTGAATATGTTAAAATTTATTTTAAAATTTGTTGAAACAGTCAATTTCCGACATTTTGAATTTTGTGTGATTTTACAAAACCACTATAATTAAAAAGTTTCGGAATACAGAACAGGGGCAATAGTGTCAAAACTCTGTTTTTGAGCGACTTCAAGCACTTAACAATTTGAAATTCAGCAATTTTTCAACCGATTTTGAATATTGTAACATTTTTGGAAAGACGAAAAATTTAGCTTTCCAAATATATATAGAATTATTTATTTGTAACTGAAATATGTTGACAGTTATTTTAATATTAAAATTATTTTTTTTTAATTCAAAGTATACATTGACGGCTTTTTTACAGTATTAAACAATTCTTTACTATTGTAATTCATTCTGAAAGTGCGTTTAGTTCTTAGTAAAATCAGATTCTTTTGTTTAAATTAATTGAAAATTGAAAAAGTTATCGTAATTTTTCTAAACATTTAATTTCAGCAACTCGATGTTCTTGTTTGCACAATCATTAAGGTTAATATTTTCAATTTTCTTATAAATGCAGAGATTCCATATTTATAAAAAAATGTATAACTTTGACAATTTTAAAGCGATTAAAGTAGAACTTCATTTTACCCTGAATAAATTACATAAAAATTATTTTTTTTTAAACAAAATATTGCAATTAAAAGCCGTCAAAATTAAACAAAATAAGAAAAAATTAAGAAAATCAGTTTTATTTGAAAATATTTCCACACAATTTTGTTGAATATATAAACATATGTATATATTTGGAAAGCCCAACTATCTCTCCTTCTAGCTCCGTTCAAAAACTAAAAATCCTAAATTTTTAATTTTTATCGATGAATTTAATTTGAAATTATTTTTTTTTTTGATAATTCCAAATTTTTTGCACAATTTTCTACTGCTATATTTTGGAAAAAACCTTAAACATCTTTAAATTACGTGTATAATGTTCTATCAAGCCGATCAAGCCGCCGCCGCCGCCGATTATTTGGTTGCGCCGCCGCCGCCGAATTTTATCCGGCTCAAACTTAATCGCCGCCGCCGCCGCCGATTTTTAGCTTGCGCCGCCGCCGCCGATTATTTTGATCGGCTTGTTTCCCTGATGACGATACATATTAGGTTTGTTCCACGTCGTTACCGCGGGTACCCAATTTACACGAAACAACAACAATTTACATAGAATTTTTACCACAGAAACGCCGGGTACCCAGGTAACACACGTGGAACAAATCTATTAAGTGCATTCTCGTACATTACCGCGGGTACCCAAACTTACGGAATTTTACCCAAAATCGATCGCGTACTCGGAAATTGGGAATTGGGAAATTCTTCGGGTAACTTTGGTCATTTACAGCTCATACAAAGCTAAACAAAAAAATAACTGTGCAAATAAATTCAAAATTTGAATCAAAGAAATACGCAAAACGAACTTCTTTTTTCATGAAAATTAATTGAACAAAATCAATAAGAACTTTTAAATGCAAATAAATATGTATATTTGCGAGATTTTTCAAACTAATATTAGGTTTGTTCCACGTACATTACCTCGGGTACCGGCGGCAACCCAATCTTACCAAAAAGCGTTTCTATTGTTTAAAATTGGGTAAATGAGAATGTGAGAGTGTTAATAAGAGAATAATTTGTTTCTCTTTTTACCAGAAGTTATCCGTACTTTTTTTTTGGGTAAAATGCTAAAACTGTTAAATCAATAGTTGTTTATAAATCATCTGTTTTAAATTTGTAAAAATAATTAAAATATTAACGAAACTTGTAAACAATAATTAATATCGTTAACAAATACCACGTTCTAACATTTTTTCTTTATTCCCTTCGATATTTTATTCTTAAAACTAGCTTTTGTTTATATGAATAACTTTGACATTAATTTTTTTTTACGCTCAAGTACTTTCTTATATTTTCACAACTTTTTCAACATTTCATACAAAATATACTAACAAATTTTTTTAACATAACGTCACGCTTTGAAATTTGATTTTGGGAAATGCTTACTAGTTTCGCTAGAAATGTATTCACTCAACCCTTCTTTTTCTACAGAAAAGTTCTCAAAATCTAATCTCTAAGGAAATTTAGCAAAATGTGGAATATTATTTTTTGGAACAATCTTTTAAATCGAAGTCATTTTTTCTATAAAAAAAATCTTACCTGATCAACTAACGAATTAACTGGTACTCCCTTGGTATAAAAATCTGGATAAGTGGGCTTAGCTAAAGCCGCACTAATAACAGTACGTTGTAACATTCCCAAAACTACAGGCATTTGTATACGCTGGGAAGATAAATGTCTTGGCGACATAATTAAAGCAGCAATAGCTTTAAGCATTTTTCCAGTATCACCTCGGGCAATACAAAGACCCACTAAGGCGGAACAAGCAACAGCAGACCAATCTCCTTCGTTATTCGTGGGCGCAGAAGCAGTAACAACACCTTCAGCTGAAGACGTAGTAGCTAAATCTAGTAATAAATCGTATAAAGGATTAATTAACTCTTCGGGTTCATTTTTAAATGATTCTGGCTGTTGTCCTTGTATAACATCAAGAAGAGCTTTTAAGGCTTTGGAACATAACATAGGTTGTATATGTCTCGCTTCAGAGATCAATTCAAAAAGACTACGTAATCCAGCACCAACTATAAGGGGGACAGAAATTATTTTGAATTCTTTTTCACTAGACTCTTCAGATTCAGATTCGACATCACTATTAGCAGAATCTTGTCGTGACCTTTTTTCACCAGCTACTACAGCTTGTTGGCCAACTCCTGCACCACCATTGTTACCTTGCTGTATGGTATTTAGAGAATGACAAGCACATTCCATTTGATTTCCGGTCAAACAAGAACCAACACAAAGTAAACAACATGTTGAATTGATATTTGGTAAATTTTTTACATTGCCACTTAACTCATAAAATAATAAACGTCTTGTTTCAGCTTCCAATACGGTGGAACGTATAGCGGAGAATACTGCAAATTGTGAGGCGTTCGATTGTAGTTCTATGTGAGCAACTGGAAATGCTGGACATAGTAGTAATTGCTCTTTAATTAATGGTGGATCTAAAGGATTGGCCACACGTAAATCAGGATTACCCTCCAATATGGCTATGGGGGCTTTTCTATCTTTATTTTTACGTTTTCCAATTGTTTTACGATCATTTTGAACTTTCCTGTAAGGAGACAAGGATACCAAATTTGAAGTTAAATATAAAAATTAAAATATTTGCAAATTTACTTAAGTTAATTTAAAGAATGACGAAAATTTGGAAAAAGTATATTTTACCGATTTTCGCCCAGATATTTAGGTGAATTTTAAAAAATTTTTGCTGAAATCCCCATGTAGAGTTATTTCAGTGCAAAGTTTACAAAACAATTTCCCAAGTAAAAAAAGTTTATATATATTGCGGAAAAAAGTCAAATTGTCAACATACTAGTAATGCAATATGCAATGGTATTTTAAAATTTCGGAATAACTGCTACAATCAAATCAAAAAGAATTACTTTGATCTGACTACTACACAGAAAGAATATCCAAAATTCTTATTAAATTTTTAAACACCTTTCTCATACCAAATTTGTCAATACAAAAAAAACTTTTTAAAAAAGGCACGAACAAAGAAATTTGTAGCTGAATTTTTATTTTTAAACAATCTTTCATATATGTATATATATATACAAATACATATATATATGTTGTATATATATATATATATATATATATTAGGGCGGGTCGATTTAATAATCGCCCGTGGCTCAGTGAAAATCGTATTCTAGGGATCAAAATAAGAAACTTTGCCGAAGGAACCATACCTCTAAAATGAATTCTACTACCAACTGTTGACTTTTGTCCCGTAGGGTCAAGTTTTAAAAAATCACACTTTGACCCATTTAGAGTGCCCCAATCGAGTCCAAATGTATGACCGACCCCCACTACCTTTGGAGGGCCGATCCACCCATGCCAGTGGAACACCCCCTGGAACTCCCCTGGGGGTTCCCCTTACAAACATTTTAAAAAATCACCATTTTTGGCACTTTATTTTATTATTTTTTATTTATTTTATTTATTTTTATTATTTTATTTATTTTTTCTCTTTAGAAATTTATTTAGTCAGAACATATGTAAATGAAAAAATTAATTTAACTTAGTAATAGAAAAGAAAATAAAAAAAATTACTGTTTGAAGTCTTTTTTGCTTTCAAGTCTGGGCAATTTCGCACGGCTCTCTAATGTCGTCACCATAACAGCCTCTACATTTTCCGGTATAACTCGTTTGGAAACGCTAGCTAGCAATTGAACGTGTCGTTCTGTTGCAGGTCGTAAAATAGGTTGTGTGGGTTTTTTAAGCCACCACAAGACACAGCTGCATGTCGTAAACTTACTTAAGCTAAATCGGTTACAGGTAGAATTGAGCATAAAATTATCATAAAGGATTTTCCAGAAGTAATAAAAGGCGCACTTGCTTAACAGAATTTGTGGTCAGATTAATGTTTAATTTACATGTAAGTACTTTATGGGCAGTTTTGACAACAAAATCGGTTACAGGTAGAATTGAGCATAAAATTATCATAAAGGATTTTCCAGAAGTAATAAAAGGCGCACTTGCTTAACAGAATTTGTAGTCAGATTAACGTTTAATTTACATGTAAGTACTTTATGGGCAGTTTTGACAACAAAATCGGTTACAGGTAGAATTGAAATTACCATTTCATTCTTATTACCTCGTCTCCTAGACCATATATAACGCAACAGTTTTTGTGAATGCATTAAGTCGTTGTGAAGAACTCGAAGTGTGAAGTGCTAATTTGAGATAAAAAAATATTTAAAAAAAAATCATTCCAAATCAAGAAGTTTACAATGAATCCACCATCCTCTACACCGCAAGATGAAGCAATAACAACATCAACAACTATCGAAAACCCAATGAGTCATATACCCAGGCATGATGTTACTGTTTTTGGTGTGTCTACTGATTTGACTGATCTTAATTTACCAACCCATCTGGATATCTTGAGATATTATTTTTACTTGAGCGAACAAAAAAAGTTGTCCTATAAAGCATTCACTATTCAAGTACAAGATAAGTTGATTGGAATTTGGGAAAAACTTGGTATGGAAATAATGCTGAAAAAAAGTGTATGTAATAAATTGAATAGATTGCTTGACAAATATCAAGAGCAAATCAAGAGAAGAAACAAACCCCAACAATTTACAGAGTATGTAAAATCTCTGGAAACAATTTTTTTCATTGGAACATGTAAATGCGATTTGAAGGCAGCTCCATGTGCATGCGGTTTGGTTCGGTATATACAACATATATATATATATACAACATATATATATGTATTTGTATATATATATACATTAGGCTGGGTCGATTTGTGGGGAGGCAAAAAAATCGCCCATGGCTCAGGGAAAATCGTATTCTAGGGATCAAAATAAGAAACTTTGCCGAAGGAACCATACCTCTAAAACGAATTCTACTACCCCTAACTGTTGACTTTTGTCCCGTAGGGTCAAGTTTTGAAAAATCCCACTTTGACCCATTTAGAGTGCCCCAATCGAGTCCAAATGTATGACCGACCCCCACTAACTTTGGAGGGCCGATCCACCCATGCCAGTGGTACACCCCCTGGAACTCCCCTGGGGGGTTCCCCATACAAACATTTTAAAAAATCACCATTTTTGGCAATTTATTTTATTATTTTTTATTTATTTTATTTATTTTTATTATTTTATTTATTTTTTCTCCTTAGAAATTTATTTAGTCAGAACATATGTAAATGAAAAAATTAATTTAACTTAGTAATAGAAAAGAAAAAATGCCCAGACTTGAAAGCAAAAAAGACTTCAAACAGTAATTTTTTTTATTTTCTTTTCTATTACTAAGTTAAATTAATTTTTTCATTTACATATGTTCTGACTAAATAAATTTCTAAAGAGAAAAAATAAATAAAATAATAAAAATAAATAAAATAAATAAAAAATAATAAAATAAAGTGCCAAAAATGGTGATTTTTTAAAATGTTTGTATGGGGAACCCCCCAGGGGAGTTCCAGGGGGTGTGCCACTGGCATGGGTGGATCGGCCCTCCAAAGTTAGTGGGGGTCGGTCATACATTTGGACTCGATTGGGGCACTCTAAATGGGTCAAAGTGGGATTTTTCAAAACTTGACCCTACGGGACAAAAGTCAACAGTTGGGGGTAGTAGAATTCGTTTTAGAGGTATGGTTCCTTCGGCAAAGTTTCTTATTTTGATCCCCAGAATACGATTTTCACTGAGCCATGGGCGATTATTAAATTGACCCGCCCTAATATACATATATGAAAGATTGAAAGATAACAATTTATAAACGAGTAACAAATATTTCAAACAAAAAAATTGTTGGGAATACAAATTCCTAGTTGGTGCCTATTGTTTTTTTTTTTTTTGTGTAGTTTTTTAGCTTTTTTAACACTCTAACAAATATTAAAATTTTAATTTATCTCTTTATTTAGGCGATATAGCACAACAAAGGTTGAAGACGTATCTTGAAACCCAGTAGTCCAAAAATTTCGGTTTTTGCTGTAAATAACACTATCAATGAAATAAAATTACGTACCGAAAATTGTTGATATTTCAAAAGTTATGGCGATTTTCGCTATTTGAAAATTACGAAATTTGGCGAATTTGGCACTAAACATCAATAAATTAGTTCTGCTTACTGTGTATATGATATGTGTTTAATTTCAAGAAAATCTGTTGGCTAGTTTTTGAGTTAGAGAGATATTTGTAAAATGTGACCTAGCGTTATCCTGTGAGTCCTGGAGAAAATTTTTTAACTGATTTTACAATTAGCGACTTTAAACTAGCTTTGTTATTATCGGTAATGTACGCCAGATCGTAAATGAATTTTTGGCAATTTTTCAAATATTTTTTTCTGTTTTAAAAAGTTAATTTTTTAAAATTTTCTAAATTTTCATTTTATATGCTTCTCGCTGGAAAACCGTTCCTTATACAAAAAAAGTTTGAAGGCAAAAAAGTAGATGGTTAAGTTTTCTATGGATATAATACAATTTGTTTAATAAAATATTGTTATTTAGCCAAAAAACTATTTAAAATCTGAAGACAGCCTTTAGGCGGCCTTGTGCATTAGAGGGTTAAAGTCATTACTTGTATATTCTATTGAACTGACTGATATTAAACCTAAGAATTTCAAGACGAAAATTATTTTATTGCTTGAGCTGACGTCTTTCTTTTTATTTTTTATTTGAAACGGTATTTCAACAAGCTAAGATTGAAAAAATAAACACTGCAGAGACTTTCATTTTCTGTTTAAAAATATTTTTATGAACATAGAATAAAAAAGCAAACTCTTGGACCTTTAAGTTTAGCTACATTTGCCTACAGATGGAAACCACTACCAACCAATCCATTGTGTAATATCAGCTTTTACATTTTAAATCAATTTCAGCTGCAACTAGGTGCTCCTTTTTAATTAGTTGCGTTTTTGAACTGCTCGGATTGACGCAACATTTTCAAGGTAGCTATTGGAAACATTACTTTATGGTTAACTTACGTGTAAACACTTACTAGTAGCTATTACTAAACTGCGGATTGTGATTATTATAGTGAGTTCTATACACGATAACGAAAAGTTTTTCTATTTCATACGCGGTTTTATGCTCGAAGATTATGTAATGTGACAAAGACAAAACAAGAGAGTCGACTGAAATACTGGTCCGAAAAAAGAAAATTCTGTGCTTTTAAAGCCTTAAATTTGATTTTCATATTTGTTTAAGATTCAACTTAGAAATAACAAATAGAAAAATTCAAAAATTCATCTTTTTTTTTAAAACCCCCTCTTGAAAATTTCAGGATCTTTAAAGATTAGAGGTTTTATATAAAAAATTAAGCAAAAAAAAGAATAGGTTTTTGAGTTTTTCGATTTTTAAAATTGTAAAATTTTTTAATTTTTCAAATTTTTTTAGTATATTTTTTATAGGCCTAAATATCTTCTTTAAAACGAGGTTGTTGTATCTATTATGGTTTTCGAGATATTTAAAAAATAATCTCGTAACAAAAAAAAAATTAAAAAAATTAAGACATTTTTTGAAATTTTAAATATTGCATAACTTTCGATAAAAAAAAATTAATTTTTTTCCTTTGGCAAAACTTCGTTATATGATGAAGGAAAGTTCTGACCAAAATTCATTCAAATCGAATGGGGTCGATTCCAACCATTGGTCGATTTGAGATGGAATGACCCATATCTTTTTTTAATCTCAATTATTTTATGTTCTACTATATAAATAAAACTACATCAGTCATTAAACTACTATATTTTTTCAAAAAAACCTTTTTTCCTCATCTCCATACAAAAATTCCCAGTGTGCGGCGCACAGTGCTTTGTCCCATAGACAAAAATAAAAACAAATTTGTGTCTCCGATTTCGACGAAAATATTTAATCTTGTAAATATTATCCTTTCAGGTATAACTCATTCTGTCTACACTAGAGGTCGCTAAAGTCGCTAAATTTTTAACATACCATGTAATGCAAAAATATGAATTTTTTGGGTCTTACAAAAAAAAATTGGTAAAAATTCATTTTTGGAGATATCTTTGAAAATTTTCTTTTTTTAAATATTTGAATATATTCGAATCAATAAAAGATAATAAAATTGTAAAAAAATCTGCAATTAACATATCAACTTATTTTTTGAACTTTTACAATATTTTTGCTGGGAGGCTAAAAATATCAAAAGTTAAATAGAACTTTAAAAAAAATTATGTTAATTGATTTTAAAATTTAAAATTTTTTTGTCATGCTCTTATAATTTTGTATAAGAAAAAATAAAGAAAAGAACCAAATTCTTAATTTAACTATAAAAAAAAAATTTTTTCGAAGTGTCAAAAAATGTATTTTTGTAATTTCATCTTTTATGGGTTACGAAAAAGTTTCCAACTTTCTTAGATTTTAATGAAATGTTATATTTTTTTTTTGAAAAATTAAGGTAATATTATTTAAAAAAGAAAAGTATAAACTTTGGCAAAAATACATTTCCTATTTCATTAAGAAATCTTTAAATATACCTAAGTTTTGGTTAAAATCCAAAGTTTGATAATATATTAAAAAAATTATGTTAATTGATTTTCATGTTATTATTATTTTTGTTAGGAATAGACCTTTAGTTATTATATTTAAAAAAAATATCTACTAATTTTTTATAAAAATCAAAAGAAATGCTTTTTTTAAAGACTCCTTTTTATATCTCATTCACGTAATAAAAGCTAAATATACTCGTATATATTTCATTTTTTATTTAAATTACCAGCTGATAAAAAAAACACAAAACTTTCTTTGAACTTTGGGAGCAAATTCACTAAAGTATCACCGCAAAAAACACTACGAGGAACATTTTTGTGGAACATTCTAACCCTCTAACTCTTCAATGAAAGGGAATTTTTGGCCCCTTTTTAAAACGGGACAAAAAAGACCCGTAAGTTGAAGAGTTAGAAGGTTAAAATGTTCAAAAAAAAAGGTTTCTCGTAGTGTTTTACATAAGTTCGCTGAACACATCCTATACCAAAAATGGAAGATTCTCATGGTTTCTACCTAAAATCCAGGTTTGTGGGACATTTGAGCACCAATTCTGAATAAGTACGAAATTAACCCTTAAACACGTTTTAAGTTTTTACTTATTATTGGCACTGAAGTTAAATTTTCAATGCTGATGTCTTAAAAGGCATACAGTAGAATTTCATGACAAATATTTTTGCGGAACATTTTAACCCTCTAACTCTTCAACTTACGGGTCGTTTTTGTCCGTTTTGAAAAGGGGCCAAAAAAAAGTCCCTTTAATTGAAGAGCTAGAAGGTTAAAATGTTCCACAAAAATCTTCCTCGTCATGTTCTACATAAGTTCGGTGAACATATCATATACCTATAATGGAGGATTCACATGGTTTCCTATTTTAATCCTATTTAATTTTTTTTTTTTTGTTTTAGAAAAATCATTTTAAGCGTTTAAAACCCATTTTTTGTGAAAGGCAGGTTTTATAAAGATTTTAAGATAAAGGATATATGGCAGGACTAAGAGTCCTTGCTTCGATTTTGATAAAAATTGACACAAACGTTGCCAGTTTTATGCGTATCTCAATATATACATTTTGTAATTTTACGTCCATTTATGTAGCTAATATAATATTTTTAAATGTCAGGACCTATGGGAGGTGAGCGTGTCCTTGGCCCAATATTTCCAAAAATTTAAATTTTTCTTTACTACCGCAACATCAATTTTGAAAAATAATGTGTATGATTTTTCTATCCCTAATACAGTGTCCTCTTTTACTATTCCCATAGCACTTAACCCCACCGAAGTAAAATAATATAACACGGCTTTGAAATAAAGAGCCTCAAGAAAAGTTCGCCAACTCAATATTTTAGAATAGTTGGCGCGCAACAACTATTCTAAAATTCAACATCTCGCGCAATTACAGTGTTGCCATATTTGAAGCCTTTCATCTTTCACCACCTCCTATCTCTTCTTTATCCCCTTTCCAAATAAAGCAATACGTTAATTAATAGGAAGAATTTCATGAGTGCTGCTTCTCTAAAAAAAATAAAAAATTCGAATATGAAGTCCAAATTTCAAATTGCTCAACAGCTATTGTGACATTGTCGAAATAAAATAGATATGTTTTTTTCTTAAAAGCTTTCCAGGTCTACCTTCAATGCCGATTTTTTTTGTATTTTTTTTTTTGGATCCAATATGACGAAAGTTTTTTTGTTTTAAAAATTTAAATTTAAAGCATCTAAAAACCCATTTCTTTAAATTAGGCGTAGGTTGAAATGATCGGTTTTAGTTATTATTTAGTCTTATTTGCCAACTCCAAAAATTTCGAAAGAATCCGATTACTTTTGGAAAAATGATCTGCCATATTGAATTTCAAAAGCCGCCACCGCCGAAAAGTAATTAATTTTAAATGCTGTTTTTTTTAAAGATTGAAACCCATAATTTAAATCTAAACCAATTTTGGAGAGAAGGGTGACCCAGTTGACAAAGGGTACCGCGTATATATTTCTGGATAATTTGTCTACGTATAAAAAATAAAATAATTAATTTTGAAGGTTTATTATTAAAAAATTTCATAGAATGTAAGAAGTTTGAGCTATAGCAGACAAAAAACCTAACTAAATAGTTTTCCAAGTAAAAATTGTGAATCTAATATTTTTCTATATCTGCATGAAATCCTCTTCATAATCCGAAAGCGTTTCTCGAGAAAAGAGTAGATATAACACTGTGAGACAAATGGTAGGGGTCAGTGATCGGGAAGGGTTCAAACTACCGGGGAAAGTTATATCGGTAAAAAAGAAGTTATAAGTGTCCCGGCGTTTCGCTGGGTCACCCCTAGGAATCGAGATATATCGATTTGACCTTTGGTGGTTTTTTTTTGACATAACTCGAGAACAACTAGTCCGATTTTGCTCAAACAATTTTAAAAAAATTAAAAATTACAATTCCTTTAATCTGTTCATATAACGTTTTCCTATATACTCAACAGTTTTGCCGGTAAAAATAAATGTATGAAGAAAAAAATATTTTTTGCCTAAAATATTAAAAAAAAGTAATAAACAAAAGGTTATTGGTTTTTATGGTAGCGGTAACAAACATTTATTTTTACCGGCAAAACTGTTGAGTATATAGAAAAACGTATTATGAACAGATTAAAGGAATTGTAATTTTTAATTTTTTTAGAATTGTTTGAGCAAAATCGGACTAGTGGTTCTCGAGTTATGTCAAAAAAAGATATATCTCGATTCCTAGGGGTGACCCAGCGAAACGCCGGGACACGTATAACTTGTTTTTGACCGATATAACATGTCCCGTTGGTTTCATCCCATCCCGATGTTGACTGTCGCATAGTGTAATTTATATTCTAGTTTAGGGGTTTTTATAAAAAGAATCTCACCTTCAGAAGGTACTTTTGAAATTCGGATAAACTTGGAAACTCAAAATTGGACATGTAGGTACATCGAGTGATATTAACATTTAATTATAAGGGATTTTGGATATTCGGAAATAAAGAATACAGAAAGGCATAAACATTTTGATGTATATACTATGGTACTTTTTATGACTTTATAATTAGTATTTAAAGGGGATTAAAATGGGCGCAATAATAAGTTTTGTATCTTCTTAGCAGATTAAACTCTTATTCGCTATTTAACATGACGTAAACACGTAAACACAGCAGGTTTTACCGTCATGAAGCGATTTTAAAAATTCGTATAGTAAATAGTATTGGTATCTTCTAAGCAAATGTAACTATCCCAGTCAGAAATCGCCAGTGGTACAAAAAATCAAGCACTGGCATACCACTGGGTAACCACGGTATTAAAAATAAATGACTGGCAGAACACTCATTTGGGACGCTTTGCCAGCGTTTGCGAAAAGCGTTTTACCAGTATTTTTTTTACAAAAATTTCGGTGGTTTATAAAAAAAACCACTGGCAAAGAATTGGCTTAGAGTGATATGCCAAGGTTTGCAACCAGTGGTTATCCCGTGCTACCTAGCCAATGCTACGAGGCGTACAAAAATCAATTCACTGGAAAACCAATGATTTTATAAAAATGCTGACGCTTCGTTAAAAAATGTTTGTAGTCGGAAGGTTCCGAGTTCAAATCCGGTTGCAAGCAAAAAAATTTTTTTGGATTTTTTTTAATTTAAAATTTTTTTTGTTTTCCCGAGTAAAAAAGCTTTGATATAATCATATATTATTTTATGTAATTGCATATAGTAACTTATAGTTACATATGGCCACATATGCTTTTAAATTCAAGCAGATATACTTTTATATAGTCATATGTTAGATATTTTTTCCTCAAATGTTTTAATATGGAGACATATGTGATTTTATATTATTACATATTAGACTACATATATATGTATGTGCTATATATAAGTACATAAAGTAACATATAAAAGATATAATTACATGTACGTTTATATAAAATTTTGTATGACACTATACATAATAATATAAAACTATGTGGGTCCATATAAGAAATATTTTATAATTTGTGTTAGTTATGATTATATATTGACGAATATGAACCCATATATAACTTATAACATTCTTTATAAAATCATCTATAATTATATATCATCTCACATAGGCAATTTTTTCAAAGTGATTTTATATAAAAATATATAAGGTCCATATAAAACCGTAATGTATTATATTTGGTTCCATGTTATCAATGATTTTGAACTAGTTTTAGATTTAGTAATTGTGGGCGCTGTGGTGTAATGGTTAGCGCGTTGGACTGTTACACGTGAGGTTGCGGGTTCGAGCCCCAACCAAGGCAACATCAATTTATGAAAAATAGTAATATGTATGAGTTTTTTCTATCCCTCATACATATCGCAGCGTCCTCCTTCGGTGTTCCCATAGCACTTAACCCCACCGAAGTAAAATAATATAACAGGGCTATGAACTAAAAAATGCTTCAACAAAGTTCGCCAACTTACCATCAGATGGCGCGCAACAACTGTTCTAAAATTCAACATCTTGCGCAATTACAGTGTTGCCATATTTGAAGCCCTTCATCTTTCACCACCTTTCACTTCTTCTCTATCCCATTTCCAAAGGAAGCAACACGTTAATTAGTAGGAAGAATTTCCTGACTGTTGCTTCTCTTTAAAAAAAAAAAAAAAAAAAAATTACTAGGGATTGGCGCGTGACACGAAATGTTCGTGAGTCACGTTATTCACACGTGATCGTGAGTAATAATTACTATACTTAAGTGATTCGTGCATGAGCGTGAGTAAGAATAACCCGTGCATGATTCGTGTGTGAATTTATTTTTTGCATCATATGTTTTTAGTAATTTTTACTGTTTTGCGTGAGAAATTTCTGATTGTAAGTTTTTAATATACTCATGTGTGCTGAGTAAGAAACGAAATGCTCGTGCGTGAGTAATTTGTTTTTTTTTTTTTTTTTGAGCATGAGTCAAAAATGGCTTACGCCATAACATTAACAACACTGAAGCTTTAATACGAAATTCTCTATACTATAACGTACACTTGACTGATTTCTTATATCTTGGTTGTATATCATAATCCTATTAACTTTAAAATTTCAGTGTTGTTAACTTTATTTTAAAATTACTAAATTAAAACAAATTTTTTTTCATGTTTATTGCACTGTCATGATAAATCTGGATAAAAGTAATGGAAGATTTATCGAAATTATAAGATCTCCAGCAGGCCTGGGGTTAATCATTACATTTTGTAATTAATTACACATGCAATTACACAATTACATGTAATTGTAATTGAAAAAAAACTCATCTATAATTAAATATTATTTGTAATTGCAATTCAAAAAAGAACAATTACAAGTAATTGAAAAATTTTTTTTATTTAAAAAAATTATTTTTTTATGTATATTGTTAGATATGGTCCTATATAATAAGATAAAAAGTATAAGGTTAATATTTAGATATAATTGTATCAAACTATGTCCACTTTTATAACATTTTATATAATTTTATACAAAAAGATATAATTTGATGTAATTGGATGAGGACAAAATTCGGATACAATTGTATCGAATTGCATAAAATTGTATCAAATTGTACCAAATTGTATACAATTGTATACAATTCGATACAATATGATACAATAAGACGTTCTCATTTTTCGGATATAATTATATCTAATTACATAAAAGATAATATATAATTAAATATAACTTCATATGGCTCCATATCATTTTTTTTACTTGGGAAATTATAAAATATTTCTTATATGGATCCACATAGTTTTATATTATTATGTATAGTGTCATACTAAATTTTATATAAACGTACATGTAATTACATATATCTTTTATATCCCGACTAAAAAAGTTTTCATATAATCTTATATGATTTGATATAATAATAAATGTTTATATGCGTGGCTTTATATAACCATATACATTTATATTAACACTTTGCTTTTATAAATATGTTTGATATGACATTATATATAATCATGAAAAAGAAGCGAGTGAATATTTAAATAATTTTTGACTCCACAATACAATAACTCCAAGAATCATCTGTTTTTAGAGCAATTTGAAATTCTTCAGTGATGAGGGCTCATAATTTGGTGGCAGAGAAAACACTTGATTTTTGTGTTTCTTGGTGCCATCTCAGTACTTTGCAAAGAATTAAATAGATCAGTGTTATCATTTGGGTGCCAGGAAAGCACCGTGGGACGGTGTTATCATTTGGGCGTTCTGTGCTTTGTCAGTGCTGGCCCCTTTGTAATTTTCTACCTGGGTAATCTTATATCAAAATATATAACAAAGTTAATAGAAAATTGTATTAATTTTATATGTAATTATATCTGACATGATATCTAATTATACAAAATTTTATAAAGTTTAATTGCACTATAAAAATGAAAAAAAACTCACAAATTGTGGATCTGGATCATCCTGAAGATGCTTCACAATGGAGTAGCGAAATATCAAAAATAAAAAACTTTAAGTAAATGAATGTTCTTTTTAGTTTGACTCTAGATCATAAATTAATATCACTTTCTGTTTAAATTATTTTCAAATCAAAGAAAGATGATACAATTTTTTACAAGTAAATTACAAAGAATAAAAATATATTTGAAAGAATTCGATAAGACCAGCAATACAGAATACGTATTTTCGGCTTTCGCTACAAAGCCATCATCAGTGTATTTCGTCTTGTGTGGGCTAATATTTTAATGTTGTCTACTTATGTGCTTATCATACACAGAGTTGAATAGAATCAGCTGAGATATCTTAAGAATTAAGGTTCAAAGCAAAATAGAGTAATAATAACAAAGGATAAAAATAGCATTGTTTAATTTCGTTGATGTTAGTCTAAGTTGAGTTCACAAATTATACCAGATATGAATCAGCTGATTTGGGCAATATGGCCGACAGAAAATAAGCAAAATAAAACGCAAAAATTTAAGAAGAACACAAAAGATAAAGTACAATAATCTAAAAAGAGACAGATATATACAAAAAATGCGCAATCCAAATGTATGGAGATTTTATATTGTTATCTCCCTCTTGAGTTGACTTCCATGTAAACAAAACCATACGGTTCGAGAATACTTTTTTGACAACTGTCATTGGTTTCACATCTGGTATTAATCTGTGGTTGAGTTGTTGATACGAAATTAGATTTTCTTTCAGCGGTCACATAAGTAGACAACATTAAAATATTAGCCCACACAAGACGAAATACACTGATGATGGCTTTGTAGCGAAAGTCGAAAATACGTATTCTGTATTGCTGGTCTTATCGAATTCTTTCAAATATATTTTTATTCTTTGTAATTTACTTGTAAAAAATTGTATCATCTTTCTTTGATTTGAAAATAATTTAAACAGAAAGTGATATTAATTTATGATCTAGAATCAAACTAAAAAGAACATTCATTTACTTAAAAATAAGAGATCAACTAAATATTCCCCCATTCATAAAAAACTTTATATTTAAAAAATAAACCTTAAGCTCAAGGAAATTGTGAAATTTATAATTGCATTTAACACATATTTTTCAAATAGTTGGCAAAATACTCTTTATTAAACTCAAAATTATTTTAAAGAAATAAAAAAGAAAAAATTTTGTTTTTTCATTGTGGAATTAAAGGTCGAAATAATTATTTTTACTTTTAAATTTAAAAATAAAAATTAGACAAACATATGTTGAAATAAATATGATTAAGTTCATTTATTTTTCCGTGAAAAAAAAAATTAATTGTGGAAGTTAATTTTTTTATTTTATAAGAAATACACATTTTATAAGAAAGACCAAAACTCTAACCTAGAAAAAGTTCCGACAAATTTTTGTAAAGTTTTATTTTGTCAGCTATTTCCAAGTTTATTGGAAAAATTTTTCTAAATATTAAGCATTAGTATTTAATAATACGAATGAAATAAGTGATCTCAACAATATATACTAAAATTTTCTTTGAAAATCTTCATCAAATTATATGTATTTATATATAATTTGATGCAGTTAGATAGACCCATTTTTCGGATCAAATTGTATCAGGTTAGATAACATGCGTATCTCGCTTGATATAATTATATATTCCAATATTCGGATCAAATTAGATATGGACGTATATATGGGTTTATATATGGTGATATATGATTATATTACATCTTTTTTAGTCGGGATGTTACTTTATGTACTTATATATAGCACATACATATATATGTAGTCCAATATGTAATAATATAAAATCACATATGTGTCCATATTAAAACCTTTGAGGAAAAAATATCTAACATATGACTATATAAAAGTATATCTGCTTGAATTTAAAAGCATATGTGGCCATATGTAAGTATAAGTTACTATATGCAATTACATAAAATAATATATGATTATATCAAAACTTTTTTACTCGGGAATATTTAAAATTAAAAAATACGGTTCAAAATTTAATAAACTGAATTAAGCCAAATTGTTTTTGGATGCCAATTGAATTTGGATTAGTTAAACCGAAAAATATTATATTAGCAATTACCAAATTTACACACTAAAATGCTTGTCCTTCGGGAATTTTTTTCTTCTTTAAGATGATGATATTTGTTTAAATAAAGCAATATTTATATAGGCTGTTTTAAACTACAAGATTCTCGGAAAGATTTTGCAACCTTGCCTATATGTTTTGCACGTGTCTGAAGTAAAATCGTACCGAAAATCTTATAGTGTTAACAAGCCTTATACAACATTTCAACATCATTATTTCAGTTCCAAATACCTCCAATAAACTAGGGATTCAAGTTAAAAAAAAATAGTTATTTTTTCGTATTTTCAATTAACATAAGTATTTTGAGTTTCTTTTACTTCAAATAATTTCATTTAAAGTTCAATTGCTATTCTAATTGCTATTCCTTTATTTTAAATATATTTTTTAAATATTATTAATTTTTAAAATAATAAATACATCAGATGCTTTTTCAAATTATGTATTTTGAATTTTTTATATGCTAATTTAATTTCAGGCATTGTTTTTTTTTTAAATTAAAGCTTACATATACAATTTTTTTTTTTTTTTTTATAGAATTTAGGGAATTTATAAACTATTATCGCTAATTTTTTTTAATTTTTTATAACTTTTACTTTAAATTTTTTGCATTTAATAATTTTATTTTTACATTGTTATTTAATAATACATCTAATATTATATTTTATACCTTAATTTTTTTTGATTTTAAGCAAATTTTATTGCTTGTTTTGTTACTTTTAGTAGAAATTTGTAACCGATTATAGCCTATAGGCTAGGTTATTGTAATAAATAAAGAAATTAAATTAATTAATTAAATTAATTAAAATGCAACTAAATATGAAAATTAAATAATTTCTTTTTAAGGAGTTGTGGCATAAAAATTTCTATTCAAGAAAACTAATTAAAGTTATGAAACTATTTAATATTTTGGTGTCTACTTTAATAAAACAATTTATGCGAATTTGCCTAAAAATTTCTGTGAAAAATGCTCACTTTTAAACTTTTTTATAAAACTAATTCTAGACGGATACTTCTGAAAGTCTGCATAGAAAAAAACAAAATATCTAGAAATAGAAATTTTTGGATTTAATGTATAAGAAATATTTAAGCAAAAAAATTATTTTAGTTCTGACTATAAAACTGGTCCGACACAAGTTTGCACCCATTAACAATTCCAATATATCCTGAAAAAAGGGATCAAAATAATATAACCGTGTCTTTCACTTTTCTATATCAATTCGTTTAACAGCTTAAACCGCGAAATTAATATTTAGTTAATATATTACTAAGAGTTTTTTTTTAATTAGGACGGCCTTCCATATAAATATCTCTATATATAAAAGAATAACGTGACTGACTGACTGACTGACTCAACATCGCCCAGCCCAAACCGCTGAAGCTAGGAAGTTGAAATTTGGTATGTAGGTTCCTCTTTCGGCGTAGACGTCCGCTAAGGCGGGATTTTTGGAAATTCCTACCGGAACGGGCAAAAAGGGGAAAAGTCTCCCCCTTGGCGGCCTGCCAAAACCCCTTTGGCTAGAAAGCTGAAATTTAAGATATGTGTTCCTTGGAGTATGGGCTAACTTTTCTGGAAAGTACTTTCTGGAATTTTGGACAGGGACGTTGTAAAAATGGGGGTTAAAAAGGGGAAAAAGGCCGCCCTTGACGGCCTGCCAAACCGCTGGAGGTAGGAAGTTGAAATTTGGTATAAAGGTTCCTCCACTATCGTAGACATCCACCAAGACGGGAGTTTTGGAAATTTTTACAGGGTCGGGCAAAAAGAGGAAAAAGTCTCCCCCTTGACGGCCTGCTCAAACTGCTGGAGCTATGAAGTTGAAATTTGGTATGTAGGTTCCTCGACCGGTGTAGACGTCCGTTGAGACGGCATTTTTGGAAATTCTTATCGGGAGGGGCAAAAAGGGGACAAAAAAAGTACCTTTTTCCAAAAAAGTACCTTTTCCCAAAAAAAGTACCTTTTCCCAAAAAAAAGTACCTTTTTCCAAAAAAAGTACCTTTTTCCAAAAAAAGTACCTTTTTCCAAAAAAAAGTACCTTTTTCCAAAAAAAGTACCTTTTTCAAAAAAAGTACCTTTTTCCAAAAAAAGTACCTTTTTCCAAAAAAAAGTACCTTTTTCCAAAAAAAAGTACCCTTTTCCAAAAAAGTACCTTTTTCCAAAAAAAGTACCTTTTTCCAAAAAAGTACCTTTTTCCAAAAAAAGTACCTTTTTCCAAAAAAAGTACCTTTTTCCAAAAAAAATTCCTTTTTCCAAAAAAAGTACCTTTTTCCAAAAAAAAAAGTACCTTTTTCCAAAAAAAGTACCTTTTTCCAAAAAAAAAGTACCTTTTTCCAAAAAAGTACCTTTTTCCAAAAAAAGTACCTTTTTCCAAAAAAAGTACCTTTTTCCAAAAAAAAAAGTACCTTTTTCCAAAAAAAGTACCTTTTTCCAAAAAAAAAGTACCTTTTTCCAAAAAAAGTACCTTTTTCCAAAAAAAAAGTACCTATTTCCAAAAAAAAGTACCTTTTTCCAAAAAAGTACCCTTTTCCAAAAAAAGTAGCTTTTTCCAAAAAAAGTACCTTTTTTCAAAAAAAGTACCTTTTTCCAAAAAAAATTCCTTTTTCCAAAAAAAGTACCTTTTTCCAAAAAAGTACCTTTTTCCAAAAAAAGTAACTTTTTCCAAAAAAAGTACCTTTTTCCAAAAAAGTACCTTTTTCCAAAAAAAGTACCTTTTTCCAAAAAAAGTACCTTTTTCCAAAAAAAGTACCTTTTTCCACAAAAAATACCTTTTTCCAAAAAAAATACCTTTTTCCAAAAAAAGTACCTATTTCCAAAAAAAAGTACCCTTTTCCAAAAAAAGTACCTTTTTCCAAAAAAAGTACCTTTTTCCAAAATAAGTACCTTTTTCCAAAAAAAGTACCTTTTTCCAAAAAAGTACCTTTTCCCAAAAAAAGTAATTTTTTCAAAAAAAAATTCCTTTTTCCAAAAAAAGTACCTTTTTCCAAAAAAAGTACCTTTTTCCAAAAAAAGTACCTTTTTCCAAAAAAAAGTACCTTTTTCCAAAAAAAGTACCTTTTCCCGAAAAAAGTACCTTTTCCCGAAAAAAGTACCTTTTTCCAAAAAAAGTACCTTTTTCCAAAAAAAGTACTTCTCTCCTCTCCTCTATTGTAGACATCCGCTAAGATGAGATTTTTGGAAATTTCTACAGGTAGGGTCAAAAACAGGAAAAGTCTTCCCCTTAACGGCCTGGCCAAACTGCTGGAATAAGGGAGCTTAAATTCGGTATTTGGGTTCCTTCTCCAACGTTGACGTCACCTAACATGGTATTTTTGGAAATTCATACCGGGAGGGGTAAAAAGGAAAAAACTTCCCCCTTGACGGCCTGGCCAAACTGCTGGATATAGAGACCTAAAATTATGTATGTAGTAGGTTCCTCCTCCAACGCAGACGTCCTCTAAGACGGAATTTTTGGAAATTCCTACCGGGAGGGGTAAAAACGGAATAATTCTCCCCCTTGTTGGCCTAACCGAACCCTTCGGCTAGAAACCTGTAATATATAATATGTTTTCCTTGGAGTATGGGCTAACTTATCGACAAGGTATTTCTAGGACTTTGGACAGGAACGTGGTAAAAATGGTGGTTCAAAAGGGGAACATTGCCCCCCCCCCTTAACGTCTGGGTCTTTAGCTAGAAACCTAAAACTTAAAGAACAAGTGTATATGAAACACTAAAATTAAGAAACTAAATAGGAAACGAGTGGAATGAAACACTACACAAGTGGAATGAAATGGATATAAACGTTGAACGAGTAGAACTGAAATTATAGAGAATGCAAATGGATTGGAAGAGGGAATTACCTGTTCAAACACTATCCACGGAATATGAAACTTATGTAGCATTGAAACTTACTCTCCAAAAAGTTAAACAAATTTTCTAAAAGAGAAAAAACCTTAGAAAAGGAATGGAACTTATATATTCCGATATTTAAACTTCATGTAACGAAGCACCGGTGGAAGAAACCGACGCAGTAAATTTTCCAACTGAATTTGTGAATTTACTTGAATTGCCAGGTCTACCTTTACATAAACTGGAATTAAAAAAAAAACTTTAAGACACGCTAACAACGTAGCGGGCTTTGCCCGCTATTTTTAATATTATAAAATGCTTTCCAACCCTGCGTTACGTTATTTATTTTCATTCAAAACACAAATGAACAAAACTACTTACGGGTCTATCTACCTAAGTTCGCACTTTACCAAATTATCTTAACATACACACGTATATTGCAATTTATTATGGATTCATTACTAACAATCCACTTTCATGAGAAAAAGTGATCAAATATTTATTTATTTTAAACCCATTGTTGTGCAGAATTATTTATTTGTGGTGGCTGGGTGAAGGCTTTAAATAAAAAAACTTTAAATAAAAAAACGAATTTAATAACCTTTAAGGCACGCTAACAACGTAGCGGGCTGCGCCCGCTAGTATTACATAAATACTAATTCACGATTTAAATTATTAAACGAATTGACCTGGAAAAAGTGGAAGACATGGATATTTAGCCCTCCTTTCAGAACATTTTCTCATGGATACAACCAAAAGATGAACTTTATCGAACGGTGTTTAACCAAAAAGTAGTTTTTCAAGTACAATATATGTCGAATTTATATTTTCTAACGAGCGGGATTTCCCGGGATCCCGGGAAATTCCGAAAAAAATCCCGCTGTCCCGGGAAATGAAAAAGTCCGGGAAAAGCAAAACCCTAGTTGTATATCATAATCCTATTAACTTTAAAATTTCAGTGTTGTTAACTTTATTTTACAATTACTAAATTAAAAGAAATTTTTTTTCATGTTTATTGCACTGTCATGATAAATCTGGATAAAAGTAATGGAAGATTTATCGAAATTATAAGATCTCCAGTAGGCCTGGGGTTAATCATTACATTTTGTAATTAATTACACATGCAATTACACAATTACATGTAATTGTAATTGAAAAAAAAACTCATCTATAATTACATATTATTTGTAATTGCAATTCAAAAAAGAACAATTACAAGTAATTGAAAATTTTTTTTTATTTAAAAAAATAATTTTTGTATGTATATTGTTAGATATGGTCCTATATGATATGATAAAAAGTATAAGGTTAATATTTAGATATAATTGTATCAAACTATGTCCACTTTTATAACATTTTATATAATTTTATACAAAATGATATAAATTGATGTAATTGTATGAGGACAAAATTCGGATACAATTGTATCGAATTGCATAAAATTGTATCAAATTGTACCAAATTGTATACAATTGTATACAATTCGATACAATATGATACAATAAGACGTTCTCATTTTTCGGATATAATTATATCTAATTACATAAAAGATTATATATAATTAAATATAACTTCATATGGCTCCATATCATTTTTTTTTTACTTGGGTTATAAAATAAATTTTTTTTGTTTTTGGGAAAGCTCCTTCAAGACCAACTTTTTTTTGCCCTCCCAACACTGGCATACTAGTTACCAAAAATTGTTTGCCAGTACTAGCATTAGAAAAAGGTACTTTTTTTTGGAAAAGGTACTACTACGCTGGGCGTTGATCGTCAGTCAGTCACTCACGCCACTCTTTTATATATAGAGATTATATTTTTGGTTTACATTCATTCTTGTAAATTTATTTGTTCGTACATACGCACTTGATTAACAAGAGGGTATTAACTTAAAATTTTTAAAATTTCACTTTTTGCAAGAAATCAACTAACAACATCAATATCTATCTACTGTAAAAATTTCAACGTATTCCGATTACTCGTTCATCTCGAAAACCACATTTGAGACCATTTTCGTGATAGTGTAGTGACTACTTTTATATCAACAAAAAGTTTCAGAAAAATGGTATTAACACAAAAAAAAGATTTTTTTTGCAATAATTGCAAAAACTTAAAAGAAAAACAATGTAAATATATTTTCAAATGGATTTTGATGACTATGATGTATTCAGATTTTCAAATTCTCTTAAAATGTAACCACAAACAGTTTTTCACCTCTACTGAAAATTTTAAAATTTGTTGATCAAGTGCCTATTGCCGATCAAGCATGTTGTATAACAAGTACAGCATTTATTTCATCATGTAATGCCATGTTTGATGAAAATTACAAAAACAGATTCACGGAATCATCAAACCAAGCTGTTCAGTATGCTTGATCCCGTTTACGAACAAAATTAGTGAAAGAAGTTCCTTTAAATTTTTTAAAATAAAGAATAACTTTAACCCCTTACAAATTTGTGATGGACAATTTATTCGAACGCAGTTTATATCTGATTTTCTACACTGGGCAGGTATGTAGTTTCATAACCATATACCTGGTGATTTTCTACACTGGGATTATAAGAAAATCTCAGACTGTAGCAACAAGTGTTTGTTTATCTTTTGGCTTTACAGGACCTACGACAACAAGTGTTTTTTTATACGCATCTACTTACATTTTTTTGTTTTTATCAATGAACTTCAATTCATTAAAATCGAATAACGTAAACACGTAAGAAACCGAATTCAAATCAAAAACATTCGGGCAGCTGCAATTTTATAGCTGTCAACAACAGCTGATAAATTACAATACAAAAACAACCCCCGAATAATTTTGCGACAAAAATTGAAATGTTCGCTGCGACGAGATATCGTCCTTATTGGATTTTTAACAATAATTTTAACAAAATTATCCTCAAACTACATCAATTTTTAGGAAATTTACAAAAATATTTGAAAACATATCCCTATATAAACAATATTATTATATTATACCTATTTAAAAAAAACTATATATAAACACCCCTATTTGGAAAAATCAATATACTCTATGAGACATCTTTTTGAGACTTTCTCTACATCAGAAAAATTTTTCACAGCATAATTTTATAAATTTCCTTAATTTATTTATAAAATTATTAGTATTTCATTGAATTTATTTACCTTCTTGTATTTAAGGTATATAAATCATAAAAATTTTCACCATATTTGACAGGATTCAGTAATCCAACCATTTTTTCACTTTTTTCTTATTGTTGTGGTCAACAACCAGTTTTCACTTTGTTTTTGAATTATTATTGATTTTTCATCGGATTATTTTCTTTTTAATTTAGTGAATTTGAAATTTTTGTATTTTTATTATTCTTGATTTTTACTAAACTCTCACTTTTTTATAGAACAAAAAATTGATTTTGACAAACCACAGTTTAAAGAGTTGTTCAAGCCAGATGCACTTATCAACCCCAAATCAATAAATGAAAACATAGGAATGAAAACCATAGAAAACTGCAGACAGAATGTGCCAAATTTTTTAGGCATGGTTGCCACATTGCCGTGATGTTGCTCCAACAAGTTGCAAGTCAAAAGAACACACTTCGACATGTTGGCATACACACAAAAAGAAATAGCGCTAAATCACAAATGGCAATAAAAGGTGTGTTTCTTTACTTTTTGGGTAAAGTTCGGTAAAATGAGAGTTAACAAGAAATACTCTCACGAAGTGACAAAAATGCCCAAAAGTAAACGAACGCGAAAAACCATATTTGAAGCCCGAAAAACAAACGTCAATAGATTTGTGCATTATAGTTCGTTTTGGTGAGCGCTCTTTCTAGTTCTTGTTCAATTTGTTGTAAAAATCTAGATAGATTTTCTAGTTAAACCCCTTTTTAAATCAAAAATTTTAATGAAAATTTTCTTCTCAGGCATTCTTATATACAAAAAGGAATACGTACTTTATTAAATTTGGAAAAGATTTTAATATTAAACAAAATCTTGGATTTATTTACATATTTATCTCTTTAACACATTTAAACAAGCGTCTTCAAAAAATTGTCGGTAATTTTATGGAGTTGTAACATAACCGATAAACTTTTGCAACTTTATACTAAGTTTTGTAAATGATAAACATATTTTCTGAATGAATTAAATGAGCGATTGAACTAAAAGAGCTAGGTATTAGTTGGGAACTAGGTGTTTGGTTCAAATTAGTGCATAGTTCAATTGAACTAGTTGAACCCAACTGATGATATAACAGATGATAAAAACAATTTACCCAAATTTACACGAAAAAAAGTCTGTGTTTTCTCGTGCAAGAAGAACAAGAATATTACTCTCTCATGACAGCTCTCATTTACCCAATTGTGTAGTAAGAAAACGCTTTTTGGTAAAATTGGGATCCCGCGGGATCCCAATGTTTAGTACCCGAACACAGCTAAAATGTGTAATGAAATTTGATTAAAAAAAAAGCATAGCAACATTTTTTAAATTTTTTAAGAAATTTGGACAATCATTTGTTTTGACAAGCGCTTTTATAAAAGCGGTCTGTGAAAGTATATACAAACTACATAAGTTCCAAGTAAGTTTTACAATTTTCTAGCAAAATATATGTAATTTTTCGGATATTATTTCGAAAAACAAAAAAATTACATTCAGTGAATTGAAAAACAAAAAATTACTTTCACTGAATTCAAAAGCTGTTTTCTGCCGTTCAGTACACAGTGGAACATAGATGTCCTTGGATTTCCTTGAACTTTCTTGAAACTAGTAAGAAAATTATGTCTTTATAATTTTTCCACAATATTTGCTGTGGTGTAATTGATTGTCCTGACTTATTGCATTTAATTAAAATTATTGTTCCTCAGAGAACACTGAGAAGTAATTTTTACCATATAGATATCCATCGAACTAATTATGTTTCAAATGAACCACTTACTAAATCAATGAATTTATTCAATAATCTTTGTAAAAATTTAGATTTAAATATTTCTAATTTTAAGTTTAAAACTCTTTTAAATAAATTGTTATAAATAATTAGTTTTAGATATAAATTGCTAGCCCTCAATTTATAAATTCTTTGTAAAGCTATAGCAGGTTTCCAAAACGTCATTTTCATACAAAATTTGTTCAATAAACCTCCTATAATTATACAAAGCGTTTAAGAATTTAGGGGCTAGTCTGTAAAGCGGCCAATACATTAAGGAACATTGAGTAGGAAACAAAAAATATCAAAAAATTTTGTAAACACGAATTGCACGAATGTCAACACGAATATTAACATACACAAATCAACATTCCTAAAAAAGGCCATTTTTCACGAATGTTCCTTAGTGTATTCCCCGCTTAAGTATAATATTGTATCCATAGACTGAAATAAAGAATAATAAAAACAAAATGTTAATAATTTTCCATCGTATAGTTTAGTATTTTGGTATCATCGTCAAAACGACAGGAATATAGGTCTCGTTTTGACCAAAACGTTATCGTTTTCTTGAACTCCCGATTCTTTATAGTTGACGATTTTTTCAAAGAATACCAATAAATGACGACTTTTTACGAATTCATCTGGCAGCCCTGTTTAAAATTCAGCGCCATATTTTAAAATATGACAAAACTTGGCATCTCTCTTTCTATGTTTTTTTTTCCAATTGGAAACAAATTGAAAAAGATAATTGATATAACTTAACAATTAAAAATAATATAATATGAATTATAAAAAATGTGATAAAGCTACAGAAGAAATCTATAACAAACCACATAAGACTAAAAATACAGAAGTCGCTTTTCAAGATGCAGCCGCCAGTCATCATCAACAACTATCAGCTGAGGAATCCATCCATAGATTTAGTAGCAAATTAAAGCACGATAGTAAACGCTTTAAATATTTTGTTAAAGGCCGAATTGCGGAGGAGGAAGAAAAAGTGCGACGCAACGAACAGGAATTGAATGCATTAAAAAAACATTATAATAATATGCTTGTTGAAGAAGCTGAACTTAAACGCAAATTTTGGTGTCGTTACTGTGAGGGCGAAGCCACTTATTTAAGTCGTCCAAGGCCCTATTTCTATTGTTCTACGGAATGTGAACAATACCATCAGAATTTGTTGGGAGTATTGATAGAAGGTATTAAATCAAATTTGGATTTACCTGCAGATCATTCGTCATTGTTTCCATAGTGTTTAATATTTGAGAGTTTATTTTTTAGTTTCAAGTTACCAGCTTTAATTTATTAGTAGTTTATAGAGAATTTTGTTTTTTTATCTAGTCCATATTTATGAAATAATTGTTAATATGTTGGAAGACATACTGTGTAATAGAAATAATCACTATATCAAGTTTTAATTTTGTAATATAATTCAATTTTGTATAAATATTAATTTTGTTAAAATAAAAACAAGTTTTAAAATTTTTAATTTCCAAATTTCAAACTGCTGTAAATTAAAAAAAAACTGTTAAGATGATTCCCATTGTAAATAAAAACAAAAAAAATGAATAATTAGTAGAGTCCGACCGAACAGTTCGCCCACAAAATGTATTTGCACGATATTCGATATGTTGTGGACAAATTTTGAGTATGCAAAAATGTTTGTTGGGCCTTTTGGAATCCATTTTGGGTGTAAAATTTAGGGAAAAGTCTGCTGAAGCTAAGCAATGAATTCACTGTTCGGCCAAAAAGAATACCTCGAAAAACCGAACAAATTTCGCTTTTTGGCCGAACTGTTCGGTCGGACACAAACAATAAGACTTAAAGCATATAGCATGATGTTAAGACCTGGTTATCTTGAAAATATCAAAATTTAGTATGTTGTGCATTACCATAGTTATGAATGTCAAATTTATGTGGAAAATTTTTTTTTTAGATAAGTTTATCACTCTAGAGGTTTAGGAAAAACCAAAAATTAATTGATAAACTTTGTTCTTAAGCTGCCTACACACTAGGGAACATGGTTGAGGGAACAAAAAATATCAAAAAATTTTGTAAACACGAAATGCACGCTCTCAACACTCACACACACACAAACGCACTCACACATTCACAAAAAATGCTCTCTTTTTTTAAGTATGTTCCCTAGTGTGTAGGCAGCTTTAAATTATAATGTACCGAAGTCAGTACCTTCATTTCACATTAAAAATACGCGAAAAAAATCAAATTCATATTTGTAGCCATATTATATATATTTTTTCCTCACTAACTGAGAGAATTGCATACTCCACAGGCATATCTTTATAAACTCTTGTTTTAGAGATTAATCAGAACTGAGTCGACAACGACAACGACTTGTGCTTTTTCATATATTTTGTATGGGAAGCAAAATGTCGCCATGTCGTCCGGCGATTTGTCGTCGTAATAGAATCTATTCTATTTTCGTGACGACACACTAACACACACTCAAAATATTTGTCAAAATGTTGCCATATTTTTAACTAATTAAGGGAACAGAGTTGCAGAAATTCGTATTGAAGTTGCAAAAATTCGTACTTTGTTTACAAAAAATTTATTTTTTTGACAGAAGAAATATAATTGAAAATAAAAATACATAATTTACCGCAAAAAAGCAAAATTAAATACAAAAATTGTATTGGTGAAGAATTGTAGCGAAACAAATACAAACATATTCTTGTTTTGCTTTCTTTTTTTTTTGAGATTTGAAGTACAGTTAAATGTACCGTTAAATGGCGCTGTTACCAAACAGACATATTGCCAGGTTATAAACACGATGCGTATTGATACGCAATATAAAAAAAAAAACAATGCGATAAACAACAGACGCACAGGAACAGCAACAACACATACACAACCATTGCCTTCACAATGGAAGCTAAGCGCGACGAAGCCCCAATACGCCCGAAAATGTTTGCATGTGATTAGACTACACAGTCTAACGGCATGCTGATACACGCTTTAGAGTATCGCAAAATAAAAACAATTAACCGATGTTCCCTATTAAAAAAATGAATACAGGTCACGAGATAACCTTCCTCTTCGGCGACTCACGGCGAACTGCTTGTTTTGCTTTCATTTTTTTTCTACACGTCAACAAATGTCGACGGTCGATTGTCGCTGAATTTAAATTAATCGCGACGACTTTTGCTGTCGTCGGTCGACAATCGACACAGTTGTTATTAACCTCTTAAGCTGCCTACACACTAGGGAACATGGTTGAGGGAACAAAAAATATCAAAAAATTTTGTAAACACGAAATGCACGCTCTCAACACACACAAACGCACTCACACATTCACAAAAAATGCTCTCTTTTTTTAAGTATGTTCCCTAGTGTGTAGGCAGCTTTAAGGGCGGATTATGGGACCGTAAACTAGAGTTGTAAAAGTATTGAGTATTCCGGTACTGAGTACTCAATACTGACTGTTTTTTTTGAGTACTCAATACTAAAACGGTACTACTCAATACTTTTAAAGATGCAATTTTCCGTAGAAATGTGTATTTTTCGTATGAAAATACAACTCTAAAAATAGTACTAAAAATACAACTCTGAAAATACAAATCAATTTGTGAAGCAAAGAAATTTGTAACGAATTTTTGGGAAAAATTATTTAATTAATTTATTTAAAATGTTTTAAATTAATTAAAATGTAAGTAACAATAGTTATTTAACACGTGTATTTGAAATGTTATTATTTTTCCTAATAAATACCAATTCATAACATTTTTATTTTTAAATTCAAAAAAACCGTTAAAAGTATTGAGTAGTATCGAAACTCAATTGATAAGTATTGAGTAGTATTGAGTACTCAAAAAGTATTGAAATTTCACAACTCTACCGTAAACGTAAATGTGATGTAACTGTACCGTGCCGTAGTTAAAAAGTACACTTATAGATTATCGTAAACGACATTAATATTTAGCATCTATTTCATGTGGTTTTATATTTTATTCTAAATTTTTCCATTTATTTGTTAATTTTTATTCCTTATTTGTTGTTTGAATCAATTTTCTTTATTCATTTCATATTTTTTCCGACTAAAATCATTCAGCTGTTTCGATGCCGGATAGAAAATTCTGATTTCAACAGAATGATCCGGCAAGTTCGTTTACATTTACGTGTTAGTAACCATTCGTATATATTTCTTCTTGTGGTATCGGAACAGCTGATTCGTTACAGATACGTTTACGGTTGGGTAACTCAGCCTTTACACAATTTTGTAGACACTAGCCAGTGTTGCCAACAAATTTTCAAAATAAATGCCTAGATCAGACCCAAAAATCGCTAGAAAATCACAAGATTTATAAACAGTGCAAAAATTTAGCGATTTTATCGCTAGATTGTTGGAAAATTGTACTTAAAAAAATTTTTTATTCAAAAACTTTTAAATAATGAAAAATTTTACGATTAAAGCACCGTAAGTTGTTCCAGTTTCACGTGAAAAAACTGTTATACTCCATAAAAAAAATGATTTTTCACGACAATCAGTTTCACGTGAAAATTGTGTAGAGTTTGTTTTCACGCAAATTTAATGTACAAGACTATTATTTTTCTTGGGAAAAACTGACATTTTGTGTTTATTTTGATTGTGTCTTTGTTATAAAATTAAAAAAATTGTTCATTTGTTTAAATTAAATTGCAATTTGAAGCATTTAAAGTTCGAGTGAAATTTTTCCACGTGAAAAACAACTTACGATGCTTTAAGCTTCAAATAATGAATCCCGATTTTCATTGAATATTGTATTAGTATTGTAAATACTCAATAGAGGGCATTGTACGGTGAAAAACTGCATACCCATGTTTTATCGAAACGTGTATTTTTTAGAAAGTTTTTTTTTACTAAAATCGGTTAGGAAGTTATTTTTTATAATAAAAGAATATCAATAGGCGAATTTTATAATATTTTTCAACATAAAACCGATTTTTAAAATTATATTACTTCTAAAGCTGCCTACACACTAGGGAACATGGTTGAGGGAACAAAAAATATCAAAAAATTTTGTAAACACGAAACGCACGCTCTCAACACGCACACACACACAAAATCACTCACACATTCACAAAAAATGCTCTCTTTTTTTAAGTATGTTCCCAACAAACATTTACTATTGAGACCGAATAAGTAACGATTTGATAACTAGTTTATTTCTCAAATGTTACCCTTGAGAATAGCTTTGAGAATTTTTATTCTCAATTCGGAAATCATAGCGTTCTCCATAAAAACGGCAGTTAGAGCTCAAGTATATTTCTCATATCTTTACAGAGCCTAATATAAGGGTCGATATTAATATAAAATTCAAGTATATTTCAAATCTTTTTCTAACCTGATTTTTGTGTAGAAAAAATTTTGTTCTGTAGTAGAGAAATATTGTTGATAATCAGTTGAGAAATATGTTGATTATCAAATGATACTCCAGTGTATTTACTCAATAGTTACCACGTCTATTTCAATGTATTTTTTATACAGTTTTAAAAACTTTTAAATGCAATTATGTGGAATGTTATTATCAAAATATTTAATTAACAGTAAAAAATTACAAAAGTAGGGTATTGTGAAGAAAATTCATTAGGCACATATTCAAATTTATATACCTGTTTAGGTATTTAAAATTATCAACGAGAAGAAATGGAAAACGAAAAATGCATTAAAGATTACAAGAATTACTAAGTTATTATTTTCATTTGTTTATTTTTTGATGTAAGTTTTCTTTTTTTGATATCGCCCTTTTGCATTTTGAAAATTAAATATACAACTTTCTGTTCTTCCAGCGTAGATACTGGGAAGCACGTCATCAATTAGACATCTCCAAATAGATTTAGCAAACTTTTGAATACAACTTGCTCTCTCCTATTCAAAATTTGATACCTGGAAATAAGAAATTAAGTTATTGTGGATTAGGGTATTCAGAAAAACAAAACCACATAAAAATAACATCTAATTTTATGAAAAACGAATATTTTTATGTGGATTCGTTTTGCAGAAAACCCGAAAACATTTTGGCGGAGATTTTTAAATTCATCTATATGTTTTTTTTTCTATCTGTAAGATCCTTACCAACTCAGAATACTTATCCACATCATTTGTTACCTCCACTTCAAAATTTAAAAACTTCAACAGATGAAAATGCTTTTTTTTGATTAGTTGTACTTTCGGCTTCATCTTTAAATTATTTATAATTTTTACCTCCTCTAAAACACGTGTTACAACACTCTTTTATTGCTTTAAGTTTGCTCTTTAATTTCTGTAAAAACCGCAGTAATTGCAAAAATTACCATCAGTGATGCTTTTCTCTGCCTTTTGTATATCATCTTTAAGTTCTTGTTTGAAAGTATTGAAATCTAAATCTAAGATATATAAATATAATATAAATAAGAGGCACGCTACTCTTACAGATTAATAGAACTTAGTAAATTTGATCTTAAATTCTAATTTCTGAAATTGTAAATATTTAGATTAATGCAGAGACCAACACTTAATAATTCAGAAATTTTTATATCACCAAATGGTGCAAAACTGGGATGAAAAATTTAAATAGAATTTATAATCCAAATTTAATATACTTACCGGATATTGTTATAAAATTTTAATTTTTTGCTTATTTAGCTTGATGCGCTTTTAATAGATTTGCAGATTTTTTTATGCCCAACGAAAACGAAAAAGATTATCTTTTTTTGATGCGCTAAATTGTTATTAATATCCCACACAGAACAAAATTAAATTGGAAAATTTTTTACATTTTTTGAAACAAAATTTCAAAGATTTTTGATTACTTTTATTCTTATAAAGTGAAGCTCGAGGAACGTTTGAGAAACCTGAAAATTTTTAAGTCATTTTCAAATGTTAGCATTAGGTAACAGAAAAAGGTTGGAAATGAGTTTGAAATATAGCCTTGGTAACAATAGTAAATTTAAAATTTTTCAACAATAGGATATTCGTAATTTTTGATTCGAGAAAGATTTGATAACAAAACTGGATATCTAACACTCGAATTGTACTAGAAGCTGACTTGAGCTATATAGAGGATATTTTAATATTTATTCGTTATTTTGAACGCAATTTTCTAGCATAATTATCAAATGATTTTCTAGTAGTTTTCAAATCTAATTCAAAGGCTCTACTTTATTATCAGAGAGTGACTTGTTAAATACACTTGTTATCCATGAAAAATCTCAATATTTCTCTAAGGCTAGAATTGGTGTTTGTTGGGTTCCCTAGTGTGTAGGCAGCTTAATAAAAAATCCCTAGATTTTTGGCTAATAACTACAGGACAAATTTTCCCGCTAGTAGCGAAATAAAATCGCTACATCTGACGAGAAAATCGCCGTTATGGCAACACTGCTGAAAACTAGTGTTTGCAAATCTATGGTTTGCAAAAGCAGAATAATTAAAAATTATTTTTAGAACATAATTCACCTCAAATAATTGCCAATTTATTAAGTTTACTAAGTTTAATTTCTAACAACTACACCATGGATTTTAATGCCTTACTCCAACAGGCACAACGTTTAACAAATGAAACACAAACCTCTGAAGAGCTGCCTCGTGTGGAGCGTACAATTTCCCAAGTCTTGGAGGCCACAAAGGAACTGCACTCCAGAGTCACACAAACAGGAGCACAAGATATACAAGCGTAATATTATAGTGTGATTTATTTAGGAAATAAATAATTTAATTTTTTTGCAGTCACATTTTATTGGGTTCCAAAGGCATTGATTTGCCTAAAATCTCCCAAAAACTCGAGTCATTAAATGCCCGTAAGACATTTGAACCCCTAGATCCTATAGCTGATACAGACATTCAAAGTTTTTTGAAAAATGAAAAAGAAAATGCTATTCTATCTGTAATTGAGGAGGTGCACAAAAATGTGAGTACTATGAATCCTCGTATTTAAAATTTATTATAAGTTCGCTGCTTACCTTATTGAAATTTAAGAGTAAAAAAGTTAGCGCCCTGTCATTTTGAACAAAGGGGAAATTTGCAAAATGGATCACATTATGTGTGTTCACGTACGTTGCGGCAGCCCAAACAACAGTTTACAAGCAATTTTGAGACGGGAACGCTACTAAGCTAGTTTGTGTAAAGGCTGAGTTACCCAACCGTAAACGTATCTGTAACGAATCAGCTGTTTCGAAACCACAAGGAGAAATGTATACGAATGGTTACTAACACGTAAATGTAAACGTACTTGCCGGATCATTCTGTTGAAATCAGAATTTTCTATCCGGCATGGAAACATCTGAGTGATTTTACTCGGAAAAAATATGAAATGAATAAAGAAAATTGATTCAAACAACAAATAAGGAATAAGAATTAACAAATAAATGGAAAAATTTAGAATAAAATATAACACCACATGAAATAGATGCTAAATAGTAATGTCGTTTACGGTAATCTATAAGTGTACTTTTTAGATACGGCACGGTACAGTTACATCACATTTACGTTTACGGTCCCATAATCCGCCCTTAACCGTGGTAAAGTGCGGGGACAGACAGTATGTGCGTTCCCGTACGTTACCGCGGGAACCCAAAACAAGCCAAACAACAACAATTTACACGCAATTTTGAGTACGGGAACGCCTTTGGGCTAGTTTGTCTAACTTCGGTAAAGTACGGGAACAGACATATTATTTATGTACCTATAACAGTAGTAATATTTTTAATCTGTTATAAGTAGTTTATTTCAATAACTTGAATAAATTTTTTAAGATTTCTACAGATTATTTAAAAAATATCAAATTATATTGGTCAAATGTATAATTATTTTTTTATTTTTATAACTGTCTTATAAATCAAATTTTTTGTTGTTTTCCATATTAAGAGTAATTAGAATTATATTATTTGAGATATATTTCTGATTAAACTTTACCGCGGTATCCCAAACAAGCCCAAAAGCTTTCCCGTACTGTAAATTGTGTGCATATTGTTCTTTATATTTCATATTTATTTAAGTCTATAGATACAAAAATCCTTACAGACTAAGCATACAATTAATTAACTTTTCTTAACATAATTTTAACAATATTTTTAAAAGTTTATATACATCATAATCAGATTGAGATGTAAAAGAACGAATTTTTGACAATTTCTGAATGGTCTTACTGAAACATTAGAAGGCCATAACGAAGATGTAAAAAGTTTACTGTAACAATCTGCAGATATTCCTAATTTAAAGTTAATTTTCTTTAAAGTTGTAGTATCAATATCCTTTTTTACTAATTTAAAACAAATTAATTGCTCCATAGCAACATGTAAATGTTTCTCAACATAAGACATAATTTGCTCCTCGGTAACAGAAGGTTTAAAAGATGACAGATGAACAAACTTTTTTTCTTATTACTACTTCAATTCGTTGTTGTCATTTTGACCTACAACAATATTCCTATTTTTATTTCTTTTTTTCCTATTTGTTACATTAACCCATTCGGATGTGTTTGTTAAATTTATATTAGCTAAAGCATTTGATGTTGTTGGTAACAAATTTAAACTAGCAGCATTTAAAACTCCCGCATCAGTATTTTTGCGAGTTGTTGGCTTTAAATTGCCTTGAGAGCCAGTTGTAACACCGTTATTTTGAGAAATAACATTTTGTATAGATACTAGAACATGTTGTATAGATACTATATACTACATTTATACTTTATCAAAAACCACCTAGTTTTTGTACAAAACTAGTTTTTGCTTGTCTTTTTATGTATTTTGACTAGTTATAAACTACAAGAGTCAAAAACCAGGTAGTTTTTGCTCAGGTATAAATGTAGTATTGGAATATTTTGAACTGGGTATGTTTTGGGTCTCCCGCCCAAATGCATTCCGTATTGCAAATTGTTGTTTGAAGTATTTGAAATCCCGCAGATACCAGTTTTCATAGTTAATTTACTGTGTGACAGTTTTATGTAGTCATTTTTTATATATGATTTTTATGTAGCACATCTTATAATTTTTACAACCGAAACTTTCAAAATAAAGTATAGCAAATTGTTTTTTGCCTGAAAAAAATTTCACTCGAACTTTAATCCTCTAACCGACCACAAATGCGCCAAAATAAGTATTTCATAATAAAACACGGGGAAAAAATGTTACACTCAAAAAACAAAAAAAAAGTTATTTTTCATGATAATGGGTTTTTCATTAAAATTGTGTAGAATTTGTTTTCACGCAAATTTAATGTACAACTACTATTTTTAATTGGGAAAGTGACATTTTCGGTTTTTTGTATTCAGAGCTTGAAAAGGATAATTATGTTTTGAATAAACTCGCATTAAAACTAATTCATTTTATGAATCAGTGAATAATTCACTATCACTTTAGATCAGTGATTTGATATTGGATGTGATTTATCCAAATTTCAATTGATTCGACTGATTTATTTGTTTAATGATTTGATTCGCGAACTATAAATCATGGCAACCATTTTTGTTAAATTGATTTGTTGAATTGAATCAATTCGCCTGATTCTATGAAAAGACTCACCAAAACTCAAATTCATTCTTTGAATAATATATTGGTTGAATAAAGTAGGAAATAATTAAATAATTAAAATGAGTTTTGCGAATCGTTTCGTTCAATTAAATCTGATTTAAAAATTGAATTAATGAATTATGTTTGTAAAGGGCTGATTGTAACTGTGTTTTGCTAATAAAATTATTTAAAAAAGTTTATTAATTTTCATAATTTAAATTACAATTTGAGGCTTTTAAAGTTTGAATGAAAATTTCCCCCAAAAAAACAACTTACTATTCTTAAAAAATTAAGCCTTTTCGATAAAGCACAGTAATGATGAGTTTTTGAACTTTATTTTGTCAGCTATTTAAAAGGTAATAAACAAAAAATTTGTCGGAAAAACTTTTCAAAAGCTGTACTCCAGTTACAAACTCCGTTAAACTAAATTTAAAGATAATCTACATCCTATAAACTCGGCCTAAGTTCTGATTTCACGTGACGAAGCTTTTAAACTACATATAAAAAAAATTATTTTCCACGATACATAATAAGTTTCATGTGGAAATTGTGTAGACTATTATTTTTCTTGTAACATTTTCTGTTTAAAGCGATTGTAATTTCTAATAATATAAAAAAATATTGAACTAAAAAAATGTTTGAGGTTTTTTAAGTTCGAATAAAATTTTTCCATATGAAAAACAACTTACGGTGCTTAAAAGACAAAATTACTAATTGTTATCGATAAAAAAATATCTCCTCTTTCGACTAAAAATATTAAAAAAAAAATAAAAATGGGGGCTATTTGCTACGAAGGGGTACCCTTATGTTTATAACAGTTTTATTTGCAATATTAATATATAACGTCTTATTTTTTATTTCTATAGTCCTTCCTAAATGCTCAAAAACGTAAATGGGATCACATTAAATCAGAATGGCGTCAAGAGAAAATGAAATTAATGAATGCTTTAGTTGGTCCTTCACAAAATTGGATTGACATTCAAAAAATTCCAGAGCAAACTGTCATCAATGAGACATTTGGAACAAGATCATGTCTTAATCGAATTGTAAGTACATTTATCGAAAAATCTAAAATTATGAATGTCAAAATTATTCGAGACACTTAAATGAAAGAATATGAATTTAAGGAGTTTTAGTTAAAAAATTATTTTAATAGTACGATAACACTGTGGAACAAATTCAGGTTAGCAAAAGTTAGAGGCTAAATTAGAAGACCCGTATCGCGGCGTTTGCTTATGTTAGTTCGAATTTTTTCATATTGTTTATATGGTTTTTTGGCTATAACTCGTCGACTAATTGATATTTTTTAAATCTGTAAAAGCCAAATTATAGCTAGAGACCTGTGCAACAATTAAAATTTTTAAAAAAATTGATTTGATTGATTTTTTTTGTTTTTTTTTGTTTTTTTTTTAATTGATGAGTGTTCATTTTTCGGACTCAAAGAAGATTCCAAAATTATTTAAATTTATGAGGAAAATTTCGATTTCATACGTTCTTTTTTCTGAGTCATTTCTGAGTACACAGGGGGCTCTTTTGGATGGACCACTTTCATATGAAAAAGCGAAAAATGTTTAGGTTTTGGAGCTCATTTCTAAGTCATTAATGATCATCTTTGTTGGCTGGGTTATACAAAATATTTAGTGGTTGTACCCTCCTTTAGGTAGAGTTTATTAATTTTTTCGTTCCTACCATGGCAAAACAAGAACTAGTGGACACATTAGAGAGCATGTTCTCTCGATTACAACAACAAAAACCCTAGAATGTCAAATATTCGTACAAAAAGTAAGCAAATAACCCTAGAATGTGAAATAAAAAAGCCAATGTTTACTAATGACTTAACGGGTATTGTTATGTCATGGTTCCTACGACGTACATTAGTGGACTATTAGCAAAATTATTTATTTTTTCGAAACAAAAATGTTAAAGTTCTTTCAAAAGACTGTTTTTTTTGCAGTATATTATTTTTTCTTTATCTAAACATATATATTTTTTTTGACAATAAGTGATAAAATATTTTGCGATTTGGAACCCTAAAATCTAATTATATAGGGTTATATGCATAATCAATTTTTAAATTTATAAGTGATTTATAAAACAAATTTTCCATACAAAATTCATTTTATAAACAAAGATGATCATTAATGACTCAGTAATGAGCTCCAAAAACATAAACATTTTTCCACTTTTTCTTATGAAAGTGGTCCGTCCAAAAGAGCCCCCTGTGTACTCAGAAATGACTCAGAAAAAAGATCGCATAAAATTGAAATTTTCCTCATAAATTTAAATAATTTTGGAATCTTCTTTAAGTCCGAAAAATTAACCCTCAGACAGCTTTTTAAATTTTAGGGACAACTTTTTGGATTGCTTTCTGAGTGTTCATATTTTCTACCAAAAAAAGAGTGTTTTCAAATAAACAATAATCATTTCTATGAGCTATTTAAAAATCATATTTATGAGTGCTCCGGAATTGCTGGCTGGGGTGTTATAAGGGTTTCCAATTAGGCACTATGTTTGTTTTTTTTTTTTATTTTAAACAAATTTTATTGCTTGTTTTGATACTTTTAGTAGAAATTTGTAACCGATTATTACCTTTAGGCTAGGTTATTATAATAAAGGAATTAAATTAAAAAAAATAAATTTAATAAAAATCTTCATAAATCCAAATTTTTTGGTGACATTTTCAAATTTTGCAACAATTCCAGAGAAAGTGAAAAATCATTTTTGTTTCTTATGGAGGTTCATACCTTTTTTTCGCAAAAATTACGAACAAATACTGGGCTTTGAGATCTTTCAAATACAATACAACACAATACAAAATGATTATTTACAAAAACTGGTCGAAAACAGGTTTGTCATGTCCGCCCTTTAGAGGGTTAACTCGCAGCATTTTAGAGAACAAGCATACTAAAGAATGCAACTCTAAACTGCAGTAAAGTATCTGTCAGGCGAAAAAAAAAAAAAAATGGCAACCTGTCAGGGAAAAAGGCGGAAGTTGGGAAAGAACAAAAAAAAAAAAGCTCTTTCCTTTTTGACCTGAATCCGAGGATCGTCGACAAGTGGCTGGCGGAGCGAAATATAAATGAAAGGAAAAAAAAAAAGAAAGGAAAGAACATTGATACGAAAAGTAAAAGTGTTTGTGAACTTTTTCGTACAAAGATTGAGGAGGGAAAATATATACACAATCTGAACAAAAGAATAAACTAAAATTGAAACCTAAAGACAAAAAAAAAAAACCGAGGTTAGACAAAGATAAAACATGAAAATAAAGATAAAATTAAACAAAAATTAAAAATAAGCAACACAACACAATTTGAAAAAAAATAAATTTATTAAGATTATAAATAAAACAATAAGAATTAAAGAATTTAAATTAAACCATCTCATAAAGCCACCTCTGTCAGACGCAACGCGGGAAGATCAGCCATCCTTCTGCTGCAGCTACACCGCCAAGCCTGGGGTGTACAGGTATTCCAAGGTTTCCGGACATATTTATAGTTTTTTCCACCTGACAGACCCGACGGACTGGACACCACTCTGAGAAGAGAAAGATAAAATATATTTATGCATTTGTTTAAAATATAAAAAAAAAAGGATATTGCGTTTGGTAGAAAAATAAAATCCTAGGTAGGGAAAACATTTTAGACACCGAAGATTTCGACGCGCTTAATTCAGTCCCTTTTTGCGATTTTTAGGAAAAGGTGCGCGACGCATCCATAGGGTTGAGCTCAGGCCTAGGGAGTATAAATGTCCGGGTAGTTTGTCTCATAAAACTTGAAATGTTTCCCCTAAACTAAGATAAATATATAAAAAAAAAAAGCTAGAGAAAAAAAAAACGAAAGTATATGTATTTTATTTAAAATTTTGTTCGTACGGTTAAACACCTACAACGGACCATAAACGGACGGACAAACCTTGAGGAATCCTCCTAATCATCATATGTGCGCTTCACCTTAGAGGATCGAGTTTGGCTGTTTTTTTTTTCATTTGCAAGCAAGAAAAATTGCCAGTGGATAATTGAATGGCAGGTTTATTTGGTTTTTTTCCATACCATTTTTTTTTTGTATAAATGAGAATTTGAGTGTCATTTTAAATCTCTAAAATTAAAACTTAAAATCCAAAATTTTTTTTGTTTCGTTTTTTTTCAAGCCTTGAATTGAATTAAAAATTAAAATTGTTCGAAAGTAAATTTTGTAAATTAAATATTTAAAGATTAAAACAAAACATGAAATTTTTTATAAATTACTAAATAAACCCAAAGATTGTAAACTTTCCGAATGAAAATCCGCCATGTTATTTTTATTTAAAATTTATGCTTTAATTTGATAAGCATGGAATAGAATTTTACAAAAGGTAAGTGAGCTAAGGAAGACTGTAGTGTAGTTCTAGGGGCTTTCCAAAATTTTGACCGCGGATCGCCATGGAAGAGGGAGGGCAGGTCAGGCAGCAAATACCATCATGGCTGCCGGCCAAGATGGCGGCCATGTTGTGAGAAACCGAAGTGCAAGAGAGAGAAAGGAAATAGGAAAACAATAAGAATAGGTTTTTGTATCACCCTCAACCGGTTATGAAATATTCTTCTTTTATATTATTTCAGATTTTATTATTTTTTTTGCTCAGTGACTTGTGGCTATGGCATTGGTGAACCCCGCAACTCTACCGATTCTGGTCTGGCATCACCACCTTTTAGCGTTGCCAATGTCATATGCCACTGGGACGTTAGAGTCCCAAAGTTATTTGACAAAAATGGCGCCCGACAATGGGGGCCCGAAATTCGGGTACCTCTTTCATTAGTAGCTTTTTGAGATTTAATCCAACAGAGTCATTTTCTTCGGCGTAAGTCACGGTGTTCTGGTCAATCACGGCAGGCATTTGTTTGCGACGTTGAAGGGATGACACCTGTTGGATAAAATCCAGGAAGGCTTGCCGTTAGTGTTTATTCAAGGGCATCTGTAAGACATGATACTGTGGAATGATGATTCGGGAGTATCATAAGCTACAATGTCCTGGAAGAAAAATTAACAGGCAAGAACCATTTCAGTTGATTAGTTTGCAATAGATCAAAGTTAAAATACTGTCCAACTCACTTCTTTGTGGGTTGATAAGTCGTAATGTCATACTCTTTGTAAGGGTGAACATCACCGTCGATCAGCTCTCAAAGGGAGATTTGGTTAGTTTAACTACCAGCCATGTACACGTTATTCTTGTTGTTTTTTGCGATTTCTGAAGAAAGATTAAAAAGTAACATTTTTAAAGTTGGTTTTTAAATTTTCAAATTCATTTTGGTTTTTCACGCATGTTCTCAGTTTTGGCCATATATCCCTACAGTCTTTCGAAGCTCACAACCGATTTTTCATGAAGGATTTTAAGTTTTAAACTTTATATTGATTTGTTTTAAATTCAGATATTTGGTAGTCGAGTATCTGGAAACCAAGCCTGTTAGAAGACAGTCTAAATTACGGAAAGTTTAGTTTTTATGTTTATAGCTCAGCTCAAGGGTTTTAGACGTATTTTTCTTTTTACGGGTTTTTTAATTTTTAATACATTAAAATTTGATTTATTTCGAAAGTCAGAGGTTGAAAGTACAAGGGGTATTTGAGAGTTAAATATATGGAAAATTTATTTATCGAAAATAAGCTAATTTAGAATTTGGGAAATTTGCATTTGGAATCTGTTAAATCCTAAATATTAAATTCATAACGTGAAAGGGTCAAAAATAGTTGGTCTGAGGTAATTAGTTTATATTTTAATTTTTTTTTAATTTGTTGTTATTGGAATGCAAATCATTTCAAATACCAGTATCTAATATTCGAATATTTTAGTTGCAGGAGTGGTGAGTTGTAAGTTTAAATACTTGAAAACTCAAAGGAAATATTTGGAAGTTAAGTTCACGTATTTGTGAATTTGAATTTCGTTTTTTTGTTTTACATATTTCGATCTCAATATTCAACATTGATGGAAATTTAATTTGCTTATGAAGGAGTCTGATGTTAGAAACCTAGGAGAATTCGAAATATTTTTGATTATTAAATTTGAATAGTTACATCCCATCGTTAATTTCGATAATTTTCTTTTAGGAAACATAACATAGTATTTTAGGAGAATTTTATACAGGGTATGGTGAAAACCAGGCGTCAGAGAATGGTTAATAACGCTTCTACATCCTCCGGCGAAACTTCTGCTGTTGAACCGATTGCCCCGCAAGTGGCAACGGCAACAACATCCGCGGGCAATAGGCCGGTCATTAACAATCCCGTCAGCCCCAACTCGGCTCAAATGGACCCTCAGGGATCCAGTTTCAGAGGGGAGATAGTTGGAACCGACGACACAATTGAGTCTCCAGCATTTAGTAGTCTGACGGCGCAGGGCATACGAGAAGAACATAGAGCCAATCATGCGCGTGGTCCACTAAGAGCTCCAGAGGTGGCGCCAGTCAACACTCAACCGATGGCCCCGCGATCAATTCCACCAAGAACGGTAGAACAAAATATGGGGGACTCAGCACAAAGTATTGCCCCAGTAGAGTGGATACGCACAGTGGAAGAGCGCATGCGAGTGTTAGTGCCGCAGTTAGTAGCTGACAGTTTAAGATCACTTTCGAGGGCGTCCGAGAACAATGGCTCACAACAGCAACCGCCAACAGCTTTCCAGACAACGGCCGCAACATCTCAGCCACGGGAGTTACCACAAGCGTCAATACCTAATCAAACGACAGAGCCTAGAAACTACCGTGATCACCCATGGGTAGATAGTCAAACGCCACCTCATCAGGCTCATGGCAATGATTCTTACCAGCCGCACAGGAGTCATGACCGGAGTTATCATTCACCAGCTCCAAGGCGAAACCACGACTATGACAAGCCACGTCTTGAAAAGTGGAACATACGATTTGATGGTACCAGCAAGATGCCCGTCGCCGACTTTGTGTTCAGAGTGGAGTCTATGCAAACAGATCACAACTGCTCTGAGAGCGATTTACTCGCTAACTTTCACCATTTGCTAGAAGGGGAAGCTTTGGATTGGTACTGGTCGCAGCGGCAGCATACACCAATGACTGAATGGGCGGATTTACGGGACATGATTATTCGGCGTTTTAGGCGGTTCGAAAGTGATTTTGAAGTAATGCGTCAAATAATGGATAGACGTCAGCTTCCACAGGAGTCATTTGAGGATTTTTGTAATGCGGTACTCAAGCTGCACAATCAGCAAACCAGAAAGATGGCTGAGAATGATTTGGTTGAAATGATGAAGTCTAACCTTCGCCCCGCTATGGCCCAGCTCGTATTTCCCATCCGAATGTTCGGTTTGAATCATTTTCGGACGGAGTGCAGGAAAGCCGAAACTCTGCTTAGAAGCCAACGGCAGGCGTTCAGCCAACGCCCATACGTACCACGGGTGAACGAGCTGGATTATGAGGAAGTAATCGAACCTGATATGGAAGTAAACGCCATAAATACGGCCAACACTGCAAGATACATATGCTGGAATTGCCGACAAAAAGGCCATAGTTTTATGGAATGCCCCGCTCCCACTCGTAGGCTATTTTGCTACCGGTGCGGTTTGGACAATACTACGTGTCCAGAATGCCCGCGTTGTGCGGGAAACAAAAGGTCGGACACGTTCGGTACCGGGGAGACGCGTCCGAAGCCAGCACCCCAGTGAAGAGGCAGGTTCAGAGTAGTAATTTTCTGGAGGATGTAAAAGAGGAGAATGTTATTAAAGTTCTTGTAAATAGTAAAGTTAGGATAAGCGAAAAGGCAGGAGAGTCTCGAGTTAGGGAAATTAAACCTTTGCATATTAGAGTTAGGGAGTATGAAGAGGCTAGAAAAAGGATTTTCGGAAAGACTAGAATTGAAAAAGCTCGGGAGAGATTTAAAAAGCGAAGAGAACTTAGGCGTGAGATCGCGAACATCTCGTTGTACGAGGGCGATGATACCCGATTATATACCCGTATCTCTATCAACGGGGTAGAGATCGAGGGTCTTCTAGACAGCGGTGCGACGGTATCGGTTCTCGGAGAAGGCTGCGAGGACGTAGCGAGTAGAGCGGGTGTCGATGTGTACCGATTTTATTCGACGGTTCGCACGGCAGACGGTAGGCCCCATAAAGTTCAAGGTCGGTTTCGAGCCAAAATCAGGTTTAACCGGATGGAACACACAATAACATTTTATATGGTGCCGACCTTGAAAAGGGCGTTGTTCCTGGGCGTGGATTTTATGAAAGTATTTCGACTTATCGTTAACGTGGATAGCTTGACCACAAATGATATGCTTTGGAATGAGGAGATGGGCGAAAATCCATCGAATCCTTCAACGCATATCCTTTGTGATCAAGGAAGGAAACAGTTAGAGGCAGCCATAGCTGAGTATCCATCTTTTGTGGAAAAAGGACTGGGGAGGACGTTTATGGAGACACACACCATCGATACGCGCGACGCAGAGCCCGTAAAGCAGCGTCATTACCCGGTTTCACCGGCGGTTCAAAAGCTCATGTATGCGGAATTGGATAGGATGCTTGCTATGGGTGTAATTGAGCCTAGTCAAAGCCCCTGGAACAATCCAGTGACGTTGGTGCGCAAAGGACCCAAGAACAGGCTTTGTTTAGACGCACGAAAACTCAATTTACTCACAGTTAAGGATGCCTATCCTCTGCCGCATATTGAGGGTTTGCTCAGCCGGTTGGGTGACACGCATTTTATATCTAGTGTGGATCTGAAAGATGCCTTCTGGCAGATCCCATTAGATATAAAGAGCCGTGAAAAAACTGCATTTACGGTGCCAGGGCGGCCACTGTACCATTTCACTGTTATGCCTTTTGGTCTGTGTAACGCAGCCCAAAGGTTATGCCGTTTAATGGACAAAGTGATTCCCTCCGAGCTACGGGATCGAGTGTTTGTCTACCTGGACGATCTTCTCATAGTTACTCCTGACTTCCACACGCACATCCATATACTTCAGCGGGTGGCCGAACTGCTTTCTAATGCCGGGTTAACGATAAATGTCGAAAAGTCGAAATTTTGTTTCAAGGAGCTTCGGTATCTTGGATATATTGTAGGGGAAGGCAAATTGAAGCCGGATCCTGAAAAGATATCCTCGATACTGGAGTTCTCGTATCCGAAAACGCCCAGACAAGTACGCGGATTTATGGGTACTACCGGCTGGTATCGTCGGTTTATTAAAGACTACGCTACGATTGCTACCCCGATTTTCGACACTTTGAAAAAAGCTAAAACGTTTAATTTTACCGATGAAGCGAAAAAAGCGTTTGATCAACTGAAGAAAGCACTTACCAGCAGTCCCGTGTTGCGTCATCCTGATTTTGCGAAACAGTTTTATGTTCAATGCGATGCTTCGGACGTTGGCATCGGCGCCGTGCTATTTCAAAAGGATGAAATTGAGGGCGAGCATCCTATCGCTTTTGTTTCGCAGAAACTAACACCAGCGCAGCGAAATTACTCGGTGACGGAGCGTGAGTGTCTGGCCGTTGTGATGGCAATAAAAAAATTTAGGCCATACATCGAGCTCATGCCATTCACAGTGATCACCGATCACTCCAGCCTGAAATGGCTTATGTCCAATAAAGAGCTCAGCGGTCGGTTAGCGCGATGGAGCCTTCTACTACAGTCCTATTCGTTCGACATAGAACATCGTCAAGGGAGCAAAAATGTAGTGCCAGACACTCTGTCGCGGTACAATATGGACGAAATTGCCGTCGTTGTGAATGATGCAATTGATTTAGAATCACCTGAATTTAAAAGCAGCGCGTACCTCGAACTCATCGCTGGTATTGAAGAAAATAAAAATAAATTACCAGATTTGCAAATAAAAGATAACATCATTTATAAACGTACCTTACCTTATACGGGAGACGAAACCACTGAAGATTTTGCATGGAAACTATGGGTTCCGGCCGGTTTAACCGAAAACTTGATAGCAAAAGCCCATCAGCCGCCAGTAACCAGTCATGGCGGTTTCCACAAAACTCTAAAGCGTTTGAGAGAATATTTTTATTGGCCACATATGACTATTCAGGTCCGGGAGTTTGTCCGTAATTGCGATACTTGCAAGGAAAGTAAACCCACCAATCAAGTATTAAGGCCACCGATGGGGGAGGAAGCTGTGCAAATAGTCCGTCCGTTTCAAAAAATTTATATAGACTTTTTAGGTCCATATGTCCGTTCAAAGTCAGGCAATATGTTTATTTTTATAGTGTTAGATCACTTTTCCAAATTCGTGTTGCTTAAGGCAATGGCAAAGGCTACCGCCAAAAATGTTATCCGCTTCCTAGTGTCAGAAGTTTTTCATAAATTCGGTGTGCCCGAAATAGTAGTGTCTGACAATGGTAGTCAATTTGTGTCCAAAGAGTTTGAGGAAGTGAATAAATCTTTCGGCGTTTATCATATGCGCACGGCAGTTTATTCGCCGCAGTCTAACGCGTCGGAAAGAGTCAACCAGTCGATTCTAGCAGGCATTAGATCATATCTAAAGGAAGATCAGAGAGACTGGGATAACCATCTCTCGGAAATCGAATGTGCTCTTAGGTCTTCAGTGCATTCATCGACTGGTGTGACTCCGTACTTCGCTTTATTTGGGTCGAATATGATCACACACGGTAGTGTTTATAAGCTCGCACGGAAACTCGAACTGCTGGAGGACACTGAGGTAAACATTTTACCGAAACCGCTTAAAAATGACGTCATAAGAAACAAAATCCGAGAAAATCTGAGCCAAAGCTATGCTCTTCGCGCAAAATTGTATAATAAGCGCGCACGTCAAGTAAGATTTCGAGATGGCCAAGAAGTTTTTCGTCGCAATTTTAACCTCAGTGATTCCAGCAAATTATATAACGCGAAAATGGGCAAAAAGTTTTTGAAATGTCGAGTCGTTCGGTCAATCGGTAAATGCTACTACGAACTAGAAGACCTGCAGGGAAAAATAATCGGGGTTTACCACGCTAAGGATATAAAACAATAAGGTCATTCGATTTTTTTTATATCTAAACTTGGATTTTTGTATTTTAGATTCTGTTAATTCGCCTCTAGTTTTTCTTTTTATATTTCTGATTCCAGACGCAAAGTTTAAAGTTCCTTAATTTTACAATATACTCCCTGTAGTCGCCTCCTACGACAGTTTTATCTTTAAAAATCCTTCGAATTTTTCGTTTTTCTTTTTATTTCGATTTTTTTTAGTATTCCTTTCATATATTGGGGATACGGTTTTAGTTTTTAGGTAGGAAATGAATTTTTATTGAAACTATTTAGATAAATTATAATTAGTATTAACTAGGCTAAAATATAGATAGATTAGTAAATGAAATGGATACCTGAATTTCTAATTAATTTACAAGAAAAAGAAAAGAAAAAAAAAAAAATTCATTTTAGTTTGAGTTTATGGTTTTACCATTAATCTTCAGAAATGGATTACCGAAGGATCGGACGGCCGGAGGCATGACTCATTGGTCCCATTGGTCATCGGTTGTATGAAATGAGAATCTAAAATGGTTATAGTGAGCAGTCCTTTGTTTTGGTCGGCCAATTAGCTAGCGTCTTCAGCACGCTACATTTGTATACTAGCATGAGCACCTTAGCAGCGGGGACCGTCCCAGAGAAACTATGACATTAGGCGACATAGACCCCGTTAGTCTGCTAGCACTGCATGACAAGCTGAAGCCGAAATTATCGCAGGCAGAACCAAGGCTAAAGGACAAATAATTGCCAATATAAATATATTTAAGCTACTCACTATAAAGCTAATTTTTTAACGATGACCGGAGGTGCCAATGAGCTGTGGGTCCGACCTGTCCGCGTTCGTCATCCGAGTATCGAATTATTGATGGAAATTTCGAAATTAGGTTTCTTTGGGCTAGATCTGTGGCCATGGAGTTGGCCAAGTAATTTCGGGTAGAGAGAGAGCCGAAAATCTCAATTTAAGCTTTTATTGGGTCTGGAAAGGAACAATCATTTCCAGGTTTATGCCTAATTAAACTATATAATTATGTATATTATGGGAATCTATGAAGTCTAATCTAATAATATTGTATAAATCTATGGAATACAAAAGACGGTGACTTACCTAAGCAGTGTTTTGTTGATTCGGGGTGTGGATGGCATGGAACTGCTGCCCTCTTAGTGGATTGTAACAGTAAATGCATTGGTTCAGCTAGGGAGAGGAGAGTAAGAGCATAGTTTGAATATACAGTTGGAATTACATACAGAATATATTTATTTGAACGTATATTGAAAAGCACCGATAATTTCTAAAAGTAACATCATTATTCGGAAGTTTGATAAGAAAAACGGATTTTTAATAAAAAAAAAAGGGTGATTTCTTTATCCAGATTACCAGGGCATTTTAGGATATTTAAAATCAGTCTATAATGGACCAATAATTTCTGCACCATTTAGTGTTTTTGATTGCATTTCTCCGTTAAACCGCGATTATCAATATTACTATTTTATTTGGAAATAATTTTTATGTTTGTTTAACTCGGTTTTTTTTTGATCTTTGCCATATACTTTCCAATAATATAAAATCGAAAAGCGAAGATTCAAAATTTTCTCTCAATTTTTCAATTTCATTGATAAACTTCCAGCATAGAGTACAAACGTTCAGTTAATTTGTTAACAACCAAGAAATTGAAGAATAATATTGAAAACCTATGGGGTACGGAAGCATATTCTGAAGGGCGTGAAAATGGATTAGGTCAAAACCGAGGGCAATTTGACAAAGACTGGAAACTGGTGAATCTACATGTATTTTGTACTAACTCACAAAAGTTGAGTTTGAAGTGGTATTTTGTCTAAGTGCTTCAATAATGGTACACTGTTTATTTTGTTTTTCGTGTACAGAATATTTCTCTTTGAAACGTCTTTGGGTATTTAACAGTTAAATCTGGCGGGATGTTGATTCTTGAGAAATAAAGATCGGAGTTATTAACCGCTGTTCTAGAAAAATAGGTTTAAAGCACTTTCTAGTCATTTTGGAAACAAGTCCCATGAGAAAGTGCAGCATTACCGGATTAAGATGAAAAACCAGGTGTGATAGGGACAATTAGCGTGAATGATCGTAATGGTGATCACATTTAAACCTATAAACGGTTTATGGAGCAATTTTTTCAGGCCGGAGTTTTCAAGTTATTAGGTAAATATATTTTATACTTGCGGAAATTATTTCAATTTGCGTTGGTTTTGGAAATATTTAATGAAGATTCACTACTGGCACGCGAATCATAGTTCTGTCAGTCCTGGTCTAGGTCCACCAAAGCGAAACCTCAAGGTGGCCGACCTTTGATAATCACTTCGGGCTCGATTTCTCTAATTTTCTAAAGAACCTCGTACGCTGAACAATGTTATTGTCAATATTATCGGTCTTTTGCCATACAGCAGGGGATGGGGTATACAAACTTTTGTACAGGTAGAAGTAGGGTTACCAGATATGAAACCGACGAAAAAAAAAGTGCATTGAGGAAAAAAAAAAAGGCCGTACATTTAGTGAAAAAGAAGTACACTATTTCATTAAAAATATCATAAATTTCAGTACATAAGAGTAACGGTTTATGTATTTAGAATTCGTAAATATGTCAATACCGGTTTATTAGAGATGTATTTCTATTTCATTAATATGTAACTTCGTTGACAAATATCGCGGCTGTGTTGATGGCTGAGAAGTTCCATATGTTTTTTTTATGGCCAAGGGTCTACTTAACATAAAACCGCAACTTTCAAGATTTTTCGATATTTTTCTTATATGCCCATTGAAAACCCGGTCTTTAAAGCAATTCTCCTTTTGTTGTACGCATCATTGTTACTAAAGTTGTTGATTTCGTTGTTTTATGATAATACGTGAACTAGAGATATTCGTGACCAATATTTTGTATGATAGTTGCAAATTCTTTGTATGTGTCCAAAAATGTTTCGAAAACGATTCGGAAGGGCAACCAAAATTTATATATATTTTTTTTTTTATATCAAAAATGGAGTTTACGTTAATGTTGGTCAGTTAATTTTTTTTACAAATAAAATCAATTTTTATAGATAAAAAAAAAAAACGAAATAAAAGCTGATATTTTGGTTTGCTTTTGAAATATTCTAGGACATATCTTTGATACAAAAGAAACATAGTGCAGTAATATTATTAGTACAAAACGGCGGGATCAATTAAACCAGAAAAAACTAGGATTTTCTGAGTTCTTACAAAATTCGGGAAACAATCTAATCAAACTTTTGTTGATTTCAAAAACGGAAAAAAATTTTAAGCAGAGTTGCTGAAAAACAGGGGTTTCAATGAAATCTAAAATGCGAAAAATTTTACGCGTCAATATTATAAAAATAAGATGGGTTGCAAGTGCAGGAATTACAAAAAACATAAATTTTCCTAGGATTGTTATCAAATAAGGAAAATTTTAGTATTATTTAATGTTTTTAACGACGAAAAAGGTACATTTGCGTACTTCTTTGTGAGTTATGCAGAAAGCAGTACGATCAGTGAAAAGGGAAGAAAAAGGGGAAAGTACGCGTGCTGCTGAAAACAGTACGTCTGGCAACCCTAGGTAGAACACACCTGTTTTCGTTTATTTTACGGAGAAATCACTATAAAGTGTATTTTTGGATTCACGAATCGGGAAATATTGAAATAATTAACCCGAGTTATCGGTTTTTTATGCGCCAATGTATACATTACCTGTTTTTTTAATCATCTTTGAAGATAACTCCTTTTTCTTCAAAGCTCTGTCCGTAAAGAATACATTCACTGACTTCCCAAAGCTTTGATAAGAATTGTATGAATTCCCAGTACTCAAAACAAGAGCACACTGGCAATAACAAAGCATACAGGACTATTTATGTTATGGGAATTTTGAACATTTTTCATTTGTAATATGCTTATATTTTAGCATATAAGGGCAATTTGTAATTTATCATTTGGCTAAATGACGGGAAAAAGGGTAATTTTTTTTTATCCATCTTTTTAGTTTATTAAGTCAATTCAGATAAATTTGTTTCCATTTAATTAGAAATCAATCGAACTGGAATTCATCCATATAAGTTAACGCTTCGGTGAGGTACGCGGACGAATTGAGTCGGTAGGGATGTAATTACGGAATGAAATTTGATTCAAGTTACATTAGCGGTATTTTGTCTCAGGTCTATCAACGTTAAGTATTTAAAGCAAGTGTACGTTAAACCGATGGTAGTATAAAAAAAAAAATTTTTTTTTAAACAATGTATGTTTATAATTTTTCCGGTATTATCGGAGGTGTCAGCCAAAGTTTTTAGAAAGTAACGCGAATAAGTTATTCTAGATGAGAAAAGGTATAAACGTTGGGTTTTTAACGTTGGTAATTATTCGGGTTGAAAGCTAACGTGCGTGCGAAAATTAATATGGTAGTTGTTGTCTTAAACACGTTTGCATGCACATTGATTTGTTTTGATGAGTTAACGGATATAGTTAAGTTTAAAACACAGCCATTTAAGTTTTTGAAGTGAATGAAGAACTAAGTCTTTTAAAGCCTTGACTATACATGAAATAAGATTTGGTACTCACACACCTGGAAACGTGCGGACGATATCCTTGAAGAATTGCTTTCGGGTGGCCACGGCGCGTTCTGAGGAGTTATTCCCGTCCGGTAAACATCCGCATTGGGGTATAATGGTTGCCGGCAATAAACGTTTTCTTCCAGACGAGGTAACAGGGGAAACTTTTTCGTATGGTCATGTTTGATGGCCGTAGATAACCTGCGAGAAGGAAATGTCCATAGTTAGGTTTAGTTTCAGGTGAGGGGCGGGTGTACTTACCTTGGTGAGGGTTGGATTAAAAATGGCGGATTTGTAGGGACGCCAATCATTTAGAATATCCCGTTACGTCGGTGGATTCTGTAAAAAAGAAAAGTACGGGTTAAGAACTGCCACACACTCGTACATTCGGAGGGGTTTTATTGAATTATCTTTGTGGAAATGATGAAAATAGGAGACGAAACACGTTTTTGGTAGAAGCCGGAGCCGCCGATAACGGCCGCCGTTTCGGATGGTCAAACCCCCACCACGGATGTTTGTTTTTTTTATGTCTTTCGCTTTTCATAGAGACTTAATAATATCTTATTGCATTTACCTTTACCAGTTTCTGGTGTTCGCCCTTCCAGCAACGGGGATTGAATTTTAATTTTTATTAAATTTATTTTGTCCGCAACACAGTTGTACGTGGGCTTCCATTCAATTTCTCTTCTTCCTTTGTGAATGAGGGTGCTACCATATCTTAGTTTTTGTATCCAATCTGTGGGGTGTAAACAATTTTAGTATTGCCAACTACACGCAGAATAATATTTAGGAAAGCACTTGGTTAAATTTGACAATATGACAAAAAGGCTGTTTAGCACCGTACCAACAGCGGAAATTAAGAGATTTATAAGTGCAAATCAGTTTAAAGTCAGCAGGGATAGGTAATGCATGTTATATTATGGTGAGTCATAGGATAGGGCTGAATTTGTAAAGTAAACGAAGGCTAGAATAACGGGCGTAGTTCCCCCCATCCTTTATACAGGGTCGTAGTACAGGATGGTTGGATTTGTCATGTCCGCCCTTTAGAGGGTTAACTCGCAGCATTTTAGAGAACAAGCATACTAAAGAATGCAACTCTAAACTGCAGTAAAGTATCTGTCAGGCGAAAAAAAAAAAAAATGGCAACCTGTCAGGGAAAAAGGCGGAAGTTGGGAAAGAACAAAAAAAAAAAAGCTCTTTCCTTTTTGACCTGAATCCGAGGATCGTCGACAAGTGGCTGGCGGAGCGAAATATAAATGAAAGGAAAAAAAAAAAGAAAGGAAAGAACATTGATACGAAAAGTAAAAGTGTTTGTGAACTTTTTCGTACAAAGATTGAGGAGGGAAAATATATACACAATCTGAACAAAAGAATAAACTAAAATTGAAACCTAAAGACAAAAAAAAAAACCGAGGTTAGACAAAGATAAAACATGAAAATAAAGATAAAATTAAACAAAAATTAAAAATAAGCAACACAACACAATTTGAAAAAAAATAAATTTATTAAGATTATAAATAAAACAATAAGAATTAAAGAATTTAAATTAAACCATCTCATAAAGCCACCTCTGTCAGACGCAACGCGGGAAGATCAGCCATCCTTCTGCTGCAGCTACACCGCCAAGCCTGGGGTGTACAGGTATTCCAAGGTTTCCGGACATATTTATAGTTTTTTCCACCTGACAGACCCGACGGACTGGACACCACTCTGAGAAGAGAAAGATAAAATATATTTATGCATTTGTTTAAAATATAAAAAAAAAGGATATTGCGTTTGGTAGAAAAATAAAATCCTAGGTAGGGAAAACATTTTAGACACCGAAGATTTCGACGCGCTTAATTCAGTCCCTTTTTGCGATTTTTAGGAAAAGGTGCGCGACGCATCCATAGGGTTGAGCTCAGGCCTAGGGAGTATAAATGTCCGGGTAGTTTGTCTCATAAAACTTGAAATGTTTCCCCTAAACTAAGATAAATATATAAAAAAAAAAAGCTAGAGAAAAAAAAAACGAAAGTATATGTATTTTATTTAAAATTTTGTTCGTACGGTTAAACACCTACAACGGACCATAAACGGACGGACAAACCTTGAGGAATCCTCCTAATCATCATATGTGCGCTTCACCTTAGAGGATCGAGTTTGGCTGTTTTTTTTTCATTTGCAAGCAAGAAAAATTGCCAGTGGATAATTGAATGGCAGGTTTATTTGGTTTTTTTCCATACCATTTTTTTTTTGTATAAATGAGAATTTGAGTGTCATTTTAAATCTCTAAAATTAAAACTTAAAATCCAAAATTTTTTTTTGTTTCGTTTTTTTTCAAGCCTTGAATTGAATTAAAAATTAAAATTGTTCGAAAGTAAATTTTGTAAATTAAATATTTAAAGATTAAAACAAAACATGAAATTTTTTATAAATTACTAAATAAACCCAAAGATTGTAAACTTTCCGAATGAAAATCCGCCATGTTATTTTTATTTAAAATTTATGCTTTAATTTGATAAGCATGGAATAGAATTTTACAAAAGGTAAGTGAGCTAAGGAAGACTGTAGTGTAGTTCTAGGGGCTTTCCAAAATTTTGACCGCGGATCGCCATGGAAGAGGGAGGGCAGGTCAGGCAGCAAATACCATCATGGCTGCCGGCCAAGATGGCGGCCATGTTGTGAGAAACCGAAGTGCAAGAGAGAGAAAGGAAATAGGAAAACAATAAGAATAGGTTTTTGTATCACCCTCAACCGGTTATGAAATATTCTTCTTTTATATTATTTCAGATTTTATTATTTTTTTTGCTCAGTGACTTGTGGCTATGGCATTGGTGAACCCCGCAACTCTACCGATTCTGGTCTGGCATCACCACCTTTTAGCGTTGCCAATGTCATATGCCACTGGGACGTTAGAGTCCCAAAGTTATTTGACAGGTTTTTCAAATTGGTCGAATACTTGACAACTCTATTGAGAACAAAATTTACTTAAGCCATATTATGCCAACTTCGTCATATCATACTACACATTTTATATTGAGAAGAATTTGCCTTAACATTTTTTAATTTCAAAACTTCTTTTTCACAAAGTTTTTAGTTTGGCAAGATTGACTAATGCTCAAATCGCAGTTTCAGTACAATTTTAGTTTAGAGGCTTTAGTTTAATTTATATTTTATTAGCTTTTTATTTGTTTTTCAGGAAATGGCTTATGCGCGTGAAGTTTACGATTACAATGCCATTGTTATCAAAGGTGCTTTCCGCCCTAATTTGGTACAAAAATTCGCTAAAGTGGCTCATACATTTGATGATCCAAAAGTTAATGAAATATGGGAAATTATGAAATATATGGTTGATGTTACACCAGTTTCACGTAATCGTGATCCTATGCAAAGTCGTCAAAATATGACACAATTTGTTGATCAAGCTAAAAAATATTTGGAAAATCGTTATAAACTCTATATGTCAACCATTATTAGTGGTAATTTACGGGAGGCACAACGTGGTGGTGTACCAAGTATCTTTAATTTGGTATCGTCATTTGTGGGTTTGGCCTTTAATCAGGGCAATTGTTTTGGTTTACAAGATGTTACCATAGATGGTAAGCCCTTGTGGCCAATGGTTTATTATTGCCTAAGGTGTGGGGACTTACAATCGGCTTTAAAGTGTATGCAAATGGGAGGGTAAGTTGATTAATGTTAAATCTCAATATGCTGTACATAAAGGAGATTATATATTCTAGAGCTGGTCATGAGGATTTTATGCAAGTTCTAGAAGATAAAGTTAATAAACCAGAGCAAAAAATAAATTCCAAACTAGAGGGTCAACTTAAATTGCATTATTGTAATAAGATTAAAAACTCAACAGATCCTTATAAAAAAGCGGTAGGCTCTCTTGATGATATTTAAATAAAATTATCTTAACAATTTGTATATTATAAATAAAGGTTTATTGCATTATTGCTGGTTGTGATCCCAATGAACAACATTTAGAAGTTGCCAAGACCACAGATGATTTTTTATGGATCCAATTGTCTATTTTACGTACCGATGTCACCGATAGCTCAGAAGCTTTAACCTATTCTGGACTGCAAACTTTGATTTTGGAAAAATATGGCGAAAAACACTTTAATGCTGGTGAACAGCAACACTTATATTTTCAAGTTTTGGCTTTAACGGGACAATTTGAAGCAGCCATAGAATTTCTATCACGAACAGAAAAATATCGTGTTCATGCTGTTCATATAGCCTTGGCTCTAAATGAAATGTTCTTAATTTCGGGACCACGTAATGTCCAGGAACCCTTAAGTGAGTAGTACCAGAATTATATACTATATCAAAATTTATATTTTTTCTTACAATTTGTACAGTTTCTGTTGATATTGAGGATCCTGTACCCATGCGTCGTCTAAATATTGCCCGTTTGGTTATGTTATATGTGAAGAAATTTGAAATAACCGATCCTGCTGAGGCTTTACAATATTTCTTCTTCTTACGTAATCTTAAAGATCCCGAAGGTCGTAATTTATTTTTAGTCTGTGTTAGTGATTTGGTTATTGAATGTCGTGATTATGATTTGATATTTGGTAAAATGATGCCAACCGGTGTTGTATGTGGGTAAGTGTTTCGAAATTTTTTTTTAATTTGTACTTAAACTAAATTAGATATGGAAAATATTCGAAACTAGCAAACGAGCCCAAAAAATGTGCTTGAAAAATGTTACTAAACGTTCAAATAAAAAATTTTTAGAATCAAACCTTATGAAATAAGCCAGCCAGAAATGAATGATGTTAAAAAAAAGACTAAGTGCTCTCAAAGCATAGGCTATAGCAATTTTTAAACAAATTTTTCAACTGCTTATTAAAAGGCTTTACAGAGGCTGAAAATGGTTCGTTATGAAAATATTCCAGTTACAAACTGCATTAAAATAAGTTTAAAGATAATCTACATCCTAAAAAATCGGCCTAAGTGTGCTAACAAAGAGAAAACTAAATAGGAAATCGTTGTTAAAGTAAAATAAAATTTTAATATCGCAAGAATGACAATAGCTGTATTTTGTCTCATGCCTATCAACGTTAATTATTTAAAGCAAATCTACGTTAAACCGATTGAAGTACAAAAAAAAATTTAAAAACGTTATGTTTATAATTGTTTTGTTATAATCGAACGTACGTAAGCAAACGTTTTTAGGAAGTAACGCGAATAAGTTACGTTAGATGTGAAAATGTATAAACGTTGAGTTTTCAACGTTGATAATTATCCGTCTTGAAAGTTAACGTGCATACGAAAAGTCATATGTTAGTTTTCGTGTTAAACGCGTTTTTACGAACTTTAAATTTTTTTATGAGTTAACGGATATAGTTAAGCCGAAAACACGGCTAATGTTAAAAAACTTTACTTGATAAAAGCTGTGATTTCATTTCAATATGTTCTTTGTCAAAAGGATTTTAGTGAAATTTATAGTGCAGAAACCGAATACAACTACATTTGATTGCTAATATGCATAGGCGTACCTAGACCATTTTTCTGGGGTGGGCAAGGGGCCCATTTATATTCGGCTGTTCATTTGCCCATTCTCAGACTCTTAGTCTTAAAAAACACTTTCATAATTATACTTACAATTTTTTCATACAAAAAAACTTTTAAAAATGGCTCTATCCCTTCCGATAAAATTTTCATAATTTTCAAAATTCAATAATCCTGGTAGCTTACTCTATCAAAATCTCCATGTTTTTATAGAAAACTATGAAAAGATATTTAAAAAAAAAAATATTGTGATACTTTCTGCCATCAATTAGGTGAATTTTTTTAAATTCTGGGGTGGGCAAAAAGCAGTCTAGGGTGGGCTTTGCCCACCCCACACCGGCCTAAGTCCGCCAATGCTTATATGTTTGTATCAGTACAGATATAATTTTATGCAATTATATAAAATCTGATCAAATTGTATTGCGCCATTATTCGGATACAAATTTTTTAGTATCACGTTACAACAAAACCGGAATTGGGAGTAATTATTTTTTTGTAATTATCATTACTTATTTTCATTACCATTGCACATATGTAATTGTAATGATATATTTTTTATTTCCATTACATTCAAGCAATTGTAATGTAATTAATTTTAATCTTCATTATAAAATGAGACATGCATTTTCTTTAACATTTCTTTTATACACTCATAAAAATAAATCTGTAAAAATAGCAGAAAAAGCAACTAAAAATTAGTTAAAAATAATGTCGCACAAAATATTTTTAAAATGTTGCCCTCACCCCATTAAAATGTTACATTTTTCCAATCAGAATAGAACACAATAAAATCATTGTTGCATTTTTCTAAACATATGTATGTGTATTGTTTACTCGTATGTAATATTGTTTACGCAAACTATTACTAATTGTAGCGTAGTGGTTGTGATGCCTGCCTTTGACATGGGCTATACGGGTTCAAATTCCAGCCAAAGTACAAAATAAATTTTTTTATGTATATTCTTTTTTCAATTAAAAATTTTTTTTTTCATATTTAAAACAAATTGTATAATTTTGTATTTATTTTTGGACTAAAAAATTCTTAAATACTAAATAACAGCAAAATAATAAAAATTGAATTAAAATTTTATAAAAACAAAAAAAAAAAACGAAAAAAAATATTGTGCTCCAACCGGGGTTTGAACCTGCGACCTACTGAATCAGAAGCCATGATAGTACCCCCTAGGCCACCAAGTTGACATAAAGAAAAAAACAGGGCAACACTCTACCCCGTAAATTTTTTGAAGGCGAAAAATGTTGCACTTTTGCCCTTTATTTAGGTAACATTTTTAGAAAAGAACACCTAGCCCTTTCAGAATGTTACCCTTAATTTAGAAAAGAACACAAAAAAGGCAATTCAAAGGCAAAGTGCAAAAAAAAGGCAACATTTTTTTCAGAAAAGAAAACGCCATAAGTTAACTTTTAGTTATATGAAAATGATAAATTGTACTGTAAAATTTGCAGAAAATTTTGCTAAATATTAGTATACTAAAAATACTCAAAATAAACTATTATATCTACAAAATTATTGTTATTTTTAAAATAAATTTAGTTGAATGCAAGTAGCAGTCTATCCAGCAAAAATCAGCAGAAATATTTGCTGAAAAAATTGTAAACTGCTGCTGTTTTTCTTCGAAGGCTTTAAATTTTTTTGTGGTTTTCTAGGCTATAAATTATTTAACAAAATTTTTTGCTGATTTTAGCAGGTTAATTCGTTATTTTATATTAAAAAAAAATTAACTCAAATATAACTAAAATTTATTTATTTATTTTATTTTAATAAAAACTAACCAAGCCCTCTGGGCCATATATGGTTAGCAAGCAAACAATACTTAAACAACAAGTCTAACAATTCATTTTTTATATGTATTAAATTTAATCTAAAAAGTTAATGTTAATTAAAACAAAATTTAAAAATATAACAAAATTATGTATGTTTAACAGTTTTATTTTTGCTGTTCCTATTGTATTTCATTTTTCAGTGATAGCAGCAATATTTTAAGCTGCCTGCAGCTTGACAGTAGTTTGCTCTTCATATAAAATATATGGGAAAAATGATTTTGCTGCTGGCAGCAGCTTCATTTGATGTGTAGAGTCCGACTGAACAGTTCGGCCACACAATCTATTTGCACGATATTCGGCATATTGAAGCATTATTGACAAATTTTTCTTATGGAGAAACGTTTGTTGGGCCGATGGGAATCCATTTTGCGAGTAAAATTTAGAGAAAAGTCCGAAGTTATGCAATGAATTCACTGTTCGGTCACCGAAAATTCGGCCAAATTGGAAAAAGTTCGGCGGCCGAACAGTTAACTTTACAGCTAAACTACTGTATTTTCCTATGGCCCTATAATCCTTGCAGGAGTAAAAGGAACGAATATATATATACTGTATTTTCCTTAAATTTGACATTCAAAATCGAATTAAATCGGCTCAATAAACATTTTCCCAGTATCAGATTTTTTCAAGAACGCCTCTAAATACCAAAAAATCGAACAAATGTCGCTTTTTGGCTGAACTGTTCGGTCGGACAATACTGATTTGTTTTGGGCTGCCACAACACTTTCAGTGATGGGATTTAAAAATTTTTGTTTTTTACGGAGTTGTGTCACTAAAATGAGCCAAGAAAATATCAAATTTATTTTAGATTTTTTGTAGAAAAAGCTCCATATATTCACAAATTAAATGCATTTTAAATGCAACTTCCAAAATTTACGAAATTTTTTTAAGAAAATATTTCAAAATCTAAAATATTTTCTATTAAATAAAATAGTATAAAACAACGATGGGTCTCATACTGCAGGTTTAAACGTTAACCAATAGTTAACCCAAGAATTGTACCGGCAAATCAGTACAAAAAATCGTAGCCAACCGTCCTCCGTTGTTATCATTTCGACGTAGGGTTTTTAACCCGGGAATTCCCGGGACGAAATTCCCGGGAATTTTGCCTATTTTTCATTTCCCGATTCCCGGGAATTTTCCCTATAATTCCCGGGAATTCAAAAAAACACTAAAACAACCATATACATTAGCTTGAATATCCGCAAAAAGCCAAAAATAAGCATATCTGGAAAAATCTTGTATGTATTTTACTTTTTAAAGGAGATCTCCAACGATGTCCATGAGAAGAGTATCGACTATAGAAAGAAATTTGTACGGATTTTTTTAAATTTTATTTGGATAGAGAAAAATCTTCACTATATGATCCGATTTCGAAAAAAAATTCGAAGAAATAAAATTTCCACAGTTTTTTTTTTTTTGTAAAATATGTTGTAGTCTCAAAGTAATATTCTATGCGTTAAATTTGTGTATACCATTTTTTGGTTGCTTTTTTTTTTTTTACTTTTTCTTATTAGAGCCCTATATCGCATAACACGCAGATCAAAGATATAAAAACTACATCCAAAGATGGAATTTTCTTTAAAGAAAAGCCAGTGACAATTCCTTAATGATGGGCGAAAGCACGTCATATCCTTCAACCAATTCGTCCCAATCGGTTAAACTAGGAGATCTAAATTTTATTAATACACGGTTTTTATGAAATTTTGCTGTTTTGTTAATTTTAAACTTTAAACGCGTTTGCCCACAACCATGAGTTTAAAATTGGCTGCTACTGTACAGCCAAAGCGGGTAAACCGATTTGAACGCGGTTTTTTTTCTTTCGTAGGCAACAAAAAACTAGTCCTTATCGTGGATATTTTTTTTTAATTTTAGTCATTTAAATGTAATATCCCCAAGTAAAGGTCTTTGTTCTTGCATTTTTTTGTAATTCTTAAATTTGTGTGGCAACTTTGTTAAAAAAAATTTTTTTTAATAACAATTGGGCCACGAAAAGGACTAGAGAATTTATCTGGCATTAAGAATGACTTTACATTTTTATTTTCCGATAATTAATGAAGGGTGCACAGTGGGGAAAAAGGCCAATAACCCTGTCGGTTTTGGTTGGCGAAATTCAAAACTAATCATTTTTGAAAATACTGCAATAAAAGAATAAAATTAAGAAAATATTGTTAATTAAATTTTTGACAACTGGTCAAGTATGCTTTTAAAATTGCTGCTGTTACAGTATTTACCCCCTTAAGGCTATTTTTGCTGGAAAAAATCAATTATTTTTAGGTCGTTTAGGGATACAATGAGCGTTTTTCAAAATTTTTTCGAAATCATATAATTTACAATTTTTTCATTGAAATTAAATGCAAAAAACACATGGAACATATTATGTTTTTTCGAGCAAAAAGTAGTATTTACTGTTAAAATATGAGTAAAAAATTACTTTAGTATTCCCGGGAAATCCCGGGAAAGTTAGAAAAAAATTCCCGATTCCCGGGAGCTCGAAAATGTCGGGAAATTAAAAACCCTATTTCGAAGTCATACCAGTGCTGTATGAGTTGGAAATCCGATGTTTTGCCAACACTTGTACTACCCTCGGCGACGCTTTAGCAACACCTTTTTCGTTCGTAGTTTTCTGACTGGGTGTACACGAATCGGAGACTTTTTCCTTTTTACCGACGCTGAATCTAGTGGTGCTAGCCGTTTTTCTAGGTTAAGAAAAATATATTTGGGTTTGAAAATTATGGTTCCAAGCACCCCAAAACACTCGATTTTTTAATTTGTTTACGGTTAGTCTTTAGTTAAGTTGTTTATTACTCTACCAATAAGCTTTGTGTTAAAAATAATCAAAATCGGTCTTGCGGTTCAAAAGTTGTGATTGAAAATGTGAGGACACCTTAAAAATCTTTATCAAAATTTTTCACTTCAATACAAATTTCATTTACCCAGCAAACAAAGATGATCATTAATGACTCAGAAATGAGCTCCAAAAACATAAATATTTTTACACTTTTTCCTGTCTACTCAGAAATGACTCAGAAAAAAGAACGTATAAAATCGAAATTTTCTTCATAAATTTAAATAATTTTGGAATCTTCTTTGAGTCCGAAAAATTAACCCTCATTTTGAGACAGCTTTTTAGATTGTAGAGACAACTTTTTGGATTGTTTTCTACAAAAAAAAGAGTATTTTCATTTCTATGAGCCATTTAAAAATGTTATTTAGGAGCGCTCCGAAATTGCTGGCTGGGTAACGTATAGAAAATTTCGAAGTGTCCTCACATTTTCACTCAGAACTTTTGAACCGCTGCACCGATTTTAATAATTTTTAACCCAAAGCTGACTGGGGGAATAACAAATAACCTTTTTTTTATGTGTAAATTAATTTTATTTATTTATTTAGTTGTGTTCTCATATCCTGTACAACAAGATTAAATCTTATAATTAAAGTACAGGAAAGCAGTTTGTGAAAAACAGATATTGCAAAATAATTTAAAGAAAAACTTAAAATTACAATAAATATGCTTTAGAAACGTAAACTATCTAAAAATCACAAATAGTTGCAAAAATAAATATATTAATTAGACTAACAAATTGTCAATATTGTAGAAAACAAAATTAATTCTGTTTAAAAAATTCAAATAGAAATTGTTTGAAGTTGCTTGCGTTGCCGTTGATTGGATGGAACCTTGGTAAAAATAAATGTTCAAAAAAACTCAGAATTTGCAAGCACAAATTTCTTTTTTTCAAGAGCTAATGTAGAAAAACGGTTAGCACCAATGGATTCAGCGTACTCGAATTAGGTTTACCCACCGGGTGCTTGTTGGATTTTTCAACTAGCACAGTATTATAAACACAGATAATTATTATAATAATAATGAAAGTATTATCCAATATAAAAGTAATGATAATTAACTAAATAACCATCATTAATAATAGTAATATAAATATTAACATTGTTAATCATACAGAAGTGTTAATAGTTGCAATAAAAAATAATCGGTATTTTAATAACAGGAAAAACTGAGTTTAAGTATTAAATAATTTAAACGTTTTCAATGGTTGTTACTGATAGATAGCAGGGCAAATGGTTGGAGAAAGTTGGCCTTTCTCCAACAGCTGTATTCAACATTTACTAATACTAACTGCGTACTGTTTATTTGTTTTCCAGTGGCCTCTTTCAACAGTTTGATTGTGTTGACTTTGATACACGCACTGCAGCTGGTATGGTGGCTGAGGAATTGGTACGCAAAGGCATGTTTGAAGATGCTATTAAATTATTTGATATAGCAAATGTAAGCTAATATTTTATATAAAAACTTCTCTATCCCAACATTTATAACATCCCTTCCCCATTTTTTTGTATAGATGCATAGCCAATCATTACGTTATCTGTCGTTATTACTCTCACAAGTTGTTCATCAAAATTCTAAAAAGGGTTCGTTAAGAGAACGTTTATCGGTTATGGCAGCAGATTTTATGGAACGCCTAAGAGGTAGTCGCATTGAATGTGAACCTCAAATTATAGCAACTTTTAATTTGTTAACCGAATTGGTGGCCTTTTTCGACTACTATCATGAACGTAAATTTCAAATTGCGCTTGAAGTACTGGCTAATACAAAACTGGTGCCCATGTCCATGAATGATTTAGAGGAATGCATAAATAATTTTAAACGTTTGGGTGGTGAAACTTGTAAAGTTTATCCTGATATTTTATTAGCTGCCATGGATATTTTATATTCTCAGTATAAGGCCATAAAAAGCAGAGATTCGGGTATGCTTGATACTGGAAGAGATAGTGTAAGTTAATGGATTATAAATTGTATTTTTTTATTTAAGAGTTTAAATGTTTTATTTTTTTTTTTAGCAATTACAACATTTAAGACAAAAAGCTAAAGCTCTTACCAATATGGCTGCTACTGTACCTTATCGTATGCCAGGCGATACAAATAAACGACTGGTACAAACTGAAATTTTAATGCATTAATCCTTAAGTTCTCTTTTTTTTTGTTTATTAACAAGACATTTTTTTAAATAAATTCCACAATTTTTTTGTATTATAATTTATCAAGAAATGCAAACAGTTATTGACAAGTCGATGAATAATTTAGGATTCCTCATTAGGTAAGTGTATTTCAATTTCATTAATGTATAATTGTGAAAATTAGTTTAGCTTTCATTTCCTCAACTTATAATAGAGGTTTCTCAGAAATTCGCTATACACAACTAGAATTTTCTTTATACTGCATTTAGACTGAGGAAAAACTACCTAGTTTTTGGCTCTTGTTAGTTTTTTGTTTGGGAATCTATTCATAAGTCTTTTGAATATCCCCTAACGAATTTTTTACAATCCTAGGGGTAACCGCGTAACTCGATTCGAAAAAAAATTTTCGAATTCGTAAATCTTGCAAATATTGTTAAAAATATAATTCTGTATAAAAATTATACTTTTTAATTTATTTTTATCCCAAACCTTGTACACTACACATAAAAATTCAAAAAGTAAGATTTTTGCTAAAACTTTTTTACGAAAGGTACAAAATTTACGAATTCGAAATTTTTTTTCAATCGAGTTACGCGGTGAAACCCCCCTGTGTTTTTGTAAATTATGTAATGCCACCCTTATTATAAAAAATTTCTATAAATTGTGTATTCGCATTTTTGTGAAGTAAAACCAATATTAAATTTTTTTCTAAAACGTTTTTATTTACGCAATTTTTATAAGCAACTAAATACCTTAATAGTAATTAATTGCCTTCTTATTAAATATATCAAAAAGATTTATCCAAACACTAAACCAAACAAAAAATTACAAAATTACTACAAATTTAATACTAAAGTGGTATAAAGTAAAAGTTGTCTTTTTTATTAATATAATCATTACATATATAGACAATTATGTATTATGTGAATGTTTTTTAAATGCATTTAAATAAATGCATTTTTTTTTTAATATTTGTGCGTCAATAGACTTTAAAAGTTACAAACAAACAATGAAAAAACTAACTTTAAACCCTCTAAAAACGATATTGCAACAAAAAATATTGCATTTGATTTGTGTATACCTTAAACAATTTTGTTTTAAGTTGATGTTAATTAGTAGGCATTAAAGGCCTGCATCAATGCATTTAAAACAGGCTGTGAAACATTCACTACACTTTATGCAATTCAGAAATCATCAATTGAAATTCAGAAAATATGAATTAAAATTCAGAAAACATAATATCTATCTTAATTCATAATTTATATATTTCAATTGATATCCTCTGAAATTCAATTAAAGATTTCTGAATTGCAAAAAGTGTAGTCAATGTTTCACAGAATGTTTTAAATGCATTCATGCAGGCCTTTAGTAGGCATATTTTGTAATAGTTAATATATGTAGTAGCGTATTGCGAATGATAAAGTTTTATTGGATTCTTGTTTATGTAGAAAACTTTAACCCATATATTGATAGGAAGCACATACCGGCTCTTGATGGCCAGCATGTGGTGATGATTGCAATGATAAACATTGTAAATGACATGAACGACACAATAGCCGACCATCTAAAGGATAACAACGTTTATCTGGTTCATCGGTAAGTTGCATGCCACAATCTTCACAAATATAACAATCAACATGAAAATCTTTATCCATAGAAACAACACGTACAGTTTCATCGGTACCTTCAACGGGGGTAATACCTGTAAATGAAATAAAGAATCGATTAAGTTGTATGAAAGAGAAAAGTTTTTTAAATTAAGTTATTTGAACAGATTGAATTCAATATCAACTACTAAGTTAACAGATTTATTTAATCAAAATCATTTGCCCTAACTATAAAGAAGTATTTTGTACTTAAATCGACTTTATTTTTAAATATATGGTCCTGTTAATTTTGTGTATGAAAACTTTGATTAAATTATTAAGCGTTTTTTTAATCACCTGGATTTAGAATTTTTCATACAAAAAGTGGATTTATTAACTCAAAAAAAAGTTGGATTTATTTATCTGGGTTTAAAAAAAACTGCACCTCACCAAAAACATATTTTTCCATCTTGGATTTGGAGAAATAGCTGAAATAGAAATGGCAGTTCTACTCTACTGTAAGTAATTTAATTAAATCCAATTAGTGAATATTAAATATTGCAATGGAATATCTCAATTGTGTAAAAATATAAATTGAAGTGATAAAACTGAAAAGTCAGACTGTTTATCGCTGTTTTATATAAAATATAATTCAAAATTAAAAGTTAAAGTAAAATCCTTCATTATCGAATTCGGTATTAAAAATTAGGGTGAAAGAAGTGTCGGACAGAAAATTCTTTTTAAAATAGGGATAATCTAACCCCATCTGTTGAGCAATTTTTGAATTACTTTTTGGATTTATTAAATCCAAGTGATTAGAAAATGCGGCTATGGATTAATCAACTATTAAATTATTGTAACAGTTTTATTGTGTTCAGTGTTGCCATATATTTTTTTAGAAAAACTTTAAAAAACTTTTTTTTATAGAAAATTTGTTTTTCGAAAAAAATTTAAATCTGGAGAAATTCTGGGATACCAAAGTATCCTAAGGACCAAAATCGTATCCCAGGGTCTCAATTTTCAAAATCTCTATCAAAAATCTAAATATCCCAGCAAAAAAAAACCGAATGTATTCTACAAGAATGCCTTTTTCACTGCATATAAAGTAGCTATATATGCTGATTTCTTACTTCCAATAAACGTATTTTAAATGACTTCCAAAATGCCATTAATTAAAAACTTTTCTTTACTTCCCAGCAAAAAAATAGCTGACCAAGATCCGTAAAAGCACCTATACTGTTCGCCACAAATGCGTTCAAATTGAGGTGAAAAACGCATTTTTTTAACATTGGCTTGTCATAGGAGAGAAGGTGTTTATTCTACTTTAAGTCTGCTTTGCGCGTCATAAAAATGAGTGCTTGGAAGTTCTTTTTTATATAGGAAAGCAATTCATTATTTTTACTATCTAAGGAGAGATGAAAAGTAACTTCTTGTGAATGCATTCAAATATATATTTAAGAAGTGATATTTATGACTTTTGAATGCATTCCCAAGAAGGTACTTTTCATCTCTCCTTAGATAGTAAAAAAAATGAATTGCTTTCCTATATAAAAAAGAACATCCAAGTACTCATTTTTATGACGTGCAAAGCAGACTTAAAGTAGCATAAACACCTTCTCTCCTATGACAAGCCAATGTTAAAAAAATGCCTTTTTCACCTCAATTTGAACGCATTCGTGCCGAACAATATAGGTGATTTTACGGATCTTGGTCAGGTATTTTTTTGCTGGGATAGTATGAACTAGTGATGCCAGACGCTATTTTGAAAATTCCCTACATTTGTTTTAAAAATTCCCTCTTTTTTCTCTACACACTAAAATTTTTCCTACACCATGAATGTATTTGATTTTAGCAAAAACTACCATGTCAGCAATTTTTTTTTTTTTTTTTGTAAAAAGTTCAAAAAGTAACTTTCAAGTTTTCAAACAAATTTGTGTGAATAAGACTCATTTGTCGAATAACATCTAGCACTCATATTTTAAGGACCAAACAATAAGATCTGTTTCAAAACTTGTATGAGAAGATCAATATTAAAAAGGTTTCCATAGCAATTTTCTGATGAATACGTACGTCTATAATATTCTGTTTGAGGAATTCGTCAAGGAATTTCTATGAAAAATACTCTTTTAAATTAAAATTTTTTCATACAAAATTTTAGATGAATTCGATTGTTTTATAAAAGAAATATGAAAAATGAATGTCATGAATAGCTTTCGACAGTTAACCAAATACCGAATATTATTCAATTAAAAACTTACTGATATTGAAAAAATGCTGAAAAAATTTTCTCTTTGTTTAAAAAACAAAATACAAACTTTTACACAATTTTGCAATTAACCGAATAATCCACTGAATAACACATAATGTGGTATACGTCTTTTGTATCAAACTCTAAAAATGACACAAAAGTTAGTTGGAAATGTGTCGAATTGAACGAAACTGCGATTTTTAATCACGAGTTTCCCTTAGAAATATACCTCCTTTGCAATGGATTTTGAACTAGTGGATACATTTTAGCATGACAGGAGCGATGGCACTCTTAGGTTTGAGTAAGTTTTGACTCATAAAAAAGAACACTCAAAAAGTATCCAAAGTTTTGCTGGCTAGGAATCATTTTTTTGTGTAATTTTTCAAACTAAAATTATACGGACTTTCATATTTTCTATGATTTTGTGCGTTCCCATATTTTTGGGTAATTTTGTCATTGAGAGGGTTTTGCGCTTACTCTCATTTTACCGAACTTTACTCAAAAAGTAAAGTAACCCACTAAGTGTTACCATATTGCCAGTTTTACCTGTTTTCCAGTTTTTCATATTAAAATGGCATATTTGTATCATTTTCTATTTTTGAGAATTAAACATAAATATTACAATAAAGCTTTCCTATTGTGGTACAAAATTAGGAACAAATCCAAATATAAATAAAATCGAATAACGATTAATTGACTGAATGAATTTTATTTCTAGTTAAATCTTTTTATATTTTGAATCGAATAATCATATTTATAATTAATAATTAATAGTTTTGATCAATAGGAATAATCAACACCCTTATTAATTGACTATTGTCTAAATTAAATTGTCGAATATTAATATCATAAATCCAGATTAATTAGAATTTTGTTTAGTTACATTTCTGATTAATTGAATAATTTGTTTATATTTAATTTAATTTAATTTTATTTACAATTTCAAACCAAGCCCATAGGGCCAAATATGGCTCACAATACAACTCACTAAAAAATACTACTAAATAAAGTATATATAATTAACAACAAAGTAACAATAATTAATTTACAAAAAATAAAAATAAAAAAACATATTTATGTATTTAAAAATAAAAAGAAAATAGAAATGTGTATAGAATTCTTTCACTTTATATTTACTTCTCCCTAATATGATTCCCTGTATAATATTGCGTTCAAATATATAAGATATAAATTAACAAATGCAACAATTAAACGTTATATAATTATTAAATTAATTTAAAGACTGTTACAGTAGGCATATTCTTTTAGTTTGGCTTTAAATACATTGACCGAAAAGTCAAAACTTCTAAGTAATAAGGGTAAAGAATTCCAAATTTTAGCTACCCTGTACTGAAATGATCGCTGCAGGATCGATGTGTTATAAAGAGGATAATTTAATTGAGGGTTCCTTAAGGAACCTGAAAGTATAAAAAGTTCTAGTAAATATTCCGGACATTTGGCCCTGAAAACTTTATAAAAATGTATTAACAACCGCGCGTGTATAAAACTTTTAAAATTGCTTCCTAGAAAGTATACTACATAATCAGAAACGTGGTCACGGTATCTAAGGTTGTAAATAAATCGAATAATTCGATTGAAAAAAAGGTTGTATCTACGCATTACACGACCCTTGACGCCTGTAAACACTTCAGCACAATACAACATATTTTGCTGAAGTGTTTACAGGCGTCAAGGGTCGTGTAATGCGTAGATACAACCTTCTTTTTTAGATATATTAATGTATTAACTCTAATATAAAAATGTGCTCCAACTTACCCTTGCCACAGCTAGCACATTTTGGTGCAAACATACGGTGATAATCGTTAACACAATAGATTTTATGATCTACATCTACAGTAAATGGAACGCCATCTAAACACTCATTACAAATACAGCAACGGAAACAGCCAGGATGATAAGATTTACCCATAGCTTGAAGAATCTGCAAAGCAAAAATAATTAGTATTAAACAATTAGTTTTTGTAAACCAAATTTAATATTTAAATTACCATTTCCATAATTAAATGACCACAAATGGCGCATTTTTCAGCTGTTTGTTGGAATCCCGAGTACTAATGAAATTATAAAAATCAATCAAATAACCACATGTGAAATAATGAAATGCAAAAAAAAAAAAAAATTAAGCACAATAAGTGGGTGCATATAGGGTTTTAAAGCATCTTAATTCCACTTCGAAATAAAAACTATTTTCAAAAAATGGTATGCCATTTTAATAGTTGCGTTTGCCAATTGGATAATTTGCACAGTAAGTATTACTCAGTATAAAGTTATAGTTACTCTCTATAAGAAAAAAAAATTATTCTCAAAATAAAATTTTCCCAAAAAAGTACGCGAACAGAAAATTTGTAGACACAGCTGATTGCAGCAACAAATATACAAATTAATCTTATTAGCTGGCGTATGGAAAAAGAGTATTATTGGTGTTAAATGTTTAGCAGAAACATCTTATATTTCCATAATTTATTTTTGCGATTTGCACACGATGCAAAAAAGCTCAGACTGTTATTTGAATTTTCTCAATAACATAATTGGAAAATAATTATTATTTTTATTTACAACAAACAAACGTATGGTTTTCAATCACAACAACCTTCATCACTGCCACATTTTTTTTCTCACGAGAAAAGTAATGTCCAGTAAAAATTTGTACAAATTTTCCAGTTGTCGAACGCAACTAATAAAATCTTCTTCGAATGGACCTAATTATAAAGATATGAAGTTTTCTAGTTTTTGCGTATCTGGTTAAAAATAAATTAAGGGGGTTTTAAACACTCTATGTTCGCTATAAAAATTTTTTATTTTAATAAAATCATACTGCACTTCAAAGTTCTTTTTTAATAGCTCTAAGGGCCAGTATTATTAGTCACCCCTTATTAAGACTGTTGACTTAAATATTACATAAGTAAGACATTTCCATACAAAATTTAGTACTTAAGAAAAAATTAAAATAAAAATTGTTTTTAAGTGGTTACTATAATAATAGCTTGTAAATCGTCCTTTACACCTTTATTCTAAACTTTATAACAATAACAAAATTGTGGCAACACTGAGGTGAATGGTCGGAGTTGTCACAATTTTGTTAGTCATAAGGTCCATTCGATTACTTTTCTCAGTCAAGTCCAGTAAGTATTACTCAGTACAAACTTTCAGAGAGTAGAACAAGATTTACTCTCAAAATAAAATTTTCCCAAACATGTACGCGAACAGAAAATTTGCAACAATTTGCAAGTTTGTACACACAGCTGATTACAACACCAAATATACAAATAAATTTTAACTGGTCGCTATGAAAAAAGACAATTTTTGATGTTAAACCTTAAGCAGAACATTTTTAGAAGGTTTTCTTACCTTTTCCATAATTTATTTTGAAAGTTTTACTGCTTTGCATTTCCATAAAATAATATAATTGGAAACTAATTTTTTTTATTTGTCATAAACAATCACATGTTTTCGAAACATATGTTTTTTTCTGCTTGCAAATTCTTACTGGCAAAAATTTATCCAGTAAAAATTTGTAAGAAAAAGAAGAAGACTTAGAAACTCTCAACATAGAACTGTCACTTTATACTCTCTTTTTTCTTTCTGTTTACTGAGTATTTATGTAAACGAACGCCATCCAGTAAAAATTTGTACAAATTTGTACAAATTATCCAGTAATCGAATGGACCTATAACCAGAGAAGACAGAAAAAAACAAAATCCGATTTGTTTAAAATAAAAATGTTGTAAAAAAGCAAGAAAAAGCCAAAAGCAAAAAACTTAGAACACAACAGTTAAAAAAAAATAAAAAATTCAAAGATAAGAGAAAAAATATTTTTTTGTTAGCAAAAAAACGTCTTTTTATGCAAAATGTCTTGAAAAGAGCAATTAAAAACTCAAAAATCGTAGGAAAAAGCTATTTTAAAGCTAAAAAACGGAAAATCCAAAAAATCAAAAAGAAGCAAATATAAAATTAGCAATAAAAAGCATAAAAAGCAAAAACAGCAATTTTGTCTTCTCTGGTCATAACATTAAATTGTCATATCTTCGTAATTTTCTTACTCTGATTTTGTTGGAAAAAAATTTATTTAATATTTTAATTAAATTAAAATACCTTGAAACACCTTCACTTCCCTTTTGACAAGACGTGAAAAAAATATAACCGTCATATTTCTTAATGGCTAATTTTTGCAGATTTAGCGATATTAAAAAAAAAATTAACTTTTGTATGTTCTGAAGCATTACTCCGATTTTATTGAAATAAAATTATTTTTAAAGTGAAAATAAAGTGCTTCAAAACCACGACAGTATCTTTTTTCTATCAGAAACAGAAATCTATAAACCATTATATTTCCAAAATTAATATAACGACTTTTTCAGTAGTTTTTAGCAGTGTTTATGTGCTTCAAACCCGTGCACTTACTTTTAGTGGTCCTTTTTTTATTTGAGACCACATGTGTAATCTGAAAATTTCTATTTTCCTTTAACTCTTACCATATAATCTTCTTCACAATAAACACGACCATGAACATTATAAAAAGCTTTACCGCGTAAAGCACGACCACAGGAACAACAAATAAAACAATTGGTATGATATAAATTACCCATAGCCTGACAAGCTTGACCGGCACCCTTAACCTTTTCACCACATGTATGACAAATACCTTTAAAACCAAAGGAAAGAAAAATTAAAATTAGTATCGATTTAAATTTTATTCCTTGCTTCAAAATCCAACCAAAATATTCGCCTTGCTCTTCACTTTGTTCAATTTCTTCTTCAAGTTGTCGAGTTAATTCTTCAATTTTACGTTGAGCTTCAGACGGACCAGCCGGGCGTGGTGGGGTAACACTATAAGGCAGTAGATTTTTAGCCATACCACCTTCAGTTATAAAAAATAATAATGTAAATTTGTGTATCTTTAAAATTCATAAAAAAAATTCTCTTACCTGTGCTGCTCGTTTGCGACGGTGTGGGTGATATAGATGCCGTATTTCCCGTGACACTATTATTGTTAGCTTGTATTGGAGTAAATAATTTACTATTATTTGACGATCCAGTTGGTGATATTCTTCGAGCTTCAATTGCTGCTGCCAAACTGGATTTTTGTTGTGGATTTTCCATACAATATGAAGGCAATGGTTTCTGTGGTTTTATTAGTGGTGTATTGTTTATATTCGCCGTCATACAAACATAATCCGAACTATTGATTTCCTCTATATAATTAGGATTAACCGAAACATTTATACCAGGTGTGTGATGCTGAGAAAACGATATTTTAACCCCTTTTTCAAAATTATTCTAATTTAAGATTATAATTAAGGCCCTGTGCAAATTAACGACATTTATGAGAGTTTGAAAATTTGTTTGAATTTAGTTTAACCACCCATGTAGAAATTGCCGACCTTGCAACAAAAATTGTACTGGGAGAGCACTGTTTTTTACGAATTGGCGGTACTACTTAAAACTTGCTTTGCCAGTACTGTTTTCTGAAAATTAACGAGCTTTTTTAATTTATTAAAATTAACAATTTTATAAATTTTATGTATTTTTGCATCTTTTACACAATTATTTACGTAAGAGAGACATAACCATTCTTTTCTTGTAAAGTTTCGACAAAATGTGTGATGTACACTAAAAGGACAGTAAAGTACTAGCAAACTACTAAAATTGTTATTAAATGTACTGGGATATTACCAAAAAAATAAAATCCCAAGCCTGCGCCACCGTTGGGAAATAACTACGGCCAAGCGTTTATTGGTGTTATCATTTCGACAACATGCCAGTACAGTGAAAGTTGAAAATCCGACGCATTGCCAGTACATGTACTACCGTCTCCAAACCGGGCCGACATTGTGCCGTGTGTATTTTTCTACCTGGGCAGTTCGTCATTTTTTATTTTTTTAATGTTGGTGAAAATGAAATTCCGGATTTTTTTTTACAGCAACGAGAATTTTAATCATTGAAAATCATACAAATTTACGCCGATTGCACTTTAGCAGTTCGACCTTAAATTCATTTATTATCGTATTTTTGTTAAAAAACATTCAGAAAAACACTTAAATCAACTATTATACTTTAAAAACTTTGGACTTTTTTTGTGTCAATTTTACTGTTTTTTGTGCCATTTTGCGTGCTAATTTTAACTTTTTGTGCCATTTTAAACTTGCCCTGCTACTCGTAATTAACCTGCTAAACTACATTTCAAATTTTCATTTGAAATGCAGTTTAGCAAATACATTTTTATCAGGGTTTTTTAATTCTAAATTAAGATTATCTTGAGTGGAATATTGTAATTTATTATTTGGCCTCTACACTGAGCATGCGCGGTTCCAGCAATTAATATAAGGGGAAAAATCCAACTCAATGTATTTGTCTACGGTGGCGTATGATTTTTCCCCTTATATTAATTGCTGGAACCGCGCATGACACTGAGAGAATTATCCTTCATGATATTAATGATATATATAATTTCATAGAATTTCATTATGTATATAATATTTAATAAATATTATGAAATTTTTGATAACTTTTCTTTCATAAAATTTCATAATTTCATTAAAAAAATTCATTGAATTTCATAAATTAGATATCCATGAACCATGAACTTAATGAAAATGTTCTTTATACATATGAAATTGTTCAATAGTATTTACTTTTTTTTCATTTTTTTATAAAATAGCGACATTTCCTGAGAGAATAATCTTTTATAATTTTTTTTTAAATTAGTGTTTTATTATTAATTTTGGACTATGATTTTTTTTTTATAAATCATATTAATTTTTTCGAAACTTTTTAATGAAACTATTTTTAATTTAATGAATTCTTTCTTTAGATATATTTTGTATATCCGTAAAATATGCTACGATTTTATTACTTCTTTTGCATTTGCTAAGTACTTTTTATTTATCCACTCCAGCTTAGCAACGACAACAACCAACTATAATAAATAATAGTAAATTAAATTGCTGCATAGATTTTATGAAGCTCTTCATTGGCTGAATAATTTATTCTTTGGACGAGTGGCCTATTAATATTGTGAAGAAGAGTTTCATTAATTTTATGAACTTTTCATAAACATTGACTTTAATGAAACCTGTTTCATAGATTCTATGAAAAGTTTCAATGGACGAGTTCCAGTGACAATTTTCATTGAAACTAAGAAAAAATTCATTATTGAAAAAATTCAATTTGTAGCGAGTTGTTTTATTGAGGCTTATTAAAACTTATTCTAATTACAAAAAATTTTAACTATATTAATCACGAACACAAAGCGTCTGTTCGAGAACAATCTAATTCTCTCAGTGTAGGCTTTCAAATTACAAAAATGAATTTAAAAAAATTAATATAAACTGTATCTGCATCTGTTAAGAATGACTCAAAGCATTCGAAAACTTTTTAAAGAAACGTGACCTCGAGTTTTGGGGTTTATTTTGGTGTCTGAGGACCGATAAAAATAAATTTGAAATAACGAATATACAGTGCCGGTAAAAAAAGCACCAATGACAAAATTGTTTTTCATTCGAACAAAAAAAAAATTGTAGGCTTATTATTTCGACATAACTATGCGATATCGTTATATTAAGTGTATTCTCCCTGAGAGTGATATTTTTCAAAACAAAATGTAAACGGTTCTTTACTCATGGCCAATCTTAGAAAAAAAAATTCTGCATCAGTGCAGTCATTAAAATTGCACCAACATGTAAAAATTCTTATAAAACTAAATATTGATTTAATAATTTAATTTAATTAGTAAATTATTCTAATCAATTTCAATGCCCAGGCATAACTCGTCATTCATTCATATTTATGTCGCTTAAAATTTTACAACCGGTTTTTAGAAAAGTTTATGAGTTTTATGATTATGATGCAGTTAATATTTCCTCTTTAGAAACTGCGGTACTGGAATGTAATTTTAGTGATATGTTCTTAACTAATAATGTGGATGAACAGTTGTTGATTTTAAACAACAACTTGCAGTTTTTGCATACTATGGTTCCTTTGAGGAGGCGCGTGATTCGAAATTTGAATGACGGTTGGTTCAAAGATCCTGTAATACAATTCCATCAGTCACTTAGGGATCTTGCGTACCGCACTTATTTGAATGATAGAAGTGATGAAAACTGGAATGTTTTTTGTAGGTACAGAAATCGTACAAAAAATATAATTAGGAAAAAGAAGAGAGGCTCACGGATTGATTTTTCAGGACAAGACCAGCAAGGAGATTTGGTCTATTTTAAATAGAAAAGGTGTTGTTGGTAAAGCTGATGACCTTGAAGTAATTGATCCTAATTATTTAAACAACTTATTTTCTTCTAAACAAATTTTAAATAATAACAGCGTTGTGCCTCGAATGAATGATAATGGTTTTTCTTTTCGTGCAGTAGATAGTTATGAAATGAACTTAGCTTTTAACTTTATTAAGTCAAAAGCTATTGGTTATGATGGCTTTGCTCTTAAGTTTCTTAAATTGTTGATTCCCATAATTGGAAAATACATTTTACATCTGGTTAACACTATATTGACCACCTCTGCTTTTCCATTGCTATGGAAAGTTGCTAAAATTGTTCCTATAAGGAAGAATAATGGGGTTAGTAGTACTGATAACTTGAGGCCGATTTCTATTTTACCAATTTTATCGAAAATGGTTGAATACCTTATGAAGGATCAATTGATGTTGCATGTTAATAATAATCGTTTGCTCCATGATTGTCAATCCGGGTTTAGATGTAACCGTAGTACTACATCGCTGCTTATTGGTCTAACGGATAATATTAGGCGGAAAATTGCTGACAAAGGTTTTTGTGTTTTGTTGTCTTTGGACTTAGCAAAAGCTTTTGATAGGGTTAGCCATCCGCTTTTGATTCAAAAGTTAGACAGATATTTTGGTTTTTCTGGCTCTGCCTGCAAATTAATATCGTCTTATCTTTCGGATAGAAAGCAATATGTGTTCAGTAATGGCTCTTGTTCTGGGACTCTTCCTGTTTTCAGTGGTGTACCCCAGGGGTCTGTACTTGGGCCTTTACTTTTTATTATGTTTATAAATGATCTTTTTGATATTTTGTCAAATAATATGTGTCTTCCATTTGCGTTTGCAGATGATGTTCAGATTTTATTTAAAGGGGATAAGGAATTTCCTGATGTTATGCAGAGTATGATAGATTTTACTGTAGGTTTATTAGGTAATTGGATGTGTTCCAATTATCTACATATTAATTCTGATAAATCTAAGGCATTGTTGTTTGGTAATAGTTGTATTAATAACTTTTCTATTAATTTAAATGGTAATGTTGTTGAATTTGTAGATAAAGTTAAATGTCTTGGTGTGGTTCTGGATACCAACCTTAGTTTTGAGCACCATGTTAATAATGTTGTTTCTAAGGTAAATTTTACTTTGAGGAAATTATACAGCTTAGACGTTATGCTGCCATTTAATGTTAAGCTTACGATTGTCCATGCGTTAATTATGCCAATTTTTTTATATGGCTTGGAAGTCTATTCTGGGGCTTTGGGTTATGTAATGAAGAAGGTAAAGTTAGCTGTCAATCGTGTTATGAGATATTTATACTCTCTTAGATTGTGTCAGCATATTTCGTCTTATGTTTTAAAATTTTTAGGATGTTCATTTGATAACCTTGTTTAAATTAGAAATATTATGCACTTTTATAAAGTGTTTAAATTGCAAATGCCGTTGTTCTTGGTTGATATATTTGAATTTGGTAGATCTAATAGGAATAGACAATTAGTTATTCCAAAGCTTACACCGTTGTTAGGCCGATCTTTTTTTGTAAGGGTTGCTCGAAAATACAACAAATTGCCACCTGATTTAAAGACTTTTAATTTGTCTATTGATACGTTCAGGAAGAAACTTTTTGAAGAATTTTCACTTAATGCTTAATTTTTCAGGCATTGTTTTTTTAAATTAAAGCTTACATATACTATTTATTTTTTTTTTTATATAGAATTTAGGGAATTTAGAAACTATTATCGCTAATTTTTTTAATTTTTTATTACTTTTACTTTAAATTTTTTGCATTTAATAATTTTATTTTTACATTGTTATTTAATTATACATCTAATATTATATTTTATACCTTAACTTTTTTTATTTTAAGCAAATTTTATTGCTTGTTTTGTTACTTTTAGTAGAAATTTGTAACCGATTATGGCCTATAGGCTAGGTTATTGTAATAAATAAAGAAATTAAAATTAAATTAAAAGTGGAAAAAATAAAGGTAAAATATTTTATTATTGTTATAAATAAATTTCATCAAACATTTTATTATTTATTTTGCATGCAATGGAACGTGAAAAGCATTGCACGTCTGAAATATGCGCCGTTATAAAAAATATGGATTCTGAGCTATGAAATCGTTGTCGAAACAACGTTTTGTAACCTTTAAAGTTTAAGCGTTTGTTTAGACAATTCACAAAGGACCAATTTATTCCAGCTGCAGAGTTTAGGAAGGAACTAAATGTAACAGTAATGCGGAGTTTTTGGGATTTCAGTTAAACTTGGTTTAGTTAAACCGAAAACGAATAATGTCTGCCATTTCCGAATTTATTAACAAAAATTTTCCGGAAGAAATTTTTCTCGTTTATAATTTTAGTCTTAATTGAAATAAAACAAAATAAACCACATTTTAAAAGCAGTATTCCAGTTACAAATTGTGTTAAACTTAGTTTTTAAAGTTAATCTACATCCTAAAAACTGGGCCTAAAGGCCGAGTTACCCAACCGTAAACGTATCTGTAACGAACCAGCTGTTTCGATACCAAAAGAAGAAATGTATACGAATGGTTACTAACACGTAAATGTAAACGAACTTGCCGGATCATTCTGTTGAAATCAGAATTTTCTATCCGGCATCGAAACAGCTGAATGATTTTAGTCGGAAAAAATATGAAATGAATAAAGAAAATTGATTCAAACAACAAATAAGGAATAAAAATTAACAAATAAATGGAAAAATTTAGAATAAAATATAAAACCACATGAAATATGTAGATGCTAAATAGTAATTTCGTTTACGATAATCTATAAGTGTACTTTTTAGCTAAGGCACGGTACAGTTACATCACATTTACGATAATCCGCCCTTAAGTGTTGAGAGAATGCGAGATAACAACATAAACGCATGTAGTCCCCGATAAATGCCACTGCTCTCACGTAAGCATGTTGCAAACTGCAGTCTATGAGGTATCGTAAAAAAAATATCACCCCCTCTACACCATTTTCAATTGTTTTTCAGAAGTTATCAATTGTATTTCAGATTTATCAATTGTATTTCAGAAATTATCAATTGATTTTCGGCTTTATCGATTGTATTTCAGAAGTTATCAATTGTTTTTCAGTTTTATCAATTTTATTTCAGAAACTACCAATTGTATTTCAAAAATTATCAATTGCCCCCAACTGGCCTCCCCAAAATTAATTTCGGTTTTTTCTTTTTTACTTCCAGAGGGGATAATATTTTTTTTTGACGAAACCCCATAAATTGCAGTTTTGCCAAAATAATTTCTAGTACTAAAACACATACAATCTTTCTTTTAATTAGCAGTTCTTAAATTTGTTAAAAAAAAGGTTTATTATAGCATTTTAAAGATGGTACCAAACGTTCTCAAAACGTTTTATTTTTGGTATAAACAATGCTTTGAGAATAGGTACTTAGTTTTTTGTACCATCATCAATTTCTGGCTGGGTTGTTTCAATCTATTCATTATTTTATTTTCACTCAAATTTTCCTGTAGAGCTATTTATTAAGTTTTTTTAAAAAAAATTATAAAAAATGAAAAGCTATTGTAACTGAACCTAGTTTTATTTAATATTGTTACACAGTCTTTTATATTTCTTATGACACACTTTCAATGAAATCAGTTCAACCTAATTAAAAATATATAATGAAGAATATTTTTGTATGGCTTGGTGCTACTTTTCTGACTGCAGCTGTAGTACATGTGCTTGTGCAAATTTTCAATGTAACTGACACTTATAGAAACATGATTTTCTATTATTGGTTATACACAAATAGATGCCACTACATTGGCTCATATGAATAAAAAATAGATATTACTAATAGGGGGAAATACAGGGTTTTTTAAGAAATTACTTCATAAATCTAGTCTGCTTGGGAGTAGACTAGAAATTTAATTTTTTAATTTTCATTTAAATTTCATGCTATTCTACCAGCCAATTGGTAAATTTGGAGTTAAAAGCCATTCATTCCTAAGGCCAAAGAAATTACTTCGAAATAATTGCTAAGTTTTATTCATATGACCCATTTCTAGATCTTTCAAAACAACAGTGGTCTTGAAGATGACAAAGCATATTGTGGAAGATGACAAAGCATATTTTTGTTTTTTTCGTGAAATTGTCATTGAGTTTGTAATTTAACCTAACCAATATTTCCAGAAATTCTAAAAACGTCGCACAGTGCTTCGTCCCCATATAGTAAATCGGCAAAATTAGAGGAATTATCGCAGAAGAATGAAATTTGGTGTGCTGGTTCATAACATGTGAATTAAGAAAAATTCGAAGTTTCGGCACAATCGGTGCAAGAATATGACTACCTCCCATACATCCTTTTTCTCAAAAACCATATATTCACTACATTTATGATCAGAATGCACTAAAAACTTAAAATGGTTTGTGAAATAAAACTTTTTAGCTCTGTGGCAAATTTTGTTTCGTTCGGTGCAAGGACACGACTACTTCCCATATATCCTTTTCTCAAAAACCATATTTTGGATAGATTTATGATCAGAATGCACTAAAAACTTAGAACAGTTTATAAAATTATACTTTTTAGCTCTGTTGCAAATTTCGTTTCATTCGGTGTAAGGACATGACAATCTCCCATATATCCTTTTTCTCAAAAATTAAATTTAAGCTACATTTATGATCTGACTGCACTAAAAACTAATTATAACTTAAAAATTATACTTTTCTTTCTCTCTCTGGCAAATTTTATTTTATTTGGCATCACGAAATTTCTACCTCCCTTATGAATTTTATTTACTGTAAAAAAAATTGATAATTTAATATTTTACTTTGTAAAATTTTAGGGTTTCCGCGTTTATTCTTATTTTATTACTTCCAATTTTTTTGTTGTTATTTTTTTACCCTATTTAATAAAATTATACTCTACATCAAAATAAGGTTAATATTTTACAGTAAAAAAAATTAATAACTTAATTTTGACGTACCATAATATTAGCTCTTTGTAACTTTTTCTTTTTCTGAAACTTAGGAAATATTGTTTAAAAAATTAATATAATTTTTACATTTCCAGCAAAAATATTTAGAACTTCTTAACAGATTCTATTATGCATAGCAAAGGAAACTAGTGCCATTTTTACCCCACCTTTTTAACTCTAAAATGTGAGATTGGACCGTAAAGAATAGAACATATTTTATAACTTAGATTATTCTATCATATACCCAAATTTAATTAAGGAGGTATCGACTCTAGGAAAAATTTTGTTTTCGATTTTTAATTTAATTTTATTTTATTTACAATTTCAAACCAAGCCCATAGGGCCAAATATGGCTCACAATACAACTCACTAAAAAATACTACTAAATAAAGTATATATAATTAACAACAAAGTAACAATAATTAATTTACAAAAAATAAAAATAAAAAAACATATTTATGTATTTAAAAATAAAAAGAAAATAGAAATGTGTATAGAATTATTTCACTTTATATTTACTTCTCCCTAATATGATTCCCTGTATACTATTGCGTTCAAATATATAAGATATAAATTAACAAATGCAACAATTAAACGTTATATAATTATTAAATTAATTTAAAGATTGTTACAGGAGGCATATTCTTTTAGTTTGGCTTTAAATACATTGACCGAAAAATCAAAACTTCTAAGTAATAAGGGTACAGAATTCCAAATTTTAGCTACCCTGTACTGAAATGATCGCTGAAGGATCGATGTGTTATAAAGAGGATAATTTAATTGAGGGTTCCTTAAGGAACCTGAAAGTATAAAAAGTTCTAGTAAATATTCCGGACATTTGGCCCTGAAAACTTTATAAAAATGTATTAACAACCGCGCGTGTATAAAACTTTTAAAATTGCTTCCTAGATTTTTTATATTTTATTTGGATAGAGCATGCTCTTCAGTATATGCTCAGAAAATATCAATAAAAAATTCGAAGAAATAAATTTTTGTAAAATATATTTTAGTCACAAAGTAATATTCTATGCATTAAATTTGTACACAAAATTTTTTGAGAGCGTTTTTTATCATTGTCTTTATTAGAAATTTTATTTCGCATAAAACAGCAAAACAAAAAAAAAAAAACTACATCCAAAGGTGCAAGAATTGCACGCAGTCTTTAAAGAAAAGCCAATGACGATTTCTCGATGGTGGGCGAATACGAGGCAGGTACTGATGGCTTTTTATAAGCCATAAAAGTAATCAATGTATATAAAAAATAAAAAACAAATACAAAACTAATTAAAAAATGTACAAAATAAAAGATTTTGACCGAAATGAAATGTCTAATAAATTCTCTATCATCTTTTTTAAGAATATTTGGGTTAATATATTAAATACTCTTTATCCGATTCTTCCCAAATTTGGTACACGTATAGAAAACTGCGAGATGTTCATACACGGTTTTTTGAAATTTTGCTATTTTCTTAGCGTAAAATTAATTTTAAACTTAACGCGTTTTCCCACAACCCTGACTTTAAAATCGTCTGCCACTATACAGCCTAGGCGGCTTAACCGATTTCTAGTCCTTATCGTGGCCCTTTTTTGGAATTTTGGTCAAATATGAGCAAATATGTTTTTTCCTGTCGTTTTTGGAATTTTTAAGTTTGTGTGACAACTTTGTTACAAAAAATTTTTAAAAATGAAAATCGAGCCACGATAAGGTCTAAAGAATTTATCTGGGTTTAAGAATCACTTTACATTTTTAAAAAAGGCCAGTAATGAAGTGGCAACTCTGGTAATTTTGGCCCCACCGAAGTAAAATAATATAACAGGGCTATGAACTAGAGATGAGCGATCCGGTGATTTTTGAATAACGCTGCTACCAGTGATCGTGATTTTCAAATCACCGTTCTTTTAAACAGTGACCGTGATCACGGGTTTGTAATAGAGATGGGCGATCCGGCGATTTTTCAGTAACATTGTTCTCAGTGAATGTGATTTGCAAACCGTTGTTCTTTTAAACTGTGATCGTGATCACGGTTTCTCTATGGAAAAGACTGCGATTTTCTGATAAATAAACGAAATAATATTTATGGCGAGTTTTTAAGATGTCAGTTAAACTTTGTCAGCCATTTCAAAGTTTATTAACAAAAATTTGCCGGAAAAACTTTTTCTCGAGTATAATTTATTTCTTTATTGAAATAAAACAAAATAAACCACATTTTAAAAGCAGTATTCCAGTTACAAAACTGGGCCTTAAAAGAAGAATAGTTGCGACCGGTAACAAAGACATGATAGAAGGAGACATTTTATTCAGAAGAGTGTGAAAGCAAGTCACTGTTATTGAAAAAAAATGTATTACTGTGCACAATGAAGTTTGCAAGAAAGAATAGTACAAAAATATTAAAAGAACGAAATTCCGAGTAACTGCGACTTGAAATATATGATCACTGCCGTTACCAGTGATTTATCAATAACTGTGGTTAAATCACCGGTATGTAAATATCGCTCATCTCTACTATGAACCAAAAAGCTTCAACAAAGTTCGCCAACTCACCATCAGATGGCGCGCAACAACTGTTCGAAAATTCAACATCTCGCGATATTACAATGTTGCTATTTTTGAAGCCCTTCATCTTTCACCACCTTTCACTTCTTCCCTATCCCCTTTCAAATGGAAGCAACACGTAAATTAATAGGAAGAATTTCCTGAGTGTGGCTGCTCTTAAAAACAAATACTAAAATACTAAAATAACATGGTTTTTAAATAAAATATTAAAAATATTAATAATTAAATTTTTGACAACCATGCCCTTTAAAATGCTGTTGTTACTGTATTTACCCCCCTTAAACTCTGAAAGTTGGCCTGAATTTGAATTTATTTATATAAATTGGTAGTTACATAAGTGAGTTACATTTTAAAATTTTATGTAAATTAATTTTAATTTAACTAATTAATAATAGTAAAAATAATAGGCAACTTATAAAATAAATTAAATAAACAATATAAAATTACAGACAGTGAAATTAAGTTTATGTCAAAAAATTAAGTAGAAAAATGTTCAACAAGCTCTTTTTTTGGAGTGGTTTTTTGACCAGAAGTCAAAATATCAGGAACAGGATCAGGTTGTATAAAATAGTAATTTTTATCAAGTTGAACACATGTTTCGAGCAATTTCAAAATTTCAGAAAAATATAGTCAGAAATTAAATAAGCTTCATGGGACTTTTTGTCCCCAGGATATTAAGGGTTAAAGATTTTTTAAATAAATATAAATCCAGTGTGAATCAGGTTACATAAAATAATACTTTTCATCAAGGGGCTATTTCAAAATTTTAGAAACCTGGAGCCAGAAATTAAATAAACTTCATGGGTCTTTTTTGTCCCCAGGACTCTAAGAGTTAAGGATTTTTTAAATAAAAATAATGATAATTATAACATGATAATATTTAGTTGATACTTTTTGGAAATTTGTGCAAAATTTTGTGAAAACAGCCCAATTCCCTACATGTTTTGTAGGGAATTGGGCTGTTTTTCCAGCTCATATTTCATAAAATGTCCTGGAAAGGAGTCGCTCTCCAAACAAAACTCGAATTATCATTTTTTCAATTTATTATTTTTTCTTTAATTACAGCTATTATATTACAAAAATAGCTTTTGACATTTCCAAATTATGAATTAAAAATAACTAAAAGAAGCAGTTTTTGCATTTCTATTAAATTTATGGGCATTTTCGGTTCCAGGTTAAAGTGGGTTAATGATATCCGGCGAAACCAAAATTCCGTATCTGAATAATTTTAAGTGTATTTAATAAACAAGTTAAATAAAAAAAGTAGTTTATGTAAAAATTTCGAATTTTGGGAATTTTTAACGGATATGCTATTTTCTTTTTAAAAAATGGGCCATTTTCGGGCGCGATTCAGCACGGGTTAAAGTTTTCTAAAAAAACATTTTGTTCTTCAATTTTGAACCTACTTGATGAAAACTTGGTGGTGTAATGAATAAACTTGGTGGTGTAATGAACGACAGCATATACATACATCTACATAGCTACATATATATCTACATAAAATTGAAAAATTGGGATATGTAGAAAAAATTAAAAATTTTAAATTTGCGGTTCAAAATCCTATTTTTTTTCACAAAAAAATTACCCGTTATTTTTTATTTCTATTTTAAATTTCACTAAACTTTATAAAATTTTTGGTTTTCCGCAAATAAAGTGTTATTACTTAAAATTTTTTTTAATTTTCTTGATTTTGTTTTTTATTTTTACACCACATAAAAGTCAAGTTCTATTTTTCAAAAACATTATTTTAATTTTTGGTGGTACCTTAAAATTTAGCTCTTTCTAACTTTGTTAAAAGGGTATGAAAAATGTATATAATTTTCAATTTGCTGTTAAAAAAAAAACAATTTTTTTTTCAAATTCTATTAAGACTCCAAGATGTCCTCAAATCATAAATAAAAAAACCCGTTCTTCCATTTTCTTTGTTTTACTCTACCAAACTTAAGCAACTTTGGGATTTCCAGTCAAAAAAATGTCTAAAGTTTTCGATACCACCAAATATTAGTCTATAATATATTTTCACTTAAAACTATTTTCGATTATTGCAAATATAGTAAGTAAAGCTACCGAGTTTCAAAGAAATATCTTTAAAAATGAATTTTTGTCAATCTGTTTTTAAGTCAATCTGTTATAAGTAGATTTACGTTTAACTATTTTAGCTCAAAATTTTGTTTACTTTAGCGCCCTCTGTTGTTAACAAAAAGAGGAGATACGGAATTCCTTCTTCATATTTATTTAGGGTATTATGTTATCTCTCCAAAAATGTATAAGTCACTAACATTCCCCACACATTTTTTTTAGTTCTGCCTATGGGACAAAGCACTGTGCGTCGTCCCCTGACGAATTTCTTCAGGCAAGATTATTTTTTTACAATTTGTTAAATACGATTTGGGATTTTAGCACATTGTATTACTCTAATGCAATTAATAGTTATCACAATAAAAATTAATTAGAAATGCGAGTTTTAACCTAACCCTTTCGACCCCAAAGTTGCCTACAAGCCTACTTCGTTGTTTTGTGCCTATGACTCCCGTTATATTTTTTTTTTTTCTAACGAATTTTTTTACTCAGTAGCATTGAAGTTCTAGAATACCTGTATATAATTTCATATATCAGTCTTTAATAGTGTTCATTTGCGAGCTATTTTTCATAGTGTCAACACACATTTTTTCTCACAGCAAAATTTAAGGAAAAATAAAATTTTTGTTTAAATTAGTCTCAAAAATTGTGATGAATAAAATTCAAAAAATCAAAAATTTTTATGTAGAGTTTAGTTATAGGAAAAATGCAAAATTTAAATTTTTAAAAAATCTTAACTTGTTCGGGGCCGGCATCATATTAATTTTTGAACTTTAATTCCAAATATCTCCGCTAGGGGGTGCTGCAAAGCCATAAAAGTAATGAAAAAATATTTCTTTGGCATAGATCTACATTTACAAGAAGTTTGGTCGGAAAATTCCCAGCCATTTAAAGTTGGGGTCGAAAGGGCTAAAAAAACTTTCTTTACTCTAAGTGCTAACTCGGGAATATGGACAACTATAGTTGTACTGTTGTATAGGTACTTACAAAACGATCTTGTCGAATAAAAATAATGTTTTGATACTGAATTATATTCAGAAGACCCGAATTCTACCACTTATAATTTATATATTTTTAATGAGCACCCATTACTGAGATTTTGTTGGGTATTGAACAATTTCACTTTTAAGTAGACAGTTTGTGATTTTGTATTGGAATTAGCGCATTTTATTTTCAAATTTTGACAGCCTCTTTACCTGTGCTCTTTACACATCACTGTATAACCACAACTAGAAACACAAAAATTGTAAAGTTTTTCTGCAAATGATGTAGAAATACCGTAATTAAATCAGTGTTTCCCTAATAAACTTGTTCGGTTACTTACTACAAGTTACAGTAGGAAAAATTCAATACTAAAAGTAAACAAAACTTTCCAATTATAGTAAAAGTAGTAAGAAATACGAATAAATGAACACACTGAATAAAATGAGTTTTGCGAATTTATTCGTTCCAACTTTAATCGGATTTAACACAATTTTTAAAGGTCTGTTTGATAGAAATATAACTGATTAATCATCATTCGTGTCGATTGCAATCCTTTAAACTTTCAATAGGAAAAGAACCTCAAAATGCAGTGGGTGTTAATTTTAAAAACTCTCACGGTGGGTCTCATACTGCAGGTTTAAACCTAGGTTAATAGTTAACCCAAAAATTTGTTGTTGTTTTGTGTACATTTTTTTACCATTTTCTTTTGTTTATAGTTAAGTTAAAGTTAAACCTACAGAATGAGACCCACCGTCAGAGTTAAATAATTTTCCACTATGAAATAACTGTTCATAAAAATTTATAATTTCTACGAAATCTTTTAAGTTTAAAGTAGAAAAAACTAATTTCTTACTTACCACAGGTTTTAAAGGTGTATGCTGTTGCAGCTTATAATCATTGGGTCCAACACTGGATATAGAACTTGTATATGATTTTGATGGCGATACTTGTGCATTGTTCATATGACTGGGTAAGGAGAGATTACGATAGCGTTGTGTGGGAGAATTTGGTTCACAAGCCGTGGCCACGCTGCTGCCCATAGCAGTCGACTTTAAAGAGGAATTTGAAGTACTACGACGATGCACTGGTGAAGCCAAAAGATCTAAATTTGTGGAATTGTGTAAATCATTGGAATGTTCTAGTTGAGATTTCTGCTGTTGTTGTTGTTGATGTATATTACGCTGAGTAAGATTATGATGTTGAGGTGAATTTAAAACATCCATATTATGATGTTGATAGATAGTAGCCGTAGCTGGCGAAGCTTGCGGTTGGGCTCTTTGACCAGAGTTTGGTATGACACGCATATTTTCATATATGGGAGCTGAATCTGGATCAGGAACAGGAGTATGAGCATATCTCAAGATATGGCCACTACCGATTGCATGTGTTGGTAAGGGAGATTGCATTACCATATAATGCCCACGTTGTATGGGTGTAGGTTGTCCCATAGATGCAGGATATTGTGGTTGCGCCCGTCGATTTATGGAATCGAATTGTTTGTGGTGTACATTAGTAACACCAGGCGAAGCGTTTTGATAAAAATCTAAATTTTCATATACTGGTGAATGGCGTTTAATGGTAGTGACCTCATAATGATCACTACCGCCGCCTATACTACCATTTAATGGCATTTCCGTATTTAATCTAGATGAGTGTTGCTGCAATAATTGCTGATTATGTTGCTGCTGCTGGTGGTGTTGTTGTTGTAAATGCATTTGTTCGATTTGTTTAGGTGTGGCATATTTTGAAGCCGCTATTATATTATTACGTTCATACATCCGATATTCATCAATTGATTGTTGTTGCTGCTGTTGCCTTTGGGATCTTTGTCGGGATTCACTTAAACTAGGAGAAGCACTATTAGGTATTTGTGCCGCACTATTATTGCTGCCACTTATATGTAAACGTTGCATTAAAGTCTCATAATCAGACTCATTGGATGTTTGTGGTCTTAAAGACATGATATTTTTGTTATTAATTTGATTAAATTTACGTTATTAGTACAACAAGGATTATTTAAGTTTTTTTTTATATTTCGAGCAACGCCCTTTGTATGGAGTATTAAAGTTTAATGACTTTAATTGTCCTTTTTGTGAAAAAATTTCGTCAATCCACCTGAATGTAACCTAATGTCCTCACATGCAGCTAAATGATGCAAGCAATTGTCAAAATGATTTCATTGCAGACACTCAATTTGAATTTAGGGATGCCATACGAAATTGGTTTTTACAAAACCCGGTATTCGGGATTTTGAAAATTCATTTCGGAGTTTTTTGTTTCATCATATTTTAAATTGGAACAAGTCGACTTTAAGGGCACCTCAATGATTTTAAAAATAAATAGCTGGGAGCAAGTTGAGTTTAGGAGCACAGTAATATTTAAAATACTTTTCCAATGCTGTATATATATATATATGTTCTGTGGTATATGTATATTGTCCATCCACAAAATAAGTTATTCTGGAATCTCAATAAAGTTTGACCTATGGTTAAAATTTTAGCCGATCGGAGCTGTGACCCTAAACCCAACTTTAACCTAACTTTATTGCTTGATAGGTTAAATGGTCGAGCTATATCTTGAATGAAATGTGTAAGTCTCGGCAATAAATTAATGAGTACAAATTATATTGTTATATATATAGACAATATTCTGAAATAAAACTTTATTAATTATTATTGTTTTTCTATGGAAAACAACCGTTTTAATAGTTATATCAGAAAACAACTAACCAAAAGTACTGTAACTTCGCAACAGGTGTTTAAAAAAGTTATTTTTAATATCACAATAAAAAACTACCAAAACAGTATTTTTTATCAGCCAGCTTTATTTTAGTTAGTTATTTAAAAAAGTTCGTTGAATTTTGTTGAATTTTAAAAATTTTTGTTCAGTTTATGTTTGTTATTATTGATATATTCCCAGTTTGCAAATAAAAATCAGAAACTTTTAATGTATATCCAACGCATAAAAGCATAATAACTGGAGAACTGTTTGGAATTTTTATTTAAAATTTCAAATAGGCTGAAGTAATTACCAGTACCGGTGTTCTGTAACTATGTGAGAAGTTTCTCACATGAAAATTGCAACTCTACTCTATTTAAAATAGGGAGAGTCACATAATGTCAAATTTAGCAAGAGGTATGTAAAAAAAATTTACTTATATTCAGTTTGAAATTTTGTGACTCACCCTGTTTTAAATAGCGTAGGCACATCGTAGAGTTGCAATTTTTATGTGAGTAACTTCTCACATAGTTACAGAACACCGGTACAGGATGATCAGTCGAGTAAAAATCGAGTAAAGGTAGAATTAGTCATACGTAAACGAAACGTGACGAATCACATGATTCAACCTATCCTATAGAAAACATACAGAAGCACTTATGCTACGTAAACGAAACGAGTCGAAACGGAAGAACCTGTTGAAATTTGATTTTCTTTCCGTATTTACGTGACAGCTGATATTGCATAGTATGTTTACTAAAAAAATTGAAAAAAAAACTAATCAAAAGGGATAATACAAACAATGTTAAGTGATAAAATTTGAAAATTGTGCAAAACTGATAATGAATAACAATGAAAATTAAAAGTTTTTGTTAAAAACATATGATCCGTTTTCGTTTATCTATAACTGCAGATATTCTGCCCCGTCCCGTTACTTTAGGTTACGTTACGTATGGCTAACGAACCCTTAGAGATAGAATTAGTTTTACGTAACGTGACGAATCAGCTGATTCAATCTAAAATAATGAATACAAAAGAAACAAACTGTCAGCTATGCTCTTTTAACTCATTAGATTTTCCATAAGGAGATACGTCACGTTATGTCCACTTATGGCTAATGGAGCCTTAAAGCAGTGTTGCCAGTGTTTTTTCAGATCTTATCCCCAATTTTCAATTTGTAATCACCCAAAATCCCCAATTTTTATTTTCTGGAAAAAATTCGTATTCGTTAACTGTTTTTAAAAATTAATGTAAAAATACTATATTTATAACTCTACTATTTTCTTGAGCTTAAGGTTTGGTTTTTATTTATAAAAAGTTTTTTATTTTCGATATTTCGCTACTCCAATGTGTAGCATCTTCAGGAAATAACAATTAAATGAAAAAATTATAAACAATTTCAAAGTTTGAAAAAATTTGAAAAGCATTTGTCAAATATAAATTGTATGTATACATTTATACCAGCAAACAAAGTTTTTGGTATAAAAGTATAACAAACAAAAATAACAATAATTAACAATAAAAAATGTATTAATATAATGTGTTATAAATTAATGTAATGTGTGCTATTTCTTTTGTATTAAATATCTATAATTCTGAGCTACATTTTCAATATCTGCTTTAAAGTTAATTCTATTTGTTGTTGGTGTATTAATTATCTGTAACATTTCTTATATATACCGACGTTTATAATTATGTTCTATTTAAAACTGATACATTTTCAAAGTCAGGATAGTGATTTAAACTTGAACAATGAGAAGATAATGCTGTCTTTTGTGAATTAATATGTCTATATTTCTGATCTGATTTATGTCCAGCTATTCTAGTTCTCAATTTATTCTTTGTTGTACCTATATATACCTTATCACAATTCTCTCCGTCATTTCCATTACATGGTATTTTATATACTATATTTGACATGTCCAATTTCTGTATCCTATCTTTTGTCTTACTGTATAATTTATTTATTGTATTGTATGATTTAAAAGCTATTCTATATCTATTAGTATCTATTATCTTTGATTTTTCTAAACGTTCTGATATTCCCGGTATATAGACCATAGACTTGTAAATCTTCTGTTCAATTAAATTCCCTGTGTTACTATTCCTCCTAAATTTATATTGATTTATTAATGAAGAAATTAATCCTATCGGAAAATCATTATCTCTTAATAAATTCCTAATTATTTCCTCATTCTTTCTATGAAATTTTCTGTCACTAATAGTCAATACTTTTTCTATCAAATTCTTTGCAGTGTTAATAATGATTTTCTTACTATGTTTTGAATAAAAATTAATAATTCTACCTGACGCTGTTGGTTTTCGATACCAATCCAATATCCACTGTACGTCTGTCGGAATATCTAAGCCAGTCTTATTAATAAACCATTTCTTATTTAATCTAATTCCTAACTCTTTCCTTTGTATTTCCCTTAAACATTCAAATTTCATTAGGACACAAACATGGATACTTTCATTAGGACACAAACATGCATTACCAGTTAAAAGAGAAGATTTTCCGAAGTTGAATATGATAACTGATGCAGAGGACTGTATACAGACAATACCGGATAAGGAGGAACAAGAAATAGCTAGAAATAGATTAACAAATGTAATTAATAGCCATTTGAATAGAATAACATTGACAAACAGAGATAGATACATTTTGGATAAGGTAAAGGAAGCCGAAATTTTCTTAAAAAAGAATAGGGATTTATTTATATTGAGATCTGATAAGGGAAATACAACTGTAGCTATAAGGAGAAAAGATTATGATATGAGAATGCACAATATCGTAGGAGATATTACAAAATATAGTTTACAAAATAGGGATCCAACGAGTAGATTACAAAAGATTAAAAATAACTTAGTTGATGAACTTTTTAAAAAGAAAATTATTATGAATACAGAGAAAATTAAACTTAAGACTAATATAAAATATAAAAAAAATAAAATTACGTTCAGTGAATTAAAAAAAAAAATAATAAGTTCACTGAATTGAAAAAAAATAAAATAAGTTCACTGAATTGAAAAAAAATAAAATAAGTTCACTGAATTCAAAGCCTGTTTTCTGCCGTTCAGTAGAAGAAAACAATAATGTACAAATAAAATTTTTAAATAAGCAATTTTACATTGTGTGCTAGTAAAAATTAACAAATTAGAAACCGGATGCTGTTTACCAACCTACATGATTCAAAAATAAAGCCTTTTACTATTAAAAATAAAAACTTTACAGATATAGATAAATTTGGAAAAAAATATAACTATATAACTAGTTTGAAAAATTAATAGTTATATTTTTTTCCAAATTTATCTATATCTGTAAAGTTTTTATTTTTAATAGTAAAAGGATTTATTTTTGAATCATGTAGGTTGATAAACAGCATCCGGTTTCTATTTTGTTTATTTTTACTAGCACACGCTGTAAAATTGCTTATTTAAAAAATTTATTTGTAGATTATTGTTTTCTTCTACTGAACGGCAGAAAACAGGCTTTGAATTCAGTGAACTTATTTTATTTTTTTCAATTCAGTGAACTTATTTTATTTTTTTTTCAATTCAGTGAACTTATTATTTTTTTTTTTAATTCACTGAACGTAATTTTATTTTTTTTTAATTCACTGAACGTAATTTTATTTTTTTTAATTCACTGAACGAAAATGAAATTGAACGAATTCAGTAGTGAATTAATTCAATAAGGAATTAATTCACCAGTGAATTAATTCATTTGATTTAATAAAAAGAACTATTGCAATTGAATTAATTCGTAACAAAATAAATCGAACGAAAGCAAATATGAATTAATTCCATTCAATATATATTGCTTAGTGAATTAATTCATCGAATTTTTAATTCAGAATTGAAAAATTGAATTAAGGAATTAATTCTTCAAAGCTCTGGTTGTATCTACTACATATTAGAAAATTTTTATATTTAAAAATTGATTGACAAAGTTAAAAGGAATTTATCTTTTACTCGGTTTACTCGATTTGAATACTCTAGCAATTACACATATTTTTGTAATCGAAAGGAAAAAAATATTTTTTTATTAATGATTCAGAATCGGTACTCTGTTTTTACATTATGATCGCAATGGAGTTAAAAGTAGATTTTGATAGATTTCGATGGAAAACCAATAAAAATTTGGGATTTCAAACAGATTTCACATACAAAATGAAATCCCAATTTTATTTAGATTTCAGCGAAATCTCATCGAAATCCAAATTGAAATCCAATTTTTCTCCCATATTTGCAGAAAAGTTGGGAAGTTTCCAGAAAAAATGGCAACATTTAGCAGCTGTTTATGTCATAAAAAATTAATAAATAATAAATTTTAATAACTTTAAAAAATTAAGGAATAACATAACATTTCTTAGCAAATATAACATTGTATCTTTCATAATATAAATGAGTTTTGTGTTCCGCCATTAAATAAAATGGTTTTTAGAAAATCTTAATTTTGGTTATTTTTTAAGGTTAGTTTGTTTACAAAAAAAATTGTTGTTGGCTAATCGAAATCCCATTTATCTGTCAAATATTCTAATGTAAACAATATAGATTTCAAATTGGATTTCAAAACGAAATCTAGTGAACATTTTAACAATGTAAATTCGCTATCAAGTAATTCAGCAACACGTATCATGCAAAAAACTTCGAATTCTGATTCTTTTTATGCAATTCTGGTACTTTTCATACAAAATTTGAATAAAGAGTACCAGAATGGTCATAAAACTCTTATTACAAGGAACAGTGTTGCCATTTCAGTGCTTTTCGGGTATTTTTTTGTGCTTTTTTCCTTCCCATATCCGGTGATTTTTTTTACAAATACCCGTTTAAAAAAAGCGGGTATTTACAGTACCTTTTCAGATTTCTGGCAGTGCTTTTAGTGCTTTTTGTACAGTTTATATTTTTGGTATTTGTTCTCGTTTTTTTTAATTTTTATTCAATTTTCTGTCAAAGTTGAAAAAATTATACGAACTATACAAAAAATACATTTTTCACAATGTTTGTAGTACAATTTTAAATAGCAACTTCGTTATATTTAAACTTGAAAATTTTGAAATATTAATTTGGTACTTTTTTACCCCTTTTTGGTTATTTTTTGAACCCTTTTTACACAATTTTACGAAGCTAAAATGCGTTTTTAAATTCTTTACTTGAATGTTTCAAAAAATTAATATCGTGCTTTTTTACCCCATTTTTGGTAAATTTTTACCCTTTTTACCCGTTTTCACAATGCTCACGGTGCTTTCCTGCCTTCAAGAGTTGGCAACACTGACAAGGAATGTGTAATAAATTAAGGGTTGCTAGTGTGTGCATGTGTACAAGAATATTTCATTTAATTTAGTTTTAAGACCTACACCGTTAGTATATAGAATAGTTTTATAAATGAAAATCAGTATCTTACAAATATTCTAAATGTCTGGACGAATTTTTTTTAACAAAAAAGAAACAGAAATTTACGCGAAAAATGTAATTCGGGTTAACGATTGATTCAGGTTGAAATTATCAAAGTTGGCATCAGAACAAGGTGCCTTTGGTTACAGTTTAAAAAAAGGGAGCAGCAACTATAGAAAAGTATGGTAGATAAAGCATAAAGGAACTTAAGAAATTAGCGGAAAAGATATGTGGGCTACTACTGAAATTAAATGTATCACAGATACGCATGACCAAAGTAATTTCATATAATTAATTTTCATGAAACGCAGTTGGAAGCTGCTTGGAATACTTTTAGGGGAATATATAGCAGCGTAGCACAGGAACATAAAGAGGACGAAGAGTTAAAGTCCTTTTATGAAAGCAATGAAGAAAAAAAATCAGCACATTTCAATTAATACAGACATTTAAGGATGCTGCAGTGGGGCAAAAAAAAGCGCTGCAGATAAAAGGCGCTGAAGAAGATGAAGAGAAGAGCCCCGTAAATAGTGAATATCAGCAAAATGTTAGTATCGTAGTTACTGACAGGAAAAAGAGGCGCTTTTATAAATTAATAGATGGGCTGGAAGAAAAATTAAACCAGCTAGATACTATTTTGGGCTCATTGTCAGAAAATGCGATCGATGTGAAAAAATCCGTTATAACAAGGGATTATATGGATGTGAAAATACTCTATGATGAGATGATCGACAATCCAATGTATAAGGATATTGATGATGAATTCCTCAAAGTCCAGAATGACTATGATAATAAAATTTCAAGTACAAAGTTGAAACACGTGAAAAAAGTCGTGATTTAAATGATTGGCCATCATTCCACGATCTGTTTCAGCAATTGATAGATTCAAAGAAATCTCTATCCAACATGCAAAAACTATGCAGCATTGTCCACCGTGAAGCGGGCAGGACTATCCAACATATAAAAACATCAGATTCTAATTATGAAGCAGCGTGCCCGATATGTATGAAATTACTTGATCAACCGAGTGTTAATAGCCAAGGAGGTGTGAGAATAAAGCAGATGTAAGTACGACAACAGAGTGTCTGCAAGCACTAAAAGTGATGGGAATTCCGCTTAAGGACGCTGATCCATTTATTGCTAGAATTGTGATTAGAAAGATTGATAGAGACGGGTTATTTTGGTACGAACAAAGTATTCAGAAAACCAAGGATATCCAAAGCCTGGATGATGTAATGAAGTTCCTGGAGCAACAGTATCTCTCTCAACAAGCAATCGAAAATAAAAAAGGAAGTAACCCTCCGGCTAAGGCTCCAGCGAAGTATTCCAACACGTTCCAAATATCAGATCTGAGTTGTAATTATTATTTGATAACAGGGCACTCGATAGAAGACTGCAAAAAATTTATTGCAATTGCCAAAACAAAGAATGAAGACAGAACTAATAGGGTTGGGAAATATAGTGGTAGGCGTTACAAAATCGACAATGAAGGTAGCAATACGTCCGAGATTCCAGAGTGAAGCTGTTCATCATGCAAATGGTTTAGTGTTAAAAGATTTAGCATCAGTACAACCTAGTAAATCTTTCAAGGAAGATTTGGAAAAATGGGGTAACTATTGCTTAGCTGATCCCAATTTCAACAAATCAGACAGAGTTGATGTGGTAATTGGCGCAGATCTGTTCAGTGAAATAATACAACCTGGTATAGTAAAACAAGGTAAAATTGTTGGTCAAGAGCGTCTTAAAACAAAGTAGTTATGGCTGTTACGAGGGGAATAGAGCGCTTTTGGGAAATGGAAGAAATTTCTGCTGATGAAGCGAAAAGTTATTTCAAACAACAACTAGTTTGGATGAAAACAATAGATGGGTAGTAAAATTACCTTTTAAAGATGACCGAGCCTTGGGCGATTCAAAGAAGATGGTAGTAGCAAGATTACTCAGCTTAGAGAAGAAGTTAAGGCTAAATCCAAATTTGAACGCTGAGTATCATAAATATATGGAAGACTAGTTGAAGGATGGCTTAACAAGCAGAATACTGGTAAATATTATATGCCTCATCAAGCGGTGATAAGAAATGATCCACAACAAAAGTAATAGTGGTGTTGGATGCATCTGCGAAGTCATCCAACGGCCGAAGTCTCAATGATGTTCTGCATATTGGGCCAAAATTACAATGATATTTTTGAAATGTTAATAATGTGGGTATTATGGCAATATGTGGTGACTGTGAATGTGGAGAAGATGTTTCGTCAAATAAAAGTAGCAAAAGGCGATCAATCGCACCAAATAATATTATGGCGAAGCGATGTTAAAAACCTATAGATGAATATAAACTTAAAACTGTTACGTATGGAACTGCATTTGCACTAGACCGTACCTCAAAAAAAAAGTTCGCGGTACACCCTCTAATATGAAGTATTTTTGGAAGGCGATTCCAAAAAAAAATTTTTTTTGCCGAACGTAGGGGTCGCCTTTTTTAATTTTTCGTTGGATTTTATAGTGTGATATATCGATTTTTTTGCCTCAAGGAGACCAGAATTTTGCTATAAAGGAAAAATCCAATGAAAATAAATTTAAAAAGTCGACCCCTACGTACGGCAACCAAAATGTAAAAAAATTTCTACTGGGTTTATCGAAAAACTTCCTTAGCAAAAGTTTAATGATTTTTTGCGAGCTTTAATTTTCTGACATTAGGGTCGTACACTAGGGTGGTAGCAACTGAGATCTGGTGGGTAACTACTAGAACGGGATACTTGAGGTCAATAGCCCTTAGAACAAAGGACTGGTCTCCTCGAGAGAAAAACATTGATGTATCATACTTTAAGATCATACTAATGCCAAAGATATAATGAAAAATGTAAAATAGCGACCCCTACGTTCGGCAAAAAAAATATAAATTTTTTTTTGAAACCTTGCAAAAATACTTCATATTGGAGGGTGTACGGAGCACTTTTTTTTGCCTGTAAAGTGGTACGCTCTAATGTGCACCATTTTTGACTAAACGGATTTTGCTCGAAATTACAAATGATTGCAAAAATACAAATCCAAAACTTTATACGATCATAAAGAATAATTTCTACATGGATGACTTAATGACTGGTGCTGAGACGAAAGATGAGTGTATGAAGATACAAGTAGAAATAACCAATCAACTGCAAAAATTCGGCCTAATGTTAAGGAAGTGGCTGTCCAATGAAAAATGTATACTGGCACAAATTGCTGATGTGAGTAACAATAAAATTGTGCAAATTAAAGAGGAGGAAGCTGTAAAAACTTTGGTAGTCCAGTGGGAACCAGAAACAGATAACTTTACGTTTTACTTCAAGATTCCTGAAAATACCGTTTTAACAAAGAGATTGGCGTTGGTTAGCACCTATAACAACGCTAGCAAAGTTATATTCAAAAATTATGGCTTATGGATCTAGAATGGGATGTAAAATTGTCTGATGAACTCTGACAAGAATGTCATAATATTTTGAAGAACTTATCCATAATCGGTAGTGGGAAGATTCCTCGGTGGCTCAATGTAATGATAGGGTATGACTGGGAGCTGCATGGCTTTGCAGATGCTTCAGGAAAGACTAATGCAGCAGTGGTGTATGCCAAAGTTTGTTGTAGTATTGATAGCTGCTAAAAGTAAGGTAAATCCAATTAAAAACAGCAAGACATTGCCGAAGTTAGAACTATGTGCTGCACATCTTTTAGCAAAACTAATCAACAAAATTTTGTTGTTAATACAACGAAATATCAGAATATATGCATGGGGTGATTCAACAATTGCCCTGGCATGGGTAAAAAATTAAGAACAAACGAAAGATAAATTCATCAGAACGAGAGTAAATAAAATAAAAGAATTGATTCTAACAGCAAAGTGGAATCACATGCGATCCAAGGACAACCCAGCAGATCCAGCATCGAGGGGAATGATCGTCCCACATGGTTAAAAGATGAGGGAAAATAGCCGAAGCAGACTATTACAACTACGCTTAGTGCAGTTGTAACCATAAATCAAAGTCCAAATTTCTGAGATGAGTTGATCCCAAAAATATCAAATTATAATAAAATGATAAGAGTGGTGACTTATGTACTCAGGTTTATCAAAAAATTAAAAGGTAATCGATGTCCTGCATACTTATCAACAGATGAATTGAACAATGCAAGGACAATTCTGATTCGAAAGTCCAAATTAAATTATTTCCGGAAAAAATTTAATGTCAAAAAAATAAGAAAGAAATACCTACCAAGAATAAAATTTGGAGTCTTAAACCGTTCTTAGGCGAAAACGATATTTTACGAGTTGGAGGTAGGTTGGCTAATTCAAGGTTAAATTACAATAGGAAGCATCCGATTTTATTGGCGAGATGTACGTTTACGGATCTAATGCTAAATTGGGCTCGCACTACAACATTACACGGTGGTGTAAAAGTTATGGAATCAGTAATCAGAAGAATATTTTGAGTTATTGGTGCCAAAAAAAATGTAAAGAAGCACATACGAAGCTGAGTAAAATGCCAAAGATACAGACAGAAAACCATGAAGCAGATAATGGGAAATATTTCTGAAAATAGAATAGATGTTTCTCCCCCGTTTACACACAGTGGTGTATATTATGATGGCCCAATTCAAATCCGGGTATCCAGGGGCCGAGGTCAAAAAACATACAAATATTATACAGCGGTATTTGTTTGCTTGGCAACAAAGGCGGTGCAACTTGAAGCGGAAAGGGAATTATCAACAGAAGCATTCATAGCAGCACTTAGAAGATTCTTTGCAAGAATAGGAAAGAATGCCCAACGGAACTAATTTTGTGGAAAAGAATACGCAGATGCACTTACAACTAACTCGTTAGTAGCTGACGTCTTGGCTGATGAAAATATAAAGTGAAATTTTATTCCCCTGGAGCTCCTCACTTTGGAGGAATTTGGGAGGCTGCTATGAAATCTGCTAAGTATCATTTGCGGCGTGTTATCGGAGAAGCTAAACTGACATTTGAAGAAACGTCGACACTGTTATCGCAGGTGGAAGGTGTGCTGAATTCGCGTCCATTGTGTGAATTTCCAGGTAACACAGAAGATATAGAAGTGTTAACACCAGGGCATTTTCTTATTGGAAGACCTTTGCTTGATTTACCAGAAGGAGGTAGTGAACTTAAAAGAGTTAGTTCACTTAACAGATGGAAGCTTTAGCAGACGATGAAGCATGATTACTGGAAACAGTGGAAAGATGAGTACTTAAGTACTCTCCAGCAGAGAAGAAAATGGAAGCATCCTTTTCCCAATATTAATATAGATGATGCAGTATTAATAAAATATGAAAACACTTCTCCAGCAAGATGGCCTTTAGGCAGAGTAATGCAAACGCATCCTGGTGCTGATGGAAAGACAAGAGTGGTAACAATTAAAGTTCAGCAAGGGGTTTTAAAGTGGCCGATAGCAAAAATCTCTCCGCTGGAGCCTCCAAGAGAATCTGACGTGGATGAGCAGCAATCTACCTCATGCTATACATGGACAACAACAGATGGTTTCAGCGTATCTTAGATAATGTTGGTAATGGTAATACTGCCGTTTGGAAGAGCGATGAGTTCCAATACAGTAACTGGAACCAAAAGCTACATTCAATGAGCGGACAGCAGTCTGTTTAGACAATCTGGGCTCAGTTGATATAAGTACATCAAGCTGGAATCTAGTTGTGTACTACAATTTAAATGCATACATAGAATCATTGGAGAAAGTGACTAATTTGACTGTTAAAAGCAAGGCAGTATGCAATAACATTGGAGAGTTTGAAGAGCAGTGCAAGCGTACGCTAGCGCGAATTCAAAAGCGAACAGAAGCAATTGAAGATTCTAACCAGCTGTTCTCTTTAAATCCAATGCGTCGCCAAAAAGGAGGAATCAATTTTATCGGTTCTTTTTAACATTTATTGTTTGGCTTAATGGATGATGATCGTCAAGAGCTAGAACAGGACATGAGAAAATTGTTAGAAAATCAAAATAATCTGAAAGATTTAATTAAGAAACAAACATCCATTGACTCAAATACAAACTTTTTAACAAAATCTACTTATGAAGTGAATTCCAAGTTCAAGATACTTCAGACAAGAGTCGACAACATCACATTAATCGTACAAATTAATCTTCCATTAATTTCTTTCAGAACATCCAATATATTTAAAGTGATTCCCTTTCCGATACAACAAGCGAACAACCTGGTAATGGCATTTATTGCAAACCCATTTTTGATATACAGTTATGATGGTGACGTATATCATATAATGTCAGACACGCCATTTCATCATTGCAATGAGATTGGTGAAAGGCATTATCAGTGTGAAGGACACGAGGCATGGCAAGATGCTAACCATAACTTATGCGAAGTAGCACCACTGAAGCCGCATACTGAAGTAAAATGCTGATATGTTGAGGTCAACAGCGGACATGCAACAAGAAACAATGGCTTTTCAAGACGATAGCAAGTTCTACTCTACATGTATTCAAGATTTACTTCAGCTTCTGAAGCAAGGAATAATATCATTGGGGTCAGGTTGCTCTGGTAGAGCATATTGTGTTATATAATAACTTATTAATAAGTGTAAAAATAATAATCTGATATCTTTAAAATATACTACGAAATAACGTAAAATACCGATAACCTTAAAATACCCTAACAAAATTATTTAAAATACCGTTAACCTTAAAATACCCTAACGAAATAACTTAAAATACCGTTAACCCTAAAATAACTTAACGATATAACTTTAAATACCGATAACCTTAAAATAAACTAACGAAATACTGTTGAAATAACGTTACCACTTATCACTAGGGCAAGGAATTTCATGCACTTAAAAATGGAAAATATGCGCCTAAAATATGCGGCTAAAAAAGAAAAATATGCATTACAAATATAAGAAATATGCACTAAAAACTATTATTTTTGCAAAAATAATGCACTTTAAAACTAAAAATATATTTAAGTTAGCTATTTTGCAAACAGACACAGAACTCGAAGATTTTCGATAGGTCAATAAGGTTTTTGGGAATGTTTATTTTAATTGAATCAAAATATGGAAGCGTATTAATTTTTTATATTTTTTTACAAAATAAAAAATGCTCCTAAAAATAAAAAATATGCACAATATGCATTAAAAAGCACAAAATATGCATTAAAAAGGCACCAAATATGCATTTAAAGTCAAAATATGCAAAAACATGCATTTTTGACAAAATATGCAAAAATATGCATCTACAAATCGATGCCATTTTGTTCTAAATTTGATGATTCGGATAAATTTTAGTCCATATTAGTTTTGGACTATCGAAAAAAAAACATGCATTTGCATGGAATTCCTTGCCCTACTTATCACTAACTTTAACTACTCAGCAGAGATTGACGCACTTAAAGAAGAAATTAAGATATTGAAGACTACTGATATCCAATTGAAGTGGCTTAATTTTCACCATGCATCTGCTCATATGGCTTTAATAGTAATAAGAATTTTTATTATATTGTTAGCTATTTATTTTATAAGAAAATGTATTTTGCAAAATAGAGCTGGTATGATTATAGTTCGCCGGCCGCAGAATGTTCAGATATGAACATGTTTTTATATTTATCATTTTATTTTCAATGTAATTTTAAATGGAAGAGCTATTTGAAAAGATGTACCGAATACTCTTTTGTTCTAATAAGTTATTCGAAATTCAGTATATTCGAAATTTAGTATTTTTACACAAAATTATATATACGAAGGAACCTGATTATTTGTACCGGAAAATTAATATGTCCAGATCAAGTCGAACAAGCAATATTATTACGCCTGCTTATAATTACTTATCATCCTCAAGATTGTTCTTTGTTAGTGCTGTGAAATTGTGGAACTCTTTACCTAATCAAATTAAATCCGAACCCCGTGTATTGTTTTTTAAAATGGCAATTATGAATTTGTTCAAAGATTAATCGGTTATGTTGTTCTGTTTTTTTTTTAGGTTTGTTGTTATTATTACTGTCTATTTTTAAGATTTTATGTATCTTATTTAAGCATTTAATCACTGTGACTTAAAATGTTTGAGGTGCTTTAAGAGACTCTAAGTCTTATTTGTACCAATGATTGAAATAAATAAATTAAATTAAATAAGGGCTAGTAGAAAATCCCTTTCATATATAAATAGCAAGGTTGGTTACCGTTATCGTTATAATACCGTTATCGCTAAAATACCGTTTCAAATTGAATACCGTTACCAATACCTCTAAACATTTTTTCAAATACCGTTATCGTTACCGATACCGTTATTTTTAATGGTAGTTACCGGTATTTTACCGGTATTTATTAATTTATATAAAAATGCAAGTTTTTTGACTTTTTGTAATAATTTTCATTTTTTTTTTCTTCAAAAAATTTATCGATAATAATTTTAGTTATTAAAACTACCAGCATTGAATTTAAAGATTATAATATGTATTTTTAACAAGTAAAATTAAATATATGTTAAGTTTTTACTTGTTTTTATATGTTTTTAACATAATTTATAATACCGGTACGTACCGGTATTGCTGTTTCGATAACGGTATACCGTTACCGAAACAGTCTTAAATACCGTTACCTTTACCGTTACCGAAACAAATGGAATTAAATACCGTTACCGTTACCCTTACCGTTATTCGTTTCGGCAACCAACCTTGATAAATAGGATAGAATGTGCTAATCTCTGTGTGTAATAACGTGTATTGTTTTATGAGTATGGATTTTCCCATAATTAGGAGTTTCCCTATGCTAGTCCGGGTAATTGTTTATTTAGGTAAAATAAACACGGATAATAGAACGTTTGTATGTAATAAGTACACATGTGCATAACAGGAATGTGTAATAAATTAAGGGTTGCTAGTGTGTGCATGCGTACAAGAGTATTTCATTAGTTTTAATTTAGTACACTGTTAGTAGTATATAAGAAGATAATTTTATAAATTAAAATCAGTATCTTACAAATATTCAAAAAGTGTGCACGTGTTTTAGTTACGCGTGGCCAGGCTTCATCAGTGATTTTCCATTAAATTGTATTATTGTTTATATTTTCTTGTCAGATTGTCTCTATATGATAAAAGCACCTGCTTAATAAGATTTTCTAAAGATATTTTTATTATTATCTAATAAACTATTTCTGTTTAATAATCAGCAATTCGCAAGAAATAGAGGGAAAAAATAAACTGTCACAGCTTTTTTGACGTTTTCATTTTTTTTCGAGGTACTTATAATTGGTACTTTTAAATAAATTTACCTTTTCTTTGCTTCATTTGCATGATCGCGTGCTTGAACGTTAGCGGAGCTTGATTCAAGCAATTCATGCAAAATAATACGAAATCGTGGTACTTTTTATGCAATTCTGATACTTTTCTACAATATCTTGGCTATCAGCCGCTCACTTCAGCGGCAACAACCTTGCTTTACTTGACTTGTACATCTGTAATCAGCTGCTGGTAATTTCAGTCTTTATTAATTTTTCAATATGGCTGCACGTATTAATTTTTAAAGAAATCTCGAAAGTAGTGTTTTTTGAAACACAGATATAAAAATAATCAATTTTCAACATCAATTTAACGACTTGGCTAATAAAAACATCAACATGGATTTTGGAACACTATTGCATATGGCCAAAAAGAATAGCGAGAGCTCCAAAAGTGATGTAAGTAAAAGAAAATGCAATACACTTTCATCTACCACACTGATCGTTCGATCATTTATAATACTGGAACCCATATGTTAATAAAGATTTAAAATCACTAGCATGTAACTTTAATTATTATGTCTGTTCCTGTACTTTACCGCTGTTACCCAAAGGCGTTCCCTTACTCAAAATTGTGTGTAAATTGTTGTTTGGGCTGTTTTGGGATACCGCGGGTACCCGCGGTAACTTACGGGAACGCACATATTAACAATGTTGCTTTTTATAATTTTCAGGGTAAATATTACAGCACAAAATTTGCTCCACCAAAAAAGGAGTCGAAGGATAAAAAACTATCAGACAACATACAAAAGTTTCTCAAACAAAAGGAACAGGAAGAAAAGAGGAAACAACAAGAAGAACGGGAAAAAGTTAATCAACTGTTGTCTATGCGAGATGAAAAATCTAAAAATAAGATTAAAAAAATGTTGAAAGTTACAAAATCTGCCAACCGTTCCGTACTGGAAGATGCTATAAATACGGAACATACAGCAATCACTATGCAGGGGCCCGATCAACCAGATGCAGATGATTATGGTTATACCTCATTAGAGTCTAATTCATTTTATCAGAAATACATAGATAAGGTAAGGTAAAAAAATATTAATTCATAGATCATTTTAGTTCTTTTTTTTATTAAAATACTTTAATTTCGTAAATATTTCCAAAAAAGTGGTGTAAAATTAGTACGCACATATCGACAAATTTGTTGCAAAAAAGCTCTCAAAATAAAAAATATCTATTATTTCCTTCCAGGTTAAAGATGTAAAAGAAGATAAAGGTTTTGCTCCTAGTAGGCCACAATCTCTTAAAGATCTTACTGGCACTAAAGAGCGTGTTAAAGCAGCTATAACACGAGAAATTGAAGAGAAAAATAGTCATACTCGAACTAGAGTTAGTCACGTTAAGGAATCCTCAACTAGTTCAGGTCCAACTGTGGCAAGAACTCATCAAACATCATCAAAGCCAATATATGATCCGGAAGCCGAAAGACGACAAGAAGAAGAAGAACGAAAAAAACGTGAAGAAGAAAAAAGGAAACAGAAAAATCGTAAACAACCACCACCAATGGATTTTCAAGCTTTATTGAAATTAGCCGAAAAAAAACAGCATGAGCCGGTTGAGGTGCTACTGGAAGTTAAAAAGAAAAAAGAACCCGAAAGACTTTTGACAATGAAAGAAAGGCAAGAAATGGAAGAAAGACAAAGAGCTAAGGAGGCAAGAGAGCGTAAAGAAAGAGAACGTACTGACGAATATAATAAAATTAAAAAGGGAGACAAAGGAAAGGCATCTACAGCTCCTAACGTAACACAACGTATGGAACCTAATGGTAGGATACCTAAACTAAATCAGGCTAGTGCTAGTGGATCTTTTCAAATAAGTGGTAGTAATAGTAAATCTAGTGCTAGTGGATCTTTTCAAATAAGTGGTGGTAGTAGTAAATCATACAGCTCATCATCTTTAGACAAAAAGCACGTATCTTCCCCTTCAAATGATAAAAAACCCTCAAATGGTTGTACATCATCTGCTTCAGGATATTCCTCAAAAGTTTCATCTACGTCATCTTCATCAATCAAAAATCTTTCATCACAATCTTCAAGTGCAAAGTCTAGTAATAAAGCGGGTGCTTCGTCTAGCAGTAAATCGTTATCACAAAGTGCTAGTAGTTCATCTCTTGTTAAATCATCCGCACAAAGTGGTAGTAGCAATAGTACAGCTCCTAGTAAAAACTCCTACAGCAGTAGCAGTTCCAGTAAACAATCTTTTAGTGGTCCTACCAGAGAATTTCCACCCAGAGATATAAATTCAATAAAATCAAGAGAATTTCCTCCTCGAGATGTTCAAAAAACTAGGCAGTTTCCACCGCCAGATGTTCGTGGCGGTCCAGGACCTTCATCTGGTAAATACGCTGACAGTAAAAAACCTGCTGCCTCTAAAAGTAAGATAATAAATATGCGTGATATCAATGTTATATATGTAGATATTAATTAAATTTTGTTTTTAAGGACGCATTTTGGATGATGATTCGGAATATGATTCTGAATTAGATGACTTTATTGATGATGGTGATGAGGAAGAAGATTATTCTTCACACATTAAAGCTATTTTCGGTTATGATAAATCAAGGTAGGTTTTGATATTTTCTTTACTTAATACATACATAATTGTTAACAATGAATTTTTTTTGTTTAGATATCGAGATGAAGATTTCGATGATCGTGAAATGGAATCTAATTTTGCTCAAGTTCAAAGGGAGGAATATATAAGTAAAAAAATAGGTAAGTGTTGAGGATAAATAATCAAAACATTATATGTTTGTGAACGAAAAAAAAATATCGGGGAATACGGGATCTTGGTGCTTCAGAATTTGAGTTTTTAATATTCTAAAACTCATTATTAAAATGTGGATTATCTTTAAACTTAGTTTAAATCAATTTGTAACTGAAAAACTGCTTTTAATATGTGGGATACTTTATTTTCTAAAAGAAATAAATTATAAGAGAATTTTCCGGCAAATTTTTGTTAATAAACTTGGAAATGGTTGACAAAATTCATTTTCGGTTTAACTAAACTAATATCCCGAAAACTCAGCTTAAAAATTCTAGAATCAAACCAGAGAGATTTCTAAGAGACTAGTTTTCTTCTGCATTAAAATTGACATGTTTGTTTACATTCCTCACAAAATATTAACTTAAAATGCAGGAAAGAATTCCCTCTGTTAAGTCACTCTATTCTTAATTTGTATCGAAAAATGTTGCCATAAGAATTACACATGTCTGCAAAGACTAACATTTTTCGATACAAACTGTTAATGTTCGAAATAGGCGATGAAAACCGCCTGGTATAATGATATCAAAAGTAGTAAATATAAACAACTGAATTAAAAATTTAGCTAATTTTTTGTCAAAAAACAATTAAAAAAAAAAATAACGGTGGGTCTCATACTGCAGGTTTAAGTTTAACTTAACTATAAACAAGAGAAAATGTCAAAAAAATTTACACAAAACAACAACAAATTTTTGGGTTAACTATAACTAAAGTTTAAACCTGAAGTATGAGACCCACCGTTAGAGTTCCAATTTTAATAAGAACATATTCAAACAGAATTGTGCCGTAATGTTGTATGAAAAAAATTATATCTCTAATGCAAGTAATCTATAAGAGAAAGTCATCAAGAGCTTGTTTCTCTATGTAAAACTATGCAGATTTTAAAATACCATATTAAATAGTAATTTTATTAATTTACTTTAAAAAACATTTTTACAGGTATTAAAGAAGATTTAGAAGATATGAAAATGGAAGCCATAGAGAAGAAACGCAAAATGATGAAGAAGCGTCGACTGCTTGATGATTGAAATGTGGAAAAAAACACATTATTATTGTTGAAAAATTAATTCACTTTTTTTTTACTGCTTTAACTAAATGGTTTAACGGATTTATTTTGGCCAACGCTTCTAAAATTATTCATACAAGTAAAATTAACCTTTATAATAATATATAATATGTTATAAAGTTACAATCTAATAGTAATTATAAAATATTTTATAATAAAACAAACATTTTACAATAAAAAAAAAACAATTCCTTAAAGCTAAAATAAGGAAAAGTTTAAAGGAAATTTAATTTAATTTTAATTTCTTTATTTATAAAAATAACCTAGCCTAAAGGCCATAATCGGTTACAAATTTCTACTAAAAGTAACAAAACAATCAATAAAATTTGTTTAAAATAAAAAAAGGAACATTGTATGTATAATTAGATAACATTGTAAATATAAAATTATTAAATGCAAAAAAAATGGTTTGTATAATTCTCCAGGTGACTGGGACTTATACAAACCAAAGATTAAATTCGGCTGTGCCGAGTCTTTAGATACCCTCCATCCTGGTGTTTTTATTAACAAAGAAAAATCGAAACAATCGATTTCGTGTACTTAGATTGTGATTTTTAGATTTTGATCGGCAATATCTTGAAAACTAAGAGAGCTAGGGGAAAAATATTTACACCAGGGGTCAAAACCCGCCCATAATACCCCGATACCAAAACTAAATTTCGGCTTACATTGCTAGATTTTAAGATCGCATTTTTCTCGAAATCTAAGCCTCCTAGAGAGAAAAGGGAATATCGCCCGTATCTTGAAAAGTAAATGAGATAGATGAAAACGGACAACAGCTTTGGAGTTATATGTGGAAAAATAAATGCGAAAATCGCTTAACTAAAATTTTGAACGTCCATATCTCGAAACCTAAAAGAGCTATAGCAAAAATATTTGCACCCAAGGTTAAAAGCCGCGGCCAATACCCCGATACCTTAATCAAATTTGGACTTTGCTAGATTTTAAGATCGAGTTTTTCTCGAAAAGTAAGCCTCCTAGAGAGAAAAGGGCTTTTATTTGGATTATCGCTCGTATCTTGAAAACTAAATGAGATAAATGAAAACGGACAACAGTTTTGGAACAAGGAAGTCATAATGAGTTGTACATGGAAAAATGCATGCGAATTTTGCTTTAATAAAATTTTGATGGTCCATATATTTCGAAAACTAAGAGAGCTAGAGGAAAAATGTTTACACCAGAGGTGAAAACCCGCCCATAAAACCACGAAACCGAAACTAAATTTCGACTTACGTTGCTAGATTTTAAGATCGCATTTTTCTCGAAAACTAAGCCCCTAGAGAGAAAATTTTTCAAAAATTTATCGATTTTTCAAAATTTTGTAAATTTTTCTTAAATTTGTCGATTTTTCAAAATATCGATTTTTTAAAAATTTATAGATTTTTCAAAATTTTATCGATTTTCAAAATTTTGTGGATTTTTCTAAAATTTGTCGATTTACAATGAGTGTTATTTTTTTCGGTTTAAGATCAAATATTACAAAAATTCTAAATAGAATTTACAATTTTTATTTTACAACCAATAGAGAAAAAACTTATGAAAAAAACTTTCCTAGAACCAATGGTTGACAATTAATGCATTTTCAAGTGGCACCGCTCACTATCATCAGATTGTCTTTATGGGGTCCTCTCTAGGCTATAATGTAGATTTAGTTTTCGATTTTTCATAAATTTATCGATTGTTAAGAAATTTATCGATTTTTCAAAAATTTATCAATTTTTTAAAAATTTATCAATTTATGAAAAATTTGTCGATTTTTCAAAAATTTATCGATTTTTGAGAAAGTTATTTTTTTACACACAGAAAAAACAGGGGGAATATTACATAACAGCTATGTAATTATACAACTAAATAATTTTCAAGTTAGTTTTACAAAGTTCTAGTAAAATACCCACATTTTTTTGTAAAATATATACAATCCTTGCAAAATACTCGTATATACATGTGTAGTGGAAAATATCCGAAAATTTATATATATTTTGCTAGAAATTTGTAAAACTTACTTCGAACTTATGTAGTTGTATAATTACATAGCACTTAGATAAAGTTCCACCTGATTTTTTTCTGCGTGTAGATTTTTAAAAATTTTTTTCGATTTTTCAAGAATTTATCGATTTGACGATTTTTTAATAATTTATCGATTTTCGAAATATTTATTAATTTTTATAATTTTTTTAAATTTTTATAAAGACTTAATTTGTCTATTGATACGTTCAGGAAGAAACTTTTTGAAGAATTTTCACTTAATGCTTAATTTTTCAGGCTTTGTTTTTTTAAATTAAAGCTTACATATCCTATTTTTTTTTTGTATAGAATTTAGGGAATTTAGAAACTATTATCGCTAATTTTTTATAACTTTTATTTTAAATTTTTTGCATATAATAATTTTATTTTTACATTGTTATTTAATTATACATCTAATATTATATTTTATACCTTAATTTTTTTTATTTTAAACAAATTTTATTGCTTGTTTTGTTACTTTTAGTAGAAATTTGTAACCGATTATGGCCTATAGGCTAGGTTATTGTAATAAATAAAGAAATTAATTAATTAATTAAACATCGATTTTTCAGAAAATTAAAAAAAAGTTAAGTTTTTAAAAAAAATTTCCAATTGTTCGGACCGGTCAGACCGTAGCTTCTAGAAATTCTAGATGTGCTTTTTCATTTTCATTCATAACTTTTAAACGTTGGACCATATATGCCCATTTCCAATACCAAACTGCTTAAGAAATTGGACAAAAATTTTGACTAAAAATAACATCCTAACACAACTAATTTGAGCGTTATCGTGATTTCAACAGACAGACGGACACGTCGAAATCGGTTTCGCTATTGATAACGATCAAGAATATATATTTTTTTATGTCCCAGATTTTTTTTCGATGAGTTACAAACGGAATGACAAACTGATATATACCCTCCTGCACAGTGGGATGGAGGGTATAAAAAGTTATAAAAAATTAGCCGATAATAGTTTCTACATCCCCTAAATTCGAAACAAAACTAAAATGACATGTAAACTTCAATTCGAAAATTAATGCCTGAAAAAAATTAAGCATTAATTGGTAGAAATTTTAAAATTTAAATGAACGAGAATAATTGCTTTTCTCAATTTTTAATTGATCAAGCAATCCAGCTTATTTAGTAATCCACATTTCGTCGCTTGCTAATTGGTGTGACCTGTACACCATTTTTGGCTAAATTGAATTAGGAATTTATGATTTAAGTACTCTTTCTAATTCTGTAATCCGTTCTTCGATATCTTGTATTAATTAAGAGATCTAGCCCCAACTATGCTTCACATCAATAATTTTCACAATCACTAAATATTGTTTTGCTACACAACCAAGTTTTTGGTAAAACATTTAGTTTTGTCAACGCCTATATAATCTACGACTATATAGTTAAAAGACTTCCCAACTCTCCCTACCTCTGTTAAGTCACTCTCTTCTTAATCTGTATCGAAAAATTTTGCCATAAGAATTACACACGTCTGCAAGGGATAACATTTTTCGATACAAACTGAATTAAAAAAGGTCGAGTCTAAGTTTCTTAGTTTCATTCTATATATTTCAAGATATGCATATTATTTGAAAGGTAATATTGTCGTCTTTCAAATAGAACCAAAATTAAAGTTTTCAGATGTAAACTTTAATAATTATAAGTGACTTTGTAAAAACAACATCCACATTCGTAAAAAATTACAATTTTTTCACGAATGTGGATGTGAATTCCCCGCTTTATAAATGGCAAAAGCAACTCTGTTTCAAGACTAATGTTGGACTGTGTTGGACTTGAGTACTCGAAAAATATGAGGTATTGAGTAATCCGTACTCAAATACTCTACACTTTTACAACTCTATTCTGAATGTCACTTTTTTGTTAACGAATCCGCCGCGTGTGTACTTTTTTCTGCAGCATTTTGTTAATAATATAAAAAATAAAATTAAAAATAATACTTTTTAATTAAAAACTATAAATACAATAAATTAAACATTATAACATTTCAGTTAGAAAAGTGTGTTTTATAGAGAATATTGAGTGTGTGTTTGCTTTATTTTGGTTTTGTAGGAATGAGTGAATCGCGTGAACAAATTTTGGAAGAAATTAAATTACAAGGTGATTTGGTACGAAAATTCAAAGCAGCCAAAGAACCCAAAGATAAGGTATGTAGCTCGATAGATATTTAAGCCCAATGCATATTTTAAAGATAAGCATGTTTTAGGATTTCTGGTTTTTAAAATTTGCTTTGTGGGTGGTGGGAGCATTCTTGGTATTAACCCTTTCACCAATTACATATGTTTGATGTGTAATTGTGTGTTGAATTTTTCTTTATTGAAAAATGTGTGTATCATAAAGTTTAGAGGAAAAATTGCAACATCGTTAAACGATTTCATCATCGTAACCAACATCTTTTAATCATGTTCCTTAATTTTGTTTTTTCATTTATGTCCTCATCATCATTGCAACCACATCATATTTTTGTTGCTCTTTTATGTATCTTGTCTATCATGGTAACCTTTTCATTAAGCAACCAGTAGGTCTTTTTAAAATTGTTTCGTGCAATTAGAATAAGTGTACACGAAATTTAATTTAACTTTCACATTGTTTTTTTATTTAAAGTTTTTTTTATCTTATATGTAACATCAATTGTATTTTGCATTCATTGACCAAATCATTAATTTTTCTTCTAAATTTTGTTAAGGTTATAGAAATCCCAATAAGAACATAGGTTTTAAAAATTCAAGTGCTTTAAGTTTTGCTTGAAGTAAAGTAGATTTTAAATTCTAGCATTTGTATATTTAACAAAAATATTTCAAACTTGAATTTTTGTTTCCCTTTTTGGAGTATGCTATTGAAATAAAATGTAATAAAAGTTGTATTCAAGCCATGAAACTGGAAAACAGGGCTGGAATTGAACTTGATTTCAACTTGAATTCCAGTAAAATTGATTATAGGGTACATGGAAAAAACTTAAGTCACCTATATTTTTTGCTTTTCTCAATGTGGAGGCCAAATGCCTCTTATTACATTGTTGTTGTTTGAAATTAGTTACAATAAAATGGCGCGAAAATGGAAATTTTTCGAACTAAACACGGATTCATTTTGTTACATCTTTATATTTGACATCTTTGATAAGTTCAACAACAGATGGCGATTTTGTCACTGCATTTTTGTGTCATTATTTTGAAAATTCTCTCTAAACAGATATGGCTGTTAATCAAAATATCAAAATCAAAACAAAAAATAAAAATTTAAATAAAATTTTAAATTTTGAAAAATATTCATGGTTTTGTAGTGTTTTTGCAACTTTTATAAATAAAACATAGTTAAAATTCGTGTAGATAAATAATAATTATACCATTAAGGAATATATAACCACCAAAGTCTCAAGACGTATTTGTACAAAAATTAAACAATTTCTTTTTGTTGAAATAAAAAAAAATCACAACAATTATGTTACCCTACACCATTCATTGTTTGGCTTCGTCTTTAAGTTGAACTAAAATTATTTCAGTCGAAACATTTTTTAAATGTTTGTGTTTAGGATTTGTTACCCGGTGTCTTCAAATGCATTAAATTATATCAAAAATTATGTCAAAACCATTGCAGCGAAACGTCAAAATGATATCAATTGCAAAGTGGTGGAGAACACTGACCATTTCATGGATAAGAAATATCATAGATTTTTCTTCGAAAAACACCAAATTTTATGAAACATTAATGTTTACCGACAAATAATAAAAAACTAAACACTTTTCCATTTTTTTTACCATATTTTTTGTTGTTTTTCTATTACAAAATTAAAATGAAAACTAAAAGTGACATTTGATCTCTGGCATCATTGCAAGAGCCGATGGCATGTCAGCGATATCATGATTTCGCTGACATGCCATCATGATATCGCATGACATCGCTGCCCCCCCCTGATTTTCTTAAAATTAGCTTTTTTAGAATACAGTTTTTTGCAAGGTTGGTTACCGTTATCATTATAATACCGTTATCGCTAAAATACCGTTTCAAATTGAATACCGTTACCGTTACCAATACCTCTAAAAAAATTTCCCAATACCGTTATCGTTACCGATACCGTTATTTTTATGGGCAGTTACCGGTATTTTACCGGTATTTATTAATTTATATAAAAAATGCCAATTTTTTAACTTTTTTATTTTATAATCTTGAATTATTTTTACAAACAAAATTATAGACAATCATTTTAATTATTAAAACTACCAGCATTGAATTTATAGGTTATAATCTGTATTTTTAAGACTTAAAAGCAAGAACATGCTATGTTTTTACTTGTTTTTATATGTTTTTAACGTAATTTTTAATATCGGTATGTACCGGTATTGCTGTTTCGATAACGGTATACCGTTACCGAATCAATCTTAAATACCGTTACCTTTACCGTTACCGAAACAAACGAAATTCGATACCGTTACCGTTATCCTTACCGTTATTCGTTTCGGTAACCAAACTTGGTTTTTGATAATAAAAACCTTTACTCACCCAGCCACAACAAATAAATAATTCTGACACAACAATAATTCTTGACAATATACGTGTGTATGTCAAGATAATTTGGTAAAGTGCGCACATAGGTAGATGGACCCGTAAATAGTTTTGTTCATTTGTGTTTTGAATGAATATAAAAAAACATTTAAAGCAGCCCGCTACGTTGTTAGCGTGCCTTAAAGTTTAGAATTAAATTTCTTTTTGATAAAATTAAACACAATATTTGTTATTAAGATAAAATAATTGTTAAGGTAAATTTATTGTAATGTTTAAGTACATACACTATTTTTTGCCTCTTCATTTTTATATAAATAAATCATTTAGTATACCAACACGTTAGCATGTAACAACTAATTGTCTGTTGTTCAAGCCATCGGCGTAGATAGGTCGTATTCGTGGTTGGGTGGGGAAATTCGCTTTGTTTATTTAAAGTACAGTTTTTATAATAAAAGCCTTCACCCAGCCACCACAAATAAATAATTTTTACACAACAATGGGTTTAAAATAAATAAATATTTGATCACTTTTTCTCATGAAAGTGGTAACAATCCACTTTCATGAATCCATTACAAATTGCAATATACATGTGTATGTCAAGATAATTTGGTAAAGTGCGAACTTAGGTAGATAGACCCGTAACTAGTTTTATTCATTTGTGTTTTGAATGAAAATAAATAACGTAAAGCAGGGTTGACAAGCGATTTATAATATTAAAGATAGCGGGCAAAGCTACGTATCTACGTTGTTAGCGTGCATTGAAGTTTTTTTAATTCCAGTTTATGTAAAGGTAGACCTGGCAATTCAAATAAATTCACAAATTCAGTTGGAAAATTTACTGCGTTGGTTTCTTCCACCGGTGCTTCGTTATCTGCAGTTTAAATATCAGAATATATAATTTCCATTCTTTTTCTAAGGTTTTTTCTCTTTTAGAAAATTTGTTTAACTTTTTGGAGAGTATGTTTCAATGCTACATAAGTTTCATATTCCGTGGATAGTGTTTGAACAGGTAATTAAACCGTTTAATTACTCTCCAAAAAGTTAAACAAATTTTCCTTAGAAAAAGAATGGAAATGATATATTCTGATATTTAAACTGCAGGTAACGAAGCACCGGTGGAAGAAACCGACGCAGTTGTTCCTCCCAGTAAAAATCCCAAATATATATAATCTGCCTCAATCGCATGCGAAATTTCAAGTACCAAACTCCGGCAGTTTGAGTCATTCAAATTCCATTCTATTTTGTTTAACAATTTCAGTGTTCCAAAGCAACTCCTTCCAAGATTCCATTTCGTTCACCATTCCATTGCATTTCGTTCTCATTATCTGTTATTCCAATTCCACTCGTTCCCCGTTTCATTCCGTTTCGTTCCTACTGTCTTGTGTATCGATATTGATATCAGTCGCTTCTCTTTCCATTTCTTTGCACTTACTCCGTTCCATTCCTCTTTTAACTGCAGTGTTTCAATTCCACTCGTTCCCCATCTCGCTCCTCATTACATTTCGTTCTATAGTCCATTCCTTTTCGTTCCCTCTTCCAATCCATTTCCATTGTCTATAATTTCAATTCCACTCGTTCAACGTTTATATCCATTTCGTTCCACTTATGTAGTGTTTCAATTCCACTCGTTTTCTATTTAGTTTCTTAATTTTAGTGTTCCATATACACTCGTTCTTTAAATTTTAGGTTTCTAGCTAAAGGGGGCAATTTTCCCCTTTTGAGCCACCATTTTTACCACGTTCCTGTCCAAAGTCCTAAAAATGCCTTGTCGATAAGTTAACCCATACTCCAAGGAAAACATATTATAGATTACGGGTTTCTAGCCGAAGGGTTCGGTTAGGCCATCAAGGGGCAGAATTATTCCGTTTTTACCCCTCCCGGTAGGAATTTCCAAAAATTCCGAGAACGTCTGCGTTGGAGGAGGAACCTACTACATACATAATTTTAGATCTTTATATCCAGCAGTTTGCCCAACTCGGCAAGGGGGAAGTTTTTTCACTTTTTACCCCTCCCGGTATGAGTTTTCGAAAATACCGTCTTAGGGGACGTCTACGTTGGAGAAGGAACCCAAATACCGAATTTAAGCTCCCTAGTTCCAGCAGTTTGGCCAGGCCGTTAAGGGGGAGACTTTTCCTGTTTTTGACCCTACCTGTGGAAATTTCCAAAAATCTCATCTTAACGGATGTCTACAATAGAGGAGGAACTTTAGTACCAAATTTCAACTTCCTACCTCCAGCAGTTTGGGCAGGCCTTTAAGCGGCACTTTTCGCTTCATTAATCCCCATTTTTGCAATGTCCCTATCCAAAATTCCACAAAGCACCTTCCCGATAAGTGAGCCCATACTCCAAGGAACATTAGTTTTACATTTCAGGTTTCTAGCCAACTTTTACTATTTGTGCCCCTCTGGGTAGAAATTTCCGAAAATCCATCGACAGGGAATTTCAGCTTCCTAGTTCCAGCAGTTTGAGCCGGCTGTCAAGTGGGACACTTTTTCTTTTTTTGTCCCTCCCGGTTAGAATTAGGCTGGAAGAGGAACCTTAGTACCGAATTTCAGCTTCCTAGTTCCAGCAGTTTGGACAGGTCGTTAAGGGGCCACTTTCCCTTTTTGATCCCCTATTTTATAACGACCCTGTCCAAAATTCAAAATAGTATCTTTCTAATAATTTAGCCCTTACTCCAGGGACCCACATTTTAAATTTCAGGTTTCTAGCCGAAGGGGTTTTTACAGGCCACCAAGGGGAGGCTTTCTTCATTTTGCCCCTCCCTTTAGGAATTTACAAAAATTCGATCTTCCCGACTGTCTGCGATGGATGAGGAACATTCATACCAAATTTCAACTTCATTGCCTCAGCGGTTTGGGCAGGCCGTTATTGGGGACATTTTTCCCTTTCAACCCACATTTTTACTATGTTTCTGTTCCACAATAGAAAAACGGATTGGGCAGGCCGTCAAGGAGAATACTTTTCCCCTTATCTCCCTCCCGATAGGAATTTCAAAAATTCCGTCTAAGCGGACGCCTACACAGAAGGAGGAACTTACATACCGAATTTCGGCTACATAGTTTCAGCAGTTTGGGCAGGCCGTCAAGGGGGAAACATCCGCCTTTTGGGATATCCTGTATGGAATTCCAAAAATACAAACTTAGTCGGTGTCTACTACAGTGGAGGAACCTTTATGCCAAATTTCAACCTCTTATCTCCAGTGGTTTGGGCAGGCAGTTAAGGGGGACACTTTTCCAGTTTGTGAGACCGTCTATGGGGACGTCTATTGCGAATATATTTGGAAATTCCGGTAGGAATTTCCAAAAATCCCGTCTTAGCGGAGGTCTATGCCGAATATCAAGAAATCTTGTTTTAGTGGCGATATCCGTGGGGGGAGGAAAAAAAGTACTTTTTGCGAAATTATATTTTTTTATATTTACTTTATTTTTACAAAGTACTTTATTGGAAGAAGGTACTTTTTTTGAAAAAGTTATTTTTAGGAAAAATTTATTTTTTTTGGAAAAAGGTCCTTTTTTGGAAAAGGTATTTTTTTGGAAAAATGTATTTTTTTGGAAAAATGTATTTTTTTGGAAAAATGTATTTTTTTGGAAAAGGTACTTTTTTTGGATAAGGTCCTTTTTTTGGAAAAAGGTAAATTTTTTTAGAACAAGGTACTTTTTTTGGAAAAGGTACTTTTTTTGGAAAAAGGTACTTTTTTTGGAAAAAGGTACTTTTTTTGGAAAATGGTACTTTTTGTGAAAAAAGGTACTTTTTTGGAAAAATGTACTTTTTTTGGTACTTGTTTTGGAAAAATGTACTTTTTTTGCCCCTCCCGATAAGATAATATCTGAATATGTATCATAAAAATATTCATAAAATTACAACTAACATTTTTTTATTATCAGTTCATTTATCTCTAAAGCTTTACTTTTATTTAATTGTTATACTTAAAACATATTATTTTACACGAAATGTCTTTTTCACATATTTTTTTATGTAAAGTAACCTAAATATTACATAAATGTGTATTTTTGAAAGTGCCGATTTTTTAAATCAAAATGCCGAAAATTTTTCATCAAAATCATCTGGCAGCCCTGCCGGTAGTACACATTAGCTGTGTTTGTGCGGCAAGCTATCCATGTTGGCTTATGTCATTCCCATATAAATTTGACATTAGTCAACGTTTAGTGTTAACTCTCAAAGTTTCTAATGTTAAATTTGTATGGGAATGACATAAGCCAACGCCGCACAAACGCAGCTATTGGCGTTATTCAATAGTACTCGTTAGCGTTATTTGAAAATGCCTGCCATCTGGTGTATAACATTGGCAACTTTTGTTATATCTTTATATTTGACATCTTTGAACTTATTTTTTTGGTGATAACATATAATAAAAACAAACATCCCAGTGTAGAAAACCATTACCAGATATGTGGTTATGTTACTACATACTTGGTAATGGTAACTAGTTTCTTTTCTTATTACCTTTGTATGGCGATGTCGCGAAAAATATTGAGTGGCCGCTTGTTGCCGAGCCGAGCCGACTGACGCTTATTGCGAGAACCAATGTGAGAAAACTGGTACTATACAAATTGTACAAATAAGCGCGAACAGGTCATAGTGGGCGCCGGGCTGGTCAGAGCGCAAAGCTGATTGAATGCGAGAAAACAGTTCCAAAGCGTATTTCAGCGCCGAAAACATTGTTTATTTTATTTATTTATTTTTTTTATTTTGCTTTATTTATTGTAATATCAAAGCCACAAAAGGCCAATAAATATATTATAAAGTTTTATACAGTATAACTAGGGTTTATGTCCCGGGAATTCCCGGGACGGGATTCCCGGGAATCCCGCACTTTTTTGAATCCCGTAATCCCGGGAATTTTATGCGGGATTTCCCGGGATTTTTTTTAGTCTTGTACAGTAGTTTTAGCTAGTTTTATTGCAATTTTAGATGCTTTATTTAAATTTAAAGCATTGATTTTTTTAAATTAATTTAAATAAAGAATATTTGAAATTAAAAAATACGGTTTAAAATTTAACAAACTGAATTAAGCCAAATTGTTTTTGGATGCCAATTGAATTCGGTTTAGTTAAACTGAAAAATATTATATTAGCAATTCCCAAATTTACGAACTAAAATACTTGTCCTTCGGGAAATTTTTTCTTCTTTAAGATGATGATATTTGTTCAAATAAAGCAATATTTATATAGGCTGTTTTAAACTACAAGATTCTCGGAAAGATTTTGCAAACTTGCTTATATGTTTTGCACGTGTACTGAAGTAAAATCGTACCGAAAATCTTATAGTGTAAACCAGCCTTATACAATATTTCAACATCATTATTTCAGTTCCAAATACCTCCAATAAACTAGGGATTAAAGTTAAAAAATAGTAATTTTTTCGTATTTTCAATTAACATAAGTATTTTGAGTTTCTTTTACTTCAAATAATTTCATTTAAAGTTCAATTGCTATTCTTTACTTTAAATATATTTTTTTAAATATTATTAATTTTTAATACAATAATAAATACATCAGATGCTTTTTCAAATTATTTAGAATTTTTTATATGCTAATTTAAAATGCAACTAAATATGAAAATTAAATAATTTCTTTTTAAGGAGTTGTGGCATAAAAATTTTGTGTTCAAGAAAACTAATAAAAGTATGAAACTATTTAATATTTTAGTGTCTACTTTTAAAAAACAATTTAGGCGAATTTGCCTAAAAATTTATGTGAAAAATGCTCACTTTTAAATTTTTTATACAACTAATTCTAGACGGATACTTCTGAAAATATGCATAGAAAAAACAATATCTAGAAATAGAAATTTTTGGATTTAATGTATAAGAAATATTTAGGCAAAAATTTGATTTTAGTTCTGACTATAAAACTGGTCCGACACAAGTTTGCACCCATTAACAATTCCAATATATCCTGAAAAAAGGGATCAAAATAATATAAACCGTGTCTTTCACTTTTCTATATCAATTCGTTTAACAGCTTAAACCGCGAAATTATTATTTAGTTAATATATTACTAAGAGTTTTTTTTTAATAAGGACGGCCTTCCATATAAATATATTACTTAAATACTAATTCACAATTTAAATTGTTAAATGAATTGACCTGGAAAAAGTGGAAGACATGGATATTTAGCCCTCCTTTCAGAACATTTTCTCATGGATTCAACCAAAAGATGAACTTTGTCGAACGGTGTTTAACCAAAAAGTAGTTTTTCAAGTACAAAATATGTCGAATTTATATATTTTCTACCGAGCGGGAATTCCCAGGATCCCGGGAAATTCCGAAAAAAATCCCGCTGTCCCGGGAAATGAAAAAGTCCGGGAAAAGAAAAACCCTAAGTATAACTTAACAATATTAATTCATGAATTTCATTTACTATAAATAACCTTAGAAATACTAATTCTTTTTTCTGTTGGCCCCCCAGCCATAATAATCAGGAAAAAGTATGCAAATACTATATGTGGTCCATGTTATTGACAATTTTTATCTTATAACTTCAACAAACAAATATAAAATCATGTGTAAAGAGTCAATCAAAATATTCCCAGCAAAAAATTTTCAAAATAGAGAATCGAGTTGGGAATCAGGTATTTTTGGTAAAACGCCTTCCCAATTGGATTACCAACTTGTTTCTTTTAACAAGGCGTGAGACTAAATGCAATCGATTCTTTGGAATCGCAATGGTAGCTAGTTACTATTTTTCTTACAGAACACCTTTGATTTTTAGTAAAAGAAGGTGTTCTAATAATAAAAAGATTAAGCGAGTTTCTAAAAATAGATATTCTCAAAATAGAATTTACGAATTAAATTTTAAAATAAATAAAAAAAACTTACACATGTGTTTCGTTGGGATTTGATCCCTGGCTTTCTGCGTGTCAGGCGGATACTCTTCCACTGAGCCACTGTCTTGCGTGATAATTTATAACTTAAATCAGATTTTATTTTTTTATAATTACTTTATACTTTTTAGCACAAGCTTGTTTTTTTGATAAAAGAGGTGGTTCTTTAGAATTTATATATAAGGCCTTACAATACACCTTCCAAATTACAGAAAAGGGAAGCAAATATTTAAAATCGCTTTATGGTTATGGTTAAACTAATAGAATTCGACTTATACTAAATTAGACAATTACTAAATAGCATATCAGGTTTGGTGTATATTTATTATATTAGCTGTACTTCCACTCTTATCAGCATTAAATAAATAAAATATAATAAAATAAAATAAATATAATAAAATAAATTAAATAAATTAAACTAAATAAAATGAAATAAATTAAATAAATAAATTAAATAAATCAAATAAATCAAATAAATTAAATAAATTAGATAAATTAAATAAATTAAATGAAAAAAATAAATTAGATAAATTAAATAAATTATATAAATTATATAAATTTAATAAATCAAATAAATCAAATTAATCAAATAAATTAAATAAATTAAACAAATTAAATAAATTAAATAAGTTAATAAATTAAATAAATTATTAAATAAATTACTAAATAAATTATTAAATAAATTATTAAATAAATTACTAAATAAATTATTAAATAAATTGTTAAATAAATTATTAAATAATTTATTAAATAAATTATTAAATAAATTAAATACATTAAATAAATATATTATATAAATGAATAAATTAAATAAATGAATAAGTTAAATAAATGAATAAATAAATAACAACAAAATTTCAATTGTCCTAACAACAATATCTGAATGTTTTTATGTGGATATTTCGAAAGGAAAAGTTCCCAGGATCAGAGGGTTTTTCGATAGAAAAGGTTCCCAAAACCTTAAAATTATATATAAACCATTTTTAATGGAAAAAGTAGTCAGAATGTGAATGTTTTTCTATGGCAGAAATCAATCAGATATTAGCAAAGAGAAAACATATTTGTTCTGACGGCACAATTTGTACAATCACTAAAGTTTGTCGGTAGAATCTACTAAAAATGTTAGTTAAAACAAAGATATATAAACTAGAAATATATCAATAATAACAAATATAAACTAAACAAGAATTTTTAAATAAAAAAAATCAACGACATTTTTTATTTTTTAATTAACTACCAAAAACAACTACTTGCTGTAAAATTACTGTTTTGGTAGTTGTTTATTATGATATTAAAAATAACTACTTTAAACAACTGTTACAAAATTACAGTACTTTTCGTTAGTTGTTATCTCAAATAACCGTCATAAAAGTTGTTTTGAATTTTTCTATAGAAAAACAACTGTAATTTCCGTTAAAAATAACAACTACTGATTACTACACAAACAAATGTCGAACTTTTTTGAGTGTAGCCAATCGATTGGTTCGTTGTACTAGTGGAATATATCGTTTGTATCTATCAGAAAATTAGTTTTTACAATGTAATTTATTTCCGAGAACGGCAATTCGCTGTCCTAAACAAAAATTCGGTATTATTATCCGAAAAAATTTGCTGCAGCAACTGAACCATTATATTGGCATTTTAATTGTTTTTTTTTTTGGTTATATTTTAAAAAATTTGTACTGATTTCAAGTCAGAAAAAAATGGTATGTATGAAATGAAAAAATATAGGGTTTTGTTGGCCTTTTTAAACTACTTTGCCAAAAGATTTGTTTTGGACGTTTTGCAAAATACAAATCAATAAATTAAAATTAATAAATTAACTGACAAAATCGCAAAAGACAATATATTTTCCTTTTATTTTAATTCTCAATATAATAACTTAAAAGAAATTTTAGTAAATTTTTATATTTTGTTTTGAATAACTGCTAAGAAAAATTAAAATATATATTTCTTTGTAATGCTACTATTTATTTAATCGAAAACAACTTTTCTGGTTTACTTTTTTAATTACCATTGAACATTTATTTACTCTTCATACAGTGATTTGTGATAAAGCGCAAATTTATTGCAATGAAATGGGAAATAGTCCTTTAAAAATTAAAATGCAGTATTAGCACAAAATTTTAAAAAAAATTTTTCACTGTTATGTTTAAAACTAAATAACTTCTCTTTTCAAAATGTGAAACTACTTCTTAATTTGTTGTTTTACTACCAAAATGTAAACGGTTACTTTCTAAGATCAAATAATTTAAAAAGTAAACTATTAATTTTTGAAAACTTTTGTTAGTAAATAATTATATTTGAATGACTTTCATGGCTTGTTTGTTTTGATTTTTAGAATTGATTACAATACCTCTTGCTTTTTTTACGATCTTGTTAGAATGTGTTTGGTAATGCAGTAAAGAAATTTGGCAATGAGATTTGTAAGCGGTTATATGGCAATGCCTTGTTAAGGTAATGGGTAATTTTTTCCTGGGTATGTATAAACTAATAAAAATACCTGGACTTCTAAATAGGACGCATTTTATATTTTTACAAAAAACCGTACATTTTTTGGGTTTTTAAAACTATTATTATTTTTTTTAGCGTTAATATTACACTAGTAGTTTGGGCGGTAGCCATTATTATCAATAACCGCTTCGCATCTTCTTTGCATACACAGAAAAAACAGTAGGCACCAACAGTGGGCATTTGTAAAATCAATCACATTTTCTTTTAAATTGAAATTTTATTCCCAACAATTTTTTTGTTTGAAATATTTGTAACAAGTTTGTAAATTGCTATCTTTCATATAAAAATCGTTTAAAAATAAAAATTCAAAGTTACAAACAAAAAAGAAAATTTTTTTTTGGATTTACAAATTTCTTTGTTGGTGCCTTTTTAAAAAGTTTTTTTTTTTTGTATTTACAAATTTGGTATGAGAAAGGTGTTTAAAAATTTAATTAGAATTTTGTAAATTCTTTCTGTGTACTCTCAACTAATCTCTGGTATCTTTCTTTTGGTATAGAATACCAGGCTTCTTGAATACCAGCCCAAAGTTCGGTGGAATTTTTGTAATTGTTTTGCGAAACTTTTGTTTTTACATCATTCCATAGATTTTCTATTGGATTAAGGTCCGGACTTTGGGCTGGCCAGTCCAAAACCTTAATTTGTTCTTGTAAAAACCAATCCTTTACTATGTTCGACGCATGCTTCGGATCATTGTCTTGCATAAATGTCCACTTAACTGGCATATTTTCATAGGCAAATGGCTCCATAACATTCTTAAGAATGCTTAAATATTGAAACCTGCACATTTTATCCTCTACTTGTCCCATACCATAATATTACCCCCACCGTGTTTCAAGGTCTTCTGAGTGTACTTAATGTTTAAAGCCTGGTATTTTTGGCGGTGTACAAATCTTCTACCATCTGATCCGACACGATTTACCTTCGCTTCATCACTCCAAAGCACATTTTTCCAAAAGAACAACTCATTTCCTTTGTGGGTTTTGGCAACATCAATACGTTTCTTAATATTTTTTCTTGAAAGAAGAGGCTTCTTTCTACTTATTCGTCCAAATAAGTTTGCTTCATTCAGCCTTCTTCTTACTAACCTGTCTGACACTTGAACGTAGAATTTTTCCCTGATTTCATTATTTATTTGACGGGAGGACATAAAAGGGTTGAGTTTGCTTTTGCGTACTATAGTCCTGTCCATATAAATTGTAGTTTTACGACGGATTGGCTTACGTTCTTTATTTTGCGTATGATATTTCTTGCCGGCAGCACATAGAGGAATAGCATACCATATTTCGCGAACACTTTAGTATTTTAGCAATTTCAGTTGGAGATTTCATCTCGTTGTGGAATTTAGATATAAGTCTTCGTTTTTCTGGATTACAATGTTTTCCACGTCCCATATTGGTACAATTAGAAAAGAATTTACTTATTTCAAACGCAAATTATGAATAGAAAATTATTACTAAGTGCATCGAGTAAAATTTTGACAATTATTGCAGTGTCCTATTTTTATGTCCAAGTCAAATATGAACAAAGTAATTTTGTTGTAAATATTTGCATGTTTTAAATATTGCAAAGTTTTATATATAATCTGAGACTACTTGATTATAGTTTACTATAATAGAAAAGAAATATAATTTTTGCTTTATAATTATTAAGAGAAATGCATGAAGATAATTTTGTATGAAGTGTCCTATTTCTATGTCCATAGCTGTATATCCTTGTCAGTGTTGAAAAAATATTGAGTCTAAAAATAGATTTCAAAAAATTTACAAAAAATTCTAGAACATTACCATTTGTTTGAAATAATGATAAAAATAAGTAATTATTGGTAATACATTATTTTTTATTTTGAAATAATGGAAAAAGTAACTAGTTATTAGTAACTCATCATTATATGTTTTGAAATAATGCATAAAATAAGTCGATGTCATTACTGCTAGTCCAAAAAATAAAGCTATCTCATTACCGTTTCTAAACTGGGATATTTCGTTTTGTTTACGCTTATTACCCAGCAAAACCTTGTTATGGGTACTACTATGAATATTACCTGGTAATATATCAAATCGCTTACCCTTGCATTACCTTGGGCCCTTACACTTTACCTTTGCATTACTTTGAATCCCAAATTCATACGTTTGGATATTTGGTTGGTATAAATAATTCGATTTTCAAGAAAATTTTAGAAATTTTATTTTTTGTTAAAAACCCGTGAATTTAAAGTTGATATTCAGTTTAAAAAATTAAAATTTAAACAAAATGTTTCTAAAAACTTATTACCTGTAAGTTCGGAATAACTAGGTAAGGAGTTACATCGATGGACATGCCCTTGTTAAAATAATAGGTCTAGTAATAGAAAAGTAAGAGCTTACCCCCATCATTACAAAAAGCTTATTTTTATAACCAAAACTTATAAAAAATTTCCCAAAATTTTTTGTTAAAATTATGTAATTGTTAATTTAACAGTTAATATGAAACAAAATGAAATTAAAAAAAAAAAACGTATTAAGTTTTTTTTTGTAACCTAGAGGTAATAGGTAATCGTAAAATGTAAGTCCAGAATAACATACTAGGTAAGGATTTACCTCGATGGACATGCCTTTGTTAAAATAATATCTTCTGTAATAGAAAAGTAAGAGGTTACCTACCTTTATTTCTTCTTACCGTGTAATAGAAGGTTTTGCTGGGTAAGCTTCGCTCTGTAATCGATTATTCGACATTATCCGCTATTATTAGTAGGTTTGAGGTTAAGAAGAAAAATAAACCGTTTTCTCTAAAAATTATGAACATTAAATTTTAAATCAGACTACCCAGCAAACATGGCAATACGAAGAGGATTCCCCAATCGTATTGCCTAGATAAAAAATTTTATTGCGGCTAAAATCGTCTTCATATTGCGGAAGATACCTCATTCTTCCTATTAATTAACGTGTTGCTTCCTTAGGAAAGAGGATAGAGAAGAAATGAAAGGTGGTGAAAGATGAAGGGCTTCAAATATGGCAACACTGTAATTGCGCGAGATGTTGAATTTTAGAACAGTTGTTGCACGCCATCTAATGGGTAATTGGCGAATTTTGTTGAATCTTTTTAGTTCATAGCCCTGTTATATTATTTTTCTTCGGTGGGGTTAAGTGCTATGGGAACACCGAAGGAGGACGCTGCGATATGTATGAGGGATAGAAAAAACTCATACATATTACTATTTTTCATAAATTGATATTCCCTTGGTTGGGGCTCGAACCCGCAACCTCACGTGTAACAGTCCAACGCGCTAACCATTACACCACAGCGCCCACAAAATGTGTCCCAAAAGCAATACTTCCAAGCAATACGAAAACGATTTCCCAGAAGGTAAATTGGCAATACTGTCTGGAAGATAAAAAACTGATATCGCCAGAAAATCCTCAGGAAGACAAATATACGATTTTGAATTTTCCGTTAATATTTTATTTAAAACTTAATATTTACATATACAAAATTTCATAACTCCATTTCCAATTTGTCAATAGTGATCGTGATTTTAATGTTTTAATTTCATCAAATAATATTGTTTATAACTGCAATAAATGCGTTAAAGGATCTAATAATTTAATTGCTATAATAACAATTTTGTCAAATGAAGTAAGAGAATTAAAAAAGTTATTCAATGCCTGTATATACAACAACAATGCAGTTGAGAGTGCCTCCATTAAAAATAAAAACATACATGCTGAGTCAAGCTTAAATTCAAAAAATAATGATTTACAACAAAAAGGTTGTTCAACTCTGAGTGATTCCTTTTCTTCAAGTTCTGCTAATTATACTTTTCGTAAAGATGTTGTTGATACTACTGAACCAAGTAATAATGTTTTAAATTCGAATATGCGAATACGTAGAGCTAGTCTTTGTCTTTCTTTACATGATGATGATGATATTCATAATGATGTTATTGCTACAATTAAACCAAATGATGTTATTGCTGCTACTGAGCCAAATGACGTTTTAAATTCTAAATAATAGCATTTGTTGTTCTCAAAACTCTGACAATACTGTTAGCTCAGCTTCAATTGCATACTCCCAAGCAGAAAGTAATATCCCAGTTAACAATGCTGGATGGACTAATGTTAACTACAAAAAAAAGAAACTTAAGCCTGTGGTGTTTGGAGATAATAATTCCAAAGACTTAGAAGTTATTGCTAATCAAAAATGGGTGCATATTTCCTCATTTAAGCCCAGCGTAACAGCAGAACAAATCCTGAGTTATGTTGCAAAAGGTGCTAATATTTCCAAAACCCATCTAAAATGTTTTAAATTGGTTAAAAAGGAAATTGAGCAGAACACATTGAGGAGTGTTTCTTTTAAAATTGGGATCTCTGCTGAATTATATGATAATCTATTTGAGCTTTTCTTGTGGCCTACTAATGTAAAAGTGCGTCCGTTCTTGTTCTTTCAAAAGCCTATATCTTAAAACATGTATAATAATAATTACTATTTATAATTATTTTATAGTTTAATCATAGTCTGTAAGGAAATGATGTTCCATAGACTGAATAAAGAATAATAATAATAATAATTTATACATTTTATTTTTTCATTTACAATCTTGCCCTCCTTGTCTTTTTTTCCATCTTTTATAGCATTCCTAAAAAGGAAACGAAATAAGTGAGGTATATGATCATATATGGACATATATGAGTTCATATATGCTCATATACCTACTTTTGCTCATATATAAAAATAAGATTTTTTTTTGTATTTTTCAACAAAAACTAAAGAAATTGATAGTTAAAGTAAATTATTAACAATATCATAAATTTGTTTTCATTTAAAGTCTAAATAATACAAAATATATCTTATATTTATATGCTAATAACAATTTAGAAATTTTAAACCGAGTTAATGGATTAATAAACATAAATTATTGTACTTCAAGTAGAGATTATTCGACAACTTTCCAGATGTATCTCATACGTTTTCAATTGCATTTCAAAATGTACTAAATTTTTATAGATAATAATAGGATACTCTGGCCATGCTCTTCATATTGGTCACAAATGCCAGCTATAATAAAAAATAGTAAATTTTAATACAATTGTTGGAAATTAAATTAAGAGATTTGTATTGTTTTAATTTGTTTGCCCCCAACATGTTTTTTCAATGAATGATTTATATTACTTTCTATTTTCTTCTGAAAGGAATATGTCTGAACAAGAAATTAATTTAAAAAACTCCTTATCTCAAAATAGGATATATTTTAATTGGGTCGCACTCCATTAAATAACATGCTCTTATTAAACAAAAAGAAAATGTTCTGAATTAAAAAAATTTAAATTGCTTTTAAACGAATCTCAATTTGGTGATCATAATTTATTTATTACACAGACGTAAAGTCCACTTCATTCAAGAATCCTTGTAAATATCGTTCATTTTTACATTCATACCAATTTCCGCTTAAAAATTCATGCGGATTTTAATTCAGTAGAATATGGATAAAAAATAAAAATTTATATGACTCCATATATGGACGTATGTGACATATATGAAGATGAAGATGCATGGCATATATGGAGCAATATATGCAAGGTATTATCATATATGGTGTCATACATTTCCATATATGAACTTTTATTTTGGATGCATTTACCCATATATGCTCCCATATATGTCAGATATGTTCATATATCATTCATATATGATCATACATGAAACAATATATGGCAATATATGAGCATATATGATAATTTTCACCCGGGATTTATTTTTGTGAAGAAAAATTACAAAATTCTTCAAAAGAAAACACAATTTTGTAGGTTTGAGGTTAAGAAAAAGAATAAATATTTTCTTCAAAAGTTATAAACACATTAAATTTGCAAATCAGACTAGATCCAGTTTCTGCTTTTTTTTATGGACAGGCTTCATCATTTTTATATTTTAATTTATTGACAAATGAAAATATTTGTTTGTTATGTACTTTTTATCACACGACAATTTTGTCAAGGTTTCGCTGTGATAGTTTTTCTTAGAATACTAAAACTATAACAATTTACATTCACCTCAGTTTTGTCACAATTTTGTTATTGTTATATAAAGTCTAGAATAAGGGTATTATTATAATTTTTTTAATAAAATTAATGAAACACTACTTTTGCATCTGAATTTATTCGTTTAATTCAAAATCAAACGAACAAAATTTTTCTTTAATTTTTGTTCAACAGTTTTTTTTTTAAATATTTTTATAACATGTTTACTTCAGTCTTTAAATTCAAAAAAAAGATACGATGTTGAATTAAATAAGATTAATACATTTAGGGGGTTATTTTGTAATACGCAACGCCTTGCGTTGCGTTGTTTTCCATACAAATTGTTTTTGTAACAATAACAATTTACACACAAATCAACGCAACGCAAGGCGTTGCGTTTTACAAAATACTCCACGTAAAGTTCTATGTCACCTTCCCTTATTAAATTTTTTTTTTAAAAACGACTATTGTTTTACGGTGGGTCTCATACTGCAGATTTAAATTTTAGTTAATAGTTAACCCAAAAATTTGTTGTTGTTTTGTATTCACTTTTTTGACATTTTCTTTTGTTTATACTATAGTTAAGTTAAACCTACAGTATGAGACCCACTGTTAGTTTTGAAAGTTTGATCAATAATATTTAACGTGTATTGTTATAGAACTTTCAGACAATGGAATCGTACTGGGAATCTATTTTCTTCATACTTTTTGTTTCATTTTAACAAATAAAGGAAAGAAAATCAGTGACTACTTTCTCATGAGCGCTCTCATTTACCCAATTTTCGAATACGGGAACGCTTTTGGGTAAATTTCGCTAACTTTGGGTACGTACGGGAACGCACTTAATGTTGGGATAATAATAAAAAGGGCAAGATTAAAATAGCACAAAAAAGTTGAAATTATTACGCAAAATGACACGAAAAAACAGTAAAATTGGCACAAAAAAAAAAGCAAAAATTGTTTTTCCAAAATTATTATTCCACAAATTTTAAAATATACTATTTAAGCGATTATTTATTAACAAATTCATCTCTTGTATTTTGTGTATAAGAACTATACATCATTTAATTCACTTTTGTAATTAGTGTTGTGCAGATTCCAAAAAAATTTAATCTCATACTAATATTCGACAAAAAATATAACCAAACAGATCGAGCCACTTCTAATTCAGTTTCATTATTGTTGTTGTCGTTTAGGTCTAAAACCACAAATAAAATATACCACTATATGCATCATAAATTAAACTGTTACGTATTAATGTTTTAAATTTAACATAAATCTTAAAAAAAAATTATTTTGATATTCTGGTATTTCACCAATAAAAATGTTACGTTCATTTGTCTTAAGTACACCGCCTATAGTCAATAAATTTTTAACAAGAAATCAAATAACATGTCGATCGTTGTCGTCCAAAGTTGATATAAAATCTGAAATGCAATTGAACAATAATAATGATACTGAAGATGGAGCTGGTGGTATTGGTGGTAGTGGTACCATAAAACATCGGCAACTGGAATTGGACAAGGTTAGCATTAAATTAATTTTAATCGCATATTTTAAGAAAAATACTTTTTTAAAATAGTTTTATTTTCACATTTAATTTTTTTACAGATCGATGAAGAAGTTGCAAGATTATTGGCCCTCAAGGCCAAACTGGGTGACGAACCACAACAAAATCAAAAGTTTACCTTAAAAACACCTAAGGGAACCAGAGATTATCCCCCACAACAAATGATGCTACGTCAAAATGTTTTGGATAAAATAATAGGAATATTTAAGAAACATGGTGGTGAAGCCATTGATACACCAGTGTTTGAATTAAAGGTAATTTTTAAATAGGATAATTAAGGAGGAGAAAACAAAAGATTTACAATACTTTTTGGTTTTCTTATTGTTTATTTTTTAGGAAGTCTTAACTGGCAAATATGGTGAAGATTCTAAATTAATTTATGATCTCAAAGATCAAGGTGGTGAAATTCTATCGCTACGTTATGATTTAACAGTTCCTTTGGCTAGATATTTAGCCATGAATAAGATATCGAATATTAAACGTTTTCACATTGCCAAAGTTTATCGTAGGGATAATCCGGCTATGACACGCGGCCGTTATCGAGAATTTTATCAATGCGTAAGTATATATTTTGACTACTTTTCCTAACCAACATACATATCTACATATTTTCGAGTTTTAGGCCCAGTATTATAGCCTGCCTTTAGTAGAATTTTTACTTAATTACATTTTAGTTAAGAAATATACAATGTGTTGTATATACAAATGTGTTGTATATGATGTATACTAGTTTTCAGAAACTTTTTTGCTAAAATTAGGTGTGTTTGGGTACTTTTCCAGTAAAGTCTAGTAAAAATTACTCAGTAACAAATTTACAGAGAGTAAGGCAAAATTTAATCTCAAAAAGAAAAATATCTAAAAATGTACGCAAACAGAAAAATTGTAAGAATTAGTAAAATACTGCTGCCAACTTCTTCCCTAAAAATATCGCTAAATCAAACTAAAAAATCACTAGAAAATATCTAAGTTATAAAAAAAATTAAATAGCGATAAATCCCTAAATTGCACGAACTTTTTAGGTTCTGTTGAAAAATTTCACAAAAATAGCTATATTTTTCAAACTTCTTAAAACTTTCTTAAAAAATTATTGATACATCGCCAAATTTTTCTAACTTTTTTGTTTTCTATAAAAATTTACCGATAAATCGCTGAATAATAATGATTCAAAAATTCTGTCAATGAAATAAATGTAAAAAAAATGCTAAGAAAATGTGAAGACTGTCTTAAAAAGAACCGCGCTAATAGCTAAATTATATTTTATCCCGCTAAACGAGTTGAAGTATCGTTAGATTTGCCGAGAAAATAACTAAATTGGCAACAGTTATTAAAATAGCTGATTGCGAAATAAACCTATTTAAATTATTGGATTAATAAATAAAACCTAATAAAATGATCACTTACTTACTCCTTCCATCGTAAATAAGCTTATATTTAAATATTTTTTATTTTTACAAAAAATTATTTCAAAATTATTTACACAAATGTTTTGTTTCTTCAATAATATGTTTTAAATCATATGTTTTTTTTCTTACAAATTCTTACTAGCAAAAATTCATCCAGTAAAAACTTGTAAGTTCTCTGGTATTGAACTGTCACTTTACCCTCTATTTTTTCCTTTCTCCTTACTGAGTAATTGTGTAAACAAACACCTTCCAGTAAAAACTTGTACAAATTTGTACGAATTTGTACAAATTTTCGGGTACGCAAACACACTTATTGTGTTTGCAGCTAAAGTTTTAGTTGTATTTTTTTATCACTAAACTAAAGTTTTATTAATTTATTTTGCTACCAAAATTGTGCTGATATACACATTTATACACTGATAGAATTTTGTGCATAGTATTAATGAATTTGTTCATTAATCCAATGATTTTTTCATTGAAAAGTCCCCAAAGAACGCGTTCATTAAATCAATGAAACGTATTCATTAAATGAAAACGAATTGAAAAAATATGTTTTTTGCGTTACTTTTTTATTTATTTATTATTTATTTTTATTTTATTAATTTTTATTTGTACATATATTTCTTTTTTGTTTTTATAACGTTTTTGACATCTCCATGAACTCGACTTGAACCCGCAATCACCAGAATGTAAACATTACCGCGTCACCGATTGATCTAAATAGCCAAAACAAAATGATGTCATTATTTGGACTTTTATATTTAAATAATTTCAGTTTGCAACCCTAGCGTTCATTACTGGAACATATATCTATTTTAGTAATTAGCAAATTCAAAACCCTTATAAAAATTATAGCATATCTTACGGATTAGTTGAAAATATATAACAAGGGTGGGCACGAATTTTTCACCGAGGGCCATATTGTCGTTTTTCATAAATTATAAAAGGCCGAACTATACATTAAAAAAAGTAAAACTACAAATCTTTACCTTAAATGAAAGCGGACGGAACTAATGTTTTATTTTATTTTTCATGTAAGAAAAAATCTGTTCTCAAATCCATTCCAAAACTGGTTCCACAAGAACTCATTACAAACTCAACTTTTTTCAAATTCTGTTTTGATATTTTTTAATTACATAAGTAGAATTAAACATTTTTGGAACACTCTTTTCATATTTTTCGCATTAAACTGCGGTGTCGCGGAATCGGCCAACGAAAATTTAAAACTCAACGAGTTATAAAAGACTGAATATTATTCCGACAACAAAAACATGTATCCTTGAATCTGGTTTTAATTTAATAATTTCGTTGCGCACAACAAAAAAAACTCTCCCCTTTAAAGGAACACTATGCACTAAAGGGTAATTTTAAACAACGATTACAAACTTAAAGATTTAGTCAGTAACTTGAGTGCTTTTTGATGAATTAAAACGCCAACTTTTTCACACAGTTCTAAATTTAAGACCAATGCGGTGCAGTCTTATAGTCAGCACAAAGTACGAATTTTAATAACACTTTACTTTGGTAAGAAATTTTCAAACAAAGTTTCTTACTAAAGTAAAATATGAGTTTAAAATCGTGCTTTGTGCTGACTATAAAACTCGTCCACCCAACAATGAAAATGGCTACTCGGAGAAAAACCTCCACCATATTTATAAAAATCTTCATAAATGTGATGAAAAACAAAAATTAAACTTGCAAAATGTGACAAACTTTTTTTAAATACAAAATTACATGTTTTTTAAATTTGTGACAAATGTCGACAGTAGCGTACAAGGTGTTGAATTTATTTTGTAAAGAATTAATTGCCAGTTTCATAGTCAGAACTAAGATCGATTTTTGTCTTAAATAATTTTTAAGTAAGAAATTTCTAACTAACCTGGCCCTAAGAATAATATCAATTGTTCCTTTAAATATCTCTTAAGTGAGAAATTTTCAAATCGATCATAGCCCTGGCAATAAAACTGGCCCTAATTTTTTATCTAAAAATTTTCGAAATAAAAAATTTTAAAACATTGCGCATGCGGGCCAATGGGCTGCATTTGCCCACCGTTGATATATAATGAAAAAATTCATTAAATTAATGCATTTTTCATTAAATCCATGAATTCAGATTAATGAAATTGATTCATTAATAGTATGAACGAAAATTCTATCAGCGTATTTCGGACAACAACCAGACAGACAAGATTAGACATTAGATATAGTGCGGAGAAAACTAATATTCAACTAATGTTTTACTAATTCATTTTGCTACCAAAATTGTGCTGATGAAACACATAGTCCGGACAACAACCAAACAGACAAGATGTAGATGTCGCAGATTAGACATTAGATGTAGACAGCTCTTCTAAGACATATAATGTGCGTTCCCGTATGTTACCGCGGGTAACCGCGGGAACCCAAAACCGCACAAACAACAACAATTTACACGAAATTTTGAGTACGGGACAGTGTTGCCACTTTTTGAATAATTATTCAAAAACGGGACTGTTTACACATTCGTCGGATAATTTTTGAATAATGACATTTTTGTGTAGTTTTTGTGTAATTTCACTTCAAACAGAAATTTCCGTAAATTTTTAAAAGTTAATAAAAATTAGTCGATAGTTGACGAAACGAGTTAGAAGAAATAAAAAATGGTGCTATTTATTATTTTTTTGTTTGGTTTAAAACACCGTCTTTTGTTTATTTTTTGTGAAAATTATTGTCAAGCTTCCTTTAAAAATTGTCTTGGTTTTCAAGATCATTTAAAAATGCGGCGAAAGAGTGGGAAAATTTGAGTTTGTTATGATTGTTACTTTCTAATCTCTGATTTTTTTTTGCTGTAGTTAACATGATACTGGGCTTTGACCAGACAAAAATTTTATTAACGCAGCAAGTTGGAGCAGAATCAAAATATTTTATAATTCTGTAAATCCAACATGTTTAAGATTTCAACAGAATCGTTTGAAATTAAAAAAAACGAGTAAAAAAGTTAAAGTCGGGCATGCCGACTATACAATACCCTACACCAGTCTGGTTAAAAGCCAACTAATGTTTGGATCCGAAATTCGAATGCGTTAAAATGGGACTTGTGTCAAAATTTTGTATAATGTGGGTCAGGGAACCAAATTTCATTAAAATATATTAATATTTGCGACCTGCAGTTTGTAACCAAGCCAATTTTGGGGGGACCCTTATATGGGCACTTAGTCTAAACATGGACCGATGTTTACCAAAATCAATAGGCTTCGTCCTTGGGCCAAAATAGGTCTGTGTACCAAATTTCATCAAAATATCTTAATATTTGCGACCTGCAGCGTATAAACAATATAATTTTGGGGGGACCCTTATATGGGCACTAGGTCTAAAAATGGACCGATGTTCACCAAAATCAATAGGCTTCGTTCTTGGGCCAACATAGGTCTGTGTACCAAGTTTCAGCAAAATATCTTAATATTTGCGACCTGTAGAGTGCGCAGAAGAATGCATGGACAGACCGACAGACTATTCGGAGGGACGGACGGACGGACAGACGGACATCGTTAAATCGAAATAAAAAAAAAATTCTGAGCCGATCGGTGTACTATAAGGTGGGTCTAGGACCAATATTTTTTCGTGTTACAAACATCAGCACAAACTTTTAATACCCTGACCACGTAGTGGTGTAGGGTATAAATATCGGGAATTTTTTGTGAAAATGTTATATTTTCATTTTCCAAAAGAAAATTTTTTGATCTACATACTGCAAAGAAATGTCATGCCTTGCTTTCAGTAATTTAAAAATTAAAAAAACAAGTAAAATTTAACAAACATGGAATTTTTACAATATCTGCTGTCTTGCCGACATTTAAAGACAGCATTGAACAGGACTTATGTCATCAAATTAGGAACGCCTTGGGCAGAGAAAATTTGGTTAAGTTTAAATAAAAATGGTTAAAATTTGAGGGGTATGGGAGAGAATAATTATAAAGTAGGTAATATTTTTGCATGCAACGCATCTCAATGAAGTAGATTTTCTGAAAAACATAAATAATACCTTTTTTTAATATTCGAATTTAAAAGCACGCCATTTTAAGCCTTAAAAAAGTTATTGCGTTGAAATTCCCTTTAGTTAGAGAATAATTTGTTATAATATTTTTCAGAAAAATTGGCCTAGATTTGCTTTTGTAGAAGGCAAAAACCCGGACCAGGTTATTGCAAAAAGGGAAAATTTTAGTTCTAAAATGCAAATAACTTTTGCACTTTGCAGGTGGCAAAAATGCTGTGTTTAAAAATCAGTTCATAAATAGAAAAGTGGCAAAACTTTAGAGTCGAAATTTACAGTGTGAAATTTCATATAAGTCCAAAACATTTTTATTTTTCCCCACTGTGCTCAGGAGAGTTTATTTTGAAATAATATAAAAAATTATAATTTTTTGTGTAATTTCATACGGTTTTGGATAATTTTTGACCTACAGCTGTGTAATTTTTTGTTTTACTGGTGGCAACACTGGTACGGGAACGCTTTTCGGCTAGTTTGGGTAGCCGCGGTTAAGTACGGGAACAAACATATAATAAATACAACCGTGAAAGATTTTTGTACCTGTGTTCCATACATAAAACAAAAGGACGCCAAAAGATTGCATATACATAAAAATATTACACAGTAAGATAAATTATGATTTAAATTATAGACATAATAAAATATTTAAATTTTATGAAGATAAAGATAAAAAGTGAATGTATAAACAAAATGTTTATTAATATTGATTATGTGAAATACAAGGTCCGACATTTTTTTCAGTAGTTTGGATAATTTTTTTATATTCCCTTTCGCGTTTTTAAGAAAAACGTTTTTGTAATATAAAAGTTTATATCCTTTTTGGTTATTTAGAATTGTCTACTAATGTGGAAGTCTGGACATTTTCCTAAAGTTTCCTAAATATTGTTCGAAAATATCACAAAAATACAATTTTTAGGCTTAAATTTTCAGCAAATAAATTAACTAAAGTACAATTTCTATGAAATTGTACTTTAGGTTTTTTCAGACTACAAATATTTAGGAAAAATTTTATTGATTTTAGCAAAGATTTTTTTCTTTTCCATTCGACAAAGTGTTAGCAAAACTTTTGCTGAGATTACTATTTTTTGGTAAAAATCAGCTTACTGAGTGTAGTATATAGTTATAGTGTAAATTGGGTTTTGTATTTTTCCAATTTTGTTAAAATAGTTTCCTTTAGTTTTTATTTTTTTTGACGGACAACTTTTTTTTAGTTTAAAAGTGGTTTTAACCGCTATACACATCAACGAAATTACTAATCTCCTCGTTCTTGGTTCTTTATTCTATATCTTTATTCTATTATCTTATACATACTTTCAAAATATTCTTCTTTATGAGCTATACACTTTTTCATGCGTTCGAAACACTTACATCATTTTTTCCATTCCGAGTTTTGAATGCATTTATGGCACTGTTGTCACACGATAAGTTAAAAAAAAAAATAGTCGAGCATTTGTTCGAAAGTGCTACGAGAGCGAAAAACTTGTTGGATTTCGTTCTTTATGAAACACCCATACAGTCGATTGCTGTTTAGTTTCATGCTCATATGCATAGATCCATTATTCGCCACAAGTTAACGATCTTATGCATGTCGTTTGAAGCACCGCCATTGTATTTCTTGAGTATTTGTTTGCACCAATCGACCCGATCATCTTTTTGAGCTATGTTAAGTTATGAGGAATACAACGAGAGAACAATTTTATTTTACAGCTAAATTTTGATGCAATATTTTATTTATGCTGGTGGAACTTATGCCTAGGTTAGGTTGAATGGGAGCCCGCCTCCCCTCATCCACATGGAAAGAAATACCACGACCCGAGAAATCTAGAACCATCCCGATCCCCTTAAAAAGTTCGCAAGACCAGACAGAGAAACAACGCTCTACTACGGCTCTACTTTTTGCAAAAGTACTTTTAACTTTTAGCAAAAAGACATTTTTTTTCTTTAAAATTTCTTATTAATTCATATACCTGAATAAACCACGAGTAATGTTTAATATAGTTTTTAAATATTAACTTTGGGCTTTCAGGGCCATATTAACTTATTTTTATTAGATGAAGGATATAGGATATCATTGCAATTAAAGTGAAAACTTCACTTATTTTCCTTTTTCGTAAATCTGATAAAAGCCCTCAATCGCATTTGAAAAATTTTAACACATGTCGTTACTTCATATTCCATTAAATTCATTTCATCAACAGAATCACAACTTTTGCATCAACATTTTCAGAAAATTCAATCTGAATTACAAGTTTTATATCTTTTTTATTTTAAATTAATTTTGTATTAATTTACTATGACAAAATGAAGTAAAGTACATTTTTGGACATGCATATTTAAGTTTTTCGAAATTTGCACTTTAATTACCTAAAACTTTGTTGGTAGTGGTTTGAAAATATGTCCGTTACATTGAGTGGTTTCATCTAAGTTTTACAGCTTAAGATTTGTGTCAGACTCCTCAATTTTTAGGCTTTAGTCAATTTTTTCTTAAAATTAAAAATAAAATACGAAAGTTTTATGATAAAAGATGTTTACTAAAGGTATGAATGAAAATATTGGATATTTCTTTCGACATAAGTTATTTTTTTTAACGAAATCGTACGATCAATTTCAACTTAAATGCATGTATAGGGAATATTATCGCAGCTGTCAAAACGTGCAATATATCAAATTAAAACCCTTATTCTAAACATTATAACAATAACAAAATTGTGACAACACTAACCATTCATCTCAGACGAATATGAAAATTGTGATTAAAAGTATCTCTGGGGAGCAAGTGGAGTTTACAGGGATGACCCTAATTTTTTCCCCCAATATTGTACTTTTTAAGCTTATTTAAAGAATACGATATTTTTAATCGGCCACACCTTCTTTCCTGTGGGTGGAGCTTTAGAGGTGAAAATGGAAACTCAAATAAATTCGGAAGTACATATCCGATCAGCAAACAATGAAAATCAAAAGAAGGGTCTCTGAAATACATTTTGTTATGGTTAACATATTATTGTCTATAATTATTACCACTTTTACAAAAAATCATTCTTGAGAATTTTCATTGGCATTGAAATATAATTGGCATTACTTTATCTCAATGTCAGTGCCAACAAATTTCATCACCATTCAATGCCAATGAAATTTTTTTCAATTTGCATTGATGAAAACAATGGTAATGAAATGTACATATAATTGAAGAAAAGCATTGTAATATAAAAAAATATAAGAAATACGCGAATTTTTAATTTTTTTTCTTAATTTATTCTTTTATTAAAACATGAAAACAAATACTTCTTTCATCAATTATAAATGGGCATTTAGGCATTGAAAAATGCCAATTGAAAAATTTCAATTAATTGACACATTCAATAAACTGGTCCCAAGTATGTTTTAAAATACCCATTTATTTTTTATTTATTAATTTTCATTTCATTTGCTCCTTTTTTTACCTTTTTCCAGTTCACTAGTAATCTGCAAAAGTTTTGTTGATTTCAGAAAATTTTAGCAAAAATTTTGTAGATTTAACAGTTTTTTTTTGCTATATTCATTCTACTATTATTTAGCAATTTTTTTTGCTAATTTTAGCAGGTTAAATTGTTATTTGCAATTAACAACAATTTAGCTCAAATATTACTAAAATTCTTTAAATTTAACAGGTTTTTTTGCTGTTTTCATTCAGAGCTTTGAAGAATTAATTCCTTTTTGAATGAATTCACTACCAATCGAATTCAATTTTCTCTACAATTGAATGAATTCCTTTTCTTAAGTAATTCACTGAATTCGTTCAACTGAATGCGTTCATCAAACAACAAATTCAAAGAATTAATTCAATTGCAATAGTTCTTTTTATTAAATCAAATGAATTAATTCACCGGTGAACGCGTTCAATTTTATAAATCGAACGGAAAAAAGTGAATTAATTCCTTACTGAATTAATTCACTACTGAATTCGTTCAATTTCATTTTCGTTCAGTGAATTAAAAATAATAAAATTACGTTCAGTGAATTAAAAAAAAATAAAATTACGTTCAGTGAATTAAAAAAAAAAATAATAAGTTCACTGAATTGAAAAAAAAAATAAAATAAGTTCACTGAATTGAAAAAAAAATAAAATAAGTTCACTGAATTCAAAGCCTGTTTTCTGCCGTTCAGTAGAAGAAAACAATAATGTACAAATAAAATTTTTAAATAAGCAATTTTACAGCGTGTGCTAGTAAAAATTAACAAATTAGAAACCGGATGCTGTTTATCAACCTACATGATTCAAAAATAAAGCCTTTTACTATTAAAAATAAAAACTTTACAGATATAGATAAATTTGGAAAAAAAATATAACTATATAACTAGTTTGAAAAATTAATAGTTATATTTTTTTCCAAATTTATTTATATCTGTAAAGTTTTTATTTTTAATAGTAAAAGGATTTATTTTTGAATCGTGTATGTTGATAAACAGCATCCGGTTTCTATTTTGTTTATTTTTACTAGCACACGCTGTAAAATTGCTTATTTAAAAAATTTATTTGTAGATTATTGTTTTCTTCTACTGAACGGCAGAAAACAGGCTTTGAATTCAGTGAACTTATTTTATTTTTTTTCAATTCAGTGAACTTACTTTATTTTTTTTTCAATTCAGTGAACTTATTATTTTTTTTTAATTCACTGAACGTAGTTTTATTTTTTTTTAATTCACTGAACGTAATTTTATTTTTTTTAATTCACTGAACGAAAATGAAATTGAACGAATTCAGTAGTGAATTAATTCAATAAGGAATTAATTCAACAGTGAATTAATTCATTTGATTTAATAAAAAGAACTATGGCAATTGAATTAATTCGTAAAAAAATAAATCGAACGAAAGCAAATATGAATTAATTCCATTCAATATATATTGCTTAGTGAATTAATTCGTCGAATTTTTAATTCAGAATTGAAAAATTGAATTAAGGAATTAATTCTTCAAAGCTCTGTTTTCATTTTATTAATATTTAGCAAACTGATTCTGCTAATATTAGCAGTTTTTTCTGCAGCATCATTTTTAACTAATTTTTAGTAACTTTTTCTGCTATTTTTACGGACTTATTTGTATGAGTGTAGTAATCGAATGGACCAAATTCCTTCTATGTAAAGTAGGGAATACACGTTCCATATTATTGATAAATTGTTCAAAAATCAACCAATCAGACCATTTGGAAAATGAAACTATTACTTTTATAATAAAAGAAAACAAAAAAAAATTAATTTTAACCCCTTACAACTTTGCTCGTATAAGGGTTAAAAGCAAAAGTTGTACCTCAAATTAAACCTTGTAATCTTACAATGTTGTGTAACAAATCATACCATTATATAAGCACATTTTTGATATTCAAAAGATTGTCTCGAAAAACTCGCTCTAAAAATTAAAAAAACGGAACCGGTTCGTAATGGGTTAATAAATATTAAAAGTTTTTACGGCATATTAAGGCCATTTCATTTACCTTTCCAATGGTGCTCATATTGTCCAAATCCGATAATAAATAGCGAATATACGGGCAAATCCATGTTTCAACTTTGACCCCAAATAACACCCAAAATAGGGGTCTCCGACAAAAAAAAATTTATTTTTCCTATTCAGCCCAGAAAGTACTATCTGGAGAAAAAAAAATCAAAAAAATCGGAGCTGTGCCCCTAAACTCGGCTTGTTCCCAAAATATTTACGGTGGGTCTCATACTGCAGGTTTAAACTTCCGTTAATAGTTAACCCAAAAATTTGTTGTTTTGTATACATTTTTTGACATTTTATTTTGTTTTTATTTAAGTTAAAGTTAAACCTACAGTATGAGACGCACCGTTAAAAATAAAATGGTCTGATTGGTTGATTTTTGAACAATTTATCAATAATATGGAACGTGTATGCCCTACTTTACATAGAAGGAATTAGTAATCGAATGACTAGATAATTTGTATAATTTTTTACTGGATGGCGTTCGTTAACACAAATACTCAGTAAACAGAAAGAAAAAAGAGAGAATAAAGTGACAGTTCTATGATGAGAGTTTCTAAGTCTTCTTCTTTTTCTTGCAAATTTTTACTGAACAATTTTTTGCCAGTAAGAATTTGCAGGCAGAAAAAAATATGTCGCCCGCTGCGCCTAAAAAATTAGCTATGCGCCATTTTCCGATTTTTTTTTATTATTGCATTAAGATCGTATATTGGTTATGCGTTTTCATACCGAAGCGTTTTTCGATATCTCAATTGCTTCAGAAGTTAGCAAAAGTAGCTATTTGTTTCTTATATTAAAACTGTTCATTAAAAAAGCCTATGTGCTCTTTTACATATGGCTAATTTCATTTCAAGCGTTTGCTTTGCGTTTTCTGTCAAATTGAAACTTGCTAAAGAATGCTGTTTTTTTTACTAAAATCATAACAGTTATAAATTTATTGAAATAGCAAAGCAAGTTTTACGAAACCCGGTGGAAAATTGCGTTTTATTAAAAAGTATCTCCGCCCAGATTTTAACTCCGTTGTGACCAAATTTTTTCCCAACTGTTGTTTAGTTGTCCCAAACGAATTCAGTTGTGAAAACCGAATTGTCACTAATGTCAGCCAAATTCGGTTGTGACGACAAATTTTGTTGTCACAACGAAATTGTTCTGAGGGTGCATACTTATATTCAAGTTGTATTACGTTGCATTGGCAGCTTTAAAAATTGGGTCATTAAAGGGTTAACTAAAAATCCACTTCTTTTTATGCCCTTAACCCTCTAATGCCCAAGGCCGCCAAAAAGCGTCTTCAGATTTTAAATAGTTTTTGGCTAAATAAAAATTTTTTATTAAACCAGTAATATTGTATAGATATGTATATGTATTTCAGAAATTATCAATTGTATTTCAGAAATAATCAAATGTAAATTTTGGGTAAATTTTGGTAAAAAGAGAAGCACTAATACACTCTCATTAGCGCTCTCATTTACCCAATTCTCGAGTACGGGAACGCTTTTGGGTAAATTTCGGTAACTTTGGGTAAATTTCGGTAACATTGGGAACGTACGGGAACACACTGAGTAAAAGAAGCCCATCATCCAATTTTAATATAATTACTTTATAAGAACTCAGCATTTTAAAAGATCCTTATAAACAAAAATAGCTATTTGTATAAAAAGCAAAATTAAGGTACATCAAATGGCAATTTAAAAATACCCAGTCAAAAATCGCCAGTGGTACAAAAAATCAAGCACTGGCATACCACTGGGTAACCACGGTATTAAAAATAAATGACTGGCAGAACACTCATTTGGGACGCTTTGCCAGTGTTTGCGAAAAGCGTTTTACCAGTATATTCCCTACGGGGAATGAGGAGTCAATTGCCCTCCAAGGACCTATCCCGTGTCCGGTCAACCGAAGGCATATTACTAAATTAGTACAAATATGAACAAAAGAAAATGAATTAATTTTCTAAGTATTTTCTGATCCGTTATTTTCACTGTTGCTTTTAAAAAAACTTGACCGATACCGAAATAAAAACAAAATTCGCGGAATATTTTAAAAAATATTTTTTATTTATTTTATTCTTTTATTTATTTTTAACTTTATTTTTTACGATTTGCTTATTTTAGCTCTTATTTTAAATTTCTATAATGTTTTGCTAAGAAATTTTAAGTTTTGTATTTTCAACGTTTTTTTAATGTTAAAGCTGTTTTAGTTTTAACAATTGGTATTTCATTTAACTTTTCTTTGTAACTTAAGGGGAATTTTTTAAATTTTTATTTATATTATCAGAGGTTTTGAGGTAATTTTCTAATTTTTAATTGATTTTTTAATTTAATTTTGGCCAACGAAAAAAACAAGTTAACTGCCATTAAGGGACCTATCCCATGACCGGTCAATCGGGGGCATATTCAAGGCACTTCCACCATATTTGTGTGTGTGTTAATGTTGTTTTCTTTTCTATTTTTTTCTTTGCCATGTTTTTTTATTTGCTGTGTGTGTGTTTGTTTTTTCTTTCTCTTTTTTATTTGAACAGAAACGAAAAACATAACTTAACCATCAGCCAGCCATCACGCATAAGCAACGTTAGCTCAGACGGTAGAGCGTTTGCCTTACAAGCAGAAGGTTGTGTTATCGAGCCCTACTTCGACGCCAAGTAGATTATTTTTAATTCTTAATTTTTTATTAGTTTATTTGAAAAGCTATTTTTAGACACACCACCTTACTGCCACAATGTGTCTAAACTGTGGCAATTGGTCATTTCCAATGACAACGCCATGTTAAAGTGATATGTCTCTTTCAAACAAAAAGACCGATCAGCGACCGGTCTCCGCCCCCTTGGGACCTATCCTGCGTGTCATCTGGGACCGCTCCCTTTCCCCGTAGGGTTTTTTACAAAAATTTCGGTGGTTTATAAAAAAACCACTGGCAAAGAATTGGCTTAGAGTGATATGCCAAGGTTTGCAACCAGTGGTTATCCAGTGCTACCTAGCCAATGCTACCAGCCGTACAAAAATCAACCAATGATTTTATAAAAATGCTGACGCTTCGTTAAAAAATGTTTGTAGTCGGAAGGTTCCGAGTTCAAATCCAAATTCAAAGCAAAAATTTTTTTTTTTGGATTTTTTTTAATTTAAAATTTTTTTTGTTTTATAAAATCAATTTTTTTGTTTGTGGGAAAGCTCCTTCAATACCAACTTTTTTTTTGCCCTCCCAACACTGGCATACTAGTTACTAAAAATTGTTTGCCAGTACTAGCATTTTGGCACAGCCAGTAGTTATCCAGCTATTATCACTCATTTATGTGTTTAGCCATTAAATATTATATGTCTCGTTAGCTCAGTGGGTAGAGCAATCGTCTGCCAATGTGACGGCCTGGGTTCAAATCACGGCGGGACCAAAAAAAATACATATGAACTTTTTTTTAATTTTATTTTGGAAAATATATTTCCAGACCACCTATTTATTGGTTTTGCCAGCGTTTTGCCAACGTTTAAAAATTTTGTTCCTCCAGTGCTTTTCCGGCGCTTTTTGAACAGCCGGTCCTTTTGTCTAATGATGTTATCATTTTGGGAATGGGAAAGCACTTTTTGCCAGTACTTATACCACCTGTTAAAGTGCTTTGCCACCGCTTTCCCGTTTGTATTTTTCTGACTGGGTAGCTATGTGTAGTTTTTGGGAAAAATCTTTAATATCGCCTATGTGCATTAAAAAGCTGGATTTTATTGTGGTATAATTATGGGAAAGTGGTAAAGGAATAAATAAAAAATATAATAATAACAAAAATATAACATTAAAAAAATATCGCGAAATTACAAAATTAAACAGTTTTTTTGCTCTCCTGTAAAGTTGTGAAAAAACAAACAGCTATTTTCTTAGGCGCAGCGACGATATGTTTCCAAAAAATTTGTTTATTGTAAATAAAAAAAAAATTTTTCAATTTTGTTTTTTATGGAAATGCAAAGCAGTAAAACTTTCAAAATAAATTATGGAAAAGATAAGAAAACCATAAAGAAAACCTTCTAAAAATTAAGCGCATTACCTACTACAAGTTACTACTTTTACTACAGCTGGAAAAATTCAATACAAAAAGTAAACAAAACTTTCCAATTGTAGTAAAAGTAGTAAGAATTTCGAGTAAACGAACACAATGATTGTCTTCTTAAGATTTTCAGAGTAAATCTTGTCTTACTCTCTGTAAGTTTGTACTGAGTAATTCTTACTGCACTTGACTGAGAAAAGCAATCGAATGGACCTACTTTGAAAATATAAAAAGCGATTTAAAATAAGCAGCTGTTTAAAAATAAATTGCTATATGTTAAAATTGGTGCTAATTTCCTCCTAATTTCCTGATTTTTAGATGTGAGAATTTACCATTCGTTAGAGGTTTTCATACATAATTTTTCATACTTAATTTTTTTCTTGGAAGAGTTTAGAAAATCATTTCCATTGGTGAAGTTTTTGTTTCAAGTTGACCGGAAAATGACGTAAATTTGGTTACAGTCCTACACGCAGAAAAAAACAGGGGGAATATTACTGAAGTGCTATGTAATTATACAACTACATAATTTTCAAGTTAGTTTTACAAAGTTCTAGTAAAGTATGCACATTTTTTTGTAAAAAGTATACAATCTTTGCAAAATATATACATGTGTAGTGGAAAAAATACATATATTTTGCTAGAAAATTGTAAAACTTACTTCGAGCTTATGTAGTTGTATAATTACATAGCACTTACATAAAGTTCCCCCTGTTTTTTTTCTGCGTGTACTGACCATGTTACCAAATAGCCGTTGTCGACAAAAATTTTGAAAGCTCGAAAGACCACACTACAAATGAGATGAGTTCTAGAGGGTGACTTATTTTTTTTTTTATCAATTTATGTGTTAACACAAATTAACTTGCTCCGATTATAAATATTTCGTTTCCGTTTCATTACATTTCGTTTCTTGTGTTTAGTTTTCCTATTTCACTCGTTCTATTTCTACAATGGCTGTGTAATTCTCTCACCCTACGTTAACAGCTTATGCCTGTAAGCAGGAAACGGTATAGTTTTAAGGAAACCCAAAGATGAATTAATAATTTTTTGCTTAAATTATATTATAAAGGACGAAATCTATCAGTTGCAACATTAAAAAATATCATTTTACCATAAAAAGGGCGCGAACAAAATTTCAATTTTCTATTTGCACCCACATTTTATATATTATATGCGTTCCCGTACGTTAATGCGGGTACCCGCGGGAACACAAAACAGCCCAAACAACAACAATTTACACGCAATTTTGAGAACGGGAACGCTTTTGGGCTAGTTTGTTTCACCACGGTAAAGTACGGGAACAGACATGATTTTTCACACTAACTGAGAGGACTACATTCTCTTTATTCTCTAAACTCTTTGATTTCTATTATATCTTGTTCTCGCTCTTTTGTTTAAAATGAGCAAATGCCGGAGCGAGCTACCTAATTCTATCCCTGATAACACACTCAACTATTTTCTCATTCGTTTTTTACATTTCTTTTAAATCTTAAAAATAAATTTAATGATTTTTTTGTTTTACAGGATTTTGATATTGCTGGTTCTTATGATCCCATGTTACCAGATTCTGAATGTGTTAAGATTGTGGCAGAAATCTTAGATACACTAGATATTGGTGACTATGTGATAAAACTAAATCATCGTCAATTACTGGATGGCATGTTTGAAGCCTGTGGTGTGCCAGACGATAAATTTCGATCAATCTGTTCGGCTGTTGATAAATTGGATAAAGTAAATATTTGATACATTTTATCCAACATAAAGCTGCCACATTATATTTAACTATTCAATTATTACTTTTTCAGTCACCTTGGACTGAAGTCCGTCGAGAAATGATTGATGAAAAAGGTTTAGATGCAGCTACTGCCGACCAAATTGGTGAATATGTCCAATTAAGTGGTGGCTCTGAGTTGGTAGAAAAGCTTTTAGCTGATCCTAAGTTAAAAGCTGTTACTGCCGCTGTTAAGGGTCTTGAGGGCATGCAGTTATTACTTAAATATTGCAATGCTATGGGTCTTACGAATAAAATAAGTTTTGATCTAAGTTTGGCACGAGGCTTAGACTACTATACTGGCGTTATTTATGAATGTGTTCTTAAGACTGAACCGAAAATTTTAGCAAATGGTTCCACAGAAGAACAAGGAACTGTTGGTTCTGTAGCTGGTGGAGGCCGTTATGATAATTTGGTTGGTATGTTTGATACCAAAGGCAAACAAGTACCCTGTGTTGGTGTTTCCATAGGTGTGGAACGTATATTTTCGTTATTGGAAGCTAAAGCAGCAGCCATGGGTATAAAACAACGAACAAATGAAGTGGAAGTATATGTAGCCTCTGCCCACAAGGGTTTACATGAGAAACGTTTAACCATTTTAAATGACTTATGGAATCAAGGTGTAAAGGTAAGTTAAGATGATCACTTTAATATTAATGCACATTTTCGAGATTTAAAACCTATATTTTTGTTTTTTCTTTCCAGGCCGAACATTCTTATAAGTTAAATCCCAAGCTATTAGCACAACTTCAACATTGCGAAGAGCATCAAATTCCTTTGGCTGTAGTTTTCGGAGATTCTGAATTGGAAAAGGGGATTGTCAAACTTCGTGAAGTTGGCAGCCGCAAAGAAGAAAACATTCCATTAGCCAATTTGGCTGATGAAATAAAAAAAAGATTACGAAACTAGAATCACATGGCTTTATATTAATATACATTTTTTATAGTTTTCAACTTATTTATTTTTAATGTATTTATTATGACACCGATTGCAAAACTTATGAATGGATTATGGAAACATTTTGTGGCGCCTTTACGAAGCAAAGATTGCTTGAAAAAAAAAAACATTTACCAAAACCAGAGATTCATTATTAAATATATGATCTAATTAATGATTATTATCAAATCCTGTGTATTATTTAAATAGGTTTTATATAAAAAAATGTCTTTAACATGGGGTTTATAGAAGACGTTCGTTGTCACACGAATGAGTGACTACATGTATTTTGTTTTTGTGTTGCATGTATTTTGTTATTGTATTTTCGTTTGTATGAGGCAAAACATCATCTAGAAACACCACCTAAATGTTAGTGCTAGAATCTGGAAAGATTTAATTTAGATTATCGTGTCTATTCCTACGAAATGTATATGGTAGCAGTCAGTAGAGAAAACTTAAGGCAAGAATACACGTCCAATATTACTGAACAAGTTTTCAAAAATCAAACAGAACATTTTCTTTTTATACTAAATTTGCACCTAACCAAAAACCAGTAGTTTTTGAAAACCACTTGAATCAAAAAGTAAGTTTTCAAAAACTACTAGTTTTTCGTTGTAGTGTAAATTGGGTTTTAAATACTTTGTTCTGAATAGTTGATTTTAAAAACATTGATCAATAACACTATGCGACAGTCAAAATCGGGATGGGATGAAACCAACGGGAAATGTTATATCGGTCAAAAACAAGTTATACGTGTCCCGGCGTTTCGCTGGGTCACCCCTAGGAATCGAGATATATCTTTTTTTTTTTTTTTGACATAACTCGAGAACCACTAGTCCGATTTTGCTCAAACAATTTTAAAAAAATTAAAAATTACAATTCCTTTAATCTGTTCATATAACGTTTTTCTATATACTCAACAGTTTTGCCGGTAAAAATAAATGTTTGTTACCGCTACCATAAAAATCAATAACCTTTTGTTTATTACTTTTTTTTTTAATATTTTAGGCAAAAAATATTTTTTTCTTCATACATTTATTTTTACCGGCAAAACTGTTGAGTATATAGAAAAACGTTATATGAACAGATTAAAGGAATTGTAATTTTTAATTTTTTTAAAATTGTTTGAGCAAAATCGGACTAGTGGTTCTCGAGTTATGTCCACCAAAGGTCAAATCGATATATCTCGATTACTAGGGGTGACCTAGCGAAACGCCGGGACACGTATAACTTCTTTTTTACCGATATAACTTTCCCCGGTAGTTTGAACTCCTACCATTTGTCTCACAGTGTAATTGGTCCATTCAATTACTTTTCTCAGTCACGTCCAGTAAGAATTACTCAGTACAAACTTACAGAGAGTAAGACAAGATTTCCTCTCAAAAAAAATTTCCCAAACATGTACGCGAACAGAAAATTTGCAACAATTTGCAAGTTTGTAGACACAGCTGAATACAACATCAAATCTACAAATAAATTTTAACTGGCCGCTATGGAAGAAGAGAATTTTTCATGTTAAATCTTAAGCAGACAATTTTTAGAAGGTTTTCTTATCTTTTCCATAATTTATGTTGAAAGTTTCGCATTTCCATAAAATAACATCCCAACAAACCAAACGATATCGTTTCGAATTCGTAATGATGAGTCGATGATACGTTTGTCCGAGAATGATATCATTAACGATTCATAAGTAATAGGTACTGTGCAGAAAAATTACTGTTTCCAATTATTCGACATAGGCGGTTAACCGGTTAATGCATTATTCGAAAAATCACTAAAATTGATTAACCGGTTGTTCGTATACAAACTTTCTTGGGAGATGTAAGAAAATTTAGATTTCCTATGGAAGTAACATGTCATTTGAGAGTTGTGTGACACAAATTTAAAACAAATGAAACTTTGTCTTCGAGGACATTAAAATATAATTTCCATTAGTTTTAATTATAAAAAGAATTAAAACAGAAATGGAAAACTCTCTATTATATTTTCTAAAGCATATATAGCGCCTTGAAGCTGCTCTAGCCAGACATATCGTGTGTTTTGAGAATTTAAAAAAAATTTATTTTGGCCTTTTGCGATGTTTTTTTAAGCTTTTTTTTAGAAATTTTGATTTTTTGTTATAATATCTGCAAAAAATGTATTAAAAATTAATTGCAGAAAGGTAAAATAACAGCCGTTTTTAAGAGAAACGCTTTTTGGTAAAATTGGGATCCCAATGTTGAGTACCCGAACACAGCTATTGGGATCCCGCGGGATCCCAATTTTACCAAAAAGCGTTTTCTTACTACATGAGAGTAAATGAGAGCTGTCATGAGAGAGTAATATTCTTGTTCTTCTTGCACGAAAAAGCCCAGACTTTTTTTCGTGTAAATTTGGGTAAATTGTTTTTATCAGCTGTTATATCATCAGTTGGGTGCAACTAGTTCAATTGAACTATTCACTAATTTGAACCAAAGACCTAGTTCACAACTAATAGCTTTTTTAGTTCAATTGATCATTTCATTCATTCAGAAAATATGTTTATCATTTACAAAAATTAGTATAATAGTTGCAAAAACCTATCGGTGATTTTACAACTCCATAAAATTACCGACAATTTTCTGAAGACGCTTGTTTAAATGTGTTAAAGAGATAAATATGTAAATAAATTGAAGCTTTTGTTTAATATTAAAATCTGTTCCAAATTTAATAAACTATGTATTCCTTTTTGTAAATAGAAATGCCTAAAAAGGAAATTTTAATTAAATTTTTGATTTAAAAAGGGGTTTAACTAGAAAAGCTATCTACACCTTTTGCAATTGTAATTCAGAAAATATCAATTGAAATTCAGAAAATATCAATTGAAATTCAGAAAACATCAATTGAAATTCCGAATTTCCATTTGAAATTCAGAAAACATCAATTGAAATTCAGATTTTCCAATTGAAATTCAGAAAATATCATTTGAAATTCGGAAAATGTCAATTGAAATTCAGAAGATATCATTTGATATTCAGAAAATATCATTTGGAATTAAGAAAATATCATTTGAAATTTAGAAAATATCAATTGATATTCAGAAAATATCATTTGAAGTTCAGAAAATATCAATTGAAATTCAGAAAATATCAATTGAAATTCAGAAAATATCAATTGAAATTTAGAAATCGTCATTTGAAATTTAGAAAATATCAATTAAAATTCAGAAATCGTCATTTGAAATTCAGAAAATATCAATTGAAATTCAGAAAATATCAATTGAAATTCAGAAATCGTCATTTGAAATTCATAAAATATCAATTGAAATTCAGAAATCGTCATTTTAAATTCAGAAAATATCAATTGAAATTCAGAAATCATCATTTGAAATTCAGAAAATGTCAATTGAAATTCAGAAATCGTCATTTGAAATTCAGAAAATATCAATTGAAATTCAGAAAATATCAATTAAAATTCAGAAAATATCAATTAAAATTCAGAAAATATCAATTAAAATTCAGAAATCGTCATTTGAAATTCAGAAAATATCAATTGAAATTTAGAAAATATCAATTGAAATTCAGAAACCGTCATTTGAAATTCAGAAAATATCAATTGAAATTCAGAAAACATCATTTGAAATTCAGAAATCGTCATTTGAAATTCAGAAAATATCAATTGAAATTCAGAAAACATCAATTGAAATTCAGAAAATATCAATTGAAATTCAGAAACCGTCATTTGAAATTCAGAAAATATCAATTGAAATTCAGAAAACATCAATTGAAATTCAGAAAAATGTAAACACATTTTTTAAAAGAATCCGTCCAAGATAATGTTATCCCCTATAAAAATTTATATATGGGGTTTATCAAAATAAGTAAAATTCATTTTACTCACGCAAGTGAAAAATATTTAAAATTTGTGTGCCTCAATGATTTATTGTAACGAATTATGGCTCAATTAGACATTGAAACGTAACGCTGATATTAACGACTATTATTTGGCTTTAAATTTCAGCCTTACATTTTGGAGCTATAATTCGTAACAAGAAAGAAATTATTCTACCTAAAATCATTGAGGCACACAAATTTTAAATAATTCTCACTCGCGTAAGTAAAATGAATTTTACTCTCACTTATTAATCAAACGTATTTTGATAAAATCCATATATAAATTTTTTATAGGGTATAACATTATCTACCTGGCCGGATTCTATAAAAAAATCTGTTTACATTTTTGTAATTTCAATTGATGTTTTCTGAATTTCAATTGATTTTTTCTGAATTTCAAATGATATTTTCTGAATTTCAAATGATATTTTCTGAATTTCAAATGATATTTTTCGAATTTCAATTGATATTTTCTGAATTTCAAATGACGATTTCTGAATTTTAATTGATATTTTCTGAATTTTAATTGATATTTTCTGAATTTTAATTGATATTTTCTGAATTTCAATTGATATTTTTAGAAATTCAATTGATGTTTTCTGAATTTCAATTGATATTTTCTGAATTTCAAATGACGATTTCTGAATTTCAATTGATATTTTCTGAATTTCAAATTACAATTTCTGAATTTCAATTGATATTTTCTGAACTTCAAATGACGGTTTCTGAATTTCAATTGATATTTTCTGAATTTTAAATGATATTTTCTAAATTTCAATTGATATTTTCTGAATTTCAAATGACAATTTCTTAATTTCAATTGATATTTTCTGAATTTCAAATGATATTTTCTGAAATTCAAATGGAAATTCTGAATTTCAATTGATCTTTTCTGAATTTCAAATGGAAATTCTGAATTTCAATTGATATTTTCTGAATTTCAAATGGAAATTCTGAATTTCTATTGATATTTTCTGAATTACAATTGCAAAAGGTGTAGATTTTTACAACAAATTGAACAAGAACTAGAAAGAGCGCTCACCAAACCGAACTATAATGCACAAATCTATTGACGTTTGTTTTTCGGGCTTCAAATGTGGTTTTTCGCGTTCGTTTACTTTTGTGCATTTTTGTCATTTCGTGAGAGTATTTCTTGTTAACTCTCATTTTACCGAACTTGACCCAAAAAGTAAAGAAACAGACCTAATGTGTTTATAACTTTGAAAAAATGTTTAGTCTTTTTCTTAACCTCAAACCTACATAATTGAAAATTAATAAAAAATGCATAAATTACAATAGCTCTGTTCCACATACGTTACCGCGGGTGCCCGCGGGAACCCAATCTTACCAAAAAGCGTTTCTATTGTTAAAAATTGGGTAAATGAGAGCGTTGATGAGAGAAAAATTTGTCTCTCATTTTACCAGAAGTTACCCGTACTTTTTTTCTCGGGTAAAATGATAAAACTGTCAAATCACTTGTTGTTTATAAATCAGCTGTTTTAAATTTGTAAAAATACTTAAAATAATAACAAAAGTTGTAAACATTAATTAATATCGTTAACAAATACCACGTTCTAACACTTTCTCTTTATTCCCTTCGATATTTTATTTGTCAAAATAGCTTTTGTTTATATGAATAACTTTGACGTTTATTTTTGGGCTTGAAATGTGGTTTTGTGCGTTCCCGGTATTGTGAGCAATTTTACCATTTTTTGAGATAATTATTTGTTTACTCTCATTTTACCAGACTTTACCCAGAATTACGTGGAATAAACCTAATATTAATTGCATTTGGTCTATCCCAGCAAAAAAATACCTGACCAAGATCCGTAAAATCACCTATACTGTTCGGCACGAATGCGTTCAAATTGAGGTGAAAAACGCATTTTTTTAACATTGGCTTGTCATAGGAGAGATGTTTATGCTACTTTCAGTTTCCTTTGCACGTCATAAAAATGAGTGCTTGGATGTTCTTTTTTATATAGGAACGCAATTCATTTCTTTTACTATCTAAGGAGAGATGAAAAGTACCTTCTTGGGAATGCATTCAAAAGTCATAAATATCACTTCTTAAATATATATTTGAATGTATTCACAAGAAGTTACTTTTCATCTCTCCTTAGATAGTAAAAAAATGAATTACTTTCCTATATAAAAAAGAACATCCAAGCACTCATTTTTATGACGTGTAAAGCAGACTTAAAGTAGCATAAACACCTTCTCTCCTATGACAAGCTAATGTTAAAAAATGCGTTTTTCTCCTCAATTTGAACGCATTTGTGCCGAACAGTATAGGTGCTTTTACGGATCTTGGTCAGGTATTTTTTTGCTGAGAAGTAAAGAAGTTTTTAATTAATGGCATTTTGGAAGTCATTTAAAATACGTTTATTGAAAGTAAGAAATCAGCATATATAGCTACTTTATATGCAGTGAAAAAGGCATTATTGTAGGATGCATTCGGTTTTTTTGCTGGGATATGACGCGTTTGAAAAAACAACACTTTACTAAGAAAATGAAGATAATTACTGTTGTTGATGTTACTAATTTCTGCTTGCAAAAATGCACATATCGGCTTTGGTTTCGACATACATATGTAGTAGACAACGACCATAATTTTAAAATTTAAACGGTATCACACTTTGGAATAATTTTAGATTTGGGGGGACATTTCTTTCGTAAAATATAAATCTGATTGTTCCCCATTAGATTTTATATAGAAAATATTATCTAATCTTATCTATGGACCAGTACATAAGAAAATCTCAAAATTATTAATTTTCTTCTGCCACTTATTTATTCTATTTCTAGCTAATAGCAGACTTATTAATTGGTTGTGTACAATTTATTGAGAACAAAAAATGCCGGATTTATTTGTAAATACATTTGTTAATGCTTCGAGGATTTTAAACCCGCCTAAAAAGCGTGGTAAACCTAGAGGCAGAAAACCAAAAGTTAAAAAGCAACCTACGGTTATGTATGATCCTGAACCACAGTCTTCTACATCAATACAACCGCCTCCTCCTCCACCAAAACTTTACAACGATTATGTTAACGAATATCATCATCAGCAGCAGCAGCCACATACACCCTATCAAATAGTACAATATAGTTTAGGCTATGAAGATATAGCTGGTATAACTAAGGTAAGTGGTGATTTATTGAGAATAAAAATTGATTTAAGACATGTAAACAAAATTAAAACAGCCAAGTTCTATTTTCTGAATTTCAAGAATTATTACGAATTTTATCATTTTGGGGCTTTATTAAATTAATCATCAATTAATAATATTATTATATATTTTTACAACAAATGTAAGAATATGGTTTTTGTAAAGCGAATAAAACGCCATTTTTTATTTTTTCTTTCTTTGCTGTGTTAATTTTTACTCGCGCTCTTCTTAATCTTCCATGTGTCGACACAAAAAATCTGCTGTCTGTTCCTCATTCTTTTCACAGGCTATATAGGCTTGTAAGACAATTTCACGGGGAAATCCTAAGGCCACCAAACGATCAACAGCTTGTCTTTCATCTTCGGTAAGAACAATTTCAACAACATCTTCTCGAGGTTCAGCTCCACCACCTCCCTCAGTTGATTCCACACCGGCTTCCTCATTGAGCATAGCAACAAATTCATCTTGATGTTCTCGTATAACTGCCAATAAAGCTGGATTAGTTTCACCAATACGTGCCAAAACACTGCTTAGAAGTTCCGGACGTTGACGTATAACACGGCGCATTTGATTGAAACGTGGATCTTCCCGCAAAAAGTTCAAGGGATTGGGGCCACCAATATTGGGCGGTGGTATTCCAGTTGGAATTGCCGAGGCAGGTGTAACAGGTGGAGTGGCACCCATCATATCTGGTATATCGGGTATACCTTCAATTAGATACTCAATAGCCCGATCGGGATTATTAAAACTGGCCAATAGCGCACGACGTACATCAGATTCTGGATATCCCATACTCATAATTTCACGAACCATAGATTCATTAGCAGCTGCCGTTGGGGAAATATCCAAAACATCTAAAACATTGCCAATTCCTGTAGGTGCTGGAGTTGTACTCTCACTAGTAGCCGGTGATGCGGTTGTTGTAGAAGTAGTTATAGCACTTGCAGATGTAGTTGCTGGCTTTTCTTTTTCCTTTTCTTGGGATTTTTCTTCAGTCTTTGGTTGTGAAGCAGTTGCCGTAGATTGACTCTGTTCACTAGATTTCGAGCTCTCAGTTTTAGCTACCTCTGGTTCGGCAGCCTTAGCCGTTTGCGGTGCTGCTGCTGCGGATGCTGTAGTGCCGGCTGGTACTTTTTTAGCCATTACCACCAAGAACTTCTTCTCGTCGATACTATAAGATTTCAGTACATTATCATTGTCAAGCACACGTCCGGCGTAAATAAGTTGTTGTAGTTCTGGTTGCACAGCCACCTCGGGCATTTTTTGCAAATGTGCTTTCAAGTCCCAAACTGTTTTGGTATCATCAAATTCAACATAAAATGTTTTCTGGTCGAGTGTTTTAATAGTCAATTTCATGATTGAAATTTCCGGTGTTTTTTCTCCTTAAACTTTTTGGTTTCCTTACACCTTTTTCTGGTTGAATTCGGTTTGATTTCTAGTAATTTTTTATGATTTAATTCTTCATAAATTATTTTTCGCTATTTTCACCAATAAACGATTTTTTCCAATAAATTTACCCAAAAAAAATGACGGCAGATTAAAACAGGGACGATGTGTCAGCAAATGTTTAAAAACATATGTTTTTTACAATTTTCTTGTTTTGTTGCTTTTTTCTTCGCCATAAATAGTAACGAATATGATGGTTATGGACTATATTTGCAAAATTAAATGTATTTGGTAGCAAGTAACCGTTATGCGGAAAATTGAAGCAAGAGTTGCCACACAACTGCAGACACTTGTAGTTATTTATTATTAGGCCGGAGCGATTTCGAAATTTTGTGAAATTTCAACAATGCTGCACGGAAAAAAGTATTATATAATTATAGTTGTATTGTAATTGATAAATACAACTTAATGTTTTTTAAGTTAAGAAATACATGTACATTTATCTATTTTTAGATTTTGTCAACTTGCCTTAGTTTCTTTTGTAATTTAACAAAATAAGTTACCTAAGTTTTTTTCTTTCGTAACTTTGGGAAAAACTGCGGATACAAAAACCATTTTTGGAAAGATTTAGTTAAAATTGTAAATATTTTTTTTTTAACTTTTGCGTCTCATTTAAAAAAATTGAAACTTTCTGTTATTAACGGTGGGCCTCATACGGAAGTTTGAGTTATCTAATATGGGGCATATAGACGATCAAGCATGCTGCACAGCTTGATAAATACAACTTAATGTTTTTTAAGTTAAGAAATACATGTACATTTATCTATTTTTAGATTTTGTCAACTTGCCTTAGTTTCTTCTTTTGTAATTTAACAAAATAAGTTACCTAAGTTTTTTTCTTTCGTAACTTTGGGAAAAACTGCGGATACAAAAACCATTTTTGGAAAGATTTAGTTAAAATTGTAAATATTTTTTTTTTAACTTTTGCGTCTCATTTAAAAAAATTGAAACTTTCTGTTATTAACGGTGGGCCTCATACGGAAGTTTGAGTTATCTAATATGGGGCATATAGACGATCAAGCATGCTGCACAGCTTGGCTTGATGGTTCCGTGTATTAGTTTTTGTAATTTCCATCAAACAAGGCATTAAATGCCCATACTTTAATTTAAAAGATCTTGATGTGTGGGATTGTAAAATAAATAAATAATTTCAATTTCAAATGCTGCACATGTTGTGCAACATGCTTGACCATCTATAAGCCGCTATAGTTAACCCAAAAATTTTATATTGTTCTATATACAAGTTTTTACATTTTCTTTTGTTTAATAGTTAAGGCATGCTTGGGACTAGTTAATTGAATGGAACAATTAATTGATGATTTAATTGGCATTACAATTGGCCAATGCCAATGAAATTTTTTGGCATTACAATTGATCAATGCCAATGAAATTTTTTTTGCAATTGGCATTGTTCAATGCTTAAATGCCCAATTATAATTGTTGGAACAAGCATTTGTTTTCATGTTTCGATAAAAGAACAAATTAAGAAAAAAAATTAAAAATTCGCCTGTTTTTTATCTTATGTTCGCTATTTTGTCAAATTTATATTACTAGAGGCTGATCAATCTAGACTAACCAGTGTTAAAAGAAGAGTGAACAGCAGTACTTGATAAAACTTGATAAATTAGCGAATATTTACAGTGTTTATAGCTCAGAAATTTTACATTCTTGCCTTAATGCCCTTTTTGTAAAACAATATTATATGTATATAATGCTTTTTTCTTCAATTACATGTAAATTTCATTACCATTACGTGTACATTTCATTACCATTGTTTTAATCAATGTCAATTGAAAAAAAATTCATTGAGATCAAGTAATGCCAATTAAATTTCAATGCCAATAAAAAATTCGCAAGTATGAGTTAAGGTCACGGCGCCGTAAAGATGTCTTAATTTTTTCCTGAGATTCTGTGCTCGTTGATATAATATAAAACAACAATATAAAATTATACATAAAACTTGACTTTTTTATTTGTATTTGTGACGCAAGTTATTGCCAATTTTGTTTGTTTTGTAAAATATTTTAAGTACTAAAAAAACCAGGGTTGGCAGGCAATACCGCTAAAATACCGTTATCGATTCAAAACCCTTTCAACTGACTACCGTTACACCTAAAATACCGTTACCGAAATAACTGAAATACCGTTATCCTTAAAATACCGTAACCGAAATAACTCAAATACCGTTATCCTTAAAATACCGTTACCGAAATAAATGAAATAGCGTTACCCTCAAAATACCGTTACCGAAATAACATAAAATATCGTTACCCTAACGATAACCGTATTCGTTTCGGTTACCATCCATGAAAAAAACCACACTTTTATAGTTTTTTTTAAATAAGTAAAAAATGTTCTGTTTTTAATCTCGTTTGTTTTTTGTAAAAAAAAATTGCGGGATGCATCGAAATAACTGACTACCTTTACCCTTAAAATACCGTTATCGATATAACTAAAATACCGTTAACCTTAAAATACCGTTACCGAAATAACCCAAATATCGTTATCTTTAAAATACTGTTACCGAAATAACTCAAATACCGTTATCCTTAAAATACCGTTACCGAAATAAATGAAATAGCGTTACCCTCAAAATACCGTTACCGAAATAACATAAAATATCGTTACCCTAACGATAACCGCATTCGTTTCGGTTACCATCCATGAAAAAAACCAAACTTTTATATAGTTTTTTTTTTTAAAATAAGTAAAAAATGTATTTTGCTAATTTTACCAACTCTGTTTTAAAGTATTGTAAAATGCTTTTTGAAATCAACAACGAAAATTAGTAAAAAATTTAGTAATTTATAAAATGATAATAGCAAAAAAGTTTACTAAAGTACAAATATATTTTTACTAACAAGTAGTATAAAAATAGTAAAGAGAAATACATAGGAACCCGTTTACAAAAGTTTCTAGTACAATTTTTCAGCAGTTTTGACCAAAATGAGTTCACCCTTTTTTATAATACATAAACCAGGGCTAATTTTTAAATATATAGGGTTTTCCAATAAGGGCTTGACAAAATTTTTGTTTAAATAACGTACGTCGCGTCAAATGGTCCATCGGCTTCAATTCTTGAGTCAGCTTGACCTTGTATGGGTGGAAACCAAGATCTTTACGCAAAATACGCCACAAAGTGGTCTCGGCCATGCCCAGTTCTTGAGAACGCCGCGGAATCGACTGATTTGGATCGTTTGCTACGGACGCCTGAACGGCAGCGATATTTTCGTCACTTCGACCAACCCGTTGTCTCACTGGCACAGCAGCATCACACAATGAATATGTAGACTCAAATTTTTGCACTAAACTTGTTATTGCTTGTCTACTAGGGCGAGAATAACGACCGAAAATTCGTGTTAACGCTCTTAAAGTTGCGGTCACCGACTCCGAATTTCGGTAGTACATTTTTTCATACGTTGTTCGTTCGTGTCCTTTACCATGATGAAAATGTTGAGTTTACTGAAAAAAAGGAAAATAAAACGGCATTCACACCTAAATCTTAAACACGTGTTTAGCTAAAACGAGTGTAAAAGAATAAAGAACTGTTGTAGTAGAATAAAAAGCTAAAATACGTGTTTTAGCTAAACACGTGTTTAAGAATTAAGTGTGAATGCAGCCTAAAACAGTTAGATGATCAGTGAAATAGGGCGGTCACAAACTAAATTCAAAGTTGTCAAGTACCTATTGGAAAACCCTTTATATATACCCTACACCACTACATAAATGAGGTATAATGAGTTTGTGCTGATGTTTGTGACACCAAAAAATATTGGACATAGACCCACCTTTTAATATACCGATCTACTCAGAATCACTTTTAAAGTCGATTAAGCTATGCCCGTATGTCTGTCCATGTATTCTTGTTCGTACGCTACAGGTCGCAAATATTAAGATACATTTATTAATATTGGTACACCGACACTAAAGGAGAAAGGCTATTGATTTGTGTTAAAATCGGCCTAGTGCCCATGTAAAGGTCTCGCCAAAAATTGGCTCTTTTTCTTGTTTGCAGGTCGCAAATATGCTCAGGGACAAAGACTTTGTTTAGAATCGGTATATGTTTATACCAAAGCTGTATAGTTACTTAAAAATATTTACTACTATTTTATTTAAGTTCAAGTATAAATATTTTATTAATTACTTAAAAATGTTTTTTAAATAACAAATATTTCTATTTCAGTTTTGAAATATTAATATTTTTTATTTATTTCAAATAATTTGAAATAAGTAAATAAATATTAATATTTCAAAGCTTAAATATAAATATTTTGAAAATATTAATATTTCAAAGCTGAAATATAAATATTATGAAATATATGAAATATGTAGTTAAGTAATATACTTAGCTACATTTTTGAAATAGTTTGAAATATTTGAAATATTTTAATATTTAAAAATATTTCAAATAAATATTAAATAAATATTTCAAATATTTGAAAATATTTCAAATACTTCAAAATGTTTAAAAAATGTAGCTAAGTATATTACTTAACTACATATTTCATATAATTCAAAATATTTATATTTCAGCTTTGAAATATTGCCCCTTAATTCATAAATTCTTTGTAAAGTTATAGCAGGTTTATAAAACGTCATTTTTTTCATACAAAATTTGTTCAATAAACCTTCTATAAGTTTACAAAGTGTTTATGAATTTAGGGGCTAATATTTATTTACTTACTTCAAATTATTTGAAATAAATAAAAATTATTATTACCCGGGTAAAAATCTTAATATGGTGTCATATATAATTATATCTTATTTGATAAATCCCAATATTCAACCACATACAGCTTGATCCGAAAAATGGGTCATCTACATGTGTCTAATTATATAAAATTAGATATAATTTGATACAGTTTGATCCGAGATTTGAAAATATCTGATTTTATATAATTTTGTCTGATAGTAGGTATACTTTTTATGCATACCAGCTATTAAATTGACATTGAAATTTGTATAGTTTGAACAATTTTAAAGGCGCAAATTTTATAACATAGAATAAAAATTTAGTTGAATGCTTTTGTTTTCTAAATCAAACGCATCATTTTTAACATGATTTTAGATGCAAAAAAATCACGTGAAAATTAATTTGCAGACTACTAAATTTGATGTTGAACTATATATTAATTTCTACGGGATTATATTGAAAGTTATATAAAATTACAAGTATATATTTTTAGTATGACGACACATACAGTGTTATATAACTTAGTATCGAACCATATATAATCATATCGGTCACTACATATATTTTGATTAGTTTTATATGGCTTATGTAGTTATATATGGAGTCAGATTTGGGGATATGTAATAACATCATTTACCATACAAAAAATTCGTTGAAAAAATAATATCATATGTAGTTGTATATAATGATATGTGTCTTAATGTGACTCCATTCATTGTCAGATACATATAACCCAATCACATTATATATGACAATATATAACTATTTTTACTCGAGCTATTTCAAATTTACAAATATTAATAATTGGATATTTCACATAATTGGATATTTCACAAAAAAAAGTCGGTAAAGTCAGCAAAAAATGTTGCTATGTCAGCAAATTTTTAGTCAGGAGCGTGCTTACAAAAAAGTTGGTAATTATAACAAAAGTCGTTTGCTGAAAATCAGCAAGCTGATTTTTATCAAAAAATAGTAATCTCAGCAAAAGTTTTGCTAACACTTAGTTGATTACAAATGACAAAAATCCTTGCCAAAATCAATAAAACTTTTTGCTGAATATCAGTATACTGAAAAAAAACTTAAAAAATTTGCAGAGAAATTGTTATTTAGTTAATTTATTTGCTGAAAATTTAAGTCTCAAAATTGTGTTTTTTTTGGTGATTCTTTCGAACATTAGCTCTGTTTCTTTACTTTTTGGGTAAAGTTCGGTAAAATAAGAGTTAACAAGAAATACTCTCCCCAAATAACAAAAATGCACAAAAGTAAATGAACGAAAAACCACATTTGAAGCCCGAAAAACAAATGTCAATAGATTTGTGCATTATAGTTCGTTTTGGTGAGCGCTCTTTCTAGTTCTTGTTCAATTTGTTGTAAAAATCTTAATAGCTTTTCTAGTTAAACCCCTTTTTAAATAAAAAATTTAATAAAAATTTCCTTTTTAGGCATTTCTATTTACGAAAAGGAATACATAGTTTATTAAATTTGGAAAAGATTTTAATATTAAACAAAAGCTTCGATTTATTTACATATTTAACTCTTTAACACATTTAAACAAGCGTCTTCACAAAATTGTCGGTAATTTTATGGAGTTGTAAAATCACCGATAGGCTTTTGCAACTATTATACTAATTTTTGTAAATGATAAACATATTTTCTGAATGAATGAAATGATCGATTGAACTAAAAGAGCTATTAGTTGTGAACTATGTCTTTGGTTCAAATCAGTGAAGAGTTCAATTGAACTAGTTGCACCCAACTGATGATATAACAGCTGATTAAAACAATTTACCCAAATTTACACGAAAAAAAAGTCTGGGCTTTCTCGTGCAAGAATAACAAGAATATTACTCGCTCATGACAGCTCTCATTTACCCAATTGTGTAGTAAGAAAACGCTTTTTGGTGAAATTGGGATCCCGCGGGATCGAACACAGTTATTATTTAGGAAACTTCGTAAAATTAAAAATGTCCAGACTTAGTAGACAATTATAAAAAACAAAAAAGGATATAAATTACGGCTTTTATATTATAAAAACCTTTTTCTTAACACAAAAAAAAATTACAAAATATTATGGCGTCGTATTGTTTTATGTACACTCAAAAAATTTTGTGACAGTTACTACATGACAGTTGTTTGTGTAGTAATCAGTAGTTGTTGTTTTTAACAGTAATTACAATTGTTTTTCTATAGAAAAATGCAAAACAACTTTTATTACGGTTATTTAAGAAAACAACTAACGAAAAGTATTGTAATTTCGTAACAGTTTTTTAAATTAATATCATAATAAACAACTACCAAAATAGTATTTTTTACAGTAAACAGTAGTTTTTGTTAGTTATTTAAAAAATAAAAAATTTCGTTGAATTTTAAAAATTCTAATAATTGTTATTATTGACATATTTCTACCCCTAAATTCATAAACGCTTTGTAAATTTATAGGAGGTTTATTGAAAAAATTTTGTATGAAAATGACGTTTTGTAAACCTGCTATAACTTTACAAAGCATTTATGAATTTAGGGGCTAGTTTGCAAATGAAAATCAGAAACTTGTATTGTATCTCCAATGCATAAAAGAATAATAATTGGAGAACGGTTTGGAATTTTTACTTCGAATTTTAAATAGGCTGAAGTAATAACACATATTTTTAAAATCGAGAGAAAAAAAATTATTTTTATACACTACACCACTACGTGGTCAGTGTATAATAAGTTTGTGCTGATGTTTGTAACACCAAAAAATATTGGACCTAGACCCACCTTATAGTATCCCAGTGTAGAAACGGTAATGACATATCATTATTTTTTGGAGTACCAGTAATGACACCCACTTACGTTCTGCATTATTTTAAAACATATAATAATGAGTTACTGATAAGGACTTATTTTTATCATTATTTCAAATAGAAAATAATTTTTTAGATTTTTTTGAAAATTTTTTGAAATCTATTTTTAGACTCAATATTTTTTAATCACTGGTAAGGATATATGTAACCACATATTTTTTGATTTTTTGTATGTTGGCGAGTAAGCTACTTGTGTGCAGCAGGTCAATTGTGTTTTTACTATTAAATATTACATGTCGATATAGCTCAGATGGTAGAGCTGTTGACTGGCAATCTGTAGACCGAGGTTCGATTCCCGCACCAGCAAATTTTATTAAAAAAAAAAAAATACAATAAAAAATATTTTTTTTTATATAATTTATTTTTTAGAAAATCTATTTTTAGACTCATTATTTTTGTCAGTACTGGTAAGCACATAGGTAACGATATATTTTTTGATTTTTCGTATGCTGGTGTGTAACGACAACTCATTATTTTTCGCGACATCGCCATATAAAGGTAATAAGAAATGTAATAACAAAAGTAACTAGTTAGCATTACCAAGTATGTAGTTACATAACCACATATCTGGTAATGATTTTCTACACTGGGATGTAAGTGTGGGTACTCAAATTAAAGGAAATTGTCTCACGATTTCAAAAATTTTATTTTTTTTTAATCTATAAAAAGAATAAAAGTTAACAGCGCATATTTTTGTTGTTTCTAAGCCCGTATGATATTAGCATTTTTCTTCACTTTTTCTTGACTTTGTTTTAGAATTTTTATTTGATTTTCTTCTATTTCTTTTTGGAATTTGATTTTCTTCTATAACCAAACCCTTCAATAAAAACCCTAAAAATGTCAAGAATAGTGAAGAAAAGCTAGTGTCATATAGGCTTTATGATTATTGCTTAAAACTATAACAAAAACAAGTTTAAGAATGAAATAAATAATAAATAATTAATTTTAATTGTTTTAACTTCTGTTTTCTTGTTTGTAAAACATTTTTTTTAACTTTATTTCCCCACTTCCTTCATTTTATCTCGTTCGCTGTTCAATTTCTTCAAATTCCTTGTTTTTCTCTCATTCGTTTGTGAAATTTTTGTAGGAAATTACGTGTTCTTAAAAGACAGTAATGGATACCCCTGGCATAAACCTTAAAGCTCGTTGGAACGAGGTACTCACCACAAGACCATTCAACTTAAAACGTTGATTAAAAGTGGTCTAAGTAGTACACCAACGTTAAAAAAGCTTAAGCGTTCACTAAAATACTGGCCCTATATATTTAGATTTATGATTAAACCTTAACATTTTCGCCACTCAGCGTCACATACAGCTACACTAATAGAAAAAAGTCCGTAAAAAATTTAGTAAAAACTACTAAAAATTAGTTAAAAATGATGCTGCAGAAAAAAACTGCTAAATTAGCAGATTATTTTTGCTATATATTAGTAATATAGGAACAGCAAAACTAAAACTGTTAAATATAAAGAATTTTAGTTATATATGAGCTAAATTTTTGTAAATGGAGATTAGCAAATTAACCTGCTAAAATCAGCAAAAAATTTTGCTAAATAATTAGTAGCCTAAAAAATCACCAAAAAATTTAAAATTTTCGAAGTTTTTTTTTCGATTTTTTTTTTAAATGCAAATAAAAATCGAGCCTTTTGAAAACAGCAGTTTACAATTTTTTAGCAAATATTTCTGCTGATTTTAGCAGAATAGACTGCTATTTGCATTCAACTAAATTTAGCTTAAAAATAGCAAAAATTTTGTAGATTTAACAGTTTATTTTTGCTATTTTTAGTCTACAAATATTTAGCAAAATTTTCTGCAGATTTTACAGTACAATTTGCTATTTTCAATTAACTAAAAGTTAGCCTAAATATAACTAAAATTCTGTAAATTTAGCAGTTTTAATTTTGCTGTTCTCATTTTACTAGTATTTAGTAAAAAAATCTGCTAATTTTAGCAGTTTTTTCTGCAGCATCATTTTTAACTAATTTTTAGTAACTTTTTCTGCTATTTTTACGGATTTATTTCTATGAGTGTATGGACACGGAAATAGGACACTTTTATGTGTTAAGAAACAAAATTATTTATTTTGAAAAATAAAACAAAAATAAAATTTTTTTATTTCATATACGGGAAGTGTTATTATTGATGATTGTAATTCATTCTTTATTTAAATAAAAATCCTTCAACTATTTTATATATATTGGTAAATATGTATAAACTAATAAAAATACCTGGACTTCTAAATAGGACACATTTTATATTTTTACAGAAAACCGTACATTTTTGGGTTTTTAAAACAATTATTATTTTTTTAGCGTTAATATTACACTAATATTTTGTGTTGTATCCATTATTATCAATAACCGCTTCGCATCTTGCATACTCTCAACTAATCTCTGGCATCTTTCTTTTGGTATAGAATAACAGGCTTCTTGAATACCAGCCCAAAGTTCGGTGGAATTTTTGTAATTGTTTTGCGAAACTTTTGTTTTTACACCATTCCATAGATTTTCTATTGGATTAAGGTCCGGACTTTGGGCTGGCGAGTCCAAAACCTTAATTTGTTCTTGTAAAAACCAATCCTTCACTATGTTCGACTAATGCTTCGGATAGGCCCAACACCACGCCAGGAAAAAGCCCCCCCCCCATACCATAATATTACCCCCACCGTGTTTCAAGGTGTTCTGAGTGTACTTAATGTTTAAAGCCTGGTTTTTTGGGCGGTGTACAAATGTTCGACCATCTGGTCCGACACGATTTACCTTCGTTTCATCGCTCCAAAGCATATTTTTCCAAAAGGCAAAATCAATACGTTTCTTAATATTTTTTCTTGAAAGAAGAGGCTTCTTTCTACTTATTCGTCCAAATAAGTTTGCTTCATTCAGTCTTCTTCTTACTAACCTGTCTGACACTTGAACGTTCAATTTTTCCCTGATTTCATTATTTATTTGACGAGAGGACATAAAAGGGTTGAGTTTGCTTTTGCGTACTATAGTCCTGTCCATATAAGTTGTAGTTTTACGACGGATTGGCTTACGTTCTTTATTTTGCGTATGATATTTCTTGCCGGCAGCACATAGACGAATAGCATTGTATACCATATTTCGCGAACACTTTAGTATTTTAGCAATTTCAGTTGGAGATTTCATCTCGTTGTGGAATTTAGATATAAGTCTTCGTTGTTCTGGATTACAATGTTTTCCACGTCCCATATTGGTACAATTAGAAAAGAATTTACTTATTTCAAACGCAAATTATGAAAAGCGAATTATTATTAAGTGCATCGAGTAAAATTTTGACAATTATTGCAAGTGTCCTATTTTTATGTCCAAGTCAAATATGAACAAAGTAAAGTAATTTTGTTGTAAATATTTGCATGTTTTAAATATTGCAAAGTTTTATATATAATCTGGGACTACTTGATTACAGTTTACTATAATAGAAAAGAAATATATTTATTGCTTTATAATTATTAAGAGAAATGCATGAAGATAATTTTGTACGAAGTGTCCTATTTCTATGTCCATAGCTGTATTAGTGACGTGGGAGTTTTCATAAAAGCTCATGTCACATATGTGTCGCAATAATAAAATGTATTAAGCTTTTATTTCACGAAAGTTTGTAGGATGTAATTTTCTTGTATTTTTTAGTCTCTGGCGAGGTGTCAGATATATATGAGTGCTGCGGTTTGTGGATACGCTAAGCAGTTATTTTAAAATTTCGTTTTTTTCGGGTACTCGTGAGTTTTTTTTTTGAAAGCGCGAAAAATTGGTGAGTGGCGAACGTGTTAAGATCATCAACCTCTTAGATACATACCTAAATAAATACATGCATATAATGGATGGTAACCGAAACGATGCGGTTATCGGTAAGGGCAACGCTATTTTAGATTATTTCGGTAACGGTATTTTATGGTTAACGGTATTTCAGTATTTTGGTAACGGTATTTTAAGGATAATGGTAGTCTGTTATTTCGATGCATCCCGCAATTTTTTTTACAAAAATTAAACGAGATTAAAAACAGAACCAATTTATCAACTTAATGTTCGAGAAATACTCAGTAACCACGTACAATTACCAAAAGCAGAAAATTAAACATATCGGTAACGGTATTTTAGGGATAACGGTATTTTACTTATTTCGGTAACGATATTTTAAAAGTATTGATATTCCCATTTATTTCGGTATTTCAAGGATAACGGTATTTCAGTTATTTTAGTAACGGAAATATTTCGCTTATTTCTGTAACGGTATTTTAGGGTTAACGGTTGAAAGGGTTTTGAATCGATAACGGTATTTTAGCGATATTGTCTGCCAACCCTGATACATATGTATGTATTATATCCTTCATCAGTTCTTTCTTTAGCTGACCACAAATTATTAATAGTAAAATAACAATTCCAATACAAAAAAAAATTTTACTGAACAGGGTGAACTATTTAAGATACTTTTGTACACAATGGAGCGTATGCAGAAGTGAAACTTTTTGTTTGTGAATATAAAACTAAGAAAAACTGGTCCTGCAGCGTTTAATCCGAATTTCGACATTAACGGTGGGTCTCATACTGTAGGTTTAACTTTAACTTAACTATAAACAAGAGAAAATGTCAAAAAAATGTACACAAAACAACAAATTTAACTAAAGTTTAAACCCGAAGTATGAGACCCACCGTAATTTTATTTTACAGTTTGTTTGTTGTTGACAAACCACTGCATTTATTACAAAAAATCCCTGCTTAAAACTACCTTTTTTGATTAGGGGTTGATAAATAAAAAAATCACACGAAATGTATTTTTTACTTATGAATATGCAATATAAATTAAACAGATTGACAATGGTTAATGTTTGATATTTTTGGATTTTCAAAAGAGAAATACGTATGTACGTTTGGAATGTATTTATGATCTCGCTAAAATGTCAACCTCCATAAAAAGGGGATGTCTATACCATGTCTTTAGATTTAATCAAAGTTTCTTTATATACAATTTTATTATTATAAGAGCAAAATATCGATAATCATTAGATAACATTATATTCTACTTATTTATAGGAAAAATATCCTTAAAATCATAATCATTTTCTTTTTTTTTACTTATCTTGGTTGACCAATGTTTGCAGGACTGATGGCACGTGTCAGTGACTGATGTTTTTAAATTTCAAATTGTTTTTATACATATTAATTTCATTCTAAGTACTGCTATACAATTTAAATTCCACACTAAGAGTACTGCATTTAATTTGTTAACTTTTTTCTACACGGCGATTCTATTGTCTTCGTCTTTGAAAATTTTAAAATCAAAAATTATCAAAAATATAGAGCAAAGGGTTCACTTGAATCCAGGTGTTTTAAGGTACGAATTGATAAATTCTGGTAAATTATTAAGTTGATTTTGTGATTTTTTTTTTGTTATTTGTATTAACTTTGACAAAGTAAAATAAGTCAATTCTCCATTCTATGTTTGGAGAGACGCATAGTACAGAGAGACAGTACGGCAAGTGTATTCTTGTTTTTAAATACGGAGTATCTGTTAACTTAAATTACTAGTGTCAGTTAATTTTCTTTTGACATAATTGAAAAATCCCCGGCTAAAAATTAGAATCTGTTTTCTCTGTAATAGGTTTTCCCATTAAGCTGTATAATCAACGATGTCGTCTTTACGGCTGGGTGATAACAAAATAAAATAATCCGACACTCTTACGGTGGGTCTCATACTGCAGGTTTAAACTTAGGTTAATAGTTAACCCAAAAATTTGTTGTTGTTTTGTGTACATTTTTTTGACATTTTATTTTGTTTTTAGTTAAGTTAAAGTTAAACCTACAGTATGAGACCCACCGTTAATGTTTTGGGCGTGAGAATACTGTGAATGAATTCCATTTGGTTTCGAAAAAAGAGTTCAAGTGTTTTGATTTCTAAACCGTTTTAACAAATGCTTTAACACATCCGATTGCCTCACTATATATTCCACCTACATTCAGCCGATAACCGAATACATCTTCCATATATGAGCAGGAGCATTAAAGTCTATTTAATTTAATTCAAATGAAAACGAGAATATCTGTAATATTTGTTATTATTAATTAACAAGATGTTTTTAACAAAAACATGAAGTGCAATCTTTAATTTTGTTTCAGAAAATTTTCAGAAATTTCAAATTGGACTTTCGAGAACCATGATGAAATACACGGGCTTATTTTGGTATTAAATTTTAATGTGTTAACGATATCACAAAAAAAAAATAGATGTCACTACATTGCTAGATCTGTCAAATCAACAGAGTAGAATTTTGGAAGAAGACAAAGCAAATTGTGGTAATTTTTTTTTGTTGTTTTTTCTTTGATATTTTAAATGTTAAATGACGAGAACAAGAAATTCTCATTGAGTTTGTGATTTAACCTAAAGGCACATCTACACGGGATAGAAAACTCTCTAGACTTTATGAAAATACAGCTCTGTATAAGTCTACGAAATGTAATCTCTATTCCATTGACAATTGCTGTCAAACATAATCTATTTAATTAGTAACAATTTTTAAGATGTCTTGTAACATTATTGAACATTTGAGTTTATAAAATGCACCTTTTGGTATTTGGAGGAAAAATTATTCTTTAAATTACAACAATTTTAATAAAAACAAATACTTGACAACTAAAGATGATACTTTTACGATAAAAATTAGTGCCAACTACATTATTGAAGACAAATTTAGCACAAACTCTATGAGATTTCTATCCCGTGTAGATGTGCCTTAATAAATATTTCTAGAAATTCGAAAACGTTGTCCCCTGACGATTTCCTTAGGCAAGAATGAAATTCGGATAGGGACATGCCTGCAACAGATTATTTTTCACAATTTGCCAAATAAGTTTTGGGATTTTAGCACATTTAATTCATTTAATGAAAAATCTAGAGAAATCTAAAAAACAAATATAAAGGCACCTCTACACGGGATAGAAAACTCGCTAGACTTTATGAAAATGCAGCTTTGTATACGTCTACGAAATGTAATCTCTAGGCCATTGAAAATTGCTGTCATTCACAATTTCTTTAATTAGTAACAATTTTTAAGATGTCTTGTAACTTTATTGAACATTTCAGTTTATTGAATACACCTTTTGGTATTTGGAGAAAAAAATATTCTTTAAAATACAACAATTTTAATAAAAACAAATACTTGACAACTAGATATGTTACTTTTACGATAAAAATTAGTGCCAACTTTATTACAGATGACAAATTTAGTGCAAACTCTACGAGATTTCTATCCCGTGTAAATGTGCCTTAAAGACAACAAGAATCGCTCTAAATGAAAGCCTGAAGTGATAAATTGCTGTTGAAGTGAAAATAATATACTTTTTTATCACTTCATCATTTTGAAATTAACCCTCTGTGGTTAAATTAATAAAAAAAACTAGGTTTTCCTCCCCAATTCTCATATTCACACTAAAAGAATTTTTTTTGGTAAAAATTAACTGCAATGGCAGCTAAAAAAGTGTACATCGCGATTGCATTAAATAATTGCAATTTTAGTTAATTTAAATGCAATTTGTAGAAAAGCATTCAAATCGCTTTCAACAGAATTTCAGTGTAATTTTGAAAAATTAAATAATTCTTTTAAATTGCTGTTTCTGTAAAATTATCTCAATAAGGGTGTTTTAACATACAGTTTCGATTTTTTTCAATCACTGGTTATTAGATATTTCTATAAGTCATTATATTAATACTATTTAATACCGCACTTTTGTTATAAGCATCTAATATGGGTGTTAAAGCATTGTAAAGTGATTCTTGATACAAATCTAACACACGTTGCTCACATATTTCACATGATTAACACTCTTTCCCAATAATTTTTCGGCAAAAGAAAAATATATAGAAAATAAAAAAATAAAAATTCAATAAAGCACGTGCTAAATAAACTGCTTTTGATTTCCGGTTTAAAACATTTTTAAAATTTTGAAAGCGAAGAATAACTAATTTCCGTTATTTTTTAAAAGTAAAGAAATAAATCTTTCAACAACAAAACAGCTTATTTTCATTCTTGAAGTGTTATCAGTGTTCTAAAAAGGGTCCTTTTTTATGTTATGTTTTAATTTGAGAGAAAATAAAAACATTTTTTAAAAGCAAATTTATTTAATGAACACATTTATCTTAATTCCTTAAATATATATTCATTGGTACCTTTTTGTTATTCCTAGCTAGGATCTAACTAATATGGTAATTAATGTATTCCCCAGAATAAAACTATTGCATTTTATTTTATAAGAAAAGGATTTTTCCATTTTTTTTTGTTTGTTTTTGGTGAAATTATTAAACACTAATATGTAGTTAGTTGGTCGTAAGCCACGTCTGCTATTATAGAAAATGACCAACTGCAATAAATCAGTGTTTCTTTCTAAAATACTTTTTGTAACACATAGTACACAACATATCAAGCAGTAAAAGGGTTTTGTTGTGAATTTCCCAAAGGAGTGATAAGTTAAAATTGTAAGCAGCTGAAATGATATTCATACCAAAGTCCCATTAATGAATGTTATCCATTCATTCATTTATTTAGTGGTGATTTTAAATTAAAACACCATAAAATCATATAATTTTTTGGGTTAAAAAACAGAACATTTTGTTTTGGTAATAAATCTTAACAAAAAAGCTTGTTTCATTGTATTAAATAGGATATTATGGGATGGAATTTCTTAAATTTGTTTTTTTTTTTGCTAAAAGTATAGCAAAAATAAAATCTTTTTTCTTAGTCTTTCCATCGATAGTTATATTTTTTAAATGGCGTAAAGTTTAGCTAACGTGCTAGCCTTGATAGTCCTTTTTAGCCCAATAAAGGGTTGGGTTCCAAATGTCCAGCCATTCTCGATTTAAAGTAAAAAAAGAAAAAAAAGCTTAAATACTATTTGCTCTTACACGAAGAAAAGTTCTGCAGGTACTAGATTACAGATATTTGTCTAGTATATCGGTTATAGTTATTTCAGCTGCAATTGCAGTTTTTACTTCAGCACAGTAATTGTTTCGATTTCACGTGAAAAAACTATTATACTCCATATAAAAAATGATTTGTATACCCTACACCACTACGTGGAGAGGGTATTATAAGTTTGTGCTGATGTTTCTAACACCAAAAAATATTGGTCCTAGACCCACCTTATAGTATACCGATCGGCTCAGATTTTTTTTATTTCGATTTAACGATGTCCGTCTGTTCCTCCGTCCGTCTGTCTAACTGTCCATGCGTTCTTGTGCGCACTCTACAGGTCGCAAATATTAAGATATTTTGACGAAATTTGGTACACCGACTTACGTCGGCACAAGGACGACGCCTATTGATGTTGGTTGAAATCGGTCCAAGTTAAGACCTAGTGCCCATATAAGGGTACCCCCAAAATTTTCTTTTTTACGACCCTACGGGAAATTTTAACAAACTGTCACCGAACTGGCCCCTTTACATGAAATAGAGTGGCCACTTTTACATGGCGTTGTCATAGGAGGGGGAAATTGACCCCTTGTGACATGTCACAACACAAATCACAGGACAGGTCCCTGAACTTTGTTTTTTATGAGAGTTCAGTAACCTGTCCTAGGATTTGTCTTGTGACATGTCACAAGGGGACAATTTCCCCCTCCTATGACAACGGCATGTAAAAGTGACCACTCTATTTCATGTAAAGGGGCCAGTTCGGTGACAGTTTGTTAAAATTTCCCGTAGGGGAGCTGCAAGTCGCAAATACGAAGATATTTCAATGAAATTTGGTACACAGACCTATGTCGGTTATTATTTGGACTTACCTAAGCGATATCGTTATACTAAGTGTATTCTCTCTGAGAGTGCTTTTTTCCAAAACAAAATGTCAACATTTCCTTACCTAGTGTCTTCAAATGCAATGAAATGTGCAAATAAATTTGAAAATAACACACAAAACAACAACAACGAAAATAATTTTGTTGTTGTTCGAATGAAAAATAATATTGTCATTGGTGCTATTTTTTTGAACGGCACTGTATATATATATATATATATTTTGTTTTTAAATCATTGCTTTGAATTTTATTTTGAAGCTTCTTTTTGCACAGACTTCTAAAAATTTGCAAGTAGTTATGTTTTTGAATTTGCCGTTAAAAATCTTTCAAGACATATTTTGCAAATAAAGCCCTTTGAGTTTTAATAATGACCCCAATGTTAATTTGGGATTAAATTTTGATCCGTTTTCAAATATTTTCGGAATTGTTGAACGAAATTTAAAGTTTGATATGAAGTTTTATTAATTGAAATTGTTCATTAGCAAATCTAAAAGTTGTAAGCGTTGTAGAGTGTGTAAATTATTCTTAAACTTCTACGGTGAAAATATATTCTTTTTAGCGCATAAGCAAACTAAACTTATCAATTTAAAACTAAAGGCTCATTTAGCCATACGTAACGTAACGTGACGAATCAGCTGATTCAATCTAAAATAATGAGTAAAAAAGAAATAGACTGTCAGCTATGCTCTTTTGACTCATTAGATTTTCCATAAGGAGACTCGTCACGTTACGTCAACGTATAGCTAATTCTACCTTAATAATTTATTAAATACATCGGCTTCAGCCAACTTTAAGCCGCCGCCGACTGTTTTGTATAGACTTAAGGCTGAGTTACCCAACCGTAAACGTATCTGTAAAGAATCAGCTGTTTCGAAACGACAAGAAGAAATGTATACGAATGGTTACTAACACGTAAATGTAAACGTACTTGCCGGATCATTCTGTTGAAATCAGAATTTTCTATCCGGCATCGAAACAGCTGAATGATTTTAGTCGGAAAAAATATGAAATCAATAAAGAAAATTGATTCAAACAACAAATAAGGAATAAAAATTAACAAATAAATGGAAAAATTTAGAATAAAATAAAAAACCACATGAAATAGATGCTAAATGTAATGTCGTTTACGGTAATCTATAAGTGTACTTTTTAGCTACGGCACGGTACAGTTACGTCACATTTACGTTTATGGTCCCATAATCCGCCCTTTATATCTGTAAATGTGGTACTCTTGCAATTTATTTAGGGGCCTATAGACAATCAAGCATGCTGTGCAGTAGACCGTACCACCTTACAGTGAGGTTACACGATCAAAATTTTGCTTTCAATTTGATAACACATACTGCTTGTCAAATTCAGTTGAACTTGAAGCTGTGACGCGTCATGACGTAGGCTGCATGCAACTTGATAGTCAAGTTTGCTTTCAAGATGCCGTCGTCAAGGAAAGAACTAAAAATGCTCGCCTCTGTGGGCTGTTTCCGCACTGTAGGCTATTCGAAAAGACTTCATTTTTTTCTTCACATCTTCCTCAGACATTTTCATGTGAGCAGAAATTGATTTTTTATTTATTTTTATTTTTAAATCATTTCATCGATATACCGAAATATTCACATTCCGCATTTTAACAATCGTGTTTTATTGCGGCACAATATTTGTAAAAAGAGAAACAAATTTACAAGAAATTGATCAGCTGTTTAAAACTTGACCGTCAAGTTTTCTCAAAACTTGAAAGCAAAAATTGATATCAAGTTGCTGTTCAATTTTTAAAATGTGAGTGTGTTAGTAAAAAAATGTGAGTGTATTGAAACTTGAAAGGCAAAAATTGATCGTGTAACCCCTATGTTACAGGCAAAAAAAGTGCGCGGTACACCTTCGAAAAATAAAGTATTTTTGCAAGGCAATTTCAAAATTTTTTTTTTTTGCAGAACGTAGGGTCCCCACTTTTTCGTTATATCCTCGAGGAGATCAGAGTTTTGCTATAAAGGAAAAATCCAATTAAAAAATTTAAAAAGGCGACCCCTAAGTTTAGCAAAAAAAAAAAAAAATTGTCTGCTGGCAAGAAAAACTTGCTTAGCAAAAGTTTAATAATTTGTTGCTAGCTTTAGATTTCTGACATTAGGTTGGAACATTAGGGTTGTAGGAAGTGAGATCTGGTGGGTAAATATTAGAACGGGATACTTGATACTCGAGACAAAAACATCGATGTATCATACTTCAAGATCAGACTGTAAATGTCGAAGATATAACGAAAAATGTAAAATGGCGACCCTACCTTTGACAAAAAAATTTTTCGAAATCTTCGACGGTGTACGGCGAACTTTTTTTTGTGGTACTGTCTACAGTGCGGTTTGACTTGATGGTTCCGTCGATTTGTTTTTGTAATTTCCATCAAACAAGGTATTACACGATCAAGTGATATACAATTGTCGGCTTCGGCATCGACTTAAGCCGATTACTGTAAATTTAAACGAATGCCCAAAAAGTTTATTCGCTCGGACACTATTAAATAATAAATTTGGTAGCAATTTAGAATAATTTTTCGGATTGTTGAGGATTTAGATCTGCTAACTTATCTATTATAAATGCACTGAGTTTAGCGCTTATCCATAGTTATGAATGTCAAATTTAGGTTAACTTATCTAAAATAATGCTTATTTGATCACTATTCAGAGTTATTTTGAAGCAAATTTTACTCTTGGTTAAGGTAATGATGTTGGTATGTAACCTTAACCTCGTGTAAAATTTGCATTAAAATGACTGGATAATCTTAAATTGAGCGTATTTTTAGATAAGTTAGCAGACCTTATATGGAAATATCTGTGGTTAAAGTTTAACCTTGGTTATAATGTATTGAATATCTTAATTTGTAAGGCAGTTATTTAAAAAAAAATAATCGAAAATATAATTTATTTATCACAACAATAAAACACAATACACAAAAGTTTTCAGTAGAATGAAAATTTTTGACAAAATTTTCTACACTTAATTTACAACTAACTTCTGATAGCTATGTTTTTCTACATGTTGGAAATAAGTTATTCGCACTTTTAAACTTAAAAAATAGGCAGATGAATCTCCATGAATTTAACAAGATCCAAGTACTTGAGATAACAAGATCCAAATACTCGAGCTAACAAGATCTAACAAGTAATCATTAGTACTCCTATATAACAGCTGATTTTTGTGTAAATAACAAACAGCAGAGAAGCACGTGGTCGTTATAAATGTAAACAAAACGCACGTGGTGGTATAAATGTAAACAAAAGCACGTGGAGCTATAAATGTAAACAAAAGCACGTGGTATTTGAAAATTTTAGCAAATAACTTAAAAATATGTCTATATACACATAAAATGTTAATAAAATCGCAAAAATATGTTTCATTTTGTAAAAAATATATAAAAATATATTTTTCTATACAATGTTCTACAGGGTAATATAAAATTCTAATTCATCCATATTTTACAAAAATTCGTCAAAAATAGCGGGAGAGATGCTGGGGTCTGAAATTTTCAGAAATAATTTCCACTACATTTTCCTAAATCTGGACATGCAACACATGCCTGAAATAATCCGACGGGCGATACTACAAGCCAACAAGATTTGGTCTGCTGGGTTATTATGCACCAAAATAAAAGAAAAAATCATGTTTTTCAAAAATTCGTCAAAAAAGCGGGAGAGATGTTGAGGTCTGAAATTTTCAGGAATGATTTCCACTACATTTTGCTAAATCTGGACATACAACACATGCCTGAAATAATCCGGCGGGCGATACTACAAGCCAACAAGATTTGGTCTGCTGGGTTATTATGCACCAAAATAAAAGAAAAAAAATCATGTTTTTCAAAAATTCGTCAAAAAAAGCGGGAGAGATGTTGAGGTCTGAAATTTTCAGGAATGATTTCCACTACATTTTGCTAAATCTGGACATACAACACATGCCTGAAATAATCCGGCGGGCGATACTACAAGCCAACAAGATTTGGTCTGCTGGGTTATTATGCACCAAAATAAAAGAAAAAAAATCATGTTTTTCAAAAATTCGTCAAAAATAGCGGGAGAGATGTTGAGGTCTGAAATTTTCAGGAATGATTTCCACTACATTTTCCTAAATCTGGACATACAACAGATGCCTGAAATAATCCGGCGGGCGATACTACAAGCCAACAAGATTTGGTCTGCTGGGTTATTATGCACAAAAATAAAAGAAAAAAAATCATGTTTTTCAAAAATTCGTCAAAAATAGCGGGAGAGATGTTGAGGTCTGAAATTTTCAGGAATGATTTCCACTACATTTTCCTAAATCTGGACATACAACACATGCCTGAAATAATCCGGCGGGCGATACTACAAGCCAACAAGATTTGGTCTGCTGGGTTATTATGCACCAAAATAAAAGAAAAAAAATCATGTTTTTCAAAAATTCGTCAAAAAAAGCGGGAGAGATGTTGAGGTCTGAAATTTTCAGGAATGATTTCCACTACATTTTGCTAAATCTGGACATACAACACATGCCTGAAATAATCCGGCGGGCGATACTACAAGCCAACAAGATTTGGTCTGCTGGGTTATTATGCACCAAAATAAAAGAAAAAAAATCATGTTTTTCAAAAATTCGTCAAAAATAGCGGGAGAGATGTTGAGGTCTGAAATTTTCAGGAATGATTTCCACTACATTTTGCTAAATCTGGACATACAACACATGCCTGAAATAATCCGGCGGGCGATACTACAAGCCAACAAGATTTGGTCTGCTGGGTTATTATGCACCAAAATAAAAGAAAAAAAATCATGTTTTTCAAAAATTCGTCAAAAATAGCGGGAGAGATGTTGAGGTCTGAAATTTTCAGGAATGATTTCCACTACATTTTCCTAAATCTGGACATACAACACATGCCTGAAATAATCCGGCGGGCGATACTACAAGCCAACAAGATTTGGTCTGCTGGGTTATTATGCACCAAAATAAAAGAAAAAAAATCATGTTTTTCAAAAATTCGTGAAAAATAGCGGGAGAGATGTTGAGGTCTGAAATTTTCAGGAATGATTTCCACTACATTTTGCTAAATCTGGACATACAACACATGCCTGAAATAATCCGGCGGGCGATACTACAAGCCAACAAGATTTGGTCTGCTGGGTTATTATGCACCAAAATAAAAGAAAAAAAATCATGTTTTTCAAAAATTCGTCAAAAAAAGCGGGAGAGATGTTGAGCTCTGAAGTTTTCAGCAATGATTTCCCCTACATTTTCCTAAATCTGGACATACAACACATGCCTGAAATAATCCGGCGGGCGATACTACAAGCCAACAAGATTTGGTCTGCTGGGTTATTATGCACCAAAATAAAAGAAAAAAAATCATGTTTTTCAAAAATTCGTCAAAAATAGCGGGAGAGATATTGAGGTCTGAAATTTTCAGGAATGATTTCCACTACATTTTGCTAAATCTGGACATACAACACATGCCTGAAATAATCCGGCGGGCGATACTACAAGCCAACAAGATTTGGTCTGCTGGGTTATTATGCACCAAAATAAAAGAAAAAAAATCATGTTTTTCAAAAATTCGTCAAAAATAGCGGGAGAGATGTTGAGGTCTGAAATTTTCAGGAATGATTTCCACTACATTTTCCTAAATCTGGACATACAACACATGCCTGAAATAATCCGGCGGGCGATACTACAAGCCAACAAGATTTGGTCTGCTGGGTTATTATGCACCAAAATAAAAGAAAAAAAATCATGTTTTTCAAAAATTCGTCAAAAATAGCGGGAGAGATGTTGAGGTCTGAAATTTTCAGGAATGATTTCCACTACATCTTGCTAAATCTGGACATACAACACATGCCTGAAATAATCCGGCGAGCGATACTACAAGCCAACAAGATTTGGTCTGCTGGGTTATTATGCACCAAAATAAAAGAAAAAAAATCATGTTTTTCAAAAATTTGTCAAAAAAAGCGGGAGAGATGTTGAGGTCTGAAATTTTCAGGAATGATTTCCACTACATTTTGCTAAATCTAGACATACAACACATGCCTGAAATAATCCGGCGGGCGATACTACAAGCCAACAAGATTTGGTCTGCTGGGTTATTATGCACCAAAATAAAAGAAAAAAAATCATGTTTTTCAAAAATTCGTCAAAAATAGCGGGAGAGATGTTGAGGTCTGAAATTTTCAGGAATGATTTCCACTACATTTTGCTAAATCTGTACATACAACACATGCCTGAAATAATCCGGCGGGCGATACTACAAGCCAACAAGATTTGGTCTGCTGGGTTATTATGCACCAAAATAAAAGAAAAAAAATCATGTTTTTCAAAAATTCGTCAAAAATAGCCGGAGAGATGTTGAGGTCTAAAATTTTCAGGAATGATTTCCACTACATTTTCCTAAATCTGGACATACAACACATGCCTGAAATAATCCGGCGGGCGATACTACAAGCCAACAAGATTTGGTCTGCTGGGTTATTATGCACCAAAATAAAAGAAAAAAATCATGTTTTTCAAAAATTCGTCAAAAATAGCGGGAGAGATGTTGAGGTCTGAAATTTTCAGGAATGATTTGCACTACATTTTGCTAAATCTGGACATACAACACATGCCTGAAATAATCCGGCGGGCGATACTACAAGCCAACAAGATTTGGTCTGCTGGGTTATTATGCACCAAAATAAAAGAAAAAAAATCATGTTTTTCAAAAATTCGTCAAAAATAGCGGGAGAGATGTTGAGGTCTGAAATTTTCAGGAATGATTTCCACTACATTTTGCTAAATCTGTACATACAACACATGCCTGAAACAATCCGGCGGGCGATACTACAAGCCAACAAGATTTGGTCTGCTGGGTTATTATGCACCAAAATAAAAGAAAAAAAATCATGTTTTTCAAAAATTCGTCAAAAATAGCGGGAGAGATGTTGAGGTCTAAACTTTTCAGGAATGATTTCCACTACATTTTCCTAAATCTGGACATACAACACATGCCTGAAATAATCCGGCGGGCGATACTACAAGCCAACAAGATTTGGACTGCTAGGTTATTATGCACCAAAATAAAAGAAAAAAAATCATGTTTTTCAAAAATTCGTCAAAAATAGCGGGAGAGATGTTGAGGTCTGAAATTTTCAGGAATGATTTCCACTACATTTTGCTAAATCTGGCCATACAACACATGCCTGAAATAATCCGGCGGGCGATACTACAAGCCAACAAGATTTGGTCTGCTGGGTTATTATGCACCAAAATAAAAGAAAAAAAATAATGTTTTTCAAAAATTCGTCAACTTTTTTCTCCGTACTTGCCATCATAAAAATTTTCTCCAAACGTCTTTTCCAGAATCTCATACGAAAATGACGCTTATTAAAATCAGTGTTACCATGTTAAATAAAAAATTTAGTACTTCTTAAATAGAGCAGCCAGATCAAATAGCACTTCCCGAAAAAGGCAATCGATCGAAATAATAACCAAGCAGACCAAATCTTGTTGGCTTGTAGTATCGCCTGCCGGATTATTTCAGGCATGTGTTGTATGTCCAGATTTAGGAAAATGTAGTGGAAGTTATTCCTGAAAATTTCAGACCTCAATATCTCTCCCGCTATTTTTGACGAATTTTTGAAAAACATGATTTTTTTTCTTTTATTTTGGTGCATAATAACCCAGCAGACCAAATCTTGTTGGCTTGTAGTATCGCCCGCCGGATTATTTTAGGCATGTGTTGTATGTCCAGATTTAGGAAAATGTAGTGGAAATCATTCCTGAAAATTTCAGACCTCAACATCTCTCCCGCTATTTTTGACGAATTTTTGAAAAACATGATTTTTTTTCTTTTATTTTGGTGCATAATAACCCAGCAGACCAAATCTTGTTGGCTTGTAGTATCGCCCGCCGGATTATTTCAGGCATGTGTTGTATGTCCAGATTTAGCAAAATGTAGTGGAAATCATTCGTGAAAATTTCAGACCTCAACATCTCTCCCGCTATTTTTGACGAATTTTTGAAAAACATGATTTTTTTTCTTTTATTTTGGTGCATAATAACCCAGCAGACCAAATCTTGTTGGCTTGTAGTATCGCCCGCCGGATTATTTCAGGCATGTGTTGTATGTCCAGATTTAGCAAAATGTAGTGGAAATCATTCCTGAAAATTTCAGACCTCAACATCTCTCCCGCTATTTTTGACGAATTTTTGAAAAACATGATTTTTTTTCTTTTATTTTGGTGCATAATAACCCAGCAGACCAAATCTTGTTGGCTTGTAGTATCGCCCGCCGGATTATGTCAGTCATGTGTTGTATGTCCAGATTTAGGAAAATGTAGTGGAAATCATTCCTGAAAATTTCAGACCTCAACATCTCTCCCGCTATTTTTGACGAATTTTTGAAAAACGTGATTTTTTTTCTTTTATTTTGGTGCATAATAACCCAGCAGACAAAACCTTGTTGGCTTGTAGTATCGCCCGCCGGATTATTTCAGGCATGTGTTGTATGTCCAGATTTAGCAAAATGTAGTGGAAATCATTCCTGAAAATTTCAGACCTCAACATCTCTCCCGCTATTTTTGACGAATTTTTGAAAAACAAGATTTTTTTTCTTTTATTTTGGTGCATAATAACCCAGCAGACCAAATCTTGTTGGCTTGTAGTATCGCCCGCCGGATTATTTCAGGCATGTGTTGTATGTCCAGATTTAGGAAAATGTAGTGGAAATCATTCCTGAAAATTTCAGACCTCAACATCTCTCCCGCTATTTTTGACGAATTTTTGAAAAACATGATTTTTTTTCTTTTATTTTGGTGCATAATAACCCAGCAGACCAAATCTTGTTGGCTTGTAGTATCGCCCGCCGGATTGTTTCAGGCATGTGTTGTATGTACAGATTTAGCAAAATGTAGTGGAAATCATTCCTGAAAATTTCAGACCTCAACATCTCTCCCGCTATTTTTGACGAATTTTTGAAAAACATGATTTTTTTTCTTTTATTTTGGTGCATAATAACCCAGCAGACCAAATCTTGTTGGCTTGTAGTATCGCCCGCCGGATTATTTCAGGCATGTGTTGTATGTCCAGATTTAGCAAAATGTAGTGGAAATCATTCCTGAAAATTTCAGACCTCAACATCTCTCCCGCTATTTTTCACGAATTTTTGAAAAACATGATTTTTTTTCTTTTATTTTGGTGCATAATAACCCAGCAGACCAAATCTTGTTGGCTTGTAGTATCGCCCGCCGGATTATTTCAGGCATGTGTTGTATGTCCAGATTTAGGAAAATGTAGTGGAAATCATTCCTGAAAATTTCAGACCTCAACATCTCTCCCGCTATTTTTGACGAATTTTTGAAAAACATGATTTTTTTTCTTTTATTTTGGTGCATAATAACCCAGCAGACCAAATCTTGTTGGCTTGTAGTATCGCCCGCCGGATTATTTCAGGCATGTGTTGTATGTCCAGATTTAGCAAAATGTAGTGGAAATCATTCCTGAAAATTTCAGACCTCAACATCTCTCCCGCTATTATTGACGAATTTTTGAAAAACATGATTTTTTTTCTTTTATTTTGGTGCATAATAACCCAGCAGACCAAATCTTGTTGGCTTGTAGTATCGCCGGCCGGATTATTTCAGGCATGTGTTGTATGTCCAGATTTAGCAAAATGTAGTGGAAATCATTCCTGAAAATTTCAGACCTCAACATCTCTCCCGCTTTTTTTGACGAATTTTTGAAAAACATGATTTTTTTTCTTTTATTTTGGTGCATAATAACCCAGCAGACCAAATCTTGTTGGCTTGTAGTATCGCCCGCCGGATTATTTCAGGCATGTGTTGCATGTCCAGATTTAGGAAAATGTAGTGGAAATTATTTCTGAAAATTTCAGACCTCAACATCTCTCCCGCTATTTTTGACGAATTTTTGAAAAATATGGATGAATTAGAATTTTATATTACCCTGTAGAACATTGTATAGAAAAATATATTTTTATATATTTTTTACAAAATGAAACATATTTTTGCGATTTTATTAACATTTTATTTGTATATATACATATTTTTAAGTTATTTGCTAAAATTTTCAAATACCACGTGCTTTTGTTTACATTTATAGCTCCACGTGCTTTTGTTTACATTTATACCAACACGTGCGTTTTGTTTACATTTATAACGACCACGTGCTTCTCTGCTGTTTGTTATTTACACAAAAATCAGCTGTTATATAGGAGTACTAATGATTACTTGTTAGATCTTGTTAGCTCGAGTACTTGGATCTTGTTATCTCAAGTACTTGGATCTTGTTAAATTCACTGTCGTGGCAGATGAGCTAAAACTTTTTCTGGCAACACTGCCGCTAGCTATGTTGCATAGAGTACATGAGTAATCGTTTACAAATTTTTTGTACACATCACTAGTAAGAATAACAAAACGTGCTGAACTGTCAAAAACGACCTTGGGTGTGTGTATCAAAATTTGCACGCATTTTTTTTATTTTGATCGAAATCGATTGTTAACTTTAATAAATTTAATTAAATATCCAAAGAACTTAAAAATGAAATTACAAATAAAAACACTTAACCAAAAATCGTTAGTAATAGATATCGAAGAAACGCAAACTGTGTATGAGTTAAAGAAAGAATTGTCACTGTATCCAGATATTGGAGTTAAACCAGAATTACAAAAACTGATTTATGCCGGCAAAATACTTTACAATGAAGATAAGCTAAATACATATAATATAGATGTTAAGAAATTTCTGGTTATAATGATACTAAAACAGCCTCTAGAGGAATCACCAAAAGTCGTCAATATCCCAGAACAAAAGGAAAACAAAAATGTTGAGTCTTCCCTAGATACAGCAACAAAGGAACCAGAATTTAAGACACCAACAGCACTGCCACCAGTTGCCAGTAGTAAAACTGATGAACTGGTTACTAGAATAGTGGGTATGGGTTATGACGAACACGATGTCCGCAGAGCATTAGCAGCCAGTTTTAATAATCCCGAAAGGGCCATAGAATATTTAATTGAAGGCATTCCTACTTCTCCCTCAACACCAGAAGGTGATAGCTATTCTGATACTGATGCAGATTTATCCATGACACCCTTTGAAATATTCCGCGGTGATCCAATGTTTCAAAGTTTACGTAGTGCTCTACAACAACATCCCGAATTGCTGGATGACGCTATACAACGAGTGGGTGAAACAAATCCTGCTCTTTTGAATTTGATTAGTGAAAATCAACAAGAATTTCTTAGCATGCTAGTTGATGGTTCCGATGATGACGATGACATTGACGATATCGAAGGCGATGAGTATGAAAGCGATTCTAGTTGAAGTGTTAAGGTTAAAAGAAAAATAAGTCAATCATTGTATTCGTCGGTGTATCTTAAAGATACGCTTAAGACAGAACTTTAAATGTTTGTTTTAATTTAAATTTTTTTATGTGTTTTCCTTGTTATTGCAAGAAGAAAATATCCATGAATTTATGTTGAATATGATTTGAATAAATTATTTTTGAATCTGAGTACTGTCTCCCTTATTTAGAAGGATTCAATATAAAAATCTTGGCTAGAACTGATACAGGATATACGCGCACATCTCTACAACAGAATAGTAAAAAGACAAAGATATTTTTTAGATAAAAAAACATTGTTAATTTATGAAGCAAGTTGCTTTTCCCGGGGAAAAACTTCATTTAAACTTTAAAGATATCAAATAAATTGCACTAACAGACCTGGTAGAAACTAAAAGCCTCCTTGAATGCATTTAAAACATTCTGTAAAATATTTAATACTCTTTTTGCAATTCAGAAGCCTTTAATTGTAATTCAGGAATATCAATTGAAATATATAAATCATGAATTAAGATATGTTTTCTGAATTTTAATTGATATTTTCTGAATGTTTCGTAGCCTTTTTTAAATGCATTCATGCAGGCCTTTAGTACACACATTATAGTCAGTGTTGCCATTTTAAAATATTTTCTGCTAGATTTATCAGATTGAGTTCGTAAAATGCATATTTTTTTTAGAAAAATATTCAAAATGCTTGTAGGATATTTCGTTTGAAAAAAGCAGATTTTTAGCACATTTTTGTGCACGCAAGATTCAGTTATTTTTTTCAACAATGATTAAACTATTTTTTAAATGATTAAACACGTTTACATTAAAACAAACTATAAAATTATCTGATACGAAAACTTAACAAAACGCGGCCAGTAGAATAAAAATATTTTTTACGCAGCAGATTTATTTGAAACGAAAGTTTCTGGCAACAATGATTATAGTAATTAATAGTGTCCTCTGACCGAACTCACTTTTTTAAACACTAACCCCTCAATTCATAAATGCTATGTAAAGTTATAGCAGGTTTAAAAAACGTAATTTTCATACAAAATTTGTTTAATAAACCTACTATAATTTTACAAAGCGTTTATGAATTTAGGGGTTAATATTTGAGTATAAATAGAGTGTACGAAAAACTATCACTACTTAAAAACCCGGTTTATGTTACGGTTTTTTAAGGAAAACCCGTTAAAGCTGGTTTCGTTTTTTGTTAATTAAAATAAAAACACAATTTCTGGGTCTCATAATCAAGATTTAAGCATTAACTATTAGTTAACCGCAATTTTTTTTGTGTTTTTTATACAATTTTTTGACATTTCTTTTGTTCAATAGATAGGTTAAAGTTAACACTGTAGTATGAAATGCGGCGTATATTAGGTTTGTTTATTTTCGAATTTTATATCTATATCTATAACTACTTGTAAAAAACGACTATCCGTACTTACCTCCCCAGCCAGCAATTTCGGAGCGCTCATAAATAAGATTCTTAAATGGCTCATAGAAATGATTTATAAAAAGAAGTCTGTTATATATTTTATAGTAGCTTTAATTAGCCATATAAGGGCCTAAGGGCTCGGTTATGTAAATGAAGATTTGTGTTTATTGATTATGTTTGTGTTTAATGATTATTGTGTTTTTGAAAACACTTTTTTTTGTAGAAAATATGAACCCTCAGAAAACAATCCAAAAAGTTGTCTCTACAATCTAAATTTATGACTAAAATTTCGATTTTATACGTTCTTTTTTCTGAGTACAGCTCAATATTTTTGAAATAAAAAATACAAAAATTTCAAATAGTATTTTTATGACAAATATTTTTGTTAACATTTGAAAGGGAAAAGCCAAGAATTTTTAAGACTTGGTAGCATTTTTAGAACTACTTAATTTTTCAGAGACTAATAACACCAGGGGTATGGCATCACCAAAAAAGTAAGTTATAACAAAATCATTATCACTAGATGGCACTTTGTTTAAAAATTGACAATTTTCTGTTTTTATTTAAATTTAAATAATAACAAACAACAAAACAAATGGATTTCTTAAATTTTATTATTTGAATATATTCCGCGTTTGTTTTTTCATTATTTCGAGCAGTTTTAAGCAGTTTTTGAGTTTTTCAATTCCACCTTGTATCTAATATGATGAAATACGATCCGAAAAATGGGTTTATCTAATCATATAAAATTGGATGTGACATAATGATAACACAGCTATACAAAATATGACATTGTTTATAAGTTGCACAACTTTGCAGTCGTTTTAGGATAATTAGTGGGTGCTGATTTCGAATCTGCAACCAGATGCGCCAATTGTACAAAACCTAGAGCCAATTTGAACAAACTGGTTGCAGATTCGAAACCAGCAGCCCGTAATTATAGTAAAACCACTGCAATAACATTCAACTTTTTTTTGTAGAGCAGTGTAATTATTAATTTTTAAAAGAAGCTAAATTTCTACCTACTTAAAAATTTTATAAATGCTTAAATTTGTATGGAATATTTATACAAAATTCGAAAAAAGCAAAACCTATTATTATTTTTATTAATAATATTAATATATTACACTCTTGAAAATAAATTTGTATAAATACCAGAAAAGCCAAAAAGCAACAGGAGAAAATACTGAAATCAGCTGAAACTGTTAAATTAGTGTTTGCATTATCTGATATAACGTCTGATAAATGAACGTATTAATTTTTAACCAAACAAAGTGAATTTATTCACTTAAAGCGTTCAACTTCAATAAAGATTCAAGAATTAATTCCATTGTAACGGTTCATTTTTTATAAATCGAACAAAAAAAATCGCTTCATTTTTTAACCGTTCAGTGTGAAGCAAAGGTTTAAAAGCCTTAATTCTTTCATTCACTTTTTAAAAATTAATGAAATTTGGGTTAAATTTCATTCCGTAATAGCAATCTTATGGAATTAATTTGATATCTTAATTCCCAAAAGCTTTAAATTATATGAATTCATTCTATTTTGATTGAATTCTAATTGAATGAAACCGAATTTACCTGAATTCATTTAGTAAAAAGGTGAACGAAAAATGATTTCTTTTTATTCATTTAGTGAAAGGAAAAATTTAAATTTGCATGTAATTGCTGAAATATTAGCATCCCAGTGTAGAAACGGTAATGACATATCATTATTTTTTGGAATACCAGTAATGACACCCACTTACCTTCTACATTATTTTAAAACGTACAATAATCAGTTACAGATAATGACTTATTTTTATCATTATTTCCTATAAAAATTAATTTTCTAGATTTTTTTGAAAATTTTTTGAAATCTATTTTTAGACTCAATATTTTTTCAATACCGGTAAGGTCATATGTAACCACATATTTTTTGATTTTTTATATGTTGGTGAGTAAGCTGACTTGTGTGCAGCAGGTCAATTATGTTTTTATCTATCAAACATTACATGTTGATATAGCTCAGATGGTAGAGCTATTAACTGTCAAGCTGGAGTCCCAGGTTCGATTCCCACACCAGAAAATTTTATTAAAAAACATTGTCCAATAAAAAATTATTTTTTTTATAAAACTTATTTTTTTGAAAATCTATTTTAGACTCATTCTTTTTGTCCGTACTGGTAAGCATATAGGTAATGACATATTTTTAGATTTTTCGTATGCTGGTGTGTAACCATAACTCATTATTTTTCGCGACATCGCCATACAAAGGTAATAAGAAATGTAATAACAAAAGTAACTAGTTACCATTACCAGGTTTGTATGTAGTTACATAACCACATATCTGGTAATGATTTTCTACACTGGGGTAATACAAATGAGAAAAGTTTAAAATTCATCTAACATTAATAAATAGTATGGCTGTTCCCGTACTTTACCGAAGTTACACAAACTAGCCCAGAGGCGTTCCCGTACTCAAAATTGCGTGTAAATTGTTGTTGTTTGGCCTGTTTGGGGTACCCGCGGTAACGTACGGGAACGAACATAGTATTGTATGCTTTGTTACAACTTGTGTGCTTTAGTTCTGATTATGTGTTAGTTTCAAACTACACTACACTAAGTGAATGATAATAAAATTTCTTCATTCAATTAGTAAAATGTTGAATGAATATGCGATTTGAATGATTCCAGTTGGGAATTCATTCAATTCTTCTTAAAGCTTTGGGAATGAAGCTTATGAATGAATTCTTTACGAATGGTTTAACGGAATGGTACATGAACATTTTTAAAATCTGAATTAAATTTTTCGTGAATTAAATTGAATTAAGTCTTTCGAAGCTCTGGTGTGAACGTATAATACAAATACACTAAAAAAGTTTGTCGGTAGAATCTAACAAGTTAAATAGGCGACAAAATATTTACCATTAAAATAACAAAAATGTAGTTAACTGTTGAAAATTAACAAACAAATGCAATAAATATAACTAGCAATATCGTAAAATTAACTGACAAACACTCAGGAATTTCTTCCTATTAACGTGTTGCTTCCTTTGGAAAGGGGATAGAGAAGAAGTGAAAGGTGGTGAAAGCTGAAGGGCTTCAGATATGGCAACACTGTAATTGCGCGAGATGTTGAATCTTAGAACACCGAAGGTGGACGCTGCGATATGTATGAGGGATAGAAAAAACTCACACATATTATAATTTTTCATAAATTGATGTTGCCTTGGTTGGGGCTCGAACCCGCAACCTTACGTGTAACAGTTCAACGCGTTAACCATTACACCACAGCGCCTACTAATCTTGAATACAAACTTTTTAAAACAAGTGACAAAATAGGCAAAAACTACTGTTTTTACAGTTATTATTTTTCATATTATGGGTGGGTGCGAACTGGCTAAATAAAACCTAAGATAAATTCAGGTTTCCAAATTTTTATGAAATTTTCGAAAAAATTTCAAAGAAATTTTATACCCTTTTGTCAATTTGTATTTAGTTTAGAATTTAATTAGCCACCTCGCACATTGCCTATAATAGTATAACAGTATCTTTTTTCTATTACTTCTAGTTATATTATAATTATCTTTTTATATTATTATATTATTACCTTTGTTTTTTTTATTTTTTTATATATTATAGTGGTTTTGATTAGTAGTTGTTTCTTAACCATATATGACCCTTTGAGCTCGGTTATGTAATTGAAGAATAAATAAAAAAAAAAAAAATTTCTTTTGATAAATATCGTACTTGAAATTTGAAGTAAAAACCAAACAAGAATTAAAAAAAATCAATGAAATTTTTTATTTTTGAAATTACTAAAAAATATCCATTTACTATAAAAATAAATACTGGCCGGATAACACAATGTGCAGTTAAAATTTAACCTAAAGTTAAATTTAAAATTTATATGGTAAACAACAACAAATGTGGCAGTTAAGATCCCAGTTAGTTGCTAACAGGATATTGTGTTATTCAGCCTTAGTTGTTTATTACACTCAAAAAAGTATGACAGTTACTACATGACAGTTGTTTGTGTAGTAATCAGTAGTTGTTGTTTTTAACAGTAATTTCATTTGATTTTCTATGGAAAAATTCAAAACAACTGTTATGACGTTTTTTTAAGAAAACGACTAACGAAAAGTATAGTAATTTCGTAACAGTTGTTTAAATCAGTTATTTTTAATATCATAATAAACAACTACCAAAACAGTAATTTTACAGTAAACTGTTATTTTTGGTAGTTATTAAAAAATAAAAATTTCTTTTAATTTTTTTGAATTTTAAAAATTCTTGTTTGGTTTATATTTGTTATTATTGATATATTTCTAGTTTGCAAATAAAAATCAGAAACTTGCATTGTACGTCCAATGTATAAAAACATAATAACTGGAGAACGGTTTGAAATTTTTACTTCGAATTTTAAATAGAGTGCCCCAATCGAGTCCAAATGTATGACCGACCCCCACTAACTTTGGAGGGCCGATCCACCCATGCCAGTGGTACACCCCCTGGAACTCCCCTGGGGGGTTCCCCATACAAACATTTTAAAAAATCACCATTTTTGGCACTTTATTTTATTATTTTTTATTTATTTTATTTATTTTTATTATTTTATTTATTTTTTCTCCTTAGAAATTTATTTAGTCAGAACATATGTAAATGAAAAAATTAATTTAACTTAGTAATAGAAAAGAAAAAATGCCCAGACTTGAAAGCAAAAAAGACTTCAAACAGTAATTTTTTTTATTTTCTTTTCTATTACTAAGTTAAATTAATTTTTTCATTTACATATGTTCTGACTAAATAAATTTCTAAAGAGAAAAAATAAATAAAATAATAAAAATAAATAAAATAAATAAAAAATAATAAAATAAAGTGCCAAAAATGGTGATTTTTTAAAATGTTTGTATGGGGAACCCCCCAGGGGAGTTCCAGGGGGTGTGCCACTGGCATGGGTGGATCGGCCCTCCAAAGTTAGTGGGGGTCGGTCATACATTTGGACTCGATTGGGGCACTCTAAATGGGTCAAAGTAGGATTTTTCAAAACTTGACCCTACGGGACAAAAGTCAACAGTTGGGGGTCGTAGAATTCGTTTTAGAGGTATGGTTCCTTCGGCAAAGTTTCTTATTTTGATCCCTAGAATACGATTTTCACTGAGCCATGGGCGATTATTAAATCGACCCGCCCTAATATATATATATATATATATGGACATATCTGACATTAAAATCAGAAAATTCGATTCATATATGGAATAATATATGAATTCATATATGAGTATATATGCCATATATGGAACAATATATGCAATATATTATCATATATGGTGTCACACATCTCCATATATGACTCTTAACTTTGAATGTATTAGCCCATATATGCTTCCATATATGTCAGATATGTTCATATATGACTCATATATGTTCATATATGCAACCATATATGCTAATATATGAACATATATGAACATATATGATCATTTTCAACCGGGCGCTCATTAATAAGAGTCTATTATGTTTCATTTATGACTCTAAGATTTGAGCACTCTGAAAATGTTCGTCTTTCAGAGTCTTTTATGAGTCATAATTTCTGAGCGCTCAGAAAAATGTTGGCTGGGTAACTATTAGTTATAAATTTTTTCAGGAAAAACATTGTTTACCCAATAAGCACATAGGTCTTAAAAATTCAAGTGCTTTAAATTTTGCTTGAAGAAAAGTATATTTCAAATTCTATCATTTGTATATTTAACAAAAATATTTCAAACTTGAATTTTTGTTTCAATTTTGCTGGAGTATGCTATTGAAATAAAATGTAATAAAAGTTGTATTCAAGCCTTGAAACTGAAAAACAGGGCTGGAATTGAACTTGATTTCAACTTGAATTCCAGTGAAATTGTTTATAGGGTATTTATAAATTTTATTAGGCGATTGTCATGAATTCTGCTGACATAAATAAAAATAAAATAAAAAAAAGAAAATCTGCTAAGTCCACAAAGTTGAAAGAAAATCTGGTAAGTCCACATTTAAAATAGAAAATTATAAAGAGCAAATCTGCTAAGTCCAAAAAGAGCCTATAAGTCTGCAAACTTTTGAATTCTATGATTTTTTGTGATTAAACAAGATGAACTAAAGAAGAAAACTGTGTTTACAGATTTAAAAAAAGTTAACCCAAAAAAAAGTTAGACAGTTTTTTGTCTCTCCTGAAAAATTAAAAAAAAAGGACTTGACAGGTTTGCCGACTAAGCCAACGAACTGGAATTAGTGTATTTGAATGTATTTCAAAAAATTTGATTGTATATCCAAAACTAAAAATAAACTTGTGAGGATCCCTTTTCTATGATTTTACTCTGTACAGTTTATTTTTAAAATAGTTTTTTTCCAGCAAATTAGCAATATCAAATTTTTGTTGTTTCTAATTTTGTAAGAAAAATGATTTTAGGTAATTTTGTTGAAAACGCTTAACTGCATATCATAGACCAATTAGCAAGGACTGTCATTTGTGACGTTACTCAGAACAATAACATTTCAAAATACATAAATATGACCATGGTCGACTTTAACGTTCAGTACACATCTTGATTCAATTAAGCTGATTGTATGGCCTTAACATTTAATAAATAATTATGTATATGTATATTAGCCATGCGCGGCTCCAGGCGGGGGGGGGGGGGGGGGGGGGGGGGGGAATAGGGAAATTTCCCCCCCTCAGCGAAATCGAAAAAGAAAAAAAAAGGAAAAAAAAGGAAAAAGGAGAGAAAAAGGACAGAAAAAGAAGAGAAAAAAGGAAAAAGAGGGAAAAAGGAGAGAAAAAAGGATAAAGTGAAAGAAATACAAATTTGTTATGAATAATAATATGAAATATAAAATTTTTTACTTATTTTCATTTAACCAGTCGTCAATTAAAAAATCTCATAGATATTGTAACAAATTCATTAAAAAACTGATAATTTTGATTATAAAAAAATTAAATTTTTTTAATTAAAAATAAACGCCCTTACTCTTTAAATTTTCCAAATGTATATTTTTGTTGACTTTAGTTAAAATTTTGGGTGGCAGCATGCTTTGATCTAGTTTATTTTTGGAGCATTCTGATTGGTTAATTTATTTTCAACCAATTAAAATATTTGAAAATGTAAATATTTCTTTAGGATTTTCATACACAAAATGAACAAAGCCGTTTAAATATAAAGTCGACTTTAAAAGTAAAATACTGTTTGATAGTAAAGCACCGTAAGTTGTTCGGATTTCTAGTGAAAAAATTGTTATACTCCTAAAAAATGATAATTTTCCACGACAATGAATTTCACATGAAAACTGAGTAGAGATTGTTTTCACGCAAATTTAATGTACAAGACTATTATTTTTCTTGGGGAAAAATCACATTTTTTGTATATCATTTTTATAATTTAAATTAAAATTTGAGTAAAATTAAAGTTCGAGTAAAATTTTTCCACGTGAAAAACCACTTACGGTGCTTTTGGTAAAAAGACTAAATTTTATTTTGAATTTTTTTCATTAAAATTGCAGAACTAAACTTCTAATGGAATTTTCTAAATTTGAAGTGGTAAATGCTACTATATTTTAGAATTTTCTCATTTCGAAATAAAAAATCGAAATTTCTTTTAAAATTTTCTCAATATTGTAAGTAAACAATTAATTACCGTTATTTTTGTTCAGATTTAAGATTAAATTTGACAAATTCCAATTCACAATTAATTTCACTTGAAATTCTCCAAATTTCATTCGGAAAGATATGGTAAAGTTCTTTTTTAGGTCTTTCCAAAGGATCGTATTGAACTTATTCCAGTCTGTCTTTCGGAAATCCTGAGTATACATGTTGATATCGTAGAGTATATAGTTATGTTCCTGAAATAATTTCTTTTGAAATACTAAACTTTTGATTGCCTGCGAGTAATTGACTAGCGTTAGATCCTGCACTTCCTCCCAACCTGCAAAGTGTTTTAACTTTAAAATACGGAATGTTGGTGTAGTGGCAAAGCAAAATTGGCCAGTAATTCTTTTTGTTAATAACGACATCTGACTCCCACAGCTATACCAAAACCGAAATGAAAATTTAATTATACAAATGTTTTCCAAATGTTGATCACGAACCCCTGAGCGTCCCTAATCGCATCCCAGGAGGTCTGCGAAACATTCCGAAAAAATAATTAAAAAACAACAATTTTTTAAATATTAGAAGTTTTTAGTTAAAATTTATAACTGAAGTATAAAAAATCAGCTTCTAATAAATAAAGTGAATATAAAAACAATGAAAATAATTTCAAAACTTTTCAGGAAATATTAACTTTTTGTATTGTTGTTAAAAAGTAATCTCTGAATTAAATCCTTGTAATCATCTCAATCAAATTTTGAGGACTTTTCAGACTCCGGCGACGTTTTTCGTAAAATTTTCAAAGTTTAATTTAATGAAATCCGCGATTTAAATCGTCATATGTATATCGAAAAATGGATTCTTTTAAATTTCTGAAAAAATATATGCGGTGTGTTCGATTAGTCGAAATTCTTACTACTATTACTACAATTGGAAAGTTTTGTTTACTTTTTATATTGAAATTTTGCAGCTGTAGTAAAAGTAGTAACTTGTAGTAAGTAAACGAACACGCTTATGTTGTTCCTCATTACTTTATTTTTGCCTTTACGAAATCTTATACTGGCACTCTTATTGGGTCTTTTTTCATACAAATGCTGAAAAATTGAATTGTTTTTTTTTATTTAATACTATACTATAACTCAGGAACCAAAAGGAGTACCAAACTGATATTTGACAGTGTCATTGATAAAAAACTAAGAACTAATACAAAAATATTAAAAGGCTACGATAAAGTATCCAGGAACCGCGTATTAAGATAAAATGGCTTTAGACCTTTGATAACAATAAATGGTTAAAGTTCATTTCAAAATAGTAACTATTCACGTGGCTTCAATTATAAAAGGATAGAAGCAATAATTTAATTGTAGAAAAATTCTCAAAAATTTAACACCTCAATTCATAAATGCTTTGTAAAGGTATAACAGGTTTATAAAACGTCATTTTCATACAAAATTTGTTCAATAAACCTCCTATAATTTTACAAAGCGTTTATGAATTTAGGGGTTAATTTTTTTTAATAAATCAGAAATTATCAAATTAAAGAATGAGTTGCAGACCAACTTCAGGCACGCTTTCAGAAGCTTTAAAATGATATATTAACCAGTCACATAGCTAAAATAATACAAAAGATAGACCCAAATATGTACGGATAGTCTATAGTAAATTTGATAATTTTCCCCATATTGAACACCAATTTTAGCTATACAAAGTATTCCAAGTTATAACAAGTTTCATACAATTCAAATAGAGTGCGGAAATTTCAATTGTTGATTTTATATGTTATTTAATATAAACTTTTTTAGGCATTACTAACCCATCCTTGTTGGATGTCAAATACGTATCAAATATTAAAGTTTTTGATGAAAAATATAACTTAGAATTTTCGGTTGGACTTTATATTGACTTTTATACCTAAAGCGTCGCTCATAAAATCGTTAACCTTGCGCTGCGGAGTCCAAAAACGTTCAGCAAATAGTGTATGGCCAAATCAAAAGGAGTTAAAAAATATTTTTTGTGAAAATTAAAAAAAAAATTTTATTTTTCCAAAATTAATTCCTTAATTCAATTTTTCAATTCTGAATTAAAAATTCGATGAATTAATTCACAAAGCACCATATATTGAATGGAATTAATTCACTTTTTTTCCGTTCGATTTATAAAATTGAACGCGTTCACCAGTGAATTAATTCATTTGATTTAATATAGAGAACTATTGCAATGGAATTAATTCTTTGAATTTATTGTTTGATGAACGCGATCAGTTGAACGAATTCAGTGATTTACTTAAGAAAAGGAATTCATTCAATTCTAGAGAAAATTGAATTCGATTGGTAGTGATTTCATTAAAAAAGAATTAATTCTTCAAAGCTCTGCTTATATGTGTATCCTCTAAATTACTATGGATTTGCCGTGAGAGTTATATTTATTTGACAATTTTAAAAGGTTTAACAAATATTATTTTTACATGAACATGGACATTTTTTTTTCGCAAAAACTTAACAAATTACGGGGTTTAAAATAAAATATAAAACAACAACATTTTGATTTCTTTTAAATTAGGAAATTGTGGTAAATGTTTCGCAGACAAATTCATTTTATCAAAATATCGACAAATTTTTATTTTTTTTAAAAATTCTCGGACTGGAATTTACGAAAATTTCTGTAAAATTACACAATAATTATTGAAAAATTATCAAACGAATGTGAAAATAGTAAAGTTTTTGAATAATTATTCAAAGAGTGGCAACAATGGCCCTTTGGTTCGCAAAAAACCCGATCTTTCCCTACAGTTAAAAGTGTGCTTTAGGTTTAAAACAATTAAACATTTTGCCTTCGGCACAATATACATATTACATAGATCTCTTACTCTTTGACATTCGATATCAGTGGAATGTGTGTCAAAAAATGTGTTTGTTGACAAAAGCAGAAGAAGAGTAAGATATCTATGCAATCTATGTTCGGCACTACAAATATAAAAAAATAACACCATAATTTCAAAAAAAAAAATTTTTAACAGATTTTTTACAAACTTTTTTTAAGTGTATTAAAGTTGTATGGCTGATTATTTTAGCCGAGTCGCATTTTAGTTTCTTTTTTCGGTCCGATATACAACTATGAAAATATCTACCCCCGTAATTAAAATTAAAAGTTAGTAGCTTCTTATATATTGTACACAACGAGATTTTAAGTAGAATGTTTTTTAGACCAAGCATCTTGTTAGCATAGAGTTTATTCAAAATGATTTCTTTGCTAAGTCACACCGATTAAGACCAACGCTGCGTTTGAAAATAGAAGGCTTTTTTATTATTGTGAATGGAATTTTTTGTTTTTTGGCGTTTGATAACAGATACTTAGAAGGAATTTAGCAACAATACTAGAATGAGTTTAACAACAGTATTATGAATAAAATTCATGTTAACTCTATGTTAAATTTTCATTTTGAATACCTCTGCTAGTCTTTATTTTTTGGTATCGAGTACCCAAAAATATAGCTAATACTTAGATATGTACTCCATTACTGCTCTTTTTGTACAATCATTAATAGTGAGGAAGATAGGGATCAGCAACTACGTATTTTTTTGGGGTGTAGAATTTTTTTTTACTGCAGAACTTTTCTGAGTGTAATCATAATTATTAACAATAAATTACTATAAAATTATAATTTAATATTTACATCCCCTTCGTCTTCGGTAGCAAATTGCACAAATCTTTTAGAAATAACCTTTGGAAAAACCCATTTAATTAGTATCTAAATTAATTGCTTATTTCTTTCGTTTCTTCCATCATGGTTCATTATACGGACGGAAGGGATGGTTAATGCTTAATTGAAAAATATATTAATAAATTGCAGAGCATTGTTTAATGCTTTACAAAAAAAAAAAAAAAAAAAAAAAAGAATAGAACCTTTTTTTGCCATCTATTTTCATACTTTTCTGAATGAGACAAATGAAACAAAAAACAAAATTTAATCATGTGATGAGCTTGATTATATAGTGGCACGTGTATTTCCCATCAAAATCGCACTCGTACTTGAGTTGGAATTAATTTTTAAATGTTTCAATTTTCATAACGGCGTTTTGTTGGTAGTTGTAGGATTGGAATGGTTAGTCTTTTCAGTCTCTTCTGTGATAGAACAGGCAATCAACTTGTAGCCTTTGCTGTACCATTAGTTTTTTTTTTTTTTTTCATTATGCATCTTCTATACACGTGGATGAATCAAAATAATGCGTTTTTATTTTCTAAGAGTTTTTCTGGTTGTTACTGATGTCTTGCTTCCATTTTATGTTTTTCCATGCTTATTTGTTTGCATGTTTAATTATAATTAGGAAGGACTCAACCACCATCATCGTCATCATTATTACCATCATCAGTGGTGGCAGTAACATTTTCTTATTCTTTGATAGCTGCTTGTTATTTTGGGTTAAGAGATAATTATATATTGCGCTTAATTGAGTGCTCAAATGCGTTTATTTTCAAAATACGAATTTATATGGTTGTTCTAAACACAATGGGCTAAACAATAGGTCCTCAACAGGATATCATCAGCTTATTATTGATTTAGCCTATATGCCAAAAATTCGTTATCGAGAAAAACGACAAAGAAGTTTACATTTTTTAATTTTTGTATGCATGAAAGCAGAGCTTTGAAGAATTAACTCCTTAATTCAATTTTTCAATTCTGAATTAAAAATTCGATGAATTAATTCACTAAGCACTATATATTGAATGGAATTAATTCATATTTGCTTTCGTTCGATTTATTTTGTTACGAATTAATTCAATTGCAATAGTTCTTTTTATTAAATCAAATGAATTAATTCACTGGTGAACACGTTCTATTTTATAAATAAATAAATAAAAAAGTGAATTAATTCCTTACTGAATTAATTCACTACTGAATTCGTTCAATTTCATTTTCGTTCAGTGAATTAAAAAAAATTAAATTAAGTTCAGTGAATTAAAAAAAATTAAATTAAGTTCAGTGAATTAAAAAAAAAAAATAATAATTTCACTGAATTGAAAAAAAAAAAATAAAATAAGTTCACTGAATTGAAAAAAAAAATAAAATAAGTTCACTGAAAAGCCTGTTTTCTGAACGGCAGAAAACAGGCTTTGAATTCAGTGAACTTATTTTATTTTTTTTTTCAATTCAGTGAACTTATTTTATTTTTTTTTTCAATTCAGTGAACTTATTATTTTTTTTTTAATTCACTGAACGTAATTTTATTTTTTTTAATTCACTGAACGAAAATGAAATTGAACGAATTCAGTGGTGAATTAATTCAGTAAGGAATTAATTCACTTTTTTTCCGTTCGATTTATAAAATAGAACGTGTTCACCAGTGAATTAATTCATTTGATTAAATAAAAAGAACTATTGCAATTGAATTAATTCGCAACAAAATAAATCGAACGAAAGCAAATATGAATTAATTCCATTCAATATATGGTGCTTAGTGAATTAATTCTACGAATTTTTAATTCAGAATTGAAAAATTGAATTAAGGAATTAATTCTTCAAAGCTTTCATGCATACTCCTTTCATGCATACAAAAATTAAAAAATGTAAATTTCTTTGAAATTAAATTAATTCTTTGAATTTGTTGTTTGATGAACGCATTCAGTTGAACGAATTCAGTGAATTAACTAAGAAAGGGAATTCATTCAATTGTAGAGAAAATTGAATTCGATTGGTAGGGAATTCATTCAAAAAGGAATTAATTCTTCAAAGCTCTGCATGAAAGTCGATACCGGATATCTAAGATATGATAAGAGATAATGTCAAACGCATTTCGGAATCATAAAGAGGATATTTACATTATGTGTAATCCATTCCTAACTTAATAGATATTTTCAAAAATGGTCAGTAGGTCAAACCAATAATAAGCTGACGATATATCCACTAGCATGGGTTGGCATCACTGGTGCTGAAAGTACTGTCTATTAGCTGTTACTGGAATCGCATTACATTTCCGTAATACGTCTTCTACATCGGTCAAGAATATTTATCCATAAAAATTTCTTTTTTTTTTTTGCCGAACGTAGGGATCGCCTTTTTTAATTTTTCGATATATCTTCGGCATTTAAAGTCAGATTTGAAAGTGTGATATATCATTTTTTTGCCTCGAGGAAAGCAGTGTTTTGATATAAAGGTAAAATTCAATGAAAAAACATTTTAAAAGGCGACCCCTACTTTCGGCACCCAAATAATAAGAAAAAATTCTACTGGGTTTATCGAAAAACTTCCTTAGCAAAAGTTTAATGATTTTTTACGAGATTTAATTTTCTGACATTAGGGTGGTACATTTGGGTTGTAGCAACTGAGATCTGGTGGGTACCTACTAGAACAGGATACTTGAGGTCAATGGCCCTTAGAGCAAAACATTTGTCCACTCGACAGAAAAACATCGATGTATCATACTTTAAGATCCGACTGTAAATGCCAAAGATATAACGAAAAATGTAAAATGGCAACCCCTACGTTTGGCAAAAAAAATTTTTTTTGAAACCTTGCAAAAATATTTTATATTGGACGGTGCACACTGGTTTCAGAGCGGCATTAATTCATTTTTTTCATGTCTTCTGACCTACCTGATTTTTCCACAGTTTGTCATAAACAATCCAATTATCATGTACCAAAAATATTAGGCTTATATCTTTATTACTTCTTTGTCCAGAGACATTCAAAGTTGACCTAAGTGAATGCGTTTGAAATGACCGTATTATAAATGCTACCTTCTATCGCTTCATGCTTTTAAAATACTTTTGTAATCAAACTATTATGATTTTTTTATACAATTGGATGTTATAAATAATATTTTTGCAAAAAAAATTTTTTTTTCCAAATTAAAAAAAAAATTTCTTTACTACTATAAACTGGCTTGTATCTATTGATCTTCAACGACCTCTAGCCCGAGATTTATATCAAATTAAAGATTGAAGTCTCAGCTAACAATCTATTAAAAATTCAGCTGCCCATTTTTGCCCCTAAGCAATTCCGGTATAAAAAACGAAAAAAAGTGAGGAAAAATTTCCTTCAGAAGCATGTTATTGTGCATGCTAATAATTTGGGTAATATCATTAATTTTTGTTTTTTAGCTAGCTCTAACATAATCTCTTTAAATTTTTTACTGATTCAGTTAAAGGATATTGTTTTCTGAAAATTTTGTGAAACTTCGACAACGTCAACCCTTTCTATATCAAGGTCAAAAGTGAAATTTCAAATTTTTGAAAATTGAACTTGAAAGGGTTAACGTTGTCTAGGTTTCACAAAATTTTCAGAAAACAATATCCTTTAACTGCTTTAGTAAAAAATTTAAAGATATTATTTTAGAGATAGCTAAAAAATAAAAATGAATGATATTACCCTAATTATTAAAATTATATGCCATTTTAACCCTACAATGGTCTGGGCGAATTACAATTACTTCAATATTTTATTTTATGCCTTTTAAAAAAAATAACTCAGTCTAGATTACGATTCTATTAACATTTTCCAGAAATACAGTTATTTAAGAGCCTGTATTAAAAATTCTTCGATTGAGCTGAAATTTTTTCTGTAATAGTTTTTCTAGTAACCTCACAAAATAAGCATCGGAGAGCGGGATTCGGCACAACGTTACAAATAAGGGTCAGTAAAATAAGCATGAAAAAATTTATCGAATATTTAATTTTGAGATGTCCATTTTGAGTGCATTAGTTTGACACGATGGAATAAATTATATAAACATTTTATATATCGTTGAATATATAAATAAGTCTTATTTGTTAATATATAAAAAAATATTAAAAAATATTTCAAATATTAAACACCCCGGTAAAAAACCAAAAAAAAATTAGAATCCATTTTTTTTCAAAATATTACATGGAAATTTAACTTTTTATGTAAAAATAACTATTAACAGTAAAGAAATAATTTGTTTAGTGTATGACAATTGTTTACCATTTAATGAAAAAAAAAAATCAAATTTTACAAAAACAAGTAATTTTCAAATATTTTTTTACAAATAAAAAAAAAATGCTTTTAAAAATATGACCTTTTCCACAATTTCCGGCGGGAAATTTAGGGGCAAATCATTTGGAACTTGTTTGCTTATGGTTCAAAATTAAAAAAATGTATCTAAGTGGCGTGACTTTTTTTGCCACATTCAGAAATATTAAATTTCTTTCAAAAATTCATCATTTTCGACCAATGCTGGGCGCAGGATGCATGCTCAAAAATGTTCTGAATTTGACTATTAAGCATTTCTGAAGCTCATTCTTTTAGAAAATGTCCAAAAATGTTAAAAAGCTTCCAAAAACTTGGATATAAAAGTGAATGAAGTAACCCCCCTTTTTGTCAAAAAAATGCCATTTTCAGGACACGCTTAAAAGTTTTGACTTTAAAAACCTATTACTGCTAAACAGCTCGAGATAATTGAAAAAAATTTCAAACATTGTTCTGATAATGAAAAACTTATTGGGGAAAAACCAAAAAAAGTCAAGGTAAAAAATGAACATTTTGAAATTCAAAGTTAAATATTTTTTAAACTATAAGAGATACTATAGTACTTATTGCATGTTTTTTATTTATCTTATAACCTAGATTACAAAAAGTCTAAAATCAGCAAAATCAGTTCACATTTGTAAAAGTTGCACGACAATAAATCTTTTGTACTTTGACACCCTCTAGCACACTCTGAATTAAAACAGGGTGGCTACAATACTAATTTTCTAAAAGCCTGTGTCTTTCTCTTCAGTTCTTGCGTACATTTTTTTTTTTCGATTGGATCAGTAGTTTAGAAGGTCCATTATTATTACCATTTTTATTTGGTTTGGAACCACTGTGCGGTGTACGGCGAATTTTTTTTGAGGTACGGTCTAGTGAGTACCCTGCATTCGTAATATCCTTTAGAAAAGGATATATTATGAATGCTAATAATGTAAACTAAAAATGGAAAAATTTGATCGTGTAAAAATCGGTGACTTTTATTGCAAATTTGTTGGTTCGCAAAGTTTAGTTTATGCTGTTCTCAAACTAACTATAACAAACATACATACTATATATTATTTACAGTGTGTTTTAATGATGCCACAACCCAGTGTGCTTTGTTCTTCTCCCCCAGACGCTTGTAAGAGTCTATATTGTGTTGTTAATAATTTTAATTGAAATGTTCTTTATGATGATCATTTAATGTATTAGATTGTGGCAAATTAGTAAGATAAATGATGGTGTATTATTATACTCGTACTATAAGAAGGTACCACCACTGACTGGCACACTGGCTAAACCATTCATTTATTTATTTATTCACTCACTTTTTCATTCCAAAACAAACCAACCGAGCACAAGAAAAATGCTTAAGAAAAACAATAATCTACAGTTGTGAAAAACTACACATGTAATGAGAACACATTATAGTAAACGTAATTAGAGGTAAACATATCGAAATTATTTTTCTTTCATAAATTTAAAACATTTTTTTTAATTATGAAAGATTTCCTACGTTTAAAGAATTGCAAGCATAAAAGAAAATTGCAACAAGAAATATATATATATTTTTTTTAATTAAATAACATGGTAGTGGCGAAAAAATCACAGTGTTTACATTATTTTGACAGATCATTAGACAAGTCAAACCACAGATTGTAAACAGCAAAGTAAAATGCAATTGTTAATCTATAATCTTTAAAAGCACCTTTTGGAACTGATACACGCTAACCTTACACAAAAGGAAACCACCCTTGGTTTTTATTTATTTTTTTTGCATTACAGAAGGGTTAATTTCGACTGTTTTTAAACCATGGTTATTGTTACTTCTATTTCTTTGGTACTTGTGTGTCATTAATTAAAAGCTTAACTGAATGATTGATTAAAGCACAACAAAGAGTAAATATAAAAAAAAATCCTTTAAAAGAAATAGCCTCCATATTAGACAAACAAAAAAAACTATGCTCTCTTCCTTTCTCGCTATACTAACTACCTGTTTATTTGTCACTCATAACAATTTTACCTGTCACCTTCATAGTCAACAACAAAAATCCATATACACTTTAGTAAAAGTATATAAACGTTTATGTACTCTTTGTGTATTTTGCTCCTCCTACACATTAGGAGCAATTTTTGCGCATCCCTTTGTCGTTCTGTATGTAGGCCCTTTTGTTAATGGAATATTGTTATTATTTTCCTTTTTAAGACAACCAATGAAGTTAAATATCCTGTTCACACACACAATTTTATTTCTAACAACCCTTAAAGCAGAGAGGCAAAGAGAGTTAGAATTTGATAGAAAATTTTGTTATTGATAAAGAGCAAATAAGAGCCCGAAAAATTCATTTAGCAACGTGCTCAGGAGTTCATTTTCTCATTGGAAAATCTATGACTGCTTTCACACAAAAAAAAAAAGAAAAAAAAAACAATTTTCATAATAATTTTTTTATGGTTGTTTCTTGTTTACAACTTCTAATATTTTGACAATAAGAATATTAGAGATTTAGCAAATCTTTTATGATGGGTGTATAACTTAAAACTGCGGGATATTTTTGGCAAATTTTGGGCGTTTATTGTAAAATATTGGTACAATATAAATTAATTCAAAGTATTGGCCATCGTTATATATGACCTTTTTCCATCTTTTTGGCAACATATGGACAAAAGAACTGCTAATTTTTTGAGGCCAAGAACGAATCAAGCCACAAATGGTAGTCGGACGGGCCAAGGTCTGGACTATAAGGCGGATGAGGAAAAACTTCCCAACCGCTATTTTCTAAATAGTTTTTAACCGGTCTTGCAACATATGGCCGACCGTTATCATGATGTAATGTTACGGCTTCATGTATGGTCGCATATTCCGGGTGTTTTTTGACCAATGCTCGTTTCAAACGAATCAATTGTGTCCGGTAAAGGTGCCCTGTGGGTCCCACCAAATACAGAGCATTACCTTGACGGCATGGATATTGGGCTTTGGCGTTGATTTGGCCGGTTGGGCGGGATTCACATATGATTTCTTGCGCTTCGCATTGTCATAATGGATGCATTTTTCGTCGCCAGTAATGATTCGATGCAAAAATGACTTCTTTTTATGGCGTTGAAGCAGCAGTTCGGACAAGAAAAATAGTCTTTCAACGTCTCTCGGCTTCAACTCGTGTGGTACCCAATTTCCTTGCTTTTGAATGAATCCTGCTGCTTGCAAAAGTTTTGAAATTGCTGCTTGAGTGAATCCCAATGATTTTGCAAGGTATTCTTGAGTTTGACAACAATCTTCAACGACTAATGACTCCAATTCATCATCTATAAACTTTTTTGGCTGACCTGGCCGAGTTTGTTTTCCGGGTCAAAATCACCACTTCTGAACTGCACAAACCATCTCTCGCACGTTGATATTGATGGAACATATTCGGCATAAGCTTCGGTAAGTAATCGATGTGCTTTAGCTGAAATTTTTTTCAAATTGAAAAAGAAAAGCAAATCTTCCCGCAAATGATGCTGTTGGCACAAAATTCGACATTTTCGAAGCAAAATCTGTTTATAATTTTTAGAGAAAAAGGTTTATTCTTCTTAACCTACTAAAATAAAAAAACTTTGTTTCAAATTTATTTTTATCGGGATAAACAATAATTGCATTAAAGGAATTAAATGTGCTAAAATCCCAAAACTTATTTGGCAAATTGTGAAAAACATTATGCCATGTCCCTATCCGGATTTCAGGGGACGACGTTTTAGAATTTCTAGAAATATTTACTGGGTTACATCACAAACTCAATAAGAATTTCTTGTTCTCGTCTAGGAGCGTCCTTGAACATTTAAGATATCAAAGAAAAAACAAAAACAGCAAAACATTTTTTTTACACCACAATTTGCTTTGTCATCTTCCAAAATACTACTCTGTTGTTTTGACAGATCTAACAATGTACGTTACGTTTAAATTTGCACAAGCACTTGCATATTCGTTATTTCAAATTTATTTTTATCGGGATAAACAATAATTGCATTAAAGGAATTAAATGTGCTAAAATCAAAAAAATTAACTGGCAATTTGTTGTTTACACTATTTTGTTCAATGAATAAGTGAGAATAAATGACAGATGTTTACCCTCCAAAATGCCATATAAGTTACTAAAGATGCAAACAATGTGTAAAAGATACGCCATCTGTTGTGAATCCCGCATTTTTAAGTAATAATCGATAATCGGCCAAATTATAGCCGATTACCGATTATTGGCCGATTGTCAAATTTTGGCCGAGGCCTATTAATAGGTCAGACACGAAGTAACTATTTAGCAAAATTTTTTGTTGATTTTAGCAGGTTAAGTTATTATTTTCTATTAAAGTAGGGCATACACGTTCAATATTATTGATAAATTTTTCAAAAATCAACCAATCAGAACATTTTATTTTTAAATACTTTGTTCTGATTGGTTGATTTTAAAAACATTGATCAATAATATTGAACGTGTATGTTTGCCTTAACAAAATTTGAACTGAAAAATGGTTAGAAGCGAACCATTCTTGACCTAGTCGCCATAGAAAGATCCTATCTGGTATGACCAAACCAAAGTGATTTTAAGGAATTTCTGGCACGGGACTTAATCATTTTTATTCATGAATAAGATAGTAGCCATAGCCATAGATCCAACTTTGGCTCACTTCCTCCCGGATTTATTTTACAGCGTTTAGAGGTCTAAAATGTTCGAAAAATTAAAAAATTGTATTGCTTTTTAATTTTTTGGATTAACTTTTGGGCGCCTGACCCGATTGAAAACTTCAAAGATTGACGTGTAAATTTCCAAAAAGAAAATTCCAAATATTTACGATTTTTATTTTGGATTTGTCTAAAAACTGCCGAGATTATATTTATGTAAAGTACCAATTAATTCAGAATCTGAAACCCCCATCAATTTTGATATCGGAAAAATCGGAATTTGAACTTTTTAAACGCGTTTTCATATAATTATAACCTATACCAGGGGCCGGAAAAACTATGGCATGAGTACCAGTATTTAGTGGCACGCGAGCGGATTTTCGGTAGCATGTGCCATTTTCTTGAATGCTTTCAAAAAATGTTGATATTTTTAAGGTCATTGATAAGGATAAGGAAAGATTAAAATAAATAAAATACAAATGTTTTTAAAAAATAACGCGAAGGTAAAATAAAGTCTTTTAATAAAGCTAAGCATGCTGGTTGCCATCGATTCCGATTTTCGTACCGGTATAATTTTGTTTTTTAATTCGGTTACGGTAAAGTTTTTTTTTTTTAAACGACGGTTAAGAGATTAATCAGAACTAGGTCGACAAAGACAACGACATGTGCCTTTTCATATATTTTGCATGGGAAGCAAAATGTCGCCATGTCGTCCGGCGATTTGTCGTCGTAATAGAATCTATTCTATTTTCGTGACGACACACTAATACAACTCAAAATATTTGTCAAATAGTTGCCATATTTTTAACTAACTAATTAAGGGAACAGAGTTACAGAAATTCGTATTAGAGTTGCAAAAATTTGTACTTTGTTTACAAAAATATTATTTTTTTGACAGAAGAAATATAATTGAAAATAAAAATACATAATTTACCGCAAAAACGCAAAATTAAATACAAAAAAAATGTAAAACAACAAGAATTAATGCAAATCCAATTGAATTGGTGAAGAATTGTGGCGAAAAAAATACGACCATATTCTTGTTTTGCTTTAATTTTTTTCTAAACGTCAACAAATGTCGACGGTCGATTGTCGCCATGGATGGTAACTGAAACGAATGCGGTTATCGTTAGGGTAACGCTATTTTATGTTATTTCGGTAACGGTATTTTAAGGGTAACTCTATTTCATTTATTTCGGTATCGGTATTTTAAGGATAACGGTATTTGCGTTATTTCGGTAACGGTATTTTAAAGATAACGATATTTGGGTTATTTCGGTAACGGTATTCTAAGGTTAGCGGTATTTCAGTTATATCGGTAACGGTATTTTAAGGTTAACGGTAGTCAGTTATTTCGATGCATCCCGAAATTTTTTTTACAAAAAACAAATGAGATTAAAAACAGAACCAATTTATCAACTTAATGTACCAAAAATACTCAATAACCACGTGAAATTAGCAAAAGCAGAAAATTAAAAATAACGGTAACGGTATTTTAGGGATAACAATATTTCATTTGTTTCGGTAACGGTATTTTAAAGGTATTGCTATTTCATTTATTTCGGTATCGGTATTTTAAGGATAACGGTATTTCAGTTGTTTCGGTAACGCTATTTTAAGGATAACGGTATTCCGGGTATTTCGGTAACGGTATTTTAGAGGTAACGGTAGTCAGTTGAAAGGGTTTTGAATCGATAACGGTATTTTAGCGGTATTGCCTGCCAACCCTGATTGTCGCTGAATTTAAATTATTCGCGACGACTTTTGCTGTCGTCAGTCGACAATCGACACAGTTGTGATTAAACACTAAATTAGGGTACCGATTCTGAATGGTTTGCAAAGCTGTGATGCGATAAAAACTGTCACTATTACGAGGGGTACTATTTATATTTCGGGAATAGCAAATAATAAACACTTTTAAATGAAAATAGCTTTATTATTTTTCAAAATATTGCCCTTGATGATCAGTACACTTTTGCATTCGTTCAAACCATTTGTCAGAGCAGTTTTTCCATTCCTCTTGAGAAACATGGGTTTTGAACGCTTCAACTGCTTCTTCGGCGCTCATAAATCGTTGACCACGCAGTTTACCTTTGATATTCGGGAACAAGAAGAAGTCAGTGGGTACTCACGATGGTATTTTGCACACAATGCAAAAAAGCTCAGTTTGCATCGTCATAACTACTCAAGGCTGAGAAAATGCAAATAATAGCCTTAGCTTTTTTGCAACGTGTGCAAATCGCGATCGTGAATACCCTCATTATTTTTAAATCCGTGAATAATATTTTTTTCACCGCTTCACAGTTTTGTAAACCATTTATAATCGGTCTCAGGTACTTGATTCACCCGCTATCCAGCCCTATTCATCCATATCCATTATTTCCCAGTATTGGGAATACGAAATGTCATTTACAAACATTTGACAATTCATGTCGCCAATATTTCGTAATAGCAGATAGGGGTGGTCGAATTGTGAATTGTTTTTCAATTTACTCATTTTTGGTCACGGGATAGGCCTTCCAGGTCATTCCCCGTTGGGATGAAAATTTACATAAATAAAGTCCTCTCTGAAACAGTTAAATCGGAGTCCTTACTTGCGAGAGTCTACTTTTGAAAAAATGCTTGTAAATTCACTACGATAAAATGATAAAAAATTTTGTTTAATATAACGCATAGTGAGTAAATATAAACGCAAAGCAAAAATTATGTTGTACACATGTTCATATACAATAATACACACATAATGTAGGCATTATATGTTTATAATTAAACATGTTGTGAGTATAATTTTTTAATTTTGTTGATAAATAAATAAATAAATAAATAAATTGCTTTTTTATAAACTTTTACTTACTAAAACGTGTGCTAATGTTATCTGCGGTGGCTTCAGCTGGACTAGTAATTGTGGTATGTCTGTACGACATCTACAATTGAGAGGTAACCAAAAATTTTGTCTGTCTTTAACAGATTTACTTTCAAATTATTTTTTCTTTCCAGCCCAGTGGAATTTGACTCCGGTGAACTAGGAAAGTTTATTGGCAGTGCTTTTCTATTCTTTTCTGATTGCCAGATTATTCGGATTTTTTCTTATAGAAAAATTCCTAGATTCTAAGGACTTTTTTCAACAGAAAAACTCTCACAACTTTTTCGAAAAAAAGCCTTAGATGACCCCGCCTATAACAAAAACCCCAGATTTCGAGAAATTTTTCTTCCAGAAAAACCCTCTAATTCTGAGGCAGGCTCACAGAATATCCCTCGCTTTCTAAGATTTTTTTTCCTATGGCAAAACGTTTGCTGAAACTGAGGGTTTTTATAGGAAAATCTTATGAATGTGATGATTTTCCTGGAGGAAAAAGAACACAGAATCCTGTTGGAAATAGGTTTTTCTATTGGAAAAAGGATGGTTTTGGACAAAAAGTGAACAGAATCTAAAGCTTTTCCTACAGGAAAAGTAGGGGAAAGTCGTGTACCTTGGATCGCGTGTACCTTGGAACTTTGCATTTTTCTCCTATTTGTTAATGTTGTACTCTAAAGTCTTTTTCTATGAAGTTTTTTATTTTGCCTAATTACCATTTTAAACTACTCAAAGTTTCAGATAAGTCTATAGGAGACCCTAAAATTGGGTGCGTGTACCTTGGATCGACAAAAGTAAATTTTTGAAAAAAAATTTAAACTAATTTTTTAAAAATAATCAAGATATTTCAAGTTAAGGGCTTAAATCAATATTAAGTTTGTCGTTTTCTAAATGCAGTAACCAGTAAATTTCTTAACTATATTGTACAAATAAGAAAAAAATTATCTGTTTTGAAAAAATTAAAATGCCTTGTACCTTGGAACTTTTTGAATATTTCCTCTTCTGTGTATCCAACAAATTTCAATTCATGACTAATTGAAGCTTCACTGGCTAACTGTACTTTTTGAATTTAATTCGCTTCAAAATAACGTTTGATTTAAAATTTTCGCCATTTTTTAAAAATGATGTTTTCATGCAAATATTAAATTGCATTGTCTCATTTCAAGTAGATATTAACTACTGCAAATAATGCAATTAATTTCATTATGGGGCAGTATTTTTTTTAAAGAAATTCCTTTCATTTTTTACGAGTTCCAAGGTACACGCCAATTTGTAATTTGGAATACCTTTTTGCTTTTCTAAAAAAATTTAAATTTCTTAAAATGCATAAGAATTATTAAAGTTTTTATTATTTGCAATCTATAACAACACCAACACTAATATATCTGCATTAAAAGATTTTTCGCATCTATCTTAATTTTAGAGATATTGATACAGGATTTTCAAAAGTACCAAAGTACACGACTCTCAGAATCTAAGGCTTTTTCAGTGAAAAAGATCAGAATCTAATGAGAGTCAGAGAAAAATCTACTTTGAATCTGAGGCTAGTATTAGGCTCAGGGTTTTCATGCAATACCGCTAAAATACCGTTATCGATTCAAAACTGATAAACTGACCACCGTTACCCCTAAAATACCGTAACCGAAATAACCGAAAAACCGTTATCCTTAAAATACCGTTACGAAAATGACTGAAACACCGTTATCCCTAAAATACTGATATCGAAATAAATTGAAATATCGATACCCTTTAAACACCGTTACCGAAATAAATGAAATACCATTATCCCTTAAATACCGTCACCGTTATTTTTAATTTTCTGCTTTTGGTAATTGCACGTGGTTATTGAGTAATTTTCGCAAATTAAATTGATAAATTGGTTTTGTTTTTATTCTCGTTTGCTTTTTTTAATATGTACCGAAATAACTGACTACCGTTAACCTTAAAATACCGTTACCGAAGTAACTGAAAAATCGTTAACCTTAAAATAACGTTGCCAAAATAAATGAAATATCGATACTCTTAAAATACCGTAACCGAAATAAGTAAAATACCACTAACCTTAAAATACCGATACCGAAATAGCGTTACCCTTAAAATACTGTTACCGAAATAATTTCAAATAGCGTTGCCCTTTCAGATAGCCGCATCGTTTCGGTTACCATCCATGATTAGGCTTTTTTTTAAGAAAAGCCACACTCTGGAAGTTTTTCCTATTAATTAACGTGTTGCTTTCTTTGAAAAAGGCATAGAGAAGAAGTGAAAGATGAAGGGCCTCAAATATGGCAACACTGTAATTGCGCGAGATGTTGAATCGTACAACAGTTGTTGCGATCCATCTGATGAAGACTTGGCGAACTTTTTTGAAGCTTTTTAGTTCTTACTTCGGTGGGGTTAAGTGCTATGGGAACACCGAATTAGGTAATAATATTGTTAAGTTTTTACCTTTTAAAAACGTTGGTTTATTTCCTTTAAATAAACCGGGTTCTTTTCTATTGCAATCAAAATAACCACACATTTTTTGTTTGATATTGAGCTTATTTATTTAACACTTCATTACTTTATATGCAACTGTACAACACACACAAATACACAAACACTAGTGAGCACGCACTATACAATGCTAATACGCAACTGACTACATAAACGCTAATGCGCGACTGGCTTTGCAAACGCTAATAATCAACTAACTCTACTCGTCAGGTGGCAGCTTTTTTATAGTTTTACTTCCGTGGTGGTAGAATGTGGTTGAAAATTGGTTCTAAAACCACTTAACATTATACTTAAATGTAATGCTACCAGATTGACGGATTTAGTAAGTCCCGTTTCTCGGGATATTTTTCTTCTAAAATTACAGAATTTTCTATACTAGACTAATCCAATTTCGTAACAGTATTATAACATTTAAAACATTTTAAAAATAATTTTATTCTTTTATTTTTGGGCGGTATTGGAAGTGCTAATATTACACATCTCTTAGGTTGTTCACAAGGGGTGTGCTATCTGTTGTATCGTTGTATCGTCCTAACAAAAAACAGAGTTGTTAAAATTTTTATTTCACTTTAACAATGATTTACTATTGATTTTTCTCTCTGTTAGCATACTTAAATATAGGGCACTAAACGTACGTAAAAGTGTTGTATCGTACTACTTTCAAATGCCGTATTTTTTATATTAAATTTTAACAACTCTGTTTTTTGTTAGAACGATACAACAAATAGCACACCCCTTGTGAACAACCTTTCTATTTAAATTTTTTTTACGAATTTTCATTGTAAATTTACAAATATTTTGTGAAATTAACTTATGCATCATATACAGCTGTTGACAACTAATTAGAAACGCTTTTTATTTTTAAAATAATGCTTAAGTTTTTATATAAAACAAAATTAATATTCATTTATTTCATAATATTTTAATTAAATATATTCAATTGTTTACAAATATACAAAAAGAACTTAAAAAATTATTCAGAATTAGAAACGATTTTATATTATTAGAAAAAAAAATTATATTACGGCATGTTTATCTATCACGAACGAAAAGAAATTTTCGTTAAAATAGCGAACGAAAACTTCTTTAGGTTCTTATATAACGAAAGACACTTTTTTCCGAACGATAACGTGAGCATATAAAATGTTCTTTGTAATTTTGGTTTATATAAAACGAAGCAAATTTTCAGTTAAGCCAAAATCAGACGATAACCAATTTGCTTTCGTTTAAAATAAAATTATGAAATATATGCAATTTTTTGCCAGCTTTTGTGCGCATTAATAATTGCACAAAAAATAATTAATACCAATAATATATTTTATATTTTTACAATTATATACAAACCTTAAGAAGGTTATTAAGCTATTAACCACCGTTCTTATGTTGACCATTTTGATAAAAAAAAAACGGATGTACGCACTTAAACTTTATAAATTTGTACACTATTGATCTATTTTAGATTTTATTTATCACTTTTTTTAGTTTTTGAATTTATTTTGTATTCACTATTACAATTTGAATTTACATAAATTTTAATATTTTTTTATACTTTGTTTTGGTTATTTATTTAAAAAGATTTGTCAAAACAATAAAAGAGGGTTGCCATCGATTACTATTTCAACTAAAATACTTAAGAAAACTTTGAATAATTTGAAAAAAATTTGGTGGCAATCCTTTTACTTACAAAAAACAAATGAAATATAACGTAACACACGTAAGTCTGAAAAGTTCGAATCGTATAACATAAACCAAATTTCTTACGTGATCGTTCGTTTCCTTTTCATTCGTATAACTTTCGTTTCTTTTTAGATAAACAGGCTGTTAATTTATTTTTCTTACTTTTTATCAATATTTTGTTGCAAATCCCTTTTGCTTTATCACAGCCTCACATCGGTTGCGCATTGACGTTATTAGACGCCGACATCGCTCTACTGGTATCGCCTCCCAAGCTTTCTTAACTTCCTCAAAAAGAGTCGCCATATTTGTAATATTTTTCAGACTAACGGCTCTTTTTACGTCCCCCCATAGATGTTCTATGGGGTTCAAATCCGAACTGGATGATGGCCATTCCAAAACGTTGATGGCATTATCGTGAAAGAATTTTTTTGTCAACCTCGCCGTATGCTTCGGATCATTATCCTGCTGAAATTGCCATATAACAGGTAAATTCTCCTCAGCCCACGGGAGCATGACATTATTTAGTATAGCAACGTATTTCTCCTTATTTACAATTCCATCAATTTTACAAATTGGGCCAACACCATTCCAGGAGAAACATCCCCATACCATAATTGACTCTCTACCCGTGAAACGTAGCGAGGATTAAATTCTTGGTTAATGGGTCGCCTAACGTATCTCCGACCATCTGGACCCAGGCGATTAATCTTTGTTTCATCGCTACAAAGCACATATTTCCATTGATTTGGTGTCCAATTCCAATGGGACTTCGCGAAATCCACACGACGTTTTCTTTGAATCTTACTCAGAAGTGGCTTATTTCGTGCTGCTCTTCCATGTAGCTCGGCTTCCACCAAACGACGTGCAATAGTCCGCTTGGATATCGTGACATTTAAATTTTCTTGGATATCACGTTGGATGTCATTAGATAACTTTTTTGGGTCGGATTTGGAGATTCACGTTATCATTCGGTCGGTATGTGCTGATGTTTTTCTGGGTGTCTTCTTTCGCTGAACGTTGGCTGTGGTCTCATATTTGCCGATATGCTGTAAAGCATTAAAAACCATTTTTTTGGAACACTTCAGCTGCTCCGCTACTTCTCTATAAGACTTCTCAATTCAAAAATTGAGCTCCGTTTTACAGGAGTGTAACTTTTGCTTTTTCCCATGATAAATCTTTAAAATTATAATTTCTTATTTGCTATAAAGCATTAAATTGGAAACAAATAACCGTAAAATAAATTTTTTTTATCAAAATAGCTTTTAACCAAGACGATTGTAATAAACAATTACGCGTTTCTAATTACTTGTCGCACTTTGTTAGAATTTTACTAAACAATATGTAAACTATTTTCAGAAATTATAACAGCTTTTAAAATAAACAACAACAAAAATGAGTGTAAATGATAATAAAAAGAGTAATAAATATAATACAATTGTTTGAAACAAAAAACATAACCGTAAATTTACGAAAATATCAATAATGATCATCAAGCTCTAGTGTAAAAAATGCGTTTATAATTAGCTGTCAACAGCTGTATGTAATTTGTTTCATTTACCATACTTATAGTAGGAGCCAAAATTCCTTCTATAAATTGAGTATATTTAAACGAAAATTATACCTTACCTATTCTGTTAGAAAATTTAGTCTGAAACCATGCTTCTAAGGCTAAGGCTCTTTGGGGGTCGAAGGTACGAATGAATTTAATCGTCCTTTTTATGTGGGAAATCTGAATTCAGGCAAATTCTAGTATTTCCAATTGGATTTTTCATTTGCTTTTTAGATTTCTTGTTGAAACGTTGCGTTTTAAAGGTTATTGATGTCGAATTGTGTGTCAGTCACTTAAAGCTTCACGAATAAGCCAATCTGAAATTGGATAATTTTTCATGAATGTCTCCATCATAGTATACTATAGTAGCCCCACTCATTAAAAAAATTGAGAACTTGTCCCTATGTCATGTAATTGTAGATTTATTAAGAACCATATGTACAAGTAAAATTACAAACACTACTTCATTTTTTGCAATGGTAGAAAATGAGTAAAGCTACTATATTATACTATGGTCTCCATTACTTAAATCATTTCATTTTAATGACCTCTTACCGAATAAATGGGGGTAAATTATTCAATAATAAGACGGTATGTTTTAAATGAATGCAGTGAATTTTTCAAACTGGAATATATCCACCAAACATAGACAATTACCCCTGTGGAAATGAATAAAAACACTTCAAACAACGTAGCCCCCCAACTAGAAATTGTATAAAGAGAAAGGAAGAGAATGAAACGTACACTAAAAACGCCGGTCTCACTAAAATTTATACTCTTGCTCTGTCTGCATTTGCTTGGTATTTATACTCTCATATCAAATTTAAAAAAAACTTAAGAATGAATGAAAATTGCATTGGCAACATAAATGTTTTCATAGAAATATAAAACTCATTCGTCGAAGTTTTGTCGGCGCCAACGGACGTTTGAGCGGAAAATTACGGTTATTTTTAAACAAATAAGAATATTTACAAAAATAAAAAGATAAATACCAATAAGAATTAAATGGTATTTATAAAATAACAACAACAAATCGAGAGTATTGTTGTTATATGTAAACAAAAAAAGTACCAGTGTTTTAAAAGGAATAAATTTGACATTTAGTGTTTTCGAAAGTGTCAGGGTTGTTATCTTACTCAAAGTCATTGGTGATCCATCACAAAACAAAATAATTTTGAGTGTGTGTGTGAAAAGATTAGTAACAAATTTTAAACAAAAAATATAACTAATAAAAAGTTGCAACATATAATTTAAAAAAATTAAATTAAAAAAACCATAATTTTGTTCAAAAACATAAATTTGTTCTCGTACATCGCGTATTTCTTCTCATTGTGCATGTGGGCTACATTATTGGCAGTAATCACTTTAACAATAAATACGTAAATGAAAACTTACGATATACAATTCTCCCATGAATTGGTTGCTGAGTGACGTTCTTTTCGCTGTCTGCCACTGCTTCTTCCACGTTTCACACTTTAATTGTCTGAAAATCAAAGCAAATAAACAACATCTCAATTAACGTGCGTTTGAACACAATACTACTATACAACTACAGCAATAACAACTAAAAAAATATCATTTTAAAATATAAAAATTGTAATTGTGTGCAAAAGTGTTTAATTTGAAAAGAAAATAAAAAAATTTATGAAAATTGTGTTAAATTGTATAAATAAATACAACCTTGTTTATTAACAAATTCTCATCGAAATATTCCATATTTTAAAAGTTAAACTTTATTTCGACTGTAAATCTTAGACGTTTTAACGGTCTAATTTTTCTATGTAAGTATTGAATTGACACATTATTTTTTTTATTCAATTTATGGTCAAATATTAATCGTAATGAAATACACAGTACCTACCTACCTTACGGGAAATTTTAACAAACTGTCACCGAACGGGACATGACGTTGTCATAGGAGGGGGAAATTGACCCCTTGTGACATGTCACAAGACAAATCCTAGGACAGGTTACTGAACTCTCATAAAAAAACAAAGTTCAGGGAATTTTTAAACATTTGGAAGTCTCCAGTATTTACTCCCTATTTTGTAAATTACTTTGGTGAAGTGATGTTTCTGTGAAAAATATTTTGTAACAAAAACAATTTATGTATATAAAAATAATCCAACAATCCACCTAACAGAGAGACTCTCCCAAGTGAAAGGACCGATTTTGATAATATTCGGATATGTTTTTGTTAAAAACCCGTGAATTTAAAATTGATATTCGGTTTAAAAAATTAAAATTTAAACAAAATGTTTTTAAAAACTCCTTACCTGTAAGTTCAGAATATCATGTTACTATGTAAGGAGTTACATCGATTTACATGACCTTGTTAAAATAATAGGTCTAGTAATAGAAAAGTAAGAGCTTACCCCCCTTCGTTTCAAAAAGCTTATTTTTGTAACCAAAACCTATAAAAAAAATGTTTCCAAAATTTTTTGTTAAAATTATATAATTTTTAATTTAATAGTCAATATAAAACAAGATGAAATTTTTAAGAAAAAAAAAACTTATTATTTTAAGGTTTTTTGTAACCTAGAGGTATTAGGTAAGCGTAACATGTAAGTTCAGAATAACATATCGTATTACTAGGTAAGGAGTTACCTCGATGGACATGCCCTTGTTAAAATAATAGCTTTGCTAATAGAAAAGTAAGAGGTTACCTACCCTTATTTCTTCTTACCAAAGTCATTAACGGGTAATAGCAGGTTTTGCTGGGTTAGTTCGATTTGTTTTCTAAAATTTTACTTAAGTAAGAAATTAAGAACAATTTTAATTTTTGCATTAAAAAATACAAAAATTGTTTTTCGGTCTTTCTATATTTTCATATATTTAGTTAGAATATTGTTCTACCTCAAGTACAAATTCTAAAATGATATTGTCATATTAGATTTTATTTGTTGTTTCAAAAAGGTTGACCATTTCCATGACAGACGATACAATTGTTTCGTGGGATCAACACAACTTATCAGTAGTCCGCAATTAGAAAATGATGATTGGAATACACTAACCGAGACATTACATAAAGTAAAAAATTCAACGGGACGAGAATTCCGTATTTTTGTATATGAACTGTCTGATTTCGTAAAACCCCAGTAAAAAATGATGCTTACCCTTAAGCAGTTTTTTAAGGGAAAAAATTAAAATAATCCTTTACAAACCTGCTTACATATGCCATGATTTTTATATGGCGAATTCCCACTTGGAAGCACTAGTTTTGTGAAAAATAAGCGCGGATTTTAGCGCATATAAAACGCTGCGAATTCATGGCTTTCAGTAAGCACATTTTTCATGTCTACATTATTGACATTAAAAAAGGCGCTCGAATGATTGCTGAATTTAAACGTGGTCGTACAAGTATTGAAGATGAACCACGAAGTTGACGTCCAAAAACTGCAACAACGCCAGAAATCATAACTAAAATCCATTATATGATATTAGACGATCGACTAGTGAAAATGCGTGTAATAGGGAATGCTATAGGCATCTCAAATGATCGAGTACATTTTATTTTGCACCAAGAATTACAGATGAAAAAGCTTTCTGCAAGATGGGTGCCACATTTCTTAACAGTTGACCAAAAACGAATTCGAATAAAAATTTTTCATTTCTTATCATTTCTCATTTCTTATCATTTCTCATTTCTCTGATTAAGCTCCCTCTAACTTCTACCTGTTCCCAAATCTAAAAAAATTCCTTGCTGGCAAACGTTTTACCTCAAATGAAGATGAAATGGCAGCTCTAAACGATTATTTTGAGGAGCTTCAGCAAAATTATTTTAACCAAGGGATACAATTGCTAGAAAAACGGTGGAAAATAAAATAATTTTAAAAATCTAGCTCTTGTTTTTCATTGTTAGGCTAAGAACATTTCGAACTGCCCTAGTAAATATTGAAAAAAAAAAAAAAAAAAAAATAAAAAAATATTGTATCTGTGTGGAAATGCCAAATGATACCAAAATCTCTTTTTAGGATCACTTCTAGAGCTATTATTCTTTAGAAGTTATACTTAAGTGATGTTTTGGATGTTGTTCAGAATTAATTCTAAAAAAGCTGTAAAAATATACTAACGAATACTTAGGAAGAATTAGAATAAGTGATTTTTTGAAGTCGTTCAAAGTTACTTCCAAAAAAAGCAGTAAAAATGCACTAACGGATACTTGTAAAGCAGTGAAAGAAGTGGTTTGTAAAGCATTACTTCCAATTATTTTTGCTGGGATAATGTTGTATATTAAATTTGCGTGAGAACAAAGTCTAAACAATTTTCACGTGAAACTTGTCGTAAAAACTAATTTGTTTGGTAAGGAGTAGAATAACAGTTTTTGTCACGTGAAATTGAAACAACTTACTGCGCTGAAAGAAGTCAAAAATATTTATTTAAATTCCTTTGAAATCAATTAAAAAAATATTTCTTCATTATGTTTAAAATGTCAATTATCGAATATGTTATGATTTTTCCACTTTAAAATATTATGCAGCTCATAGTAATCGAAGCGTGAAAGTAATTTAACTTCAATAAAATGCTCAAATAACAAAGATAGAAGGTACCAAATAAATTAAAAGTATCCCATTACAAATACCCCACAGGGCTTTGAAAAGTTATACTCAAAGTAATTTGACAGTTATTTGCTTAGTAATCAGGAATTGTTGTAATAACTGCAATTACAATTGCTTATCTATGGAAAAGTACAACGCAACTATTATCACATTTATTTTAAATAACTACAAATGAAAAGAAGTTTATTTCGTAATAGTTGTTTTATATATAATATTATAACCAGGGCCAGCGACTTTCATGCACTTAAAAATCGAAAATAAACGCTTAAAATATGCAATAAAAAATACAAAATATGCACTTCAATGGAAATATGCACTAAAAACCAAACGCTTAAAACCAAAAATGCACTTTAAATTTATTGATTTTTAAAAATCATGTTGAGCGTTTGGTTAAAAATTAAATCTAATATAAATGTCTAAGTCCATGACAACTTGATGTTTTCCTTCTAGTTAAGTATTGCCTTAAGATTTGCAAATTCTTCCTTTTCTTTATTTTTCATTAAATCTTGTTTTTAGTTTTTTAAAAAATATGCAATTTAATGAAAAATATGCCAATATATGCAATAAAAATCATAAAATATACAAAAATATGCACTTAAAAGCAAAATATGCGAAAATATGCAACAACAAAAGGATGCTATTTTCTTGATAATTCTTTGATTCGGAAAAGTATTTGGTCAAAATCTTTGTTGGATTAAAGACTACAAACATGCATTTGCATGAAAGTCACTGCCCTGATTATAACAAACAACTACAAAATCAGTATTTTTGCGGTAAACAGTTACCCCTAAATTCATAAACGCTTTGTTAAATTATAGGAGGTTTATTTAACAAATTTTGTATGAAAATGACGTTTTGTAAACCTGCTATAACTTTACAAAGCATTTATGAATTGAGGGGTTAATATTTTTAAATCTTATTTACGGGAAGAAAAAGAAAAGATTTTTAATGAAAAATTAAACTGACACAAGGGAATCACTAGACTGTGTCAGTTTCGTCTCATGCAAAAACTCGTCAGTGGTTAGTTTATGGCCAATTAGAGTTGCAAAAGTACTGATTATTTGGGTAATGAGTACTCAATACCGACCGTTTTTTCGAGTACTCAGTATATAAAAGTACTCACTCAATACTTTCAAAGCTGCACTTGTCTATATTTAAGCTTAAAATCTATGACAACAAAACTCTGTTTTTTGGTATTGGGTATGCAATAATGTCGCAAGTTAATAATGTCGATTTTTTTACTTGAAAAATGCATTTATTATAATAACAAAATGAATTGATACATTATCCAAAGTATTGTCCATCGTTAGCCACTACTTTTTCCCATCTTTGTAGTAGAGATGAGCGATATTTTCTTACCGGTGATTTAATCACAGTTATTGATAAATCACTGGTAACGGCAGTGATCAAATATTTCAAGTCGCAGTTACTCGGAATGTCGTTCTTTTAATATTTTTGTACTATTCTTTCTTGCAAACTTCATTGTGCACAGTAATGCTGGTTTTTTTTTCAATAACAGTGACTTGCTTTCACACTCTTCTGAATAAAATGTCTCCTTCTATCATGTCTTTGTTACCGGTCGCAACTATTCTTCTTTTAAGGCCCAGTTTTTAGGAAGTGGATTATCTTTAAACTTAGTTTAACGCAGTTTGTAACTGGAATACTGCTTTTAAAATGTGGTTTATTTTGTTTTATTTCAATAAAGAAATAAATTATACTCGAGAAAAAGTTTTGCCGGCAAATTTTTGTTAATAAACTCGCCATAAATATTATTTCGTTTATTTATCAGAAAATCGCAGTGTTTTCCATAGAAAAACCGTGATCACGATCACAGTTTAAAAGAATAACGATTTGAACATTTCACGATTTCACTGAGAACAATGTTACTGAAAAATCGCCCGATCGCCCATCTCTATTACAAACCCGTGATCACGGTCACTGTTTAAAAGAACGGTGATTTGAAAATCACGATCACTGGTAGCAGCGTTATTCAAAAATCACCGGATCGCTCATCTCTACTTTGTAGTAGCATACGGATTCCGCGCCAAAAGAATGCTCCGGTTTTGAGGTAAAGAATGAATTAAGCCAATTTCTGATACCCTGTTCTGAATCTTCCATTCCAGTCATGATGGAAGATTATTGACTCATGTTTGGTCGAATATTCTGGTCGTTTTTCGTTGATTGCTCACTTCAAACGAATCAATTGTGTTCGGTGCAGGTCCATTGTGATCGTCTGACCCTTATTCAAAAAATTGACAATTTTCTTTTTTTTTATTTAAATTGAAATAATAACAAACAACAAAGCAAAAAAACAAACGGATATCTCAAATTTTATTATTTGAATATATTTCGCGCTTGTTTTTTTTCCTTATTTGGAGCAGTTTTCAGCAGTTATGAGTTTTTAAATATAGGCTCAGCTGATACTAAACAGTTGCTCAGGTAATACTAAACTTCAGCGCCCTCTATCAGTGAGTAGTGTAAGTTTTGATTTCCTATCTCTATAATTAATAGTCTCTGTTTAAAAGTATCGACATTTCACAACTCTAATGTCAGTTGATTAAAGTATTTTTAATTGTTTAATTGTCTCTATATGAAAAACTTTTTTCGTATGCCATGCCCGGTAATCAAGCCGGCAACTCTCTATGCAGGCTTTGACTCATTGAATCACCTCTTAACAAGATACACCACGGTCTGCCCAGCGATGACTGTGGCTAGTTGAAGTTTTGTCAATCACAGCCTACACAATGTATGTTTTTGTGATCATAAGAGCCAGGATTAATTAATACATGAGGAATAGGGTATCTTACCTGTACATATTTTGAGTTGTTCGAAGACGTTTAAATCTTTTAGAAACACTATGAATAAATAGATTTTACTTATTTAATTTTAAGAGAAATTGCAAAACTATTCCAATGTTGTTTTAGAACAAAATATTTTTCTGTGATTTCAAGTCAAAAATGCCGTAAAAATTTGTCTTAATTTTATTATTTTTCTGATATTTGACAAAAAAGCACCAATGGCGACAAAATACTTTTCGCGTTTTACTCCTTAGAAATTCAACTATGGTTTTATTCTATATTTTTTTTAGTAAAATTTATTATAAAAATATTAACTGTAAAAAACAGTAGTGTTTACGAATTTTGTGAGTTGTTTCCAAATGTTTGCAGTAAAGATTTGTTACAACATTATTACTTTTACTGCATTCTTAGTTGTTTTTTTAACAGTTTAAAATAATTTAACAGTTTAAGTTAATTTAACGGTAAATAACTTTGCGGCCTTTTTAACAGCATATATGTAGCTTTGTTTTAACTGTCGTCTTCACCAGATTCTTCCGTCAACTTCTCAGATTCTCCCATTTTTCATTTTTGTTCAGGTTCTGCCAAGCAGCTGGTGTTAAAAATGATGAAAATCGGTCGAGCGGTTGAAAAGTTGTTGTAAAACTGTGAGGAAAATTTCAAGGTCTCACGTTTTCAGTCACAAATTTTCAACCGCAGGACCGATTTTGATAATTTGCATCACAACGCCGCTTGTGAAAATAGCAAGAAAAATGAACAGACATAAAATAAAGTCAAAGCTAACTTTTCAAAACTTTTTGTGGGATTTGCTTGTTTCCTGGCCTACTGTCATTGAAGCTGACACCGATTATGAAAAATTTGCTGCACAGTGTAATCAGAAAATCATCCAAACTGTAATGAAAATGTTGGAAATGTTAATTCATCTGATATTAATCAAGTTTATACAGATTGAAAAATCATTTCCAAATGCATTCGTTTTTTCTTTTAATTTATTACGAATCTACTTTGCAATTCTCTAAAAATGCAATTATTTATATTTTTATAACCATTTGTCTAAAGTAATTATTTACAGCGAGGCAACAAAATCATTATTATTCACTAATTATTATTTTATTTATTTTTTTAATTAAGTTTCTTTTAGCATTTCACGTAACATGTTTAGTGGTTTTTGTTGAATGTATTTGTATATTTTTTTTTGTACGTTTATGAATAATTTAATTATTGTTTAAATGTTAATTAATACACCTTGTTGAAACGTTATTGTTGTTGGTGTAAATTTTTGCATTTGTATGCAGCAACAAACTGCAACAACTTCGGCATGCACTAGAGTTGTGTATAGTACAGAGAGAGATCCAAACAAGTCAGCTCAGTAGCCAGCCCCACCAAGAAGTTTGAAGACAAACATTACAATTTATCAGTAAAACCAAACGTCAAACAACCAAAACGAGGGTAAAAAGGGGAAGTAGAAGTAACAACAACAAAAACAACAAAAGAAAAACAAAAAACAGCAAAAGATACTTTATAACTTGACAGACACGCATTTGGCACTAATTGCATAAAATATAATAAAAAAAAATTAAATTAAAAATAAAAACAGCAAAAAAAAACTAAAGGAACGTGCATTGTTAACTCTCTACATATGGCAAAAAACGAATAAACGAACGTACAAAAAAAAAAAAACTAAACTAAACAAAAAAGTAATGTGTCTTTGCTGTTGTTGTTTTTGGTTAAAGAAAAGTCGTTAATTAGTGGAAAAGGCTTGCTTAAGCGTTAATTAAGTTTTGTTTCAGTAGCAGCAGCGAGTTGTTTGTAATAAGATATGTATACTCGTACTCACTAACTCACTAGTATATTTGCTACCAGCCCAGTAAACGGAAAATACCAACAACAATTGGACAAACTATTTACAAAAAAAAAAAATCATACATAGTACGATATAGCCTCTGTATGTTCCAGAGGCTATAGGTACTAACTTGGATTAATTGATAAGTAACTTGTGTGAAATTTGTTTCTAAAGAAACAAACAACATGAGAGATATTTTCGACTATAGGTGGATATTTTCGACTATAGATGGATATTTTCGACTATGAAATGAAAATTTTCGACTATAGATTGATATTTGTAACTATAGCTGGATATTTTCGACTATAGATGAATATTTTCGACTATAGATGGTTATTTTTGACTATAGATGGATATTTTCCACAGAATTTTTCGTAAATCACGCGCGATCCGGCGTAAGTGTGAGTGAAATCTTAAAAGGCTCCCGTGAACGTGAGTGAGTGTAAGTAGAACAACTTTGTTCCTGAGTGAGTGAGTGTGCGCGACTCAAATGTTTGTGTGAATGTGGGTGCTTTAGTCGATTTTTACCAAAATTATTTATTTTTGCCGATTTTATATTTTTTGATATCTAAAATACAAAATAAATGGCAAAATTACACATTCATAGCCATTTTTAGTGTAACATTCACAATCTACATTAATTTTTGAATTTAATTTATGATTACGCGTGAACCAACGAACATTCCGTGCGTTGAAGGTAAACACCAGAATACTCCTGACCTTTTCCTTACTTCTCATCCGGACAAGTATGAAGTAAAAATACTCTCGGCAATTCGGATCATTGTACCACTTCCGCATCTTTTTCGTTATCCGAACTTCAAAACGTTTCAGCAACAGCTGCGAAGTATTAAATTTTTATTTACAAAAATGCACGTTGCGCTGAGCTCAACGATTTTTTCCGGCATTTTAAAATAAAACTCTGTTTCCTCGAAGACAAGTCGATACCGCGTCCAACATGTTATATAGCTTGGAATGAAATCTTTCATTCCTTGGTAGCAAATTTCGGTTAAACAAAAAGATAAATGCTAGTTTAACCAGACTTGCAAAAACGCAGTCAGATCAAGTAGTTAGCGTTCAAAAATTAGCGAGATAAAAAGAACGCCAATACAGATCTGCTGCGCAAACGGGCGAGATATGAGCGTTCCAAAGTACGTAGTCGTGAAAAGTTTCTTTACGAACAACATCTTCGTACTAAAGTTCTTTCTGCTCGTCGGGGTAGTAAGAGCTTGTGGTCATTCGTTGAAAGAGTAAAGGATAATGATATTTCAGCTATACTAACTCTTATGAAGAATGACCAAATATTCACTGAACCGGTTGATAAGGCTAAACTTTTAGCTGAGATATTTGCAGGAAATTCATTATTGCCGAAAAGCGACCAACCACTGCCCGAACTTGAAAGAGTATCAAGTACTATGCCTAAGATATTCTTCCGAGCTCGAGCAATTAAAAGGGTTCTTGCTGACCTCAACGTAAACAAGTCATCCGGGCTGGAAGGTATATCATCACTGGTGCTGAAACAGTGCTCTTGGATGCTAGCTCGTCCATTGGCTAACCTTTTTAGCTACTTACCTTGTAGGAGTTTTTCGCTCGTGCTGGAAGGTTGCCAATCCCTAAAAAGGATGCGGCTAACAACTCTGAAAATTAGCGCCTGATCGCAATATGCTCTGCGCTCCCTAAGGTGATGGAGAGTATGGTTAATTACCATCTTGTGAATAATCTAGAGTATAACTCACTTCTTAATGACCGACAGTATGGCTTCCGTAGAAATCGTTCTACAGGAGACCTGTTAGCGTTCCTCTCAGAGCGTTGGAGACGGTCCATCCACCGTTTTGGTGAGAACAAAGTGGTTTCTATGGATATTTCAAAAGCCTTTGATCGTGAATGGCACTTCGCTTGTTTTATTTCGAGCTTTCTCAGAGATCGCACTATTCGTGTTGTTATAGATGTTATAGTCGATATCGACAACGTCAACCGCAATAAGGTCGAATATTTTGACGTCGCCACAGCTTCAAATTGCTTGAAGAATATTTTTTATCCTCCTTTTGTCCAGGGATGATCATGGTGCTATTAAATTGTCAATGATCCTTATGCGAAGATTGTTGACTTAGGTGAAGATAGAAGCGCTACTTATCAGCAAATAAAGAAACACTTCTTTATATTTAAATAATAAAGTTTATTAATCAAATTTAATTAATTTCTAGAGAGATCTTTTATTTCACAATGTGTTGTTCACAAGCTTTACAGGAAGAAGAAGAAAGAAAAAGGAGCGCAAAAAAATGACATATGATAAATTGACATATTTGACGTATTTAAAGATATGTAAAATTGTAACAATTATCGATATCAATAAAGACATAAAAGTGTAAATTACGTTAACCTAACAAAGATATGTATAAAGACTCTATAATTACAAGAAAAAAATCTTACTTTAAGAAAGAAACACTTTGTGGCATTAACATTATTATTATTTTTCATGCACTACCAAAAATTAAGATATATTTTTTTTATTATATATATATATATATAAGTTCCCGTAGTTCCTATACGGAACATAGGGCCACAATTATCTACATTTGTTGTGGTTTCTGTAATCTTAAAAATTTAAGATGAGTAGCTGATTGGGCTAAAGCATCCGATCCTGGAGCTGGGGCTGCCAGCAACGCCTCCAGGCAGACAGTGGATTCGGGATTAATTACCACATCCACGATGCGGTCATGCTTCAGTAAATATTCATGTCCATTTACCTACTTACCTGAGACGTTAAGATGTACTTTAACCATTCAGGCTACATGACCGAGCAACTTCTCACACTAGCTAGCTATCAGAGGTATCTGAAAAGCCATTGCCCGGGAAATACTTGGTCTAAGACCGGGAGTAGTGAGCTGCTTGGACATTCAAACAGAGGAATCGTTTCTGGTCACTCCCAAGTGAGTGACAGTCAGAAAACTTTCCGCACTAAGTGCACCTTTGTAGAAAGTCCCATTTCCCAAATTTTTTTTTTTTTTTTTTTTTTTTTTTTTTTTTATTGCCAAAGTACAAAAGTATTTACGTACGTTTAGATTTATTTTAATAAGAATCATACTTAAAATACTAATGTTTTTCAAAAACACAACTCAGTTATTAATACAATGACCTTTAGAACAGGCTCTTTGAAAATTAACTTTCATTCTTCCGCACTGAGAGAATTATATGCTTGGTATTATAACAAGGTTTTGTCGTCGGCTGAGGTAGTCCAGTCGCGTCCAGGGTCTACTTGAGGACCCGTAAACCTTAAGTAAAAACACAATAGATTTTTCCTTTTAATGTTTATAATACATATTATCTTTATTAATTAATTAAATTCAAATACAATACATTTCACAAATGGCAACACCTTGTTGATTCACTCGGGTTTATTCGGTTCGGAGAATTATCCGTCGGCAATACGAACTTCGGCTTCAGGTAGTCGTCCTCCGACTCGGTTATGCTCGGCAGGTAGTCGTCGTTCGACTCGGTTGGGTGTCGGCAGGTAGTCGTCTTCCGACTCGGTTATGTGCTCGGCAGGTAGTCGTCTTCAGACTCGGGTATAGGTATCCTCGGGTTGGCGACCTCCTCTGCGGTGGAGTCGCATATAATCCCGATCACCTAGGCAGTGGTGATCAATAGAACAGACCGCGAAGGCTGTGATATTAGAACAGACCGCGAAGGCTGTGATATTAGAACAGACCGCGAAGGCTGTGATATTAGAACAGACCGCGAAGGCTGTGATATTAGAACAGACCACGAAGGCTGTGATATTAGAACAGATCGCGAAGGCTGTGAAATTATTTATGAGACAACCAACCGAAGTCTATCGTCTTTCCAAAAATTTAGCTCGTTACTGGTAATGTATCGGGCTATTACAGTTAGCTTTGACCACCCCGTGTGTGTAGCAACTTGAACTACTTATTTGAATTAAAAAATTAACCAAATGAGAATTATATGTGGCTAAAAAGCAAAGCACAAAAATGTAAAAAACAATAAACAATAGTGCGTGCTTTAACATCCACACAAAATAACTGGTATGCAGTACGTATACAATATACATACGAACCCATATAAAGAATACAAGCAGTACCTGTATCGTATTCACACTGCATAAAAATAAATATTATCGATAATCCGTTTTTAGATATCTCTATTAATTAGGAGATATAATGTTCGCAATCACTAAATATTGTTTTGCTGCACACGCAAATTTTTAGTACATGAAGCAAAGTTAAAACAATTCACTACTTTTTTTAGTTAAATGTTTGTAACCGTCGCATAGGCCAATCGTAATAATATTAGAATTAATTACTAAAGAAGTTTTTCTAGAGCTGATTTATGGGAAGAAGATAAAAACATTTTTATTGAAAAATTTAACAGACACAAGGGAATCACCAGACTGCCGCAGATTCGTCTCACCCAAAGACTCGTCAGTGGTTTGTTTATGTGTCAACTGAAAAAAGTAATTTTTAATTGTTAATTTGTCTATATGAAAAACTTTTTGTGTATTGCCATGACCGGGGATTGAACCGGCAGCCCTGTGCACAGGCTATGACTCGTAGTATCAACTCTTAAGTTTTTTCAATCACAGCCTATACAATGTATTTTTTATAATCAGAAGATCCAGAATTAGCTAATACTTGAGCTTACTTTTATTTTACCGCGATGGCCATCACAAATATGAAAACGCAAAATATATTGATGAGTTCGTTGTGGGACAGAATGAAGCGGTTGCTTATGAAGAAGTGGTTTGCTATAGTGATGAGTAGGGCAACCAAAAAAAAGCCCTAAAAGCAATGTTTTAAGCTCTTAAAAAAAGCTCTAAAAAACAGTAAAATAAGCAGTTGAAATGTAAAAATAAGCCCTTAAACTTCATTATTTCTTTATTAAAATCCTCATCAAATTTAAATTTTTTATTCAATACAGTGCTACATTCCTTGGAACTTCAGGATTCAAACACAGTTGTGACATTCTTAAATTTATTTTCATCGGGAAATACTTTAATTTCATTAAAGAATTAAGGGGGTGATTTTCAAAAACACTTCGGTGAAGTGTTGCGTTATTTCTATAGAAATTGTTTTTGTTACAAAAACAATTTACATTAAAAGTTCCCTTCACTTCACACAAGTGTTTTACGAAATTAGGTACTAAATGTGCTAAAATCCCAAAACTAACAAATTGTGAAAAATAATCTGTTGAAGGCATGGCCCTAACCGGATTTCATTCTTGCCTAAGAAATCTTCATTGTCATATTTGTACTATTAGAATTCAAGTTGAAAAAATAAAAAGTTTATTTTAACAATTTTTTAATTTTAAATTTAATTTTTTAATTTAAAATAAATTTTAAAAAACTAATTTAAAAAAAAATTTATCTCGACTTAATGTTAAAAATGACTGATTTTATGAAAAAAAGCTAAAATATGCTCTATTTTCGCATAAAAAAAGCTAAAATAAGCTTATTTACTAAATAAAATAGCAACAATAAGCCAATATTTACAAAATAAGCAAAAACAAGCAAAATTAGATAAAATAAGCAAAAAAAAGCTCTAACAAATATAGCTTAAAATTCTTATATTTTTAAGATCAGAACTTGTATTTAATCGAAATTGTTCTATCTTTTCAAATAAAAAACATGCTCTGGCTTCTTTTTGGTTGGCCTAGTGATGAGGTATCGCTTTATGAATAGGTGGTGGTAGAAGATAATATCAGTAAATTAGAGGAAATTAATGAGTTCGCCGTAGGTCATGATGAAGTGGTGGGTTGTGAAGAAGTAGCGGTGCAAAAAAGTATTGGTAAAGTTGAAGAAGTTGTATCATACGTTTTGCCACAATCAGCTATTTCTAACGACAAAAAAACATAAAAGATCATCTTATATTGTTACGCAAAAATGCGGTATTTCCATAAAACAGTTATCTTATTACCAGTCCATATACCAACCGTATTCTTAAAATATCAAATTATACGAATGGTTCTACATCAACCTTGCTTTATAGCAAAAACAAAAATAATACTGTGAGACAAATGGTAGGGGTCAGTGATCGGGAAGGGTTCAAACTACCGGGGAAAGTTATATCGGTAAAAAAGAAGTTATACGTGTCCCGGCGTTTCGCTGGGTCACCCCTAGGAATCGAGATATATCGATTTGACCTTTGGTGGTCTTTTTTTTGACATAACTCGAGAACCACTAGTCCGATTTTGCTCAAACAATTTAAAAAAAATTAAATTACAATTCCTTTAATCTGTTCATATAACGTTTTTCTTTATACTCAACAGTTTTGCCGGTAAAAATAAATGTATGAAGAAAAAAATATTTTTTGCCTAAAATATTAAAAAAAAGTAGTAAACAAAAGGTTATTGATTTTTATGGTAGCGGTAACAAATATTTATTTTTACCGGCAAAACTGTTGAGTATATAGAAAAACTTTATATGAACAGATTAAAGGAATTGTAATTTTTAATTTTTTTAAAATTGTTTGAGCAAAATCGGACTAGTGGTTCTCGAGTTATGTCAAAAAAAAGATATATCTCGATTCCTAGGGGTGACCCAACGAAACGCCGGGACACGTATAACTTGTTTTTGACCGATATAACATTTCCCGTTGTTTTCATCCCATCCCGATTTTGACTGTCGCATAGTGTAATACTTTGATCTACTTCAAGGAAAATTATTTTTTCTTTTTAGGTAACAGTGATGAAAGCTGGATTTAGGACATAAAATAAAAAATTTTTTTTTCGGAAAATTGATAATAACTTTGGATATCTTGTGCAAAAAGGTATAAAAAAATATTGTTAATAATAAATGTCGCAATTGATATTGAAAATAAAAAGAAAATATATCATGTAAATTAAAAAAAAAAGTTTGTGTAAACTTTCCATAGATTACATAGATATGACACTTTCTTTCTACGATTTCTTTCTACTACGATTTGTTTCTTGAATGATTTTATTGTTGGAGCTAAATAATTTCCGCAAAACCATTTCTTTGGGGTTCAAAGTAGAAAAGAGTCCCTGGGGTTAAATCCGTAAATCCGAGGGCTCAATTCCCTCATCCGTGTTGCGGATGAACACCGATAAGTTGTCACACAATTGCGTTTATGGTTAGTTGCGAGCAAACGCAGTGATGCCCTTTGGCGTAAGCCAAATACTTTCCAGTATTTATACAACCTTTTTGATAAAAAAATTGGAAAATAATTCCCATGTGTGAGCAGGAGCAGAGAAACATTATTTGAAGGTTTTGAGTTGTATGCAGTGTTGGGGCTGGTGCCTATAGAGAATGATAGAATATCTAACTGTAGTCGGGGTGAATTTAATTTAAGCGACAAATGACCGCCGACATATTTTGACGTTTAGAAAAAAGGAAAGCAAAACGAGAATATGGTTGTATTTGTTTTGCTATAATTCGTTACCAATTCAATTGCTTTTGAATTAATTTTTGTTGTTTTTCATTTTGTTGTATGTAATTTTACTTTTTTGCGGTAAATTCTGTATTTTTATTTTCAATTATATTTCTTCTGTCAAAAAACTAAATTTTTTGTAAACAAAGTACAAATTTTTGCAGCTCTGATACGAATTTTTACAACTCTGTTCTGATAGTCAACCATTTTTAGGTAAAAATACGGCAACAATTTCACAAATATTTTGAATATGAGTTAGTGTGTCGTCATGAAAATAGAATAGATTCTATTACGACGACAAATCGCCGGACGACATGGCGACATTTTGCTTCCCATGCAAAATATATGAAAAAGCAATTCTCGTTATCGTTGTCGACCCATTTGTGAATAATCTCTGAATGCGTTATTAGTGATAGATCGAAACCTTTTGTCATTTATTGGGAGAAATGTGTCTACCCGTGTATGAAATGAAAGTGCTTTCAGTTAATTATTAATTACCCTACGTTTATCTTGTTGTATTATTCCACACCATGATCATTATAAGTGTAAGGAGTTCGTATACAGTTTTTTTTTTATTTTTTAATTAAAATGCAATTCTGTTTACTTGAAATAAAGTTGTTGTACATACATTTTACTGTATCATAAATCCAGTTTAGTTAATTTGTTTTATAATTAATCATTTATTGAGAAAATGCAATACACATATAAAATAGGCAATGATACTTTAATAACATCCTTTCATTATACATTCATAAATTAACTATAAAATATTCAAATTAATGTAACGGAAATATTAATTATCATGGAAGAGGTACACTGAGAGAATTATCTGTAATAAATTTTTGCATAATACCAATTAAGTTTCACTAGAACTCGTCTATTGAAACTTTTTATTGAACTAATGGAATTTTTCACAAAATTTTGTAAAAAATTTAATTTTATTTAGTAAGAGCTTCATACAGTTAATGAAAAATTTCATAGAAACTAGATTCATATAATATGAAGTATTTTCATCAAATTTCAGAAATTTTTCATTTACTTTGTGAAGAAAACTTCATTAGTTTACTGAAAAATGTCATTAAAAGTCGTCTAGCAAAATTCTCTCTGTGTAGGGGATAGTGTTTTTTTTTTATAAAGTTTACAGCTAAAGTGAGATCTTATACAAAAGTAAAAATTAAACTATATTTGAGATTTTTTTATTTTTTAACCCTTTACTGTATGAAACTTCAGATCTTAATGAAGGTGGTTTTTAAAAATTTTCGCTATTAACAATTTTTATAACAAAATACTAAAAATGGGATTTTCTAGCTAGCTCTTTTTCTAGGTTAGCTCTTAAAAAAGATATCTCTATTTAAAAATTATGGTTCTAACTTTTTGACCATTTTTACCCATTTTGTTCGTTATTCAGCTTTGGGTTAAAACTGATCAATACCGGTGCAGCGGTTTAAAAGTATTGAGTGAAAATGTGGTTTAAAAGATCCTACATTAAATATTGTCTTTCAGTTTTTGTTGGACGTCTATTGCTGTTGTTTACACACACATAAGATTTTACAAAGTAACGGTCCGTAAAGTTGTCAAAAAATTTTAAAAAAATACTATCGTTAACCTTTAAATACCACTAACGAAATAACTTAAGAGAAATACCGCTAACCTTAAAATAACTAATCGAAATAGTTTTAAATACCGTTATTTAGAAATAACTTAAAATACCGATATCCTTAAAATATCCTTACGAAATATTTTTGAAATAACGTTATCCACTATTACTAACTTTATGAATCGCTTGCCAACCCTGCTTTAAAGTTAGATAACTATTTTTTGAGAGTGTCGTAAAAATACGACACCAACAGTTAAAGGTTGCCAGTGATTTGGCAATGATATCATTTAAAAATGTTTTACTGCAAAAAATTTTCCTAAAATCCCAACATTGCTTTCCTTGTGGATTAACATATTACAATGTGAAATAAAAAAAAAAAAAAACATCCAAACTTTAGGAATTCTTTAGGAATCTTTGAAATAAACTGTTCAAGTTTTCAACTTTAAATTAATTGTATTCCCACAGAACTTCAGAATGTGAGGAATTTTTCTTCTTTGTTATAAACCAAACAATTAGAACGTTGTTTTGCATATAAAAAGCAAGTCTATTTGAAGTAAAATTTATCAAAAAAATCAAAAAATTCAGTTAAATTTTTGAATATGTTTGATTTAGAAAAACAATATCCAACATCGTCATAAACATTCCCATATCAATCAATGTTTTTTTCTTTATGACAAACGAGATGAATGAGAAGATTTATTTAATTATAGTTTTCACATGATTTCACTTTCTGAAATGAGCATCATCATTTTCTTTCTCTGCTTTAAATTGCTTTGTAATCTAAATAATTAAAACCTAGTCCACGATACGTGGTGGTGGGTAGTTGAAACAGTGGTTGAGTGTGATGCTTCTAATGAATATTGCTGCTGTCAACTCCAGTAATGCAATGTTAGCAAAAAATTTCTAATGTAAACAATGTGTGAATCATATAAAACAGGGTTGATTTTTGGAATTTTATTTTTATGTTGGTGGTTCAAATTGTATTCCTTTTTTCATATTTTTTAATTTTTTATATACCAGTTAACAATATGGGAATTAATTTTTAATACGCATTAAGCAACTCCATGCCTATCAAACTCACTCGCTTACCACCGTTCTAATAATGCGGTGGTTGTTGCTCTACTTTATTTCAATCAAAAAGAAATACACGTGATATTTTTTCTTAAATATCATCAGCTGTCCTTAATAAGAAACATTTTACATGCAACTTCATGTTTTGGGTTCGAATTCAGCAACGAATTTAGTTGTATCTCTCTCTTTCGTTAAAGTATTTTTTTCCTGTTGTTGTGTTCAATTTTATAATTGCGTTGAAATTAATTTGCGAATTACACGATTGCACAATTTAATTGGAGTTTCCTTTAGTTTGTTACAACTGCCGAACTGCGTGGATCGGTTTTTATTTCTTAATGGATTGTCAGAAAGGCTTCATGCTGTGAAGGAAAGAATCCCAATGGTAATTCGTAGGATTTCAATGAGCATAGCAGACAATTGAAATGTTTAATGAATAACTTTACGTCAATAGAGAACTTTAAACAAGAGTAAGTACTTAAATGTCATTTGCACCTTAAGGGTTGGATTTAAGGTCGCAGTTAAAACAAATAAGATTATGAACTTCTCTTTTAAAAATCATCTTTTAAAAACACACGAAACCTTGCGGATTCGGCTGTGTTTTTTTATTTTTTATTGAGCTTTGACAATTAAAAAACGCACTGCGGATTCGCTCTAAATTAAATGTAGAGATATAACCTTCTGTTCTGCGTTTATTTTTTTTTTATATGAAGTTTTGACAATTAAAAACGCACTGCGGATTCTCTCTGAATTAAAACCTAATTTAATTTCTCTGCGTTTTCTCTCATACTCGCATATTTTCATTCTCACACTCACTACAATGTTGCCATATTTTAAAAAAATAATCCCGATTTTTGATGATATTCAGAGATGCAAGAGTTGAAACGATTGAACTTTTTTTTAAATCATTGTTTTTTATGTTTATTACTAATTTCGAACTCATTCAGCCTACGATTTTAATTTAATGATCTTTGCCGAAGTTAAAATGAAAAAAATATAAAAAATTAAAAGTTTTTCTATACTGAAACAAAAATCTCATTTGCCATCGCTGGTGCTCTCCACACATACACTAAATGTACACACACATACATGTAAAGGAAGTGTGAATGTTTGTATAAAAGCAACCGTCACCGCAGCCGCAGTCATTTAATTTGTTTTTTCTCACCGCAGCGGAATCCGCCGCAGCCTTAATGTTGTATCTCTACTCTAAAACAATTTAATTTCACTGCGTTTTCTCTCATACTCGCGTATTTTCAATCTTACGCTCTCTTCAATGTTGCCATATTATCAAAAAATAATCCCATTTTTTATGATGTTCAGAGATGGAAAAGTTAATACGATCGAACTTATTTTGAAAAATCCCTGTGCTTTCATCTTTATTATTAGTTTTGAACTCATTAAGCCTATAATTTTAATTTTACTATTTTACTGTATTTAAAATAAAAAAAAAACTAAAATAATATAAAAATTTTTCTATAAAGAAATAAAAACCTCTTTTCCCATGCCTAGTGGTGTTTCTATAATATGTGACCTGCTCTCCACACATATACATACTACGTGTACACCATTGGCGGACTTATGCCGGTCTGGAGTGGGCAAAGCCCACCCTAGACTGCTTTTTGCCCACCCCAGAATTTAACAAAATCTGTCTATAATTCTTGTTCTTTGATTATTTTTTTTAAATATCAGTTAATCCTGTGTTTTTGATTGGGAAAATGTCTACTAGTTTTCTAGGAGGATAATTTGTTGGTTAGTTTTACAGCCAGAACTAATATCGATTGTCTTAAATATTTCTTAAATAAGAAATGTTTAAAAATTCTTTCTTCAGAAATATTTAAGAAGCAAATCGATCTAAGTTCTGGCTATTAAATCCAAGAAAAATTTATTGGATTTAATAGTTTTTAAAGGAATAATTGGTTAATATTACACTCATAGAAATAAATCTGTAAAAATAGCATAAAATGCAACTAAAAATAAGTTAAAAATTATGCTCCAGAAAATACAGTTTTTCTTTGCTAAATACTAGTAAAATAAGAACAGCAAAAATAAGGCTGTTAAATTTGCAGAATTTTAGTTATATTTAAGTTAACTTTTAGTTAACTGAAAATGAAAAATTATACAGTAAAATCTGCAGAAAATTTTGCTAAATATTAGTATACTAAAAACAGCAAAAACAAACTGTTATATCTATAATATTTTTGTTATTTTTAAGCTAAATTTAGTTGAATGCAAATAGCAGTCTATAATGTGAAATTAGGAGAAATATTTAAAAAAAATATGTAAAACTGTAAATTCAACAGGTTTATTTTTGCTGTTCTTATTTTACTTGTATTTAGTAAAAAAACTGCTAATTTAACAGTTTCTTCTCCAGCATCATTTTCAACTAATTTTTAGTTACTTTTTCTGCTATTTTTACAGATTTATTTCTATGAGTGTACTATTTTGAGGTTTTTTCCATATGTTGTAGAAGAAAAAATTCTACAATGAACATGTCAGTTTTTTATCACCTCGGTAATTTAAGTGGTCAAAATATGGGGTAAGAATGGATTCGTCAGAGGTGGAAGCAAATATGAGACAGGTTGATCTTAGATTTCTTTTCTCTATCAAATATCAAAATTTTTCAGAGTTCTCTATAAAAAAACATTTGAAAATTTTATCAAAAGTGAGGGAGTTATTTTTAAGTCTTTTTTTGTATGAAAATATTGTAAGCATAATGTCGAAGTGTGGAAGATTAAGGGTCTCAGAATGGGCAAATAAATAGCCGACCATAAATGGGGCCCTTGCCCACCCCAGAAAAATGGTCTATGTACGCCTATGGCGTACACACAACCATGTAAAGAAAATGTTCTTTTTAAGTATATGGTACACTGACGCAGTGACGGCTCCAGCTCAAGTCTCTGGGGGGGGGGGGGGGGGGTGTAATTTTGGAAAAAAAAATTTTTTTTAAATTTTCACAAAAAATATTTTTTAACCACTTTTGATTTGGCCATACACTACTTGTTGGACGTTTTTGGACTCCGCAGCGCAAGGTTAACGATTTTATGAGCGACGCTTTAGGTATAAAAGACAATATAAAATCCAACGGAAAATTCTAAGCTATATTTTTCATCAAAAACTTTAATATTTGATACGTATTTGACATCCAACAAGGATGGGTTAGTAATGCCTAAAAAAGTTTATATTAAATAACATATAAAATCAACAATTGAAATTTCCGCACTCTATTTGAATTGTATGAAACTTGCTATAACTTGGAATACTTTGTATAGCTGAAATTGGTGTTCAATTTGGGGATAATTATCAAATTTGCTATAGACTTTCCGTACATATTTGGGTCTAACTTTTGTATTATTTTAGCTATGTGACTGGTTGATATATCACTTTAAAGCTTCTGAAAGCGTGCCTGAACTTGGTCTGCAACTCATTCTTTAATTTGATAATTTCTGATTTATTAAAAAAAAATTAAATTTTTGAGAATTTTTCTACAATTAATTAATTGTTTCTATCCTTTAATAATTGAAGCCATGATTGAGCCACTGAATAGTTACTATTTTGAAATGAACTTTAACCATTTATCGTTATCAAAGGTCTAAAGCCATTTTATCTTAATACGCGGTTCGGGATACTTTATCGTAGCCTTGTAATATTTTTGTATTAGTTCTTAGATTTTTATCAATGACACTGTCAAATATAAGTTTGGTACTCCTTTTGGTTCCTGAGTTATAGTATAGTATTAAATAAAAAAAAAAAACAGTTCGATTTTTCAGCATTTTTATGAAATAAGACCCAATAAGACTGCCAATATAAGATTTCGGAAAGACAAAAATAAAGTAATGAGGAACATTATAAGCGTGTTCGTTTACTTACTACAAGTTACTACTTTTACTACAGCTGCAAAATTTCAATATAAAAAGTAAACAAAACTTTCCAATTATAGTAAAAGTAGTAAGAATTTCGACTAATCGAACACACCGCATATATTTTTTCCGAAATTTTAAAGAATCCATTTTTCGATATACATATGACGATTTAAATCGCGGATTTCATTAAATTAAACTTTGAAAATTTTACGAAAAACGTCGCCGGAGTCTGAAAAGTCCTCAAAATTTGATTGAGATGATTACAAGGATTTAACTCAGAGATTACTTTTTAACAACAATACAAAAAGTTAATATTTCCTGAAAAGTTTTGAAATTATTTTCATTATTTTTATATTCACTTTATTTATTAGAAGCTGATTTTTTATACTTCAGTTATAAATTTTAACTAAAAACTTCTAATATTTAAAAAATTTTTGTTTTTTAATTATTTTTTCGGAATGTTTCGCAGACCTCCTGGGAAGCGATTAGGGACGCTCAGGGGTTCGTGATCAACATTTGGAAAACTTTGTATAATTAAATTTTTATATCGGTTTTGGTATAGCTGTTAAAGTTAAAACACTTTGCAGGTTGGGAGGAAGTGCAGGATCTAACGCTAGTCAATTACTCGCAGGCAATCAAAAATTTAGTATTTCAAAAGAAATTATTTCAGGAACATAACTATATACTCTACGATATCAACATGTATACTCAGGATTTCCGAAAGACCGACTGGAATAAGTTCAATACGATCCTTTGGAAAGACCTAAAAAATAACTCCACCATATCTTTCCGAATGAAATTTAGAGAATTTCAAGTGAAATTAATTGTGAATTCTATTTGGAATTTGTCAAATTCGATCTTAAATCTGAACAAAAATAACGGTAATTAATTGTTTTCTTACAATATTGAGAAAATTTTAAGAGAAATTTCGATTTTTTATTTCGAAATGAGAAAATTCTAAAATATAGTAGCATTTACCACTTCAAATTTAGAAAATTCCATTAGAAGTTTAGTTCTGCAATTTTAATGGAAAAATTCAAAATAAAATTTAGTCTTTTTCCCAAAAGCACCGTAAGTGGTTTTTCACGTGGAAAAATTTTACTCGAACTTTAATTTTACTCAAATTTTAATTTAAATTATAAAAATGAACAATTTTTCAATTTTATATCAAAGACACAATCACAATATACAAAAAATGTGATTTTTCCCCAAGAAAAATAATAGTCTTGTACATTAAATTTGCGTTAAAACAATCTCTACTCAGTTTTCACGTGAAATTCATTGTCGTGGAAAATTATCATTTTTTGTATATGGAGGAGTAGCAATTTTTTCACGTGAAATCCGAACAGTTTACGGTGCTTTACTATCAAACAGTATTTTACTTTTAAAGTCGACTTTATATTTAAACGGCTTTGGGCATTTTGTGTATGAAAATCCTAAAGAAATATTTACATTTTCAAATATTTTAATTGGTTGAAAATAAATGACGACTAGTTAAATGAAAATAAGGAAAAATTTTATATTTCATATTATTATTCATAACAAATTTGTATTTCTTTCACTTTATCCTTTTTCCTCCTCTTTTTTCTCTCCTTTTTCCCTCTTTTCCTTTTTTCTCTTCTTTTTCTCTCCTTTCCTTTTTTCTCTCCTTTTTCCCTTTTTTTCCTTTTTTCCCCCTTTTTTTTTTCTTTTTCGATTTCGCTGAGGGGCGGTGGAATTTCCCTATTTTATACAATGTGTCGACAATACAAGAAATTCCTTAACTGTGTAAGCTGGGAGAATGCAAAGAAGGAATTAAGTAGCCTTCCTTATTTTATAGGATATACCCATCCGACGATATGAGAACTACAATCATAAAGTCTGAAGTCAATATTGCGGAGCCCAGCCTTGTTTGGAAATGTTTTACTTGCGAGAAATGTCCATTCTGACAACGACTCTTTGACGGAAGTCGATATTTTAGGCCTTTTTTTCTCCAAACTACGAAAGTTCTACATTAAGATATGATATTAGGAAAACCCCTTTATCTTTAACTTAACGTGTTTCATGCTCATCTGTGGAAATATTTTCTTTTGGTTACTTTCCCTAAGTCAAGCTGTTGTTTTTAATGTTTATTTTTTTCTTTTACAATTTGTGTGTGACTGAGCTTTTTGAATCGTAGTCGTGGCGTGGCTGCCTGGTGTCGTATCAATTGCATCGCTCCGTTATAAAAATCAACCATTTATTTAATTGATTTGCCACACTATGTGGTACATTCAACTTGAAACAAAATCTCATATTTTTTTCTTCTTATTTAAGAACCCGAAATGCAAGCTTGCATTTTTTAGCTACGCACATACACAATTCATATACTCCACCTTTTTTTTGTAGATGTGCTCTTAACGTTGCTGCTGCTGCTGATTTTGGAGAACGTCATATATGAAGAAGACGAAACCTTTAGCATAATATAGAGTGTAGTATATTTTTCTTCTTTTTTTGGGTTTTTAATTCTAACCGCAAATTGTAGCATAAACATTTCTGTTAATTGGGTTGAACGTACACGATCTTTTTGTTTTAAATGGACTACTACGACTCGTACTACTAATGATGCTTATTCGCGTCATTATACGATTTTAACTGCGGCCTAAACACTTTCAGTTAAGAAGCCAATTAAAATATTTCTGTGTGCCACTAAAAAACTAAACTTAAGAAGAAGATGGAACAAAACAACAGCAACGACGACGAGTGTTCTCCTTCTCATATATTCCAGGCCAAAAACAATATAACAACTCAAACTCTCATCTCTTTGCTGTGTTTGTTGTTGTTTTTGATTACCCTACATTATTTGTTGGTGATATATTAACAACGTATCATCAGTTTTTTAAATAGCCGGTCTAATGGATGGAGCAAAACTTAATTGATTGGAGTAGTTAAAGAAACTACATGCTCAAGGCAACAACGTCGACAACGACAATGAAAAATACCTGCCAAATAATTGAAAATTAAAAAAATATCCTAATGCTTGTCTAGGGTAACTCATCGTCGGAAGTTATTCCGAATGCAAACAAATTTTTGTAAAATTTTAATTTAATCCTTCTAAAGTCAATCAAAATCTATCTCAGAAAAGTCAGATATTACCAAGTAATTGAGTAAGTAGCTCACAAAGGGTTTCACTAAATACCAGGCCAAAATTTATGGGTGGTCATTACCATGTCGCTCACAAAAAAGTGTGAATAATTAGTTGCCAGCTTAGTTACTCATAGGGAAAGAATAAGTGACTACTCACAAAGATAGAATAAGTGATTAGCTAGAAGTTAGCATATAAGTGATTACCCTTATATTTATTCAGCAAATTCCATGAGGAACATAGGCTGTGTACGTAGAATCTCCAACTGTTTCTGTTATCTGCGATGTATCGGAGTTCGTTGAAGGATTTCCCAGTTTAATTTAAAATTGTTCGTCTCCATGTTATATTCGGCCTTTCTCTTACTAACCAATACTTATGATTTAAGAAATAAATTTAGGAAATCATTAAAAAAAATCTGATTTCATGTCTATTTCTATTTGTCGAACGGCTCAACTACCAACCGGTTCAAGTCAATAGGTTTGGCGGCGTATTCGACTGAGACTTTCAAAAAAGTTCGCGGTTCACGACTACTAGCCAGCAGCTTGCATTTCTTAAAATTTGAAAAAAAAAAATTCAAAAATCTTTTGGGCCTAGGCCCGCATTAAGAGCTGCAAAAATAAAAAAATAATGTTTTTAATGAGATGCCCTAAAGTACATGCCAAAATAGGTTGAGAGCCAGTTTTATTGTTATCTCTAAGTGCGAATTTGTCCTCGAATTAAACTTAAATAAGAAATTTTGATTGAAAATTTTTACTTACATTAGTAAAATTTGAGTAAAAATTTGTACACACATAATAATCCATGCATAAAAATACGAAAAACATGTCAAAATAACAAAAAAATTTGTAAAATATACGAAAAATGGTTTATTTTACGAAAGTTTTTGTTGTTTTGACATTTATTTCGTATTTTTATGCATGGATTATTATGTGTGTACTTAGTGCTGAATATAATACTGGCCCTGAGACATTCACAAAAAAGGAAAAGAACTGAATTGCAGCTTTTAATAGAATTTACTAGCATTCTATGTTACTATCCGCAATAGTACTTTGTAGGGGGTGCTATTTATCATACCCATGTGATATCAGTGTCGACTTGTGTAGACATTGTGAGCAGTGGCAAGGTTAGTGGATAAAATCAGAAGGTGCTGTCAGTCAGTAAAAGAAAGAAAGTAAGAAAAAAAAAGAGAAAGGGATGGAAGAAGTAGAAGAAACCATCAGTTTGTGAAATTGCAGTTTGGTAATTCTTTGGACAAGGATGTAAGTTCAACGATAGATTTTTAAGTTCCCTGTCAATACAGCATTTAAGCTGGTATAGAAATTGTCAGATTAGGAACGGCTCTTCGGCGTATTGTGGTGGCTTATGTATGACCAGATCAATAATGGTTAGTTTAGTGTTGCAATTTTTCATCACATACTTGTTACCCATAGAACAGCAACGGTGTTAGCTAGAACTTGCCCTTTGCCAATAAAGAGAGTTACGTCCAATCATATTTTGTAAAAAAAAATTTGACAGTAGGCCTGTGATGCTTTTGGTAGTTAAAGACGGTCTCAGTGGTCTTAATGATCTAATACTCTTTAAGTCATTTAAGTTTTAGTGCTGCGTTGTTCAACTGAATCTATTTAAGCGTTGAATATGTTGCAACTATTTGCAAATAAGACGATGAAGTAGCTTGTCATTAGTGCCCGACCGAACGATCAGTTCGTCCAAAGAGCGTCATTTGGTTGGTTTATGGGTATTTGGAGGCATTATTAAGAAATTTTCTTACTGTGACACTCAAAATGCATGCCAATCGGGCCGATAAGCTAAATTTTTCTATAATTTTTCAACATACCGACCAAATACATTTTCTGGCCGATCTGTTTGGTTGAATACTATTAGTCATATCCTCAATTGCTGGCTTACGAGTACAGAAAATTCACTTAGAAAAATAAATTTGCAGTACCAGTCGAATTTGGATTCAACCGAATCGTTTGGTTTTTGCAACCCTACTGTGCTATTCCAAATGAAATAGGAATGTAATAACCAAAATAGGATTCGTAAAACCGAATAAGAACTATGACAACCGAATAGCCTTTTTTAAAGTTTCGATTGGAAAAACAATTTTTCCCTGGGTGTAGGCACAAGGAATCTCCAAGGAAAAAGCTAACGCCTTCGCAAAGCACTTGGAACAAGTATTCACACCAAACGCCTTCCCAAACATAAATTGCGATCTGCAAACATTTTGTAGTACTCCTATAAATCCAATTAAATTCAGACTCCCAGAAGTGATGAATATTATTGGAGAGCTTGACGTAAAAAAGTCTCCAGGACACGATAAAATATAGGGAAAAATGATTAAAGAACTTCCCGAATGTGCAGTTAGAACACTGATGTTTATATTTAACGCCATAAATAGATTAGGGCACTTTCCCCTAAACTGGAAACAGTCACAAATAATTATGATCCCAAAACCCGGCAAAAACATTACGCAAACATCATCATATAGACCAATCAGCCTGCTGTCAATATTATCAAAAGTGTATGAAAAACTACTCCTTAATATTATTATACCTTATACTAACGATCATGGTATTATACCTCAGCATCAGTTCGGTTTTCGAAAAAGCCATAGTACAATAACAAGTGCATCGAATTGTCAACATTATAAGGGAAACTTTTGAATCAAAACTTTACTGTTCAGCTCTATTTATCGATATCTCTCAAGCGTTCGATAAAGTTTGGCACAAAGGACTTATTTGGAAAATTACCCACACTTTACCACAAAATACTCACAAGATTCTCGAAAATTACTTGTCGAACCGCTCTTTTGTAATCAAGGTGAAAGAAAACTTCTCAAGTACGCGATTAATAAGTGCAGGCGTTCCACAGGGTAGTATATTGGGTCCCTTTCTATACCTATTGTACACTGCAGACATGCCCACCCATAGCCTAACGAAAACGTTCACATTTGCTGATGATACAGCGATTATCAGCACACACTCTAGTCCCACAACTTCATCTAATCATCTTCAAGCCCACATATCTGAACTAGAAAAATGGCTCGAAAACTGGAAAATAAAGATTAATCCATTTAAGTGTGCAGCCCCATCAAAATTAACGTATTAGTACCTCAACAAAATCACGTAAAGTACCTAGGAATTCACCTTGATCGTCGACTAACTTGGAGTAAACATATCGAATCCAAATTAATTCAAATAAAATTGAAGACATCTCAATTGATGTGGCTTATAAACCCGAGATCCACTCTTAGTCTAGAATACAAAGTTCTCATTTACAACGTAGTAATTAAACCAAATTGGTCCTACGGTATCCAACTGTGGGGAACAGCTTCTGCTTCAAATATCGAAAAACTCCAGAGAAGACAATCTAAGATTCTAAGAATTATAACTGGTGCCCCTTGATATTTCAAAAATTCAAACCTTCACAAGGATCTCAACATCCCCACTGTTCTCGAAGAGGCAAGAAAAAGCAGTTTAAAATACGTAAATAAACTTATTGAGCATCCAAATCCCCTAGCCAGCATACTTTCTAGCGATGGTCACATGCGTCTGAAGAGAAAAGACACGCTAGACCTGGCATTGGAATGATGTATAATAAAATCTAAAATCATTTAGTTGGAAACTGGCATTGGTCTGGTACAATTAGTATAAGGTAGTATTTAAGATTTGAAAACTTATTGTTATTTTCTTTAAGAGAAAGATTCAATAAATACAAATATATTACATAAAAAAAAAAAAAAACTACATAAATTCATGTATAAGCCAAGAGTATACACTTACTAGGTAGACTGTACATCTTATGAGCCTCTTTGTTTTTGCTGTCTGTCGGGCTACCAAATGAAAACATGCTGGGAAGGGTAAAAGAAGAAAAACGCATTTTAAACTTCACTTTTTTTTTTGCAACAAGAGGAATTCTTATGTTACCCTAAAAATATAGGAAATGACCTCCCAATTTCCGCCATTTTTCTTCACATACATTAAATTTTCTTCACTTTCAATGCAAAACCCTGCTCTCTAGCAACATCTTTTCATTTAGTTAAAAAAAAAAATCAGTGAGACTGAGATGTCTGGAGAACCTCTGGCATAACACAACGCCTCTTTCATCCTTAATTGAAAATTTTATTTGCAAGCCACATCATGGTGTAGGGTACAACAAATTCATCTTAGCTCGGTGTTTCACTCTTTCATTTCATTTTGCTTTAAGAGTTTGGCAACTGAACTGTTGTTGTGTGATCGATGAGCTGTTGTATTCAACGAGAATCTTTCGTTTCGGTCGTTTTTACTTGTCTTTTTTTATTATTATTATTCTTAGACCGACCGACTGGCTGGCTTGGTTGGCTTGTAGGTATGTTGCTTAGAGTTGGTAGATTGTTGCATGGTTGACTTTTTAGTGTTTGTATTTGGCCGGTTTTAATGGTTCTTACTATAGCGGAGTATGTTAAAGTTAAAGTGTGCGCGCGCGCTCAAATAAATGCAGATGTCAATTAGAGCCTCATTAAAACCATAAGCACACTACTCATTGCAATCAACTGAAATTGCTCTGAAACCAAATAATAAAAAAAAAAACAACAACCCAACAGAAACTGAGCTTTAAAAGCCGCTTAAATAAACAATGAAAGAAAGGATCTGGTGCAAATGTGCAGACAAGATTCAAAACCAATAAAGGATGGTTAGTTTATAGTTTAAAAGTTTTTGATGATGTTGGTTTAATATGCACTGTTTGTATTATTTTTGTACCCCACTGTACGTTGTGTTTAACTCTTTACAACTATACAACTTGGGGCACTAATGTGAACGTTGCCGAAGCGCTGAGGCTGAGGCTGAGCCTGTGTGATGATGATGATTTAAAAATTTTGTCACATTTTCGTTTTAGGTTGTTGGTATTTTTTAATGAGCTTCAACCGTAGAAACAGCAGAATAAGAATAATAAGATCCTCCACTACATGATCTTATACACTTATAGAAATTCTTCCTTTTCTGCTATATTTTTTGTTGTTGTTTCGTTTTGCCCTTATTTAAAAGTTTTGAAAAAAAAAGTTCCTTATTATTATTGTTTTGTATTCCTTTTACCACCACTCCCCAAAGCTAATTACGTATGAATGTGTTTTAATGATGTCCATGTTATCACGGTGATTTTTATGAATTCTTGTGGGAATATTCAGTTAAAAACTTAACGAAAAAATCGAATCAACTCGTACGTTTTTTGTAGCTTGTTAAAATTCCAAAAATACAACAACTTTAATACTGAAAAAATAACAGAAGACAAAAGACCAAGAATTTCAAATTAACACAAAACCGTACAAATTGTGAATATAAAAGAAGGCGAGAATACACAACATTTCTTTTTTCTTGAAACAACCTTTCAAAGTGGGTGGAAACTGTACTTTGTTGTTACCACTCGTGAGATTTTGTCTAATTAAAATCATAAGAATTAATTAACAACAACGAGACAATTATAACAAACAACATGTTGCACTTGTTTGACATTTGAACGAACATATAAATGCACCCCTGTATTTTATTTAGTATGGTTTGTCATCGTTAACAAACCTCTTCAATTTTACTGCTCATTATCATATGATAAGTACTTGTTTTTAAATTCTGATTTTCTTATTATTATGTTCCTAATTGGTTTATGTTTTATTAATTGCTTGCAATTCATTATATTTATTAACATATTTAAAACCAGCATCTTGTCATTGACAATGAGTGCTCGTTTGATATGCTAATTGAAATTACCCAGTCAGAAATTGTCAGTAGTACAAAGAATCAAACACTGGCTTACCAGTGGGTAACCGCGATGTTAAAAATAAAGGACTGGCAGAACACTCATTTGGAACGCTTTGAAAGCGTTTGCAAAAAGCGTTTTGCAAGTATACACAGAAAAAAACTAAAATCGAGTTTCAATTAAAATATTTGTAAATACAATTAAAAATTTAATTGAATTCCGATCAATAAAGAAAATCGTTATATCAGTTAATTTTTTTTTTATAAAAATTTAATTGAAATTTTTTCAATTAAAGTTATTATATATTCGTTTGCAGAATCGATCGCTGATTACGTCTTTTAATTCATTTTCTGTACCACAAAGCCTTTTTCGAATTCCGCCATAATTTTGCAACCTTTTAAGTGCGGTTTTTTTAAATATATAACATAGGGATTAAATTTTTGTACCATAAAGTCTTTTTTCTAATTTCGCTATTATTTTCCTTTTTTTTTAAATTTATAATCTAGGGGCTATAATGCACATTTCACACAACAAAGTTTGGTGGCTAGTTGCAAAAAAAAATCGCGAAAAATAAAATTTGCAAAAAGTAAAATTTTTGCATCAATATATTTGTTTGCAGAATCTAAATCGCTGATTACGTTTCCTAATTAATTTATTGTACCACAAAGTCTTTTTTCGCGTTCCGCTTTTGTTTTGCAATTTTATAAGTACGTTTCTGTTTAATTTATAATCTAGGGACTATAATACACATTTCATACAACAAAGTTTGGTGGCTAGTTGCAAAAAAAAAATCGCGAAAAATAAAATTTGCAAAAAGGAAACATTTTTTCAGCAATATGTTTGTTTCCAGAATGTAAATCGCTGATTAAGTTTTTTAATTAAGTTTTTGTACCATAAAGCCTTTTTTCGCTTTCCGCGATTATTTTCCAATTTTTTAAGTGTGGTTTTTTTAAATTTATAATCTAGGGTCTATAGTACCAATTTTATACACAAAAGTTTGGTGCTTAGTTTGCAAAAAAAAAAAAAATAAATCGCGAAAAAAATATTTGCAAAAAGGAAAATTTTTGCGTCATTGTAATCATTTGCAGATTGTTAATCGCTGATTGAGATTTTTAATTATTTTTTACTACCATACAGTATTTTTTCGCGTTCCTCTATTCTTTTGCAATTTTGTTAGTGCGGTTTTTTAAATTTATAATCTACGGAGTATAATGCCCATTTCATAAAACAAAGTTTGGTGGTTAGTTGCAAAAAAAGAAAATTTTGGCATCGTTTGCAGAATGTAAATCTTTTAATTCATTTTTTGAACCCCAAAGCCTTTTTTCGCATTCCGATATCATTTTGCAATTTTTTACGTATGGTTTTTTAAAATTCATAATCTAGGGCTATAATACTGTTGGAATAGTATAATTCCATAGTATAGTTCCATTCTTGATTTTTATAACTAAATTATTATTTTCCATCCCTGGTTACATTCGATGTTTTGAGTCATACAAAGAGCGCACATAATGACCCTGCAAGCATTTAAAAGATAACTTCCAAGAAGATATTAAAGCGATATCTTCTATTTGTCATTTGAATGAAAATAATCAAGTAGTATTTACTTTGAAATTGTCTTTTTTTTATCACTTGTAAGAAAATTCGGCGATATTTGGAAAAAAATAATTCACAAATTTTATCTTTGGTCATAACTTTTTATAACAATTCTGCGGCAATATCACCTTTGTATCATTTGGAAGATAAAGCAAATTTGTTTGAAATCTTTTATCAACTTGGAAAAAATTAAAACTAAATTTGTACAAAAACAATCAAAAGATATATAGGAAATAAACTCGTGAAAAGTTAAGATTAATTGCGCGGGAAAAATCGGCTAAGATGAAATCAAAATAATTTATAAGTTGGTCAATGGATTATGTATGCAGATATTGTCTTTCAGGCTTAAATTTAATAATGAAAAAATTAAATCGTTTTATATTGTACTGGGAGTTTATTTAGCGATATCCCTTTTATCTTCCATATGAGTTATTGCTTTCATATTGCCTAGAAGTATTGTTTTAGTGTAACAGTTGTTTCCGACGGAGGAAACTTCCGGAATACGAAATTGATATTGCCGCCAATAAATGTCTTCTTCCTGGCGATATGTTCGGAGAATCTTCTTCGTATTGCCATGTTTGCTGGGAGATATTGGTTTGAGTATGTTCCTGTTACAAGGCACATAATAGAACAAATGCTTTCTCAGTGATAGAGAGTCCCCCAATCTCTTTATTATGTATACTCTTTGATCACACCATCAATCAAACAACATCAAGTAACAAGGTAAGATTTATGAAACTTAATAAGTGTTTCACAATGTTTTGTGTAACATGTGAGAATTTGCATCGTGTACACAGACAATTAAACCATAACTATGAATGTTTTTAGTTCGATTCTAGATCATAAATTAATATCACTTTTTGTTTAAATTATTTTTCAAACTAAAGAAAGATGATACAATTTTCACAAATAAATTACAAAGAATAAAAAATTTTAAAGAATTCGATAAGGCCAACAAAAAAGGCCGTCATTGACGGACTTTCAACGGATATGTCCGTTTTTTACACGACATAACGGTCCGTCATTGGCACACTTTGAACTGACTTGTTAGTTTTTGACACGACACAAAGGTCCGTAAACGGTCTGTCAGTGACGGACTTTCAACATATTCAAATCAATTGCGATGTTTCTTAAGTTCCGTTTTCTGGTCCGTATACGGATCCAGAAAACGGGATGTTAACGGATTTGGATTCCGTTTATGATGGACAGAAAACGGTACGTAAATGGAACGAATTGTTTGTTCGGTAGATTTATTTATCGGGCTTTACAAATAGCATTAAAAATAAAAAAAATATATGTAACTCAAAGTAAAAAAATACATAAATAAAATACAAAAAAAAAGAGTAAAAAACAAAATTTTAATTGTGAATTTAACGGTGGGTGTCTTACTTCAGGTTTAAACTTTAGTTAATAGTTAACCCAAAAATTTGTTTTTGTTTTGTGTACATTTTTTTGACATTTTCTTTTGTTTATAGTTAAGTTAAAGTTAAACCTACAGTATGAGACCTACCGTAAGTGTTAATTTGTTATGAGCTCAGCCAGGGCGTAAACCAAAGATTTTTGTTGATTTGTTAAGAGATCTTAATGTCTTGTAAAAATATGTAAAGGGTTCTTCAATAAGAGCGCTACATAAGTTTTTTTAAATAAAACAAAAACGGTTTTGGATATCAATGAAATTCTTTATTCCTGTGAAAGTACGTTCGATGCCATTATGTTTGGAAATCGGCCGATATTCGTACGAAGTTCATCAATCGTCGCTGGCTTGTTGGCAAAGACCATAGATTTGACGTAGCCCCACGGGAAATAGTCCAACGGCGTCAAATCGCACGACCGAGGCGGCCAATCGACTGGACCATTTCGTGAGATAACACGTTCTCCAAACTTGGTTTGCAATAAATTGATTGTGACATTCGCTGTGTGGCTTGTGGCGCCGTCCTGTTGGAACCACATGTCCTCCAAGTCCATATCATCCAATTGGGGCCAAAAATATTCGGTTATCATTGAACGGTAGCGATTCCCATTCACAGTAACGTGCCGATCTTGATCATCACGGAAGAAGTACGGCCCAATGACGCCGCCGGGCGTTAACTATTTTCCCCTATATCAAAAATTTTGGTTCTACCCATTACCAAAGTTTAGCTGGGGTAGCCTTTAAAAATTCCCAAGTGTAGTGAGAATTTTCAAAAAATTCTATGTAAATCTATGTAAAGTTTTCTTGAGAATTTTATTGGATTCTGACTCATCAAAATGTAAATATTATTCTCTGTAGTTTTCTGTCTTGGTGCGAAAATATCTATCAAAGTAAAAATATTATTTGCAGTCGTGGAAACATTAATTTTTAATTGTTAACATTTTGTTAATACATACTTCATTATTTTCAATAAGAATTTGACAGTTAAAAACTTACAGCCTAATAAATATTAGGAGTCATAATTCTTCATCTTTATGTTTGTTAATTATTTAAGTGATTTGAACTTCATATTAGAAAGGGCTATTGCAAACTATTGTTAAATATGTATGTGATGTATATTATAGTGATCATACTGTATTACTACACTGAAAAAGTTAGACTGTTACTGCATGAAAGTTGTTTGTACAGTAATCAATATTTTTAACTGTAATTACAGTTGTTTTTCTATGAAAATATAAAAAGCAGCTTTTATCAAAGTTATTAAAAAGACTACCAACAAAACTATATTTCTCTTAGCAGTTGTTTAAAACGAGTTATTTTTAATATTATCATGAAGTTATTTTTTTTTAGTTATTTAAAAAATAAAAAACAATCGTTGAGTTTTTTAAAATTCTTGTTTAGTTTATACACTCAAGGAAATAGGTAACCTCTTCTATTCTTTGTCGCATAGAATACACCAAATTTTGAAACTCGGAAATGTTGATTTCATTCCATACCCGAGTAACTTCTTCTTTTAGCTCTCTTAAATTCTTAAATTGACGGCCATGACTGTAAACTCCGATGGAAAGTATTCCCCATATATTTTCAAGAGGATTAAAATGCGGACAGAGGGCTGGCCATTTCATTGTTAATTTGTTTTTGAGAAACAACTCGAGCTTTATGGATTGGTGCATTGTCCTGTTGAAAAATGAGATGTGACAGCTCAATTTTATCAAGATATGTTATAAAAACCAGGGGTATGGCATCACCAAAAACATAAGTTTTAAAAATATCGTTATCACTAGATAGCACTTTGTTCAAAAAATTGACAATTTTCTTTTTTTATTTTAATTTAAATAACAACAAACAACAAAGCAAAAAAACAAACGGATATCTCAAATTTTATTGTTTGAATATTCCGCGCTTGTTTTTTCCTTATTTTGAGCAGTTTTCAGCAGTTTTTGAGTTTTAAAATATAGGCTCAGCTGATACTAAACGGATATTAAATAGTTGTTCAGGTAATACCAAATTTCAGCGACCTCTACCGGTGAGTAGTGTAAGTTTTGATTTCCTATCTCTATAATTAATAGTCTCTGATAAAAATTTTCTCTAGAAGATCAATGTAATTTTCGGCATTCATTTTGCAGCCCAAACCATAAGGTTTTCACCTTTCAAATGTATATGTCCCTTTGAGGTCTATACATTTTCTGCCGAAGCGATTTTAAAGTTTTTATGTATTTCATGATCTCTGACCTAACAATAGTTATGCCAAGAAAAATTGGCTCCGTTGAACCCCTCCTTACCCCTCATTTCGCTTGACAAAAATATTTGCCATTTGACGACGAACCCATTTTTATTATTATTTTATTTCCGTGATCTGCAACTATATTATAGACATTTCACAAAAAATTGGCCTCATAGACCCCTTGCTTGCCCTTCATTTCGCTTGTCAAATTTTGTGATTTTTACCCTCAAATGAAGAATTCTAGTTAACCAATTTAGAGGGCTCGCAATGGGAAAGTGGGAGCAGGTAGGGATTTACCGCCTACTACACTTTTGTCGCCTTAACCATCCTCTACAAATCACCTTTGGACATATTTATTCCATCTTTTTTTCGGGCAATTATAAGTGCAAAAAAACCTTTGGCAAGCATACTTGCCTGTGGTCGTCAAAGGGATATGGGACCTTTCTTCCAATACTGTTACGGACCCCAGAGGCGCTAGGGGACTTGCCCACCAGCTCACGGTAAAATTCAAGGGTTGTGCATTCATCCCATCATCCTAGCCCAGAGACCGAGCAATCAAAGAAAAAAAAAGAAAAAAAAAACAAATTCTTTATTCGCCTTTATTTTTCCATTTTTCTTCGGAAAACGATTTTCACGCCGAATTTTGTACAAATAAAATGATTATATGAAAAAGAAAAAATTATTTTTTTTGTATCGGAAGTAGGTATATTTCTTTCCTTGAGTGTATTTGTTATTATTGATAAATTCCTAGTTTGCAAATAAAAATCAGAAAATTGCATTGTACACCCATCCCTCGTATAATGCGGATTCGTACAACGTGGTTTCTTCATTTTAGAAAGATATTTGGTATTTTAACGGAAAACAAAAAATGTTTATAAATTATTATATTCGTTTTTGACATTAAATTTGCACAATTTTTAATTCTGTTTACTACTTTTGGTATTATTTTTCATCATTCCATTTGAAAAGAAATAAATTTTTGTCAATTCTTCCGTATTTTCTAGGCTTACCATATTTTACTAGAAATGTAAACAAACAGAACCAATTATAATTAAAGAAGTAAACTAAGGATTAGTTATTCAACAATGAATTGCCAACTATAAGTTGTTACGACAACGCTAAAATCTACAGCCGAAGTCACCAACTATTTAGAAGAAGAATATTCTGCTACTTATGTTGCCAACCATATTTAACTTCACTACCACTAACTCTCTTTTTTTTATCATCTTCGATTTTGACTGAATTTAGTTAAATATTAAACAAAATCATAACCTATAATACTAAGGCCCAGTTTTTAAGAATTAAAAAAAATATTCTAAATGAGAATAAGTTGTTCCCATAAATTTTTGTTAACAAACTTGGAAATGTTGGAAAAAATTCTTTTTTGGTTTAACTAAACCGAGTTTAACTGTCATCCCAAAAACTCGACCTAAATACAATCATCCATGATCACCCCAGTTATCTCATTTTTTTTTTTTTTTTGAAGATTTCTATTATATAATTATTTTAAATTATTTAAAAGTCATTAACATTTTGTTGTTATTTCCATGATTTATAATTGCAAAATTTAATTGTAAACACATTTTAATTAACAAAGTAAACAAAACTCAAAACGCGAAAAAAAAACATGTTTATTAATTTGATTATTTATTAATATTATTGCGCGATTATGCGATATTTTTCCTTATTAAATACAAAATTAAAAAGATGCTTAATTGGTGGGTATGTACTCATAGTCATCAGTAGGGTAGAGGGGGGATCTTCGCCAGTTGGGCACATACACTAATCACATTTTTCTCCGATGTTAAGGGAGATAAAAAATTGGAAAGAATATATTTTGTCCATTTTTCAATTGCCTTTCCTTGACATCCACTTTGACGAATTTATATCACATGTGGTCGCAGATAGTCGTGTTTTTGTGTTTTTTGGTGTGCCAAAAAAATAATTGAAAGCAACTACATTTTGCAATAACTTCCTCAAATCGTGTGATAAAAAAATAATTTTCCATTATGCTAGACCTATGATCCTAAGCTTTCAGAAAATAATAATTTGATTTTAATAAATGCTTAAAAAGTGTGAAAAATATTAATTATATATTAGTGCCTGCCTCTGGGCCCCTGGAGCTACGAACAGTTGGTGCTTCCCTGCCTAAAATGCTCTATAAGACTTTTCTATATGTTTAAATTATGTTCAATAGTAAATTAGTACAATCGTGTTCATTCTTAAATTTATATTAATTATTCAGTTTTTTGTAATTTTGAAGAATCATTATATTATAGTTTTAAATTATTTTTTTTTTAATGTAGTGGAGATTTATTGATTAAAAAGAATCATATATATATATATATATATTTGTTCCTTTTACTCCTGCAAGGAGCATAGGGCCGCTATGCCCTATACCATATACCTATATCATATACCTTAAAGAAATTATTCTAAATTATTTATTTCAGTCATTAAAACATTGACTTCACCGTATTAACAATATTTTTTTGTTGAAATTGTATCTAGCTCTTTTGGCGAATATCCCCCAGGCTTGGGGCAGTTACGCCGATTTGGGTTACTTTGGAAATCATAAAAAAGTAATAGAAAATATGCAAATAACACAGTACAACAGCCAATCTGGGGGGTGAGAAATTCCAAGTCAGGGTGATGGTACTAGGTCAGTATAGTAAAACCCTCAAAGGGTTTGGCGTTCGTATGTGTCATTTTTATGACCTTTTAAATTTTTTCCTTATCTTGATGTTTTTTCGCTTAGTTGTAACATTTTGGCAAAAACGTAGTTTAACATAACTCGAGAACCACTTGTCCGATTTTGATGAAACAAATTTAACAAATTTAAACAAATTTTTTTAGAATTACAATTTCTTTAATCCGTTCATATAACGTTTTTCTTTATAATCAACAGTTTTGCCGGTAAAAATAAATTTGTGGAGAAAAAAAAATATTTTTTTGCCTAAAAATTAAAATTTTTTTTTTTTAAATTCATAAAAAATCCAAAACGGAAAAAAGGATCAAGTGTTATTAATTTCATGTAAAGTCACATAACCTATAAACAAAATTTAACGCGTTCTGCTTTTATTTACAATTAAGTGAAGGTATCCCATTTTGACAAGAATATTGATATTTGTTTTTATTCAAAAAAGTGTCATTTATCGCCTTTTTCATAAATTTTCCCCAATAACTCCAGACTTCTGGCCATAAACTACTAAAAAAATTAAGTACCTAATTTCGTAAAACACTTGGGTGAAGTGAAGGGAACTTTCAATGTAAATTGTTTTTGTAACAAAAACAATTTCTATAGAAATAACGCAACACTTCACCGAAGTGTTTTAAAAAATTACCCCCTAAGTAAACATTTTTATAATTTTTTATTTTTATTTTATTTATTTATTTTTATTTATTTTAATAAATATTGCCTAGACTTTTTCGATGGTGGTTGTTCGGGACTAGTGGCATCGCATTCATCGCTATCATCAGTTTCTGAACCACACATAATGTCAATGTGTGACTCCACTGTTGGCCCTTCTGCATCTCCTGAAAATTCTTTATCATCAAGATCATCCTTGTCTTGCCACACTAACTTACTCCACCAGCAAATTTCCGCAATTATTGCACTCGGCGACTTTTTGCCTCTATATCTGTAAGTTTTTGTTTTATTAAAATGAGTTTGAAAAAATAAAAAATCAGTATTACCTCATTTCAAATGGCATAGCAACTTGATGATAGCGTTCACCTTGTTCATCAGATTCGGTAGCCAATTGTTTGCTGAAGTAGTCCAGATGATGATGTAAATAATGGATTTTCAAGGACATGTGGACACCAATTTCCGAGAATGCTCTTAACATCCTTGCGACAGAAACATCGTAGTTGTTAGAACGATGCTTTCCCAACAAGCCTTCTATTACTTCTTTGATTGCCTGCCATGCATTCAATTCAGCGTCAATCAAAATATTGTTGAATGCGTCACTTTTAATCAGCTTTCGTATATCTGAACCATTTAGTACGCCTGATTGGAAAAAATTAATTTGTTAAGATGGAAAATCATGGGAAATGAATGTGATATTATAACTTACCTTCTTTAATTTTACTTTCGCTGAGTCTCGGGTAAATTAGTTTCAAACACAAGAAAACTTCATCTCGTTTGGCGACAGTTTTGATAAAATTCTTAACAATTCCAAGTTTAATATGCAGTGGAGGCAGCATTATCTTCTCCTTCGGCACTAGAGGCTCACGAATAATATTGGCCGTTTGTAACCTGCTGTGCTCTCTGAGTTTCCATCCGTGGCATGCATATTGGTCACCGGAAAATCGTGTGTCCCAATCGCACAAAAAGCACATATATTTTATATAGCCGCTTTGAAGACCGCAGAGCATTGCTACAACTTTTAAATCGCAGCATATGCGCCACATATGTTTGGCGTAGTTAACCATTTTTAAAATATTTTCCAGTGCATCATATGTTTCTTTCGTTTCTGTACTGTAGGCGATTGGAACTGAAGGTTTTTTATTGGTCTTATGCTGAGTTTTGAACTGTCAATAAATAATCTCCAGTCATCTGCTTCATATTTTATTTCCATTGCGTCCATCAATTTTCCTACATTCGGGCAATATGCAGAAGTTTTTTCATCATTCACAAGGAATAAACTTTGGAGTGTTGCCTGACGACTTCGATAAGCTGTGACTTTCACACCGGGTGCCAACAAATTGTTTGATTTCAAAATGGAAGCCAGCTCTTCCGATTTATGCTGTGTTAATTCCAACTTGGCAACAATTGAATCAAGCTTATTTTGATTTATTAAAATTGGCTCATTGGATACTGATGGCTCATATGGGGAATCATCACGTGCATGATATGTCGGAGCAGTCGTAGAAGAGAAAATATCTGGGCTAGAAGCTTTTGGCACAGGAATGTGGTCCGAATGAGGCAATGGTGTTGCGGCACTTGCAACACCAACGTAATTATACGATTTTCTTATCCTTTTTGCGGCTCCTTTATTCGCACATGCATAGCAATTCAATGGATTGTGACCTTCGCCAGGATTAGTCCAAGTCATTGGGATACCGAATGGCATACTTTCACGTCTTCTATTTTTTCAATCCATTAGACGGTTGTAGCAGCTTTTACACACTATATTTGGTACCCAATTTTCGTTCACTATAACATTTTGGTTGAAGTACATCTCGTATGTTTGAACAAAATCAGTACTGAAATTTCCCCTTTTTTTATGTGTTGAGACATATTGACCACAGCAGTAGCAAAAGCTATTTATATCTAGCTTGCACAGTTCCATATTCTGTTCTTTTGTTCACTTTTAAAAAACTGGAGAAAAATCACTTTTACTGTTCGCGTTCGTCGGCACTTGTTGAATGACAAAAATCACAGAACCAGTGTGAGAAAGAGAAGAAGTATAATGACAATGCATGTTTTATGTGATGCATTAAACACATAGACGACTGCAGCTACACGACTACACGACTACAAATGCTGCTGGCTGCAATTGTAGTCGTGTAGTCAGCTACTTAATTTTTTTGAAAACGACAGCAACATGTAAACAGATAATCCTAAATATTTGACATTTTGATAAATATTAATCTTTTTTGGTTTGTGCTTCTAAAATAATGGCTGAGTAATATTTTGTTAATTTTGTAAGATCCATTTTTTTTTACAAAACATCACAATAAAGTTATTTCCAAATATAAATTAATGAAAACTTCAAACAATTGTAAAATATAAACACCTGTTTCTTCAGTGTTCCCAAAACGGTGATTTTCTAGTCAGAACTAGCGATTTTATTTCGCCTCTAGCGGGAAAAATTGTCCTGTTTTACATATTTTGTTATATTGTCAACACAATTTTTGTTTTGTAGCCAACAAAAATAGAAATTATCCTAAGTTGACTACAGCGGCAAAAGTAGTCGTGTAGCCGTGTAGCTGTGTTGGTGTCAAAATAATCGTTTTCATATAAACGTGTGTATTTTATTTTTGACAGGCTGTAGTCGTGTAGCTGCAGTCGTCTATGTGTTTAATGCTTGAACAGTACAGTAGAAAAATATGAGAGAGTTCGGCTTGTGAGTGTCAATGTTTTCTCCAAATAATGTTGTGCATATCTGGAGCAAATTTTTGAAATTCATACATTTACCTAATTGTGAATAAATGAGAAACGCGTGCATCGATTTTCATGATCTATGCCTTTTTTTGCTCATGAGTTATGTGACTTTACGCGAAAGTAATTAGTTTTGGCACTTTTTTCCATTTTGGATTTTTTATGAGTTTTTAAAAAAAAATATTTAAATTTTTAGGCAAAAAATACTTTTTTCCCTTCATACATTCATTTTTAACTTCGAAAGTGTTGCACATATAGGAAAACGGTATAGAAACAGATTAGAGAAATTGTAATTCTAAATTTTTCTAAATTTGTTTCATCAAAATCGGACAAGTGGTTCTCGAGTTATGTTAAACTACGTTTTTGCCAAAATGTTACAACTAAGCGAAAAAACATCAAGATAAGGAAAAAATTTAAAAGGTCATAAATACGAACGCCAAACCCTTTGAGGGTTTTACTATACTGACCTAGTACCATCACCCTGACTTGGAATTTCTCACCCCCCAGACAATAATCCCAAAAATGTTCCATAGTGTAATTAGAATAAAAATCATATAAATTAAAGCCAAGATATGTAGATCCTCAATTTGAAAGTAATTTTTGATAAATAATTAGGGGTTAAGAAATCACAGTGCTTTGAAAAAAAAGTGGCGAAGGATCCCCCCTCTACCCAACGTATTTATTGGACGACTATACAAATTCAATTCGTTTCTAACCCTTTGACGACCAAAACTGATCCTATGACTAATAAGGAAGTTTTGCGGGCGGATGACACCGATTTGGATAAAATTTGTAAATGTGATAAAATAAATTGACCCTTATTTTTTCTTTTTGGTCCAATCTCATGTTTAAGGGGTTAAATTGTTATTAATGGGTATCAAATGAAAACTAATACAATTGTGTAAAAAAAGGAAATAAATGTGCTAAAATCCCAAAACGTATTTGACAAATTGTGAAAAATGATCTGAAGGCATGTCTCTATCCGGATTTCATTCTTGCCTAAGGAAATCGTCAGGGGACGAAGTTTTTAGAATTTCTAGAAATATTTGCTCAATGAATGAAATCCTTAGGCAAGAATGAAATCAAATAAGTTTTGAGATTTTAGCACATTTAATTCATTTAATGCAATTAATGTATTTCTCGATAAAAATAAATTTATAAACATTGTAGTTTTTGAACTTATTTTTAATTGCCTGTAGAAATATTCAAAAACGTCTTTTTTCTGCGTGTATTTTTTGTTAAACTATCCCAAAATAGTAACCATTTCAAAATAAATACCAAATTTACTTTTTAAAATAAAAAAAAAATCAAATAAAATGGGAAATGTATCAACCACTGATCGACAACGGGTTAAAAATATCAAACAAAAAATACTCATCGTCTGTGCGTCTGTCTGTCTCAGAAAAAAGCGATTACACGTTTTGCATTTTCTTTATTTATTTTTTTTTTTATAATTATTTCATTAATTAAACTAGCAGCAAATAATATTAAACAATTGCTTATTAATAAATTGCATTTAATTAAGCATTATTTTGTTGTTACAATCTTTATATTTTTCATATTTGTATTTCTTAGTATTTTGTATTGAATTTGTTAAGAAATACGTAAATTGCATTAATAAGTTTTTATATTTTTTTAATTAGTAATTTTTATGAATAATTTTATAATTTATTTTTAGTTTTTTGCAAAAATTAAAAACTAAAGTAAAAATATTAATATGAATGATCATCAGCGATCACACCTCACTTGTTACGTCTCGGTAAATCCATAATATCATAAAAATTATATTCTTACATTGTTGTTGGCGTTTTTGTTTTGCTGCTTGTATTTTCAAATGTTTTTGAAGAAGTGTTGCCAAAGTAAATGATCATGCCATATTCAAATCGTCATCAGCCACAGTGTTACCAGTTTTTTTCTGGACCTTATGCCCAATTATTAATTTGTCATCCCCAAAAATCCTCAAATTATTTTTCCTGATCAACAAAAATCCGCTGTAGGTATTTTCTGTAAAAAATTGTATTCATTGCTATTCAGCATTTATTTCATTTTTCGAAAATTAATTTTCCCTCATGTTTTACAAGTTGTTAGATTTTTTCTTGCCTGGACGTTTTAGTTTTATCACACGGGAAAAACTAGATTTAGAAAATTGATGTGAATGGGAAAAATAACTCGAAACGCAGCAATAAATATTTTTTTTTTAAATAACACTTTGGTCAAAACCTTTTTTGTGCTCCTGACTGCAAACATGCATTTGCACGAAAGCCAATGCCGTAAGCGGTAGCTAATCAAATCGTTCACCAGATTGTCGAGTAGCAGATTATCAACAGTTGAGCGTCTGATAAATGCACTCAATGTATTCTATCAGTTTTAAAAACTTTATTGTGTATGGTGTTTCAATTTAAATGTTTCACTATTTTAGAAGATGGATGGAATTCTGACAACAAATGAATTTATTTGTAAACTACGTTTTAATCTGAGAAGAGTTTAGAACCAGCATCATTTTGGTACAAAATTTTGCAAACTCAAACTTGCTTGTCAGGCACAAATTTGTGTAGCCTACATCTTTCAATGTTACCATCAAACCAACGGGAAATGTTATATCGGTCAAAAACAAGTTATACGTGTCCCGGCGTTTCGCTGGGTCACCCCTAGGAATCGAGATATATCTTTTTTTTGACATAACTCGAGAACCACTAGTCCGATTTTGCTCAAACAATTTTAAAAAAATTAAAAATTACAATTCCTTTAATCTGTTCATATAACGTTTTTCTATATACTCAACAGTTTTGCCGGTAAAAATAAATGTTTGTTACCGCTACCATAAAAATCAATAACCTTTTGTTTATTACTTTTTTTTAATATTTTAGGCAAAAAATACTTTTTTCTTCATACATTTATTTTTACCGGCAAAACTGTTGAGTATATAGAAAAACGTTATATGAACAGATTAAAGGAATTGTAATTTTTAATTTTTTTAAAATTGTTTGAGCAAAATCGGACTAGTGGTTCTCGAGTTATGTCAAAAAAAAGACCACCAAAGGTCAAATCGATATATCTCGATTCCTAGAGGTGACCCAGCGAAACGCCGGGACACGTATAACTTCTTTTTTACCGATATAACTTTCCCTGTTAGTTTGAACCCTTCCCGATCACTGACCCCTACCATTTGTCTCACAGTGTTATAAAGCAAATATACACAATATTAATAGATTATCAGTATTAAAAATTAAGAAAAAATTCGTAATATTTTTATCCCCAAAAATCCTCTTAAATTTTTTGTCATTCCCAACAAATCGCCGGATCCCCAAACGTAAATTTTTATCCCAAATTATGAAAAAAATCCCCAATTTTGGGACAAATCCCCTAAACTGAAAACACTTACGGTGGGTCTCATACTGTAGGTTTAACTTTAACTTAACTAAAAACAAAACAAAATGTCAAAAAAAATGTACACAAAACAACAAATTTTTGGGTCAACTATTAACCTAAGTTTAAACCTGCAGTATGAGACCCACCATTATAAGCCAACAAAATTTTAGCGAGTTGAAGAAAAAAGGTACTATAACAAAATGTGAATGTTTTCGATAAAAGAACGAATTTTTCTGGACTAGTCTTTATCATATTTTTCATAGCATTTTTGAAAAGTTAAAACCATGATTTTTAAGAATATTTTACTAACACACTTTTCCTTTTCTCTAATTTTAGGTAAGTGCGCCCCCCCCCCGCCCCCCTAGGATTAATATCAGGTATATTAAGGTAATTTTTTTAAATAAAATTTGCTCGTGTCGAGATTTGAACCTGAGCTACCTCGACATGTTACATTTCGTTGTTGCGCCTCAGAAATTAACTATTTGTTTTTAAAAATTATTTGTGAGGCACCTAAATTAGGTGTTTATTTTGTATCTTGGCGACGTTTTTTGGATATAATTCTTTTAAAAATGGAAAGTTTGGAGTTTAGTTTATATAAGTGTGAAAAAATAATTTATAAAAAGTTTCGCGAAAGGCAGCAAAAAGCTATTTTGTAGAACTCCTCACAAAAAATTTTTCGACAAATATCTATTTTCTTAGGCGCAGCGACGATTTGATAGATAAAAACATAATGGCACTCCTGCGTACAAGTATGCTTACTCGCGAACATACAAATAATCAAAAAATATATGGTTTCAAATATCCTTACCAGTGTTGAGAAAATATTGAGTCTAAAAATAGATTTGTAAAAATTACAAATAATCTAAAACATCATGTTTGAAATCACAATAAAAATAAGTCCTTATTGGTAACGCATTATATTTGGTTTTGAATAAATGGAAATAGAAACGAGTTATTAGTTACACATTATTATGTGTTTTAAAATAATGCAGAAAGTAAGTGGTGTCATTACTGGTAGTCCAAACACTACTGACATATTAAAGAAATATATCTGTGAAGTTAATTTCGAAAAATTTCTGAGAATCTGAGGGGTTTCTAGAAGAAAACGAATCTGTGGATAGAATTATCTGATCATTCAAAATGATCGACATTTTTAATACCAGTGAATCTGGGGAATCGGGAAATTTCAAAAAATCTGAGGGCTTTCTAGAAGGAAAAACTATTAGAATCTGATGATAAAACAATCGGATCTTTTATCTAAAGGAGAAAATCCCCGAGATCTAAAGGTTTTCCCATAGCAAAACTTTTTTCAAATCAGAAGACTTTTCTATACGAACAAGTTCTCAGAGTGCTTTCATTTAGAAAATTTCCTTAAAACTTAAGGAAATTGTCTTCAGAATCTGACTTTTTTTCACATGCAGGAATTCTTCGAATTCTGAAAATTGTTGTAACAAAAAGTTTTTACAATCTAATTGATTTTTAAGAAAACTGTTAGAGATTTCCAATTCATTGGGGGTCTATATCTCTACGCCTCTCTCAACGCTCTCTCTTCTTATTTGTTCATGAAATCGGGCAAATCACATGAAAACATGTTGCTGAAAATTAAAACTTTTAATTAATTTTTTGTCTTGGTTTTTTATATATTTTCATACATTTTTAAAATATTTCTTATTTTAACGATCAAATCATTAAAATAAAAAATATTAAATTTTAATAGAAAATAAAATAAAAGTGCTTGTTGATAACAACAATTTTTAATTAAAATGTTGCAATGAAATTTTTGGTTCTAAAAAATTGTTTACATTTTCATTCCTGAGTTGCTAGCTTTTTCGACTTGTGGCAGTGTAGTCTCTCTAAGTACTGTATGGTGGAACCCGAGTTTGCAGTAATGAATTATTTTGTAATGATAATGACATAAACGTAATTATAATGGAAAAAAATGATTACTTTTGAATATTTTCCTTTCTTCGGGTACTTTGATTTGATTTTACGGTATGCTTAAATTTTGAAGTCTGAACCAGGGTTAAGGCAGTACCCCTAAGAACCGTTATCGATATAAAACCCTTTCAACTGACTACCGTTACCCCTAAAATGCCGTTAATGACTGAAATACAACGATCACAAAAGTATCGTTACTGAAATAACTGAAATTCCGTTATCCTCAAAATGCTGATATCAAAATTTAATGAAATAAAGACACCCTTTAAATATCGTTACCGAAATAAATGAAATACCGTTATCCTTAATTAAAACATCGTTGTTTTTAATTCTCTGTTTTTGGTAATTGCATATTTAGAGTGGTGGAAAATATAATAGGGACATTCAACTTTTTTCTAATTTTATTCTCGTTGCCTTTATTTTTAAAGATCATAATGGTGGCTAAACTCGCATCGAAACGCGAAGAGATGGTTCAGAAAATTGTGCAGAATTTTAACGTAACGTCTGTTTTTTATTTTGTCACTTGTTTTAAGTGGGCGTGGCTTTTAACGAAAAATATTCGATATTGACCTTCTATCAAATTACATAGTAAAATTTAGCAAGCACTGATCGGACTTATACAAACTGTATATTTTTGGAAATTCTTTAAAATTTATTCAAATCCTGCATTATTTTTATCCACAAATTGGCTCCAGACTTACCATGACAGTGCCTTAGACATGGACAATTTTTTTTTTTAAAGAGAAGCAACACTCAGGAAATTCTTCCTTTTAATTAACGTGTTGCTTCCTTTGGAAAGGGGATAGAGAAGAAGAGAAAGATGTTGAATTTTAGAACAGTTGTTGCGCGCCATCTGATGGTGAGTTGGCGAACTTTGTTGAAGCTTTTTAGTTCATAGCCCTGTTATGTTAATTTACTTTGGTGGGGTTAAGTGCTATGGAAACACCGAAGGAGGACGCTGCGATATGTATGAGGTTTAGAAAAAACTCATACATATTAGTATTTTTCATAAAATGATGGTTTAAACCCGCAACCTCACGTGTAAAAGTCCAACGCGCTAACCATTACACCACAGCGCCCGATTTTAAAATAAAGTTACCAACACTAAAATTTTAAAGTGAATAGTATTATGCTATACCACGATATAACAAATAACTCAAGTTTTTTCCACGTTAAGAAAAGTAAGTTGTTTCGATTACACGTGAGAAAACTGTTAACTCAATAAAAAAAAATTATTTTTCACGATAATGAGTTTCACGTGAAAATTGTATAGACTTTGTTTTCACGACAATTTATCATAGAAGACTATTATTTTTCTTGTGAAAAAGTGACATTTTGTGTTTATTGTTATTTTGTTTTTCTAAAAAAATAAAATCATATTCATTTTTAGGATTAAAATTAACTTTTTAGGCGTTTTAAGTTCGAGTGAAATTTTTTCATGTGAGAACGAGTTACCGTGCTTTAAGTATTAAGTATTTCCTATTAAAATTTCAGTGTTGTTAACTTTATTTTAAAATCATCATCGTTGTTGCTGGTAATTCGTAACCGTACTTTCTACAGTTATAAATTTTAAAGAGATGAGCGAGAATTAACGATTCTCATCAAAGCGCCCAAACAAATCTGTTTCACTATACCTAAAACCCTGTCGGAGATGGTCATTCTGTACAACAAATCAGTTATACTACATTTATACCTGGCCAAAAACTACCAAAATCTAGTTGTGTACAAAAACTATGTGGCTTTTGCTCAAGTATAAATGTAGTATTATCATACTTGGGAATAGTTATTTGAATGGACCAATTAATTGATGATTTCATTGACATTACAATTGACCAATGCCAATGAAAATTTTTGGCATTACAATTGATCAATTCCAATGCAATTTTTTTCAATTGGCATTGTTCAATGCCTTAATGCCCAATTATAATTGATGAAAAAAGCATTTGTTTTCATGTTGTGATAAAAGAACAAATTAAGAAAAAAAACTAAAAATTCGGTTATTTCTATCTTATATTCGCTATTTCGTCAAGTTTACGTTACTAGAGGCTGATCGATTTAATGGTTAAAGAAGAGTGAACAGCAGTATACTTGATACAACTTGATAAAATAGCGAATATTTATAATGTTTATAGCTCTGAAATTTTACATTCTTGTCTTAATTTCCTTTTTTATAAAACAATTTTTTTTTGTAGACAATGCTTTTTTCGTCAATTATATGTACATTTCATTACCATTGGGTGTAGATTTCATTACCATTGTTTCAATCAATGCCAATTGAAAAAAATTTATAGTAAAGTGTTGTTTTTTCAAACGCGTCGTATAGACCAAATACAATTAATATTGTCATTACTATATATTTTTATTAATTCTAATTTAGTGGGTTTGAGGTTAAGAAGAAGAATAAACCTTCCTCAAAAGTTATAAACACATTAAATTTGCAAATCAGACTAGATCTAGTTTCTGCCTTTTTATGGACAGGCTTCATCAGTGATCTTCCATTAAATTGTATTATTGTTTATATTTTTATTGTCAGATTGTCTCTATATGAATAATTTCAGAAGTGATCAAACAGACATATACAAACATTCTACTTCAGATTTTCTCTGTTTATCTTCTTATTTCCTCCGTGTCACCTTTTCACAAATATTGCCACATAGACGTATGGTTTGTACGTACAAGTGCAGGCAATTTATGTATATTGGAGACGGACAGCCAACAGGGCATTTTTATTTTTTATAGTAAAGTGTTGTTTTTTCAAAATTTCATTGGCATTGAATGGTAATGAAATTGTTTGGCATTTGCATTGAGATCAAGTAATGCCAATTAAATTTCAATGCAAATGAAAAATTCCCAAGTATGAGTATTATACATAATTGAATATTTTGTTGAAAAATATACCCTAAGGAAAATCCTGACAACTTCAGAATTATCATTGCCAACTGTTACAACTTTATAATTGTTGGTAACTCTACTTGTCTTCGATGAATTAATAAATCAATCTTGCTATGGTTGTTGCAGTCTGTAGTAGTTTCTGCCTCTACTTTAGTTGTATAATCGCATATATAACTATATGATGAAAAAAAAAAAAATTTTAATTAAAATTATTTTAATGAAAAAATACTACACTTAACGCCAAACGTAGGCAGAGTCTCAAAGGACGGACAGTCACACAATTGTAAACATGTATGAGTGTATGGTATATCTGACAGCAGAGTGTGGTGGTCGGTTGAACGTTTGCAAGTCGTGCGCTTTTTAACAACATTTACAGAAAAACGCTAATTAGTTAGTTTTTCTACTTTAATTATATGAAAAAAATAAAAAAATAAAAATATACATATATAAAAAATTCTCAACTGCCAACGATGGCAAATCTTTTAATTAATTTATAAGATTGTATATTTTTTTCTTCCACTTATTTTGTTGTTGTTGTTATTTTGCTGTAGAATGATGCAAATTAAATATTTTAATTGTTTTTTTCATAGCCATAAAATTGATCATTATTATGCACTTTTCTGTATTGAAAAACAAATACTGCACAATAAAATACATCACTGAAATAGACACATACGGATACGTGGAGATTTAATGAGTAAAGAAAACATGCAACGACTGCAGCAGCAGGCACAGCAACAACAACCTGCTAATACTGTTGACATAAACTAAATAGGAAACTAATCTGACTCTAAACAAACATTTTAAACTCATTAAGCACTTTGTTATTTTGGATTTGGAAAGCGTAGAAGGAATCCTTTTAACAGCACTATGGGATAGAAGTTTTAAATATATGAAATGATAACTTTTTTAAAGATAACTGTGAGATTTTTTTTTTAATTACAATAGCAAGCAATTGTCAAAATGATTTCATCTCAAGTGAAGACACTTAATTTCAATGTTATTGTAATATCATACGTTTACATGCAAGCGGCTCTTGAAATGATGCCTGCCATCAAATGTCACTTATTTTTCATTTTACAATAACTAAGCAATCAAAAACAAGACAAAATGGTCAAGTGTTCTCCACTGCAGTGCAATTGATATAATTTCGACGTTTCTCTGCAATCGTTTTGAAATTTTATATCACATTATGTCTGTTTGGTTACATGCTAGTTTTTACTATTTTTACTAATTTTTTCTCTTAAATTCGTTTTTGACGTAAAATTTGCTAACTTTTTAATTCACTGGTTTCTATTTACTACTTTTGATACCATTTTCTTTCATTTTCTTGAAAAGAAAATCCGTTTTTTTAATTCTTCCGCACTTTCTAAGTTTACTATTTTTTACTAGAAATGTAAACAAACAGACTTATTATTTATTGCATTTGCAAACAGAAATCCGATTTCTAAATTGTTAATTGCAAAAAAGCGTTTTTTTTTAACTGGGCGTTATTTTAAGAGAATGCTAACTAAAAAACATTCATTTACCAGAATAAAAGATCAACTAAAAATTCCCCTCAGAATGCTAAATTTTCATTAAGTTGGCAACACTTTATAGAAAATAGCAGCCAACATAGTTTGGATGTCTACAACTAAATAAACTTGTAATAAATTTTCAATATCAATTAACAAAATTTGTATTCATCGACATTTCTATCATTCAGTGTATTCGTTTACTCGAAATTCTTACTACTTTTAAAATTGGAAAGTTTTGATTACTTTTTGTATTGAATTTTTCCAGTTGTAGTAAAAGTAGTAACTTGTAGTAAGTAAAAGAACAAGCTTATTGTAACATAAATCAATGTGTTCGATTACTCGAAATTCTTACTACTTTTACTACAATTGGAAAGTTTTGTTTACTTTCTGTACTTAATTTTTCCAGCTGTAGTAAAAGTAGTAACTTGTAGTAAGTAAAAGAACAAGCTTATTGTAACATAAATACTGTTATAGAATTACCAAACATATCTGATTATCGAAATTTCGCCATTATAACTTAACCCTCTAATGCCCAAGGCCGCCAAAAGGCGGTCTTCAGATTTTGAATAGTTTTTGGCTAAATAACAATATTTTATTAAACAAGTTGTATTATATCCATAGAAAACTTAACTATCTACTTTTTTTGCCTTCAAACTTTTTTTGTATAAGGAAAGGTTTTCAAGCGAGAAGCATGTAAAGTGAAAATTTAGAAAATTTGAAAATATTAAATATTAACATATTTGAAAAATTGCAAAAAATACATTTACGATCTGGCGTACATTACCGATAATTACAAAGCTAGTTTAGAGTTCCTAATTGTAAAATCAGTTAAAAATTTTGCCTCAGGACTCACAGGATAACGCCAGGATACGTTTTACAAATATCTCTCTAACTCAAAAACTAGCCAACAGATTTTCTTGAAATTAAACACAAATTATATACTTAGAGGTAGTAGTAAAGAGAACAAATTTCGTTAAAATTTTGTTTATGTTTAGTGCCTAATTCGCCAGATTTCGTAATTTTCAAAAACCGAAAATCGCCATAACTTTTGAAATAACAACAATTGATCAACAATTTTCGGTACGCAATTTTACCCAGTGTAGAAAATTATTACCAGATATGTGGTTATGTAAGTACATACTTGGTAATGGTAACTACTTACTTTTGTACTTTTCTTATTACCTTTATATGGCGATGTCGCGAAAAATAATGAGTTGTCGTTACACACCAGCTTACGAAAAATCAAAAAAATATATCGTTACCTATGTGCTTACCAGTACTGACAAAAATAATGAGTCTAAAAATAGATTTTCAAAAAAATAAATTACATAAAAAAAAATATTTTTTATTGTATTTTTTTTTTTTAATAAAATTTGCTGGTGCGGGAATCGAACCTGGGTCTACAGATTGCCAGTCAACAGCTCTACCATCTGAGCTATATCGACATGTAATATTTAATAGATAAAAACATAATTGACCTGCTGCACACAAGTAAGCTTACTCGCCAACATACAAAAAATCAAAAAATATGTGGTTACATATATCCTTACCAGTGTTTAAAAAATATTGAGTCTAAAAATAGATTTAAAAAAATTTTCAAAAAAATCTAAAAAATTATTTTCTATATCAAATAATGATAAAAATAAGTCATTATCAGTAACTCATTATTATATGTTTTAAAATAATGCAGAAGGTAAGTGGGTGTCATTACTGGTACTCCAAAAAATAATGATATGTCATTACCGTTTCTACACTGGGTATTTAATTGATAGTGTAATTTACAGCAAAAACCGAAATTATTTGACTACTGGGTTTCAAGATACGTCTTCAACCTTTGTTGTGCTATATCGCCTAAATAGAGCTATAAATTAAAATTTTAATATTTGTTACATAGTAGATTTTCAACGCCAAATTTATGTTTAAATATTATTGTAATCAGAAGAAATAGAATTAGAGGGTTAAGGTATAGAGTTTTTTTTTTTTGTTTATTTGAAATTGCAATCCCATAGTGTAAATTGTATGTTTTAGTTCTTACTTTTTTACATCATAATACAAATATAAATATCGTCTTCTTCTCTCCCTTACTAAAGAAACATATTCAATTCTTTTCTGTAACTAAACAAGATTTTATACTAAACGAATAAAAATGGAAAAGCGAGCAAAACATCAATGTCATTATAGCTTCCTACACACACAGCACAATTGGAGATCATTAAAATTCCTCAAGTGACATAAACGAACCAAAAGAAGCAGAACATAATGATGATAATGTAGCCGAAGAAGATGTACTATTAAGATGATAATGATGAAGAACTACCTACCATTCACTTATTCACTTGGCATACATAGTTTAGGAGGCAGAAAGAACAAGAAAAAAAATGCTAAAGTAATGTGTCTTCCCTAATTACATATAAAATGCTCATTTCGCGTATGAGTTTATTGCAAAAAACAAGCAAATTACAACTTTTTTCATATTAATCGCGCCTTAACCAACCAAAACAACAACCGCGAAAGAAACCAGTAAAAAAGCCAGATTTTTAAAAGGAAATGAGAAAACAGAGTATGAGCTTAGGAAGATCAGGATGAAGTTAATTAAGTTCTCTGAATTTTAAAGGTTGTTTAAGCGTAATTTAATGAAAGTTTACATGGACTTCCTTAAAATTTTAAAGTTAAAAGAAACATGATTGAGAACAATAAATTTTGGTAACACTAAAGGTTTTGCAGAAGCGCTTTTAAAGTTGATTATAATTGGCAAGTCATAACCAGAGAAGACAAAATTGCTGTTTTTGCTTTTTATTGCTTTATTTACTTATGTGTTTTTTCCCCGTTTTTTAGCTTTAAAATAGCTTTTTCCTAAGATTTTTGAATTGCTTTGTTCAAGACTTTTTGCCCAAAAATACTTTTTTTGCTCTCAAAAAAATATTTTTTCTCTTAACTTTGAATTTTTTTTAATTGTTGTTTTTCCAATTTTTTTTTCTTTTGATTTTTTACAATATTTTTTTGCTTTTTTCTGTCTTCTCTGTTCATAACTATACGGCAGCACGTTTCACAAAAAAAGTGGAAGTGTATTAAAAACAAGACCGAATTTTACGTTTAATCTTTAATTCATTTTTTTAAAGCTGCCTACACACTAGGAAACATTCCATTCCACATGGCCATTTTTTACGAATGTTGAAATGTGTATAGCATTGTGTAATGTTGACCTTCGTGTTTACAAAATTTTTTTATATTTTTTGTTTCCAAACTCAATTTTTCATCGTGTGTATCGATGTTACTATTTTTGCTGTATTAAGTTCATTGATAGCAGTCACGCTATCAGGAGCTTTTGTAATTACGCATTTGAGAAAATGAAAATGACGACAATTGTTGTCGTGTGTGCATCGTCTGTATAAAAAATGAAAAAAAGTAGAAACACATGTTCTGTCACGAATGTTCCCCAGTGTGTAGGCAGCTTAACGATAATTTAGTTTTTAAGGACAAAATATATTCAATAACCTGGCCGATTATTCGATTTACACTCCGCTGAAAGCAAAAAATTGCTAAATTATTTTGATTAGTATCAAATATAATCTTTTCAAATAATTATAATGTTCATAAGCGTTAAAAGGGAAAGTGTAAACAGTAAATAATATAAAAAACAATAAAATCATAATCTGTGAGATTATAAACGCAGAAAATATGCTATTAGACAATAAAAATATAAACAATAATACAATTTAATGGAAGATCACTGATGAAGCCTGTCCATAAAAAGGCAGAAACTATATCTAGTCTGATTTGCAAATTTATTTATTAAGTTTATAACTTCTTAACCTCAAACCTGCTAAATTAGAATTAATAAAAATATATATTAATGACAATATTAATTGTATTTGGTCTATACGACGCGTTTGAAAAAACAACACTTTACTAAGCAATGATTTCTTTGTTTCTAAAATCGCCAGCCACTCCATAAATTGCCATTTCATAAATTCATTCGCCAAACGTGTTTGAAAATCCACATATTTGGTGAGAAATTCCCATATCTGACAACCGCCCTACTAGCTACTTCTTTGGTTTCTCTTGTCAATCTATCATTTTGATAACCCCCCGTTTCCACATGCAAGTACAAGTTCGAAAAACTCAATACTCTCACAATTTTTCACTAACACAATCACACTTATACGACTTGCGACTCAACTTGCAAGCAAATTTAGAAGACAGTGGATTTTTGACACTTGCGGCAAGTGAAATGACAGAATAAAGGAAACAGTGTTGCCTAGTAATGTTTTTTATTAATTTACTAGTATTTAGTAAAGTAAGAGTTGTAATGCAACTGATTTTGTATTTATTTGTAAAAAAAAGTAAAAAAGAACACAATGGCATATCTTAATGGTAATTTAAAATATCATTTTTAAAAGTTTTTGAAAAAATAATTCTTAAGAACAAATTTTTTCCCAGCTTTGTTAGAATATTGAATACTTGGCAATACTGGAGTCCTATTTAGTGACAACCTATGCCTTCGACGACATTTTAAAAATGAACTTGCAGCAAGTAGTGTGGACACATGTAAAATTTTCATGTTTTTTCGGTAATTTTCGAAATTTTCGCTGATAATACGTATTCTCAACTTGCAACCATTTACTTGCATGTGGAAACGGGGGGTAAGAGGTGGCAGTTTTCGAATTTTTTAGCGCTACTAAACTTCACTCTCATGTAAACAAGCCTTGAGAATAAGATCTCTTTTCAAATAATAAAATTATCTCGAATGGAGATAATAGATAATAGAAATGGTTTTATTAATTAAAATAACATATTTATATAAAGTTTACTTCATAAATCTGACAAAGTGTTGGCAACGCGAATTTTTGCTAAATAAGTTTAATAATATATTTATTTAGTATGTCCCAATTTAAGGATACTTCCCATTTTAACATAGCCCACATGTGATTATTCAATTAATGGACCCCACTGATCATTCGTATAATTGAAATAGCAATTATATCAAGCAAATACTTTTAAAAACAAAATTACAACCTGAATTATATATTTAGCGGAACTTATTAAGACAAGTTTTCTTATTATTTTATTTTTAATTTAATTTTGTAATAAATCCAATTATAAATAAATACACCAAACAAAAAACTAGTTTAAGCCAAGTTTATATAAAAAAATTAACTTAATTATTCTTAACAAGTCACATACATAATTCGCTTCAATATAAACTGAAATACATTTTTGCAAAGTATATGACAAATTACTAGTAATTTACGTGTTTTTGTTAATAAATTGTTCATAATTTTTGTGAGTGTTCAAACAGCAAATAGCAATTAAAGACTGTTAACAAAATACGATCTCATTAAATATAGTATTATGATTAATAATTTGTTCTCTAAGTGTAAGTAGCATTTGAAAACGACTGAATACAACTCTATAAATTGCTGCCCCGTGGCTGTTGGTGGCTGGTGCTCTGCAAGTGATACTGCTGCACCTAATTAAAAATTAACAACGATATCGACAACAAAACCAACATGATAATTACAGATTTTTAATTAACAGACCAAAAGTATATGTTCGAGTGAGTACAATTGTTGAATTGCAGAAAAAACCGGCAAAAAAAACTTAAAAGTAGACATGCGACAAGGTGGTTGGTTGTGTTTGTTTTTCTAACGATAGTTATTCCTCTGCTTTTAAAATGTTGCGACTTCTTCCCAGCAAAACTTAAGTAATAGGTACGATATATTCTTTTAGTACCACGTAATGATAACTGGTTACATTCTCCATTATTTTTAAACATGATGGAAGTCATACACTCAAAAAAAATAAGTCAAGTATACTAGTTTTTAGCAACTTTTTTGCTGAAATTGTATTTTCATCAAAAGTTCTAGTTATATTTTTTTTAGCACTAAACTAATGTTTTACTAATTTATTTTGCTACCAAAATTGTGCGCATAAACACATTTATAGTGCGGACAACAACCAGACTAGCAAGTTATAGATGTCTCATATTAGACATACTGCGGACAAAGAAAATGATATTTAAACACAACTCTTTGTATCGGTGTTTCATACATAAAACAAAAGACGATTGCATATCTCTATATATAAAAGAATAACGTGACTGACTGACTGACTGACTGACTGACTGACTGACTCAACATCGCCCAGCCCAAACCGCTGAAGCTAGGAAGTTGAAATTTGGTATGTAGGTTCCTCTTTCGGCGTAGACGTCCGCTAAGACGGGATTTTTGGAAATTCCTACCGGAACGGGCAAAAAGGGGAAAAGTCTCCCCCTTGGCGGCCTGCCAAAACCCCTTTGGCTAGAAAGCTGAAATTTAGGATATGTGTTCCTTGGAGTATGGGCTAACTTTTCTGGAAAGTACTTTCTGGAATTTTGGACAGGGACGTTGTAAAAATGGGGATTAAAAAGGGGAAAAAGGCCCCCCTTGACGGCCTGCCCAAACCGCTGGAGGTAGGAAGTTGAAATTTGGTATAAAGGTTCCTCCACTATCGTAGACATCCACCAATACGGGAGTTTTGGAAATTTTTACAGGGACGGGCAAAAAGGGGAAAAAGTCTCCCCCTTGACGGCCTGCTCAAACTGCTGGAGCTATGAAGTTGAAATTTGGTATGTAGGTTCCTCCACTATCGTAGACATCCACCAAGACGGGAGTTTTGGAAATTTTTACAGGGACGGGCAAAAAGGGGAAAAAGTCTCCCCCTTGACGGCCTGCCCAAACCGCTGGAGGTAGGAAGTTGAAATTTGGTATAAAGGTTCCTCCACTATCGTAGACATCCACCAAGACGGGAGTTTTGGAAATTTTTACAGGGACGGGCAAAAAGGGGAAAAAGTCTCCCCCTTGACGGCCTGCCCAAACCGCTGGAGCTATGAAGTTGAAATTTGGTATGTAGGTTCCTCGACCGGTGTAGACGTCAGTTGAGACGGCATTTTTGGAAATTCTTATCGGGAGGGGCAAAAAGGGGACAAAAAAAGTACCTTTTTCCAAAAAAGTACCTTTTCCCAAAAAAAGTACCTTTTCCCAAAAAAAGTACCTTTTCCCAAAAAAAGTACCTTTTTCCAAAAAAAGTACCTTTTTCCAAAAAAAGTACCTTTTTCCAAAAAAAGTACCTTTTTCCGAAAAAAGTACCTTTTTCCAAAAAAAAGTACCTTTTTCCAAAAAAAGTACCTTTTTCCAAAAAAAAGTACCTTTTTCCAAAAAAAGTACCTTTTTCCAAAAGAAGTACCTTTTTCCAAAAAAAGTACCTTTTTCCAAAAAAGTACCTTTTTCCAAAAAAAGTACCTTTTTCAAAAAAAAGTACCTTTTTCAAAAAAAAGTACCTTTTTCCAAAAAAAATTCCTTTTTCCAAAAAAAGTACCTTTTTCCAAAAAAAGTACCTTTTTCCAAAAAAAAGTACCTTTTTCCAAAAAAAGTACCTTTTTCCAAAAAAAGTACCTATTTCGAAAAAAAGTACCCTTTTCCAAAAAAAGTACCTTTTTCCAAAAAAAGTACCTTTTTCCAAAAAAAGTACCTTTTTCCAAAAAAAGTACCTTTTTCCAAAAAAAGTACCTTTTTCCAAAAAAAATACTTTTTTCCAAAAAAAGTACCTTTTTCCAAAAAAAGTACCTATTTCCAAAAAAAAGTACCCTTTTCCAAAAAAAAGTACCTTTTTCGAAAAAAAGTACCTTTTTCCAAAAAAATTACATTTTTCCAAAAAAAGTACCTTTTTTCAAAAAAAGTACCTTTTTCCAAAAAAAAAACCTTTTTCCAAAAAAAGTACCTTTTCCCGAAAAAAGTACCTTTTTCCAAAAAAAGTACCTTTTTCCAAAAAAAATTCCTTTTTCCAAAAAAGTACCTTTTTCCAAAAAAAGCACCTTTTTCCAAAAAAAAGTACCTTTTTTAAAAAAAGTACCTTTTTCCAAAAAATGTACCTTTTTCTAAAAAAATGTACCTTTTCCAAAAAAAAAAGTACCTTTTCCAAAAAAGTACCTTTTTCCAAAAAAGTACCTTTTTCCAAAAAAGCACCTTTTTCCAAAAAAAGGACCTTTTTCCGAAAAAAGTACCTTTTTCCAAAAAAAAGTACCTTTTTCCAAAAAAAGTACCTTTTTCCAAAAAAAAGTACCTTTTTCCAAAAAAAGTACCTTTTTCCAAAAGAAGTACCTTTTTCCAAAAAAAGTACCTTTTTCCAAAAAAAGTACCTTTTTCCGAAAAAAGTACCTTTTTCCAAAAAAAGTACCTTTTTCCAAAAAAAGTACCTTTTTCCGAAAAAAGTACCTTTTCCCGAAAAAAGTACCTTTTTCCAAAAAAAGTACCTTTTTCCAAAAAAAATTCCTTTTTCCAAAAAAGTACCTTTTTCCAAAAAAAGCACCTTTTTCCAAAAAAAAGTACCTTTTTTAAAAAAAGTACCTTTTTCCAAAAAATGTACCTTTTTCTAAAAAAATGTACCTTTTCCAAAAAAAAAAGTACCTTTTCCAAAAAAGTACCTTTTTCCAAAAAAGTACCTTTTTCCAAAAAAGTACCTTTTTCCAAAAAAAGTACCTTTTTCCAAAAAAAGTACCTTTTTCCGAAAAAAGTACCTTTTTCCAAAAAAAAGTACCTTTTTCCAAAAAAAGTACCTTTTTCCAAAAAAAAGTACCTTTTTCCAAAAAAAGTACCTTTTTCCAAAAGAAGTACCTTTTTCCAAAAAAAGTACCTTTTTCCAAAAAAAGTACCTTTTTCCGAAAAAAGTACCTTTTTCCAAAAAAAAGTACCTTTTTCCAAAAAAAGTACCTTTTTCCAAAAAAAAGTACCTTTTTCCAAAAAAAGTACCTTTTTCCAAAAGAAGTACCTTTTTCCAAAAAAAGTACCTTTTTCCAAAAAAGTACCTTTTTCCAAAAAAAGTACCTTTTTCAAAAAAAAGTACCTTTTTCAAAAAAAAGTACCTTTTTCCAAAAAAAATTCCTTTTTCCAAAAAAAGTACCTTTTTCCAAAAAAAGTACCTTTTTCCAAAAAAAAGTACCTTTTTCCAAAAAAAGTACCTTTTTCCAAAAAAAGTACCTATTTCGAAAAAAAGTACCCTTTTCCAAAAAAAGTACCTTTTTCCAAAAAAAGTACCTTTTTCCAAAAAAAGTACCTTTTTCCAAAAAAAGTACCTTTTTCCAAAAAAAGTACCTTTTTCCAAAAAAAATACTTTTTTCCAAAAAAAGTACCTTTTTCCAAAAAAAGTACCTATTTCCAAAAAAAAGTACCTTTTTCCAAAAAAAAGTACCTTTTTCCAAAAAAAGTACCTTTTTCCAAAAAAATTACATTTTTCCAAAAAAAGTACCTTTTTTCAAAAAAAGTACCTTTTTCCAAAAAAAAAACCTTTTTCCAAAAAAAGTACCTTTTCCCGAAAAAAGTACCTTTTTCCAAAAAAAGTACCTTTTTCCAAAAAAAATTCCTTTTTCCAAAAAAGTACCTTTTTCCAAAAAAAGCACCTTTTTCCAAAAAAAAGTACCTTTTTTAAAAAAAGTACCTTTTTCCAAAAAATGTACCTTTTTCTAAAAAAATGTACCTTTTCCAAAAAAAAAAGTACCTTTTCCAAAAAAGTACCTTTTCCCAAAAAAAGTCCCTTTTTCTAAAAAAATTTTCCTTTTCCCAAAAAACATACATTTTTTCAAAAAAATACCTTTTTCAAAAAAAGTACCTTTTCCAAAAAAAAGTACCTTTTCCCAAAAAAAGTACCTTTTTCTAAAAAAATGTTCCTTTTCCAAAAGAAGTACCTTTTTCCAAAAAACATACTTTTTTCCAAAAAAAACACCTTATTAAAAAAAAACCTTTTTCCAAAAAAAATTCCTTTTTCCAAAAAAGTACCTTTTTCCAAAAAAGTACCTTTTTCCAAAAAAAGTACATTTTTCCAAAAAAAAGTACCTTTTTTTAAAAAAGTACCTTTTTCCAAAAAATTTACCTTTTTCTAAAAAAATGAACCTTTTGCAAAAAAAAGGACCTTTTCCAAAAAAAGTACCTTTTCCCAAAAAACATACATTTTTCCAAAAAAAATACATTTTTCAAAAAAAAATACCTCTTCCAAGAAAAAGTACCTTTTCCCAAAAAAGTACCTTTTTCTAAAAAAATTTTCCTTTTCCCAAAAAACATACATTTTTTCAAAAAAATACCTTTTTCAAAAAAAGTACCTTTTCCAAAAAAAAGTACCTTTTCCCAAAAAAAAGTACCTTTTTCTAAAAAAATGTTCCTTTTCCATAAGAAGTACCTTTTCCAAAAAAAGTACCTTTTTCCAAAAAACATACATTTTTCCAAAAAAAACACCTTATTAAAAAAATACCTTTTCCAAAAAAGTACAAATAAAGTACTTTGTAAAAACAAAGTATCTTTTTCCAAAAAATTTCGTTTTTCCAAAAAGTACCATTTAAAATAATATATAATTTAAAAAAAAAACTACTTTTTTCCCTCCCCCACGGATATCTCCACTAAAACAAGGTTTCTTGATATTCGGCATAGAAGTGCCTACCGGAACGGGCAAAAAGGTGAAAAGTCTCCACATAAACAGTCTCACAAATTGGAAAAGTGCCTGCCCAAACCACTGGAGGTAAGAAGTTGAAATTTGGTATAAAGGTTCCTCCACTGTAGTAGACATCGACTAAGTTTGTATTTTTGGAATTCCCTACAGGATATCCCAAAAGGAAACTCGGTATGTGAGTTCCTCCTTCTGTGTAGGCGTCCGCTTAGACGGAATTTTTGAAATTTCTATCGGGAGGGGAAATAAGGTAAAAGTCTCCTACTGACGGCTTGCCCAATCCCTTTTGGTCAACCTAAAATTTTAAATATGTATTCCTTGGAGTAGGACTAACTCACCGGCAACGAAATTTTTCTATTTTGGAACAGCAACATAGTAAAAATGGTGGTTGAAAGGGAAAAATGTCCCCAATAACGGCCTGCCCAAACCGCTTAGGCAATGCAATTGAAATTTGGTATGAATGTTCCTCATCCATCGCAGATAGCCGCGAAGATGGAATTTTTGTAAATTCCTAAAGGGAGGGGCAAAAAGAAGAAAAGCCTCACCTTGGGGGCCGGTAAAAACCCCTTCGGCTAGAAATCTGAAGATTAAAATGTGGGTCCCTGGAGTAAGGGCTAACTTATTAGAAAGATACTTTTTTGAATTTTGGACAGGGTCGTTATAAAATGGGGGCTCAAAAAGGGAAAGTTGCCCCTTAACGACCTGTCCAAACTGCTGCAACTAGGAAGCTGCAATTCGGTACTTAGGTTCCTCTTCCAGCCTAATTCCAACCGGGAGGGACAAAAAAAGAAAAAGTGTCCCCCTTGACAGCCTGCTCAAACTGCTGGAACAAGGAAGCTGAAATTCCCTGTCGATGGATTTTCGGAAATTCCTACCGAGAGGGGCACAAATAGTAAAAGTTGGCTAGAAACCTGAAATGTAAAACATATGTTACTTGGAGTATGGGCTTTTTGGACCGGGAAGGTGGTTTTTGGACAGGGACATTGCAAAAATGGGGATTAATGAAGCGAAAAGTGCGGCTTAAAGGCCTGCCCAAACCGCTGGAGGCAGGAAGTTGAAATTTGGTATTAAAGTTCCTCCTCTATTGTAGACATCCGCTAAGATGAGATTTTTGGAAATTCATACCGGGAGGGGTAAAAAGGGAAAAAACTTCCCCCTTGACGCCTGGCCAAACTGCTGGATATAGAGACCTAAAATTATGTATGTAGTAGGTTCCTCCTCCAACGCAGACGTCCTCTAAGACGGAATTTTTGGAAATTCCTACCGGGAGGGGTAAAAACGGAATAATTCTCCCCCTTGATGGCCTAACCGAACCCTTCGGCTAGAAACCTGTAATATATAATATGTTTTCCTTGGAGTATGGGCTAACTTATCGACAAGGCATTTCTAGGACTTTGGACAGGAACGTGGTAAAAATGGTGGTTCAAAAGGGGAAAATTGCCCCCCCCCCTTAACGTCTGCGTCTTTAGCTAGAAACCTAAAACTTAAAGAACAAGTGTATATAAAACACTAAAATTAAGAAACTAAATAGGAAACGAGTGGAATGAAACACTACACAAGTGGAATGAAATGGATATAAACGTTGAACGAGTAGAATTGAAATTATAGAGAATACAAATGGATTGGAAGAGGGAATGACCTGTTCAAACACTATCCACGGAATATGAAACTTATGTAGCATTGAAACTTACTCTCGAAAAAGTTAAACAAATTTTCTAAAAGAGAAAAAACCTTAGAAAAGGAATGGAACTTATATATTCCGATATTTAAACTTCATGTAACGAAGCACCGGTGGAAGAAACCGACGCAGTAAATTTTCCAACTGAATTTGTGAATTTACTTGAATTGCCAGGTCTACCTTTACATAAACTGGAATTAAAAAAAAAACTTTAAGACATGCTAACAACGTAGCGGGCTTTGCCCGCTATTTTTAATATTATAAAATGCTTTCCAACCCTGCTTTAAGTTATTTATTTTAATTCAAAACACAAATGAACAAAACTACTTACGGGTCTATCTACCTAAGTTCGCACTTTACCAAACTATCTTAACATACACACGTATATTGCAATTTATTATGGATTCATTACTAACAATCCACTTTCATGAGAAAAAGTGATCAAATATTTATTTATTTTAAACCCATTGTTGTGCAGAATTATTTATTTGTGGTGGCTGGATGAAGGCTTTAAATAAAAAAACTTTAAATAAAAAAACGAATTTAATAAAAATTGTGGGGGGCGCAGCCCCCCGGGGGGGAGGGCGCAGCCCCCCCCCCCCCCCCCCTTAACCTTTAAGGCACGCTAACAACGTAGCGGGCTGCGCCCGCTAGTACATACATAAAAATATAACACAATAATATAAAATGTGATTTAAATTATAGACAAAATAAAATATTAAAGTTTAGTAAAGATAAAGATAAAAAGTGAATGTATAAACAAAATGTTTATTAATATTGATTATGTGAAATACAAGGATTAAATACGTTTGGGATTTTAGAATATTTAATTCCTTTAATGCAATTAATGTATATGTGACGCGCAAAATAGAAAGGGACCTAAGGATAGAAAGGGACCTAAGGTCAGGAGAGCATGGGATCGGTCTCATTCGATGCTCAGATGTTGTCCACAAAAAAAAAAAAATTATTTTTTACCCTTAGGTCCCTTTCTCTATGCGCTGTCACATATACCAATAAAAATAAATTTAAGAAAACTAATACACTCAAAATAGTTTGTAGTTTCACTACTAACTAACTTTTCATTTAAATCAAAATAACTTTTCATTTATTTTTAAATGTTAATAAATTAACTACAAAATCTTAAAAAAAATAATGATTTTTCATTATTTTAACTTTCAAAAAATTAACTACAAAATCCGTAAGAATAAATGATACATATTTAGTTTATTTAAATTTTTTAACTGACCTAGAAATCTAAAAGGGTTTATTTTTTTAACAAAACATTTTAAATGAAAATATTAACTGTAACAGAAAATCCATATTTATATGTAATTTATTTTTTGAATAAACTACAAAAACAGTTAAAAAATATATCTCTTTGTATTTTAACTGCATAATCATTTAAAAATAAATGTACGGATATCTTTTTAAATAAACTACAGTCAGTTACTGTAATAATATTTTCAGTGTAGGCAAGTGCTTGTGCAAATTTAAATGTTACTGACACTTTAGAAAACATTGTTTTCTATTGTTGTTTATACATGAATGGATGTTACTACATTGCTAGATCTGTCAAAACAACAGAGTAGTATATTGGAAGATGACAAATCAATTGTGGTAAAAATATTTTGTTTTTGTTTTTTCTTTGATATTTTAAATGTTTAATAACGCTCCTAGACGAGAACAAGAAATTCTCATTGAGTTTGTAATTTAACTTAACAAATATTTCCAGAAATTCTAAAAACGTCGTTCGCTGACGATTTCCTTAGGCAAGAATGAAATCCGGATAGGGACATGCCTACAACGGATTATTTTTCACAATTTGTTAAATATGTTTGGGATTTAAGCCATAGTCTATTTCCTTTTTTGTTATTTAGAATTGTCAACTAATGTGGAAGTCTGGACATATTTATATTCTACAAAGTTTCCTAAATAATGTTCGAAAGAATAACAAAAACACAATTTTTAGACTTAAATTTTCAGAAAATAAATTAACTAAAGTACAAAGTTTTTGAGGTTTTTTTAGTCTACTAATATTCAGCAAAAAGTTTTATTGATTTTAGAAAGAATTCGACTAAATGTTAGCAAAACTTTTGCTGAGATTACTATTTTTTCTGTTAAAAATTAGTTTGCTGATTTTCAGCAAACCTCTTTTGCTGAAATTACCAATTTTTTTTGCTAGCAGCCTCCCTACTAAAAATTTGCTGACACAGCAAAATTTTTTGCTAACTTCACTGGCTTTTTTTTAGTGCATGTAAATTTATATATAGTGTATGTATTAGGATGTCCCTTAAAATAACGATTTGCCGATTTTCGTTAATTACACCCCCAGTTTTATTGCAAATGGAAGAAATCAGTTTTTTTTTTTTGGAAAACGTTAAGCCGCGCCGAAAGTTGGCTAAAAATTGCCCATTTTGGAAAAGTGTATTAAAAATTCCCGAAATTCGAAATTTCGAAAAAAAATGTTATTTCCTTTATTCTTTATCGGATATCGTTAACCCACTTTAGCCTGGATGCCAAAATGACCCACGAATTTGATAAAAATGCAAAAACGTGTTTTTTTTAAAAATTCTTTTTAAAGATTTTTTAAAATGCCTAATTTGGAGATGTCGTTTGCTATTTGTACCATATAATAGTTGATATTAAAGAGAAAAAAAATATAAATTGGAAAAATTATAATTTGAGTTTGTGTTTGAAGCGACTGCTTTTCAGGACATTTTACGAAAACTGCTGTCAAAAATTTAACAAAATTTTAATGTTTGCATAATTTTCCAAAAAATATCACTTAAATTTGATTAGACTATAATTATCCTAATTCTATTTAAAAAATATTTAACGCTTAGAGGCCTTGGGACAAAAAAGGCTCATGTAACTTAATATTAATTATGACTACAAGATTGTAAAGCTTTTGAATTAATAAAAAAAATTCCACTTGATAAAAATAATTATTTTATATAACATGATCTATATAGAGTTATTTTTAACACTTTTGGCCAAAAACGACGCACTAGGAAATTTAGAGAATAACACCTTTCATAATTTTCGGAAAATATTACTTGAAAGAGATAAAAAAAATGTTTTTTCGACTTGATAAAAATTATTATTTTGTGTAACTTGATCCATATAGGGATAATGTTTTTGCTTTTCAGCAAAAAATACTCACTTGTAAATTTTCAGAATAACGTCTTTCCAAATAGAAAACAATAAATACATAATAAATAAAGCTTTTAATTAGAATTCAATACGATTGCACAACTAAAATTGCTATTAACATACGGCCACTTTTTACCCCACCTTTTTAATCCTTAAAAATAAGATTGGGACTATAAAGAATTGCGCTTGATCATAAGTTTTGTACCCACTATCACATATCCCAATTTAATAAAAATCTGATAGATGTTATTCTGTAAATCTCCTAGCGGGTCTTTTTTGGTGAAAAGTGAAAACATTAACCCTATATGGATCAAGCTACCAAAAATAATAATTTTTATGAAGTGGAAAAAAAATTTTTTTTGATCCATTTAAAGTGATATTTTTCCGAAATTTGTGAAAGGTGTTATTCTGGAAATTTCCTAGTGGGTCGTTTTTGGCAAAAGCATACAAATTCAACCTATGTGATTCATGTTACATAAAATAATTATTTTTATCAAGTTGATATTTTTTTTTATCAATTTAAAGGCTTTAGAATCTTATAGTCATAATTTGTATTAAGTTCCATGGGTCTTTTTTTCTTGCCAATCCACAGATAATTATAGTCTAGCCAGATTTAAGTGACATTTTTACGAAAATTATGTAAACTTTGATGAAAACATTAAAATTTTTTTTCAATTTTTGACAAAATAAACAATTTTTGTAAAATGTCCTGGAAAGCAGTCGTTCCAAACACAAACTCGAATTATCATTTTTCCAATTTATTTTTTTTTTTTTTTTTTTCTTTAATATCAACTATTATGTGGTACAAATAGCAGTCGAGATCTCCAAATTAGGCATTTTAAAAAATCTTTAAAACTAATTAAAAAAACACGTTTTTGCATCTTTATCAAATTCGTGGGTCATTTTGGATTCCAGGCTAAATTGGGTTAAAGATATCCGATGAAGTTAAAATTCCATATCTGAATCATTTGGACTATATTAAATGAATAAATGAAATAAAAAATATTTTTTTTTCGAAATTTCGAATTTTGGAAATTTTTAATAATAATACACTTTTTTCCAAAATGGGCCATTTTCGGACAACAACGGGTTAACGTGTTCCAAAAAAAAATCGATTTCTTCCATTTGGAAGCATTTCCAATAAAAGGGGGGGGGGAGGGACAAAATTGTGACAACACTGACCATTCACCTCAGTGTTGTCACTAATTTGTCATTGTTATAAAGTTTAGAATAAGGTTGTTAGTTTCAATTTAGCCTGTTCGCACCCACCATTAAAACATTTTTCATAGCAGTGTTGCCAATTTTTTTTTGTTTTTATAACATTTAGCTAATGGCAACATTATTTTGTTTGCGTCATCAATTCCGTAATATTTCCCCCACTTAACTTCTTCATTATTTTAATCATTATCAATCATTAGTTATGCAAATCCATTTAAAATCATTTCATTAATTCTCGGCACTTTCAATGTGAATTTACTTAAATGCGATTAATGTTTATTCAAATAAATTAATTGCTGTACTAGTTTGTTGGCACTACAACAAAGGAACATGTCAAATTCTAAGAAAAAAAAGTAACTACAAATAATCAAAGACTGACAGCAAAGGCGCTAGGCATAGTTTAAAATCTTTAAAAGAGAAAGAAACGTATTGTAAAATTATAGAAAGGTTTTTTTTTTGTCAATTAGCTTTAAGTGCAGACAACATAAATTCTTTTTATTTTATAAAAAAAGACACAATCACAATAAACCCAAAATGTAATTAAATTTTTGTGAAAACAAATTCTATAAGTTCACGTGAAATCCAAACAACTTACTATGCTTAATAAAAAATTGTATTAAATGAGTGCGTTGCCAACTTTATCAACTATTTGCATATCTCTTTTACACTAAAAAAAAAAGCACGAAAGGTAAAAGTAAAAAATTTTTTAGAAATTTTATTTAAAATTACATATTTTGTAAATTAGAAAAATGAAAAATGCTTAAACAATAACCCCTAAATTCATAAATGCTTTGTAAAGTTATAGCAGGTTTACAAAACGTCATTTTCATACAAAATTTTACAAAGCGTTTATGAATTTAGGGCTTATAATTTATTTTTCAAATTTAAACCATAAACACTCGAAAAATTATATAGCCTTCATATTTATAAAAAAAAAATAGTATATTTATTTATTTTTATAGAAATTTGGATCAAACTTTGTTTATTAAAGTTAATTTTTGCAATTTATAATAAAAATACACATATGTATGTCTATTAAACATTTATTAGATTCTGTTTGTTGTTAATGCTACTAATATGCTCCACATAAAGACATAATTGCCAATTGTGAACTATGTAAGTACACAACTAAATAAAAACAAAAAAAACCAACAAAAACAATAGGAGAAAATACAAATATCATTTGAACAACATTTATCTCCAGCCAACTATACGAGTATAGTAATGGAGTAGTTGAAAATGATAATATGGATGAAGAAGGGGAACTCCTTTACTAACAGCCGGTTGTATGTATCAGTTGTGCTCCATTTGAGTGTCAGTAGAAAGAATTCTTGAGGTTTTTGTTTTTCTATTTGTTGCTGTGTGCTTTATAAACATTTTTAGCTTCATTAACGTAGCAATTGTTGCCCTTATTTCATTAAATGAAGTTTTGTTTTTTTTTTCTTGCTTTCATGTAAAGCCTAAATCGTATTGCAAAAAAAAATAAGAACTACAACATGTGCGTGAGTTTTGCACTTTTTTGTGATGTTGTTTACTTTGGGATGCAGCAGTATTTACAACAATCGGTGATGTTAACTAAATGAATTAAATCAACAGCCAAATAAGTTTTACAATTTTTTTCTAAAGGCACATCTACTCGGTATAGAAATCTCGTAGAGTTTGCGCTAAATTTGTCATCTCTAATATTGTTGGCACTAATTTTTATCGTAAAAGTACCATCTCTAGTTGTCAAGTATTTGTTTTTATTAAAATTGTTGTATTTCAAACAATAATTTTTTCTCAAAAGGTGAATATAATAAACAGAAATATTTAATAATGTTACAAGACATTTCAAAAACTGTTACTAATTAAAGAAATTGTATATGACAGCAATTGTCAATAGTCTAGAGATTATAATTCGTAGACTTATACAGAGCTGCATTTTCACAAAGTCTCGCGAGTTTTTTATCCAGTGTAGATGTGCCTTAAATTGCTGTCATACATAATTTCTTTAATTAGTAACAATTTTTAAGATGTCTGTAACATTATTGAACATTTCAGTTTATTAAATGCACATTTTGGTATTTGGAGAAAAAATTATTCTTTAAAATACAACAATTTTATTAAAAACAAATACTAGACAACTAGAGATGATATTTTTACGATAAAAACTAGTGCCAACTATATTAGAGAAGACAAATTAGGCGTAAACTCTACGAGATTTCTATCCCGTGTAGATGTGCCTTAAGAACCTGAAAAAATACAAAAAATTTATGATTGAAAAGATATCTTAAAAGTTCGGGGAATTAATTTTTAAATAAAACCATAGTTGGCGTTATTAAGGTCTTATGAAGCGTCATTACAATTTCGTGGTTTTCAAAAGTCATATAAAAAGTGCCACAACTTAAGCTCAAGGTTAAGTTCTTAATCCAAGTTAACCTCAAGGTCGAGGTCGAAAAGCGATCTCGTGCCAAGGGTGGGCAATCCAAAAGAATGTGTTCAACTGTCTCGTTAAGTATTAGGTTCATCACATCCTTCAGCTAGATTCAGAAATGCTTCGCATTCTTCTAGCATGCTGTCTAATAAGGGAAGCTAAGTTACTACAATATAAGTAATCTTCTAAAAGTCAATTCAGTCCATGATTATTTATATTAGTTGCTTTCGCCCTCTCCCACTCTCTCTTGAAAATTACTTTATTCTCTTTTTTAACACCATTTTAAAGGATGGACTCTCCCTCTCTATCTTTAAAAGGATATCCCTTTTAACATCTTTTTTAAAATCAACCATGAAGATTATCTCCAAAGTTGGGTTCCAAAATTATAAAATTTTAAAAAATAGGCGTTTAGGCTTTAAGGCACATCTACACGGGATATAAATCTCGTAGAGTTTACGCTAAATTTGTCACCTCTAATATAGTTGTTACTAATGTTTATCGTAATAGTATCATCTCTAGTTGTCAAGTATTTGTTTTCATTAAAATTATTGTATTTTAAAGAATATTTTCATTTCCAAATACCAAAAGGTGCATTTAATAAATTGAAATGTTCAGTAATGTTACAAGACATTTTAAAAATTGTTACTAATTAAAGAAAAAATGTATGACAGCAATTGTCAATGACCTAGAGATTGCATTTCGTAGACTTATACAGAGCTGCATTTTCATAAAGTCTAGCGAGTTTTCTATCCCGTGTAGATGTGCCTTTACAACTACTTTTTCTTTGACGGCTAACATTAGCCTCTTGAAAACTTTTGTCGAAGTTCTAATATTGCAATTATTTCTTATTATTTTTCTTTTAAAAACGTGCAAATCATTGCTCTTTTGGGCACCGAAAATAGAAGCAGTTGCAATATGGAATTAAAGTAGTATTTACTAAAATTGAAAAAATGCTCGTCAAAATTGGAGGAGTGATTAAAGCTTAAAGTCCCCCGAATGTATTTTAATACCTAAAGTTGGGTGCCAAAAAAACGAAATTATCACAAAAGGTAATTAAAGTAGTTTTTGTAAAATCCAAAGTGCAAAATTGTACAAAGGAGGCAAATATTGTAATTTGCTGTAGCTTAGATGGTGCTGGTCAGTAAAATAAATAGAAAAATTGCATGAGGTTGATTTAGAGTTGTCAATTTGGCCATCATTTGGTACAGATTTTTCCATTTGCTGCATTTTGGATTTTTTTTTTAATTATGTAAAATCAAAACTATTGGGAAATATTTAGATTTCGTTCGATAAAATTTAAACCATGATTGATGGTAAAAATATTTCGTTATATTATGCTGCAGAAAGTATGCGATTGATTTCTATACACTCTTTGACAACACTGTCAATAAACACGGTTTAATTTTTTCTACAGTCATTCGGTATGTCTGCCTGTCGTCTTTCCCTCTTCTTAAATGCAATAATTGGCTTCAATGAGTTTCGTAATTGTTTTCTGTTTAATGATGTCTTGCATTTCATTTAATCATTTTTTAAAGTTGCTGTTGTTGTTAATGTTCTTATTGTTGTTGTTAATTAAGTGAGAGAATCAGGATCATTATTATATGTTTTTGTGAAGTTTTATTTTTTTTATTTTCTGTAATAAATATATGGTATGGATGGATTGGATGATGATGTTCCTTAATTTTCTTCTTTATTCCCATCAAAATAATAACAAGTCTTAACTAAAAACTAACACCACTTGTCGTGACCATTTAAGCGTTTCCCAGAGTTCATTTTTATTTATTTTTTCATCATCATTTTTCGCATGTTTGTTTATTTTATTTACTTTGCCATTATTTGTATTTTAGCCGGCTTCAAAGACTTGTGTCTAGTTAATGTTGTTGCTGTTCCCTGTTGTTTGTTGCTAGTAAAAGAGAACAACATAATTGTGGCTTTTATGCCATCATTAAAATATAAATACAACAGTGTTTTTTTCTATTTTATTTCTTTTTATTGTTTTATTCTTGTTTCCTCAAAATACAAAAAATTCATTACCGGCACGAGTTTATTTTTTCCTGTATATGTTTTAATTTTATTTTAGCTAATTGTTTTCTTCTTGAAGTATTTGTTAAGTTGCTTTTAAATCCATAATATATTGTAGATATATTTTGAGATTTTTTATGTTTTCTTTCTTTTTTTTTGTATTTTTACAATGCAATAATTACAATTAACCAGCCATTAGCGATTAATGGTTTTATAAAACAACTGAGAAAAAAGAACCACAAAGAAAACTGTAAAAAATAAACAACTGAATTGATGAAGAAAACAACATTCCATGGTTTTAAACAATTATCGATACCATAAAGGAAATAATTAATTTGTAAACAACAACCAGCAATTGTTTATTAAATTTAATGCTTCAAAAATTTTTCATATATCTTTAATTGTAGTATATTTGCAACATTGTTGCTAAATAGGGTTACCCATTTTTTCTTTAAAAGCGTTATCAATTATTTTGTTTATTTTAAAGGGTTCTTCAATAAGAGCGCTACAAAAGTTTTTTTTAAATAAAACAAAAACGGTTTTGGATATCAATGAAATTCTTTATTCCTGTGAAAGTACTTTCGATGCCATTATGTATGGAAATCGATCTCTTTTGCATGGCCACCACGGGCACGCTTGCAGAAGTGCAGACGCTGAACCCAATTTTCGACAGTTTTCAAGCATAAATCGGCCGATATTCGTACGAAGTTCATCAATCGTCGCTGGCTTGTTGGCATAGACCATAGATTTGACGTAGCCCCACAGGAAATAGTCTAACGGCGTCAAATCGCACGACCGAGGCGGCCAATCGACTGGACCATTTCGTGAGATAACACGTTCTCCAAACTTGGTTTCCAATAAATTGATTGTGACATTCGCTGTGTGGCTTGTGGCGCCGTCCTGTTGCAACCACATGTCCTCCAAGTCCATATCATCCAATTGGGGCCAAAAATATGCGGTTATCATTGAACGGTAGCGATTCCCATTCACAGTAACGTGTCGGTCTTGATCATCACGGAAGAAGTACGGCCCAATGACGCCGCCGGCCCATAAACCGCACCAAACCGTAAGTTTTTAGGGATGCAATGATGACTCATGGAGTACGTGTGGATTGCTGTCTGACCAATAACGCATATTTTGTTTATTGACGAAGCCATTCATTATGACGACCATAAATTGGACGTAGCGCTCTTAACGTTGAGGCCACTGACTCCGAATGTCGGTAGTAAATTTTAATAATTTTGACTCGTTGTTGGCTCGTATATCTTTCCATCATGAAATGGCAAACCTTACTGAAGAGAAATGTCAAAAGAGCGGCAAGAAATATGGCGTCGTTTGCTGTCCCTGTCTTTCTACTTTTGTAGCGTCCCTGTTGAAGAACCCTTTATAACGTTACTTTGGTGTATAATGTATGAACATAATATTTTCTACAAAAAACTTTGATATTAATTGAAATATTTTCTATTTTAGGAAATTTTAAGAATTCCAAAGAAAGTTTTTGAATCTAAAACTTTGCGGAATTATATTTAGAGAGATTTACACGGTATCCATCCCTATCCATTCATATCTAGCCTTTCCTAGTACTTATTGGGATACGAGAAATAGAAAAATTTTATAAATAATATTCTCAATACTGGGAAATAGTATATAGAGTTAGTCGACGTGCGAATTACCCTTTACATTCATACAGAAGTTGATAACTCGTAATTGACGATGAGATTACGACTAGAGATAAGAATGCAAAATGTCTTCAGTATAAGGGAGAAGTCGTTTTAAATGCTTAACTCAAGGTAGAATTTAACTATCGGTATACATATATAGAAGAGTTGCCATTTCAAAAATCTCAAAAACTATTTAATAAATGCCGGGATTTTATTTAGAAACTTCTATAATTTTATTGTAAAAAAATTTCCCTCTTCCTTCTATTGACTGCTTATTTCTCCTCTTTCATCTAAAACTTATTATCTTATCTCTATCCACAATATTTTATAAACCATATCAAAACGGAAATGCATTCAATTGTAATGTGTACTTTGTTTGCTTAAAACATGTTCATTACATTAACAGACAAAAAGGAAATATATTTATAAAACGATTTGTTTAAATTTGCGTAAACAAACTGTCAAAAACATGACAGGACTAGTATCATACTCAAATACTACTTATATAAATGTCTCGTAGAAAAAGAAGGGGAAAATACATGGTTGAGAAAATAAATGTAACTATAACTGTTCAAAGAAGGAATAAACTGTTGTCAAAGTCATTCACATTTGTTGTAGTATTCAAAACTTTTGTTTTACATTATACTAACTCATCTATATCCAGAACTTGAAATTTAATTAGTCAAAATGGAAATGGAGTATGATATTATAAGGGCCATTTCTAAGACTAACGAAACTTGAGAAATTTTTAATGCTACAGTAATGTTTTTCTATAGTGGTATTTTGACAGAATTTAGTGACGTTTTTCCTCAGATATTATTAGAATTAAATAACACTGGAAAAGCTAAATGGAAAAGGGGCATTGATATCGCTAAACTTTGTTGATTATTTTTCACGCCATTTCGTAAAAAACAGAGCTCTCCCAGTACAATTTTTGTTGCAACGTCGGCAATTTCTACCTGGGTAATTATAGCCGTGTTTTCGACTTAACTATATCCGTTAACTCATAAAAAAACTCAAAGTGCAAAAAAACGCGTTTAAGACAAAAACTAACATATTACTTTTCGTATGCACGTTAACTTTCAACACGGATAATTATCAACGTACATTCGATTATAACGGAACAATTATAAACATAACCTTTTTAAAATTTTTTTATACTACAACTGGTTTAACGTAGACTTGCTTTAAATACTTAACGTTGATAGGCATGAGACAAAATACAGCTTATGTTATTTTTGTTTTATAATTCGTACTAAATTTAAGATTCCTTTCCTTGTATTGTACCTTTATATTTTAATTGTCAAAGATGGCAATACAAATGAAAAAAAATAATGTGTTTTCAGATTTTCCTCTTCTGTACGTTAAAGTTACGTTTTACGAAACATTAAAGCGTGATGCATCTGTTATTATTTTAAATATGGCAACTCTAGCAAAAAATAACTCAATTCTAGTACCAAGAAAAAATTACAACTAATAAAGAGTTTTTTCTTAATTCTCACGTTTTAAATTTCCTGTTACCTTTAGAAAACTAAACGTAAAGCCGTAATTTTTAGTTGTTTAATTATTTGCAACTGGTTTTAATTAACTTGTAATTGACGTTTTGCCACAATGTGTGGAAAATGGCCTTATATGCAGAGGAGAAAAAAAAACGAGGAATCTAATCGCGTTTTCTAAACATGCCACATTTTTTTACTATATTTGTTTGTTAAAAGCATATTTTAAAACTATAAACTAAAACCAAAAAGAAATGTAATTAATTAACTAATTAAAACAAATATTTACCAGTCATTAAATTCACACAAAAATTGCAAAATTCGATACTATATTTGGTTGAGTTCAAATAAATTTCTTGGTTAAAAATAAATTCTCTTTAAAAGTATTTATTAAGTGTTCTGGTATGTATGTTGAAAACACAAAAAAAAATAAAAAATAATACTGAGGGTAATTATCGTATTTAACCACTTGTGGTTGTGATTTATACTCTATTTACTTATACGGCATGGACATGTTTTATTTCTGTCTGCCACGGCTGCCAATGTTGAGGTACATAGACTATGCGTGCGAAGTAATAATATTAAAATTCAATTAACTTTTTTAAAAGCGTATTTTTGCATTACATATGTGTAAACGCCGTTACAGTTTAAAATTGCAAAATGCAACAAATTAAATAGAGATACACAAAAAAAAAAGTTTTTAAATCAAGCAAAAACAACTTTAAATTAAATAGAAACAGTTTTGAAATAAAACTAAAGTATCTATTCCTTCTTGTGACGAGTTGTGTCTGTCTTAAGACTATTTTTATGATTGAAAGTCACAACTTTCCATACAAACCAACAATAACATTTTTCAAAACTCAAATTTTATTTGTCAGTATTATAATTGCTTCGGTACCAGTTCTTATTTTTTGACGTTTTCAAATAAAAATTTAAAGAAATTTAACTTACGTGGTGTTTCTAGATGACATTTTGCTTCACACGAACGAGAATACAAAAAAATACATGCAATACAAAAACAAAATACATGTAGTCACTCATTCGTGTGACAGCGAACGTCTTCTAGAAACACCATGTTATTGTGACTTTGCAACAACAGGGGGAATACAGTCACAACTAAATGTCTCGTTACTAGCACGTAAATGTAATGAGAACGGATCGTAACGTGGCATTTTTTTTTTTTCTAAGTTATACTCAAAATATGTAACGTGCTATTAGGGAATGATAAATTTGATTTTCAGAATAGTACCAACCAGGTTAAAAATATTCCATTTTCGAACCCTATAGTACCAAAACTTACATTTTTTTTATAAAATAACAAGCAAGAACTTTCATAAAAATTCATTGTGCATTAAATTTTATCCCTGAATATCGGATTCAATTTCATTTTAAATCGATAATAATTTGTAGTCATTTTAGCTCATTTGATTCATTCAATCATTAAATTAGTTTATGCCAAATTTAATTTATTTGTGAATTCAACCGATTTGTGTTTACTTAATTTGTTTACTTAATTTGTTTTCTTTTCAAATATAATATTTTATGTGTTCGTTTTAAACACAAGTTTTTGTATGAAAATTAAAAAAAAAAATTTTTTTTATTGTTTTTGCCAATGAATTTCTTTTTTAAATAAACCAGGGGGGTAACCGCGTAACTCGATTCGAAAAAAAATTTTCGAATTCGTAGATCTTGCAAATATTATAAAAAATATAATTCTTTATAAAAATTCTACTTTTTAATTTATTTATATCCTAAACCTTGTACACTACACATAAAAATTCAAAAAGTAAGATTTTTGCTAAAGATTTTCTTTTTACAAAAGGTACAAAATTTACGAATTCGAAAATTTTGTTTCGAATCGAGTTACGCGGTAACCCCCCTAGATTTCTACAGAATTTTTAGAAATAACCAAAATATGCCAGTGTACCAATCAAACTTTGATTGTGCCAAACATGGTACAATTGTAGCACAAATCCCATCTGATATGCAACTAAAAACAGCTGTTTTGCACTCTCACGTAAAAACGGAGAAAAAATTCTGTTTTCAACAGAAATGTCCGGCACGTTACGACTCGTTTACGTCTAGTACTCAGCACTATGTGTTTCTCATTAAGCAGGTTGAATCAGCTGATTCGTCACGTTACATTTACGTTCAAGTAATTTGGGCTTAAGAGTCAAACTCTTTTCGTAGGAATAGACACGTAAGTTTGTTTTATTTTTAATTAAAAATTACTTATTGTTAAAATGCGAAGACAACACCTTAAATGTTGATATATTTATTTAAATACGAAAAGGTTGTTTTAACTAGAATCATATTTACTTTAATAAAATTTATACTTAATATAAAAGTGCTTGTAAAAATAAGATATTTATTCAAATATCATATGATAATTGAATTCAGTATGATTTTTTCTCTGTGTACTTTTTCTTTTGATTAACAAGTGCACTTGACTGCACTTTATACGCTTTATTATGGTAGACATAAATACAACCCACTTATATCTTTAACCATGCTACAAGGATATTAATAAACTTTATTCAATGCTCAAATTAACAGAGTTGCATTTTATACCGAAACTGGTATACGGTGTAAATAATTTCCATATGAATGCATTTTTGTGCATTTTTATCAAAACCCTCTCTTCCTTTTTCTCCTTATTTTCAAGATTTTCAAATTGTATTTAACAACATCAGCTTCCAAATGTCCGTAACTATTGCAAAATAATATATCTGCATGTGGTTTCCACACGGTTTAACATTAAAATAAAAATTACCTTTAAAATCTCATGAAAGTTTATTATAAAAAAAAAAAAAAATTGTGTGTGTATATAAAGTAAATACAGTGTAAACCACTGATAATGAAAATGATTCATTTATAGTCGTATTAAAAAAAATCATCCACAAGATACAGATATACATATAGTAAATATGACCATCATATGCACATCATTACCCAGTGATGCATTCTGGTGAGTGTGTATGTAAAATGCAGTGTCCATAAATTCATACACTCGAAATTGTTTGTGCGAATATTGCAATCGATATGAAGCAATTACAATGTCTATGTCGGCAAGGCAGAAAATAAGGCCACAAACACTTAGTCTAAAGTTTTGAAGAATTTATTAGTTGCTTCGACGCTCTTTCAATAGATTTTCCAATGGAGTAAATAATCTAATCAAAACATTCTCAAACAAAAATAAAAAAAAAAATTTGGTTAAAGGGATCGATAGAGGATTAAATACCTTTAATTTATGTACCTTATCAGTATATGTAAAACTAGCGGGCGCAGCCCGCTACGTTGTTAGCGTGCCTTAAAGGTTAAGGGGGGGGGGCTGCGCCCTCCCCCCCGGGGGGCTGCGCCCCCCACAATTTTTATTAAATTCGTTTTTTTATTTAAAGTTTTTTTATTTAAAGCCTTCATCCAGCCACCACAAATAAATAATTCTGCACAACAATGGGTTTAAAATAAATAAATATTTGATCACTTTTTCTCATGAAAGTGGATTGTTAGTAATGAATCCATAATAAATTGCAATATACGTGTGTATGTTAAGATAGTTTGGTAAAGTGCGAACTTAGGTAGATAGACCCGTAAGTAGTTTTGTTCATTTGTGTTTTGAATTAAAATAAATAACTTAAAGCAGGGTTGGAAAGCATTTTATAATATTAAAAATAGCGGGCAAAGCCCGCTACGTTGTTAGCATGTCTTAAAGTTTTTTTTTTAATTCCAGTTTATGTAAAGGTAGACCTGGCAATTCAAGTAAATTCACAAATTCAGTTGGAAAATTTACTGCGTCGGTTTCTTCCACCGGTGCTTCGTTACATGAAGTTTAAATATCGGAATATATAAGTTCCATTCCTTTTCTAAGGTTTTTTCTCTTTTAGAAAATTTGTTTAACTTTTTCGAGAGTAAGTTTCAATGCTACATAAGTTTCATATTCCGTGGATAGTGTTTGAACAGGTCATTCCCTCTTCCAATCCATTTGTATTCTCTATAATTTCAATTCTACTCGTTCAACGTTTATATCCATTTCATTCCACTTGTGTAGTGTTTCATTCCACTCGTTTCCTATTTAGTTTCTTAATTTTAGTGTTTTATATACACTTGTTCTTTAAGTTTTAGGTTTCTAGCTAAAGACGCAGACGTTAAGGGGGGGGGGGCAATTTTCCCCTTTTGAACCACCATTTTTACCACGTTCCTGTCCAAAGTCCTAGAAATGCCTTGTCGATAAGTTAGCCCATACTCCAAGGAAAACATATTATATATTACAGGTTTCTAGCCGAAGGGTTCGGTTAGGCCATCAAGGGGGAGAATTATTCCGTTTTTACCCCTCCCGGTAGGAATTTCCAAAAATTCCGTCTTAGAGGACGTCTGCGTTGGAGGAGGAACCTACTACATACATAATTTTAGGTCTCTATATCCAGCAGTTTGGCCAGGCGTCAAGGGGGAAGTTTTTTCCCTTTTTACCCCTCCCGGTATGAATTTCCAAAAATCTCATCTTAGCGGATGTCTACAATAGAGGAGGAACTTTAATACCAAATTTCAACTTCCTGCCTCCAGCGGTTTGGGCAGGCCTTTAAGCCGCACTTTTCGCTTCATTAATCCCCATTTTTGCAATGTCCCTGTCCAAAAACCACCTTCCCGGTCCAAAAAGCCCATACTCCAAGTAACATATGTTTTACATTTCAGGTTTCTAGCCAACTTTTACTATTTGTGCCCCTCTCGGTAGGAATTTCCGAAAATCCATCGACAGGGAATTTCAGCTTCCTTGTTCCAGCAGTTTGAGCAGGCTGTCAAGGGGGACACTTTTTCTTTTTTTGTCCCTCCCGGTTGGAATTAGGCTGGAAGAGGAACCTAAGTACCGAATTGCAGCTTCCTAGTTGCAGCAGTTTGGACAGGTCGTTAAGGGGCAACTTTCCCTTTTTGAGCCCCCATTTTATAACGACCCTGTCCAAAATTCAAAAAAGTATCTTTCTAATAAGTTAGCCCTTACTCCAGGGACCCACATTTTAATCTTCAGATTTCTAGCCGAAGGGGTTTTTACCGGCCCCCAAGGTGAGGCTTTTCTTCTTTTTGCCCCTCCCTTTAGGAATTTACAAAAATTCCATCTTCGCGGCTATCTGCGATGGATGAGGAACATTCATACCAAATTTCAATTGCATTGCCTAAGCGGTTTGGGCAGGCCGTTATTGGGGACATTTTTCCCTTTCAACCACCATTTTTACTATGTTGCTGTTCCAAAATAGAAAAATTTCGTTGCCGGTGAGTTAGTCCTACTCCAAGGAATACATATTTAAAATTTTAGGTTGACCAAAAGGGATTGGGCAAGCCGTCAGTAGGAGACTTTTACCTTATTTCCCCTCCCGATAGAAATTTCAAAAATTCCGTCTAAGCGGACGCCTACACAGAAGGAGGAACTCACATACCGAGTTTCCTTTTGGGATATCCTGTAGGGAATTCCAAAAATACAAACTTAGTCGATGTCTACTACAGTGGAGGAACCTTTATACCAAATTTCAACTTCTTACCTCCAGTGGTTTGGGCAGGCACTTTTCCAATTTGTGAGACTGTTTATGTGGAGACTTTTCACCTTTTTGCCCGTTCCGGTAGGCACTTCTATGCCGAATATCAAGAAACCTTGTTTTAGTGGAGATATCCGTGGGGGAGGGAAAAAAGTAGTTTTTTTTTTAAATTATATATTATTTTAAATGGTACTTTTTGGAAAAACGAAATTTTTTGGAAAAAGATACTTTGTTTTTACAAAGTACTTTATTTGTACTTTTTTGGAAAAGGTATTTTTTTAATAAGGTGTTTTTTTTGGAAAAATGTATGTTTTTTGGAAAAAGGTACTTTTTTTGGAAAAGGTACTTCTTATGGAAAAGGAACATTTTTTTAGAAAAAGGTACTTTTTTTTGGGAAAAGGTACTTTTTTTTGGAAAAGGTACTTTTTTTGAAAAAGGTATTTTTTTGAAAAAATGTATGTTTTTTGGGAAAAGGAAAATTTTTTTAGAAAAAGGTACTTTTTTGGGAAAAGGTACTTTTTCTTGGAAGAGGTATTTTTTTTTGAAAAATGTATTTTTTTTGGAAAAATGTATGTTTTTTGGGAAAAGGTACTTTTTTTGGAAAAGGTCCTTTTTTTTGCAAAAGGTTCATTTTTTTAGAAAAAGGTAAATTTTTTGGAAAAAGGTACTTTTTTAAAAAAAGGTACTTTTTTTTGGAAAAATGTACTTTTTTTGGAAAAAGGTACTTTTTTGGAAAAAGGTACTTTTTTGGAAAAAGGAATTTTTTTTGGAAAAAGGTTTTTTTTTAATAAGGTGTTTTTTTTGGAAAAAAGTATGTTTTTTGGAAAAAGGTACTTCTTTTGGAAAAGGAACATTTTTTTAGAAAAAGGTACTTTTTTTGGGAAAAGGTACTTTTTTTTGGAAAAGGTACTTTTTTTGAAAAAGGTATTTTTTTGAAAAAATGTATGTTTTTTGGGAAAAGGAAAATTTTTTTAGAAAAAGGGACTTTTTTTGGGAAAAGGTACTTTTTTGGAAAAGGTACTTTTTTTTTTGGAAAAGGTACATTTTTTTAGAAAAAGGTACATTTTTTGGAAAAAGGTACTTTTTTTAAAAAAGGTACTTTTTTTTGGAAAAAGGTGCTTTTTTTGGAAAAAGGTACTTTTTTGGAAAAAGGAATTTTTTTTGGAAAAAGGTACTTTTTTTGGAAAAAGGTACTTTTTTCGGGAAAAGGTACTTTTTTTGGAAAAAGGTTTTTTTTTTGGAAAAAGGTACTTTTTTTGAAAAAAGGTACTTTTTTTGGAAAAATGTAATTTTTTTGGAAAAAGGTACTTTTTTTGGAAAAAGGTACTTTTTTTTGGAAAAAGGTACTTTTTTTTGGAAATAGGTACTTTTTTTGGAAAAAGGTACTTTTTTTGGAAAAAAGTATTTTTTTTGGAAAAAGGTACTTTTTTTGGAAAAAGGTACTTTTTTTGGAAAAAGGTACTTTTTTTGGAAAAAGGTACTTTTTTTGGAAAAAGGTACTTTTTTTGGAAAAGGGTACTTTTTTTCGAAATAGGTACTTTTTTTGGAAAAAGGTACTTTTTTTGGAAAAAGGTACTTTTTTTTGGAAAAAGGTACTTTTTTTGGAAAAAGGTACTTTTTTTGGAAAAAGGAATTTTTTTTGGAAAAAGGTACTTTTTTTTGAAAAAGGTACTTTTTTTTGAAAAAGGTACTTTTTTTGGAAAAAGGTACTTTTTTGGAAAAAGGTACTTTTTTTGGAAAAAGGTACTTCTTTTGGAAAAAGGTACTTTTTTTGGAAAAAGGTACTTTTTTTTGGAAAAAGGTACTTTTTTTGGAAAAAGGTACTTTTTTTTGGAAAAAGGTACTTTTTTCGGAAAAAGGTACTTTTTTTGGAAAAAGGTACTTTTTTTGGAAAAAGGTACTTCTTTTGGAAAAAGGTACTTTTTTTGGAAAAAGGTACTTTTTTTTGGAAAAAGGTACTTTTTTTGGAAAAAGGTACTTTTTTTTGGAAAAAGGTACTTTTTTCGGAAAAAGGTACTTTTTTTGGAAAAAGGTACTTTTTTTGGAAAAAGGTACTTTTTTGGAAAAAGGTACTTTTTTGGAAAAAGGTACTTTTTTGGAAAAGGTACTTTTTTTTTTGGAAAAGGTACATTTTTTTAGAAAAAGGTACATTTTTTGGAAAAAGGTACTTTTTTTAAAAAAGGTACTTTTTTTTGGAAAAAGGTGCTTTTTTTGGAAAAAGGTACTTTTTTGGAAAAAGGAATTTTTTTTGGAAAAAGGTACTTTTTTTGGAAAAAGGTACTTTTTTCGGGAAAAGGTACTTTTTTCGGAAAAAGGTACTTTTTTTGGAAAAAGGTACTTTTTTTGGAAAAAGGTACTTTTTTCGGAAAAAGGTACTTTTTTTGGAAAAAGGTACTTTTTTTGGAAAAAGGTACTTCTTTTGGAAAAAGGTACTTTTTTTGGAAAAAGGTACTTTTTTTTGGAAAAAGGTACTTTTTTTGGAAAAAGGTACTTTTTTTTGGAAAAAGGTACTTTTTTCGGAAAAAGGTCCTTTTTTTGGAAAAAGGTGCTTTTTTGGAAAAAGGTACTTTTTTGGAAAAAGGTACTTTTTTGGAAAAAGGTACTTTTTTGGAAAAGGTACTTTTTTTTTTGGAAAAGGTACATTTTTTTAGAAAAAGGTACATTTTTTGGAAAAAGGTACTTTTTTTAAAAAAGGTACTTTTTTTTGGAAAAAGGTGCTTTTTTTGGAAAAAGGTACTTTTTTGGAAAAAGGAATTTTTTTTGGAAAAAGGTACTTTTTTTGGAAAAAGGTACTTTTTTCGGGAAAAGGTACTTTTTTTGGAAAAAGGTTTTTTTTTTGGAAAAAGGTACTTTTTTTGAAAAAAGGTACTTTTTTTGGAAAAATGTAATTTTTTTGGAAAAAGGTACTTTTTTTCGAAAAAGGTACTTTTTTTTGGAAAAGGGTACTTTTTTTTGGAAATAGGTACTTTTTTTGGAAAAAGGTACTTTTTTTGGAAAAAAGTATTTTTTTTGGAAAAAGGTACTTTTTTTGGAAAAAGGTACTTTTTTTGGAAAAAGGTACTTTTTTTGGAAAAAGGTACTTTTTTTGGAAAAAGGTACTTTTTTTGGAAAAGGGTACTTTTTTTCGAAATAGGTACTTTTTTTGGAAAAAGGTACTTTTTTTGGAAAAAGGTACTTTTTTTTGGAAAAAGGTACTTTTTTTGGAAAAAGGTACTTTTTTTGGAAAAAGGAATTTTTTTTGGAAAAAGGTACTTTTTTTTGAAAAAGGTACTTTTTTTTGAAAAAGGTACTTTTTTTGGAAAAAGGTACTTTTTTGGAAAAAGGTACTTTTTTTGGAAAAAGGTACTTCTTTTGGAAAAAGGTACTTTTTTTGGAAAAAGGTACTTTTTTTTGGAAAAAGGTACTTTTTTTGGAAAAAGGTACTTTTTTTTGGAAAAAGGTACTTTTTTCGGAAAAAGGTACTTTTTTTGGAAAAAGGTACTTTTTTTGGAAAAAGGTACTTTTTTTGGAAAAAGGTACTTTTTTTGGGAAAAGGTACTTTTTTTGGGAAAAGGTACTTTTTTTGGGAAAAGGTACTTTTTTGGAAAAAGGTACTTTTTTTGTCCCCTTTTTGCCCCTCCCGATAAGAATTTCCAAAAATGCCGTCTCAACTGACGTCTACACCGGTCGAGGAACCTACATACCAAATTTCAACTTCATAGCTCCAGCGGTTTGGGCAGGCCGTCAAGGGGGAGACTTTTTCCCCTTTTTGCCCGTCCCTGTAAAAATTTCCAAAACTCCCGTCTTGGTGGATGTCTACGATAGTGGAGGAACCTTTATACCAAATTTCAACTTCCTACCTCCAGCGGTTTGGGCAGGCCGTCAAGGGGGAGACTTTTTCCCCTTTTTGCCCGTCCCTGTAAAAATTTCCAAAACTCCCGTCTTGGTGGATGTCTACGATAGTGGAGGAACCTACATACCAAATTTCAACTTCATAGCTCCAGCAGTTTGAGCAGGCCGTCAAGGGGGAGACTTTTTCCCCTTTTTGCCCGTCCCTGTAAAAATTTCCAAAACTCCCGTATTGGTGGATGTCTACGATAGTGGAGGAACCTTTATACCAAATTTCAACTTCCTACCTCCAGCGGTTTGGGCAGGCCGTCAAGGGGGGCCTTTTTCCCCTTTTTAATCCCCATTTTTACAACGTCCCTGTCCAAAATTCCAGAAAGTACTTTCCAGAAAAGTTAGCCCATACTCCAAGGAACACATATCCTAAATTTCAGCTTTCTAGCCAAAGGGGTTTTGGCAGGCCGCCAAGGGGGAGACTTTTCCCCTTTTTGCCCGTTCCGGTAGGAATTTCCAAAAATCCCGTCTTAGCGGACGTCTACGCCGAAAGAGGAACCTACATACCAAATTTCAACTTCCTAGCTTCAGCGGTTTGGGCTGGGCGATGTTGAGTCAGTCAGTCAGTCAGTCAGTCAGTCAGTCAGTCACGTTATTCTTTTATATATAGAGATAAATGCAAATATTTTATGATAAAAATATTCCGTCTCTCTTTAAAAAGAAATTTAAAAAAGAATTAAAAAGTTTTTAAAGTATTTGACAATCTGATGTTTAATAAAAAAGTAGTAGTTTTCAAGTAAAATTAAAAGATTGAGTGCAATATAATAGTACCAAATAAAAAAGATAAAAGAAAACTAAAATACCAATTTTGAAAATTAAATTGATCACAAGAGACACAAATAAATAGAAAAAATTGGTTTTGTTGGCGGTACCGATAGAGGATTAAGATACTTTTAATTAAAAGAATGTACATATCATTTAAATTCCCTAATGTTTATTGGTTTTTCTGACAAAAAATAGTTTTTTTTTCTTACTTTCACAAAAAAATTAGAAATGTTTAGAAAATGAAATTAAAAATCGGTCGTGACAGATTGTGCGAAATTTTGTAAACTACAATACATAAAAAAGAATTTAACAAATCGGTTAAGAATTGTGACCTGAAATGTTATTCGCTCAAAAAAAGTGATTTTGGAAACACTATTCGATGCAAAAAGTCTACTTATATGTACGTTTAGTTTTTCATAATTTTCGTAATTTTCTGAAATTCTGAATTGTGTTTTATTTCTATTAAAAATATTACTTATTACAAGTTACTACTTTTACTACAGCTGGAAAAATTCAATACAAAAAGTAAACAAAACTTTCCAATTGTAGTAAAAGTAGTACGAATTTCGAGTAAACGAACCCACTGATTAATTGCATTAACGGCATTAACGTGCCTATTCTTACGAAATGTCTGTGACTCTTCGTTATGACTGTATTCCCCATGTATTTGTTGTTGCAAAGTCATAATAAATTATATTTGTTAAAATTTCTGGTTGAAAACTTCAAAAAAATTAAGACCTGTATCGACACAATCATAACTATGATCATAACATTGACAAATAAAATTTGAGTTTATTGAAATTTATTTATTGAAATTTATTTATTGAAATTTCCACAAGTAGGAATAGGCACCTAAATATGCTAAACTCCCATATCTTATATAACAAATAATATCCCTATTCAGATTTAATGCTTGCCTAAGGAAATCGTCAGGGACCACAAACCAGACAAGGAAAAACACTGAATTTTATTTAAAAATCCATAAATATTTGAAATTTTATTTTTGTTCAAAATAAAATTCCCAAAAATCTATGAATTTTAAACTTGGAAAATAAAAATCTCAAAATTTAGAGAATTTTATTTTTAACAAATGTTTGAATAATTCTTTGAATAGTGGTGGATAAACTGAATAAGAAATAAAGTACAATAAAAAACTCAACTCAACTAAATCCGCTATTTCGAGTTCTTTAGTTTTTATGGTGTTCGCAGATTTGATCGATAAATTAATACCTTATATTCAAAACGCGCAATTGTGGAAATTTGTATATGCTACAAAAAATTAATTAAAAAACTTAATAAACGATTTATAATCCTTTTTGCAAAATATTTTTTTTTGCGAATTATTTTTGCAAACTAATTACCAAACTAAAAGGAAATGGGTATTATTATTCCTAGTTTATATATATATTCCTCTAACTCCATGCGCGGTTCCAGCAATTAATATAAGGGGAAAAATCATACGCCACCGTAGACAAATACATTGAGTTGGACACTGAGGCGTATGATTTTTGCCCTTGTATTAATTGCTGGAACCGCGCATGTCTAACTCCCATTGGAGCATAGGGCGCCTAGATTATGAATTTAAAATAACCGCACTTAAAAAATTGCAAAATAATAGCGGAACGCGAAAAAAAGTCTTTATGCTAAAAGGCATATTCAGCGATTTACATTCTGCAAACGAATATATTGATACAAACATTTTCCTTTTTGCAAAATTGTTTTGCGAATTTTTTTGCAAACTAATCACCAAACTTTTTTATAAGAAATGGTTATTATAGTTACTAGAATATGAATTTAAAAAAGCGCACTCAAGAAATTGCAAAGTAATGGCGGAACGCGAAAATAGTCTTTATGGTGCAAAATATTTATTAAAATATTATTATTATAGTTCCTATATTATGAATTTAAAATCACCGCACTTAAAAAATTGCAAAATAATAGCGGAACGCGAAAAAGTCTTTATGGTACAAAATATTTGGTAAAAGGCTTATTCAGTGATTTACATTCTGCAAGCGAATATATTGATACAAACATTTTCGTTTTTGCAAAAATTTTTTTGCGAATTTTTTTTTGCAAACTAACCACCAAGTTTTTTGATAAGAAATGAATATTAAAGTTAATAGATTACGAATTAAAAAACCGCACTTAAAAAATTTCAAAATGATGGCGGAACGCGAAAAAAGCCTTTAAGGTACAAAATACTCATTAACAAGCTTAGTCAGCTTACATTCTGCAAACGAATATATTGATGCAAACATTTTCCTTTTTGCGAAATAGTTTTTCGCGAATTTTTTATTGTAAACGAACTTCCAAACTTTGGTATAAGAAATTGGTATTTTAGTCCCTAGATTATAAATTAAAAAAACCGCACTTAAAAAATTGAAATATAGCGGAACGCAAAAAAAGACTTTATGGTACAAGAGATTAATTTGAAAACTTAATCAGCGATTTACATTCTGCAAACGAATGTATTGATGCAAACGAATGTATTGATTAAAAAAATATAAAGAATTTTATTTAAAAGTTATGAAGAATTTTTTTCAAAAAAATACTTGAAGAATTTTATCACTAAAGAATTTTAAGTTTTAAGCTTTTGAATTCCCCACTTGGTTCATCTTGGTATTTTTTTCTGGGGTTTCATAACTTTTAAATGAGAGTTAAATTCAAACTCGAGTTAATTATACCAAACTAACGAGTTGTCACTTTTAGTTGGCAACTCTCCCCACTTTAAAGGGGCCTATAGATGATCAATCGTGCTGTACAGTTTGGCTTGATGGTTTCGTGTATTTATTTTTGTAATTCCCATCAAATAAGGCATTACACGATCAAATGCTGTACATGTTGTACATCATTTTTGACCGTATATATTAGGGTGGGTCAATTTGTATGGGTCCGAAAAAAATGAAGAAGCGTATAGCAGAAATGTGATCTACACTAAATTCTAAGAAAACTACCCGAAGAAACTATGGGTCTAAAATGAAAACCTAGCTCCCGCCGAGAAGCATTTTGATTTATAAGAAAGCGCTTTTTCGAATTTCAAATTTATGCAGTTTTTACAAAACCACTAAAATCAAAATGCTTCTCGGCGGGAGCTAGGTTTTCATTTTAGACCCATAGTTTCTTCGGGTAGTTTTCTTAGAATTTAGTGTAGATCACGTTTCTGCTATACGCTTCTTCACAAAAAAAATTTACCCACCCCAGTATATATGCCGCTTAACAATTTTGGTTGATCTTGAACATACTTGGTATTGTCTTAGGTGGTAATTTCATTTTTGCAGTTACGATATATCAACTTATGACAATCACTTTTAACTATATTTTTTATTCAAGTGTATTTTCTTCTTATCCTGCCAACCGCTATTTATATTTGATTATTTTTTTTAATGTCATTAACGCATTGTCAATTTAAAAGTTCGTTAATTAAACGTAAACTCAAAGTGAAATACAACAACATTTTGCTGCCATGCCGGATTTTATGGGCATTTAATCGTTTATAAACATTATTGACACATTTCATACACAACAACAAAATAAATGCAATGAAAATTGAAAAATTTTCTTAAACGATGAATATTTAAGTGTCTTCAGAAAATAGTAGTATAACCACATTTTTATTTAACTAAAATAGAAAAATTCCTTAACAAAATTAACAAATAGGTATTTGCTTAATTTTTCTCTCCATTACAACTAATCAAGGTTACAAATTTTAAAATTTTTTAAAAATACTTAAAATGACTGCTACATTCGCCTCAATAGTTGCTTACCGAATTGTGTGGTGATATGAGACACGTCAACATTGTGTAAAAATAATTAAATTTTGTTTTTTTGGTTATTTTTCGGAAAGGGCTTTCGTGTTTGTTAAGCCTATTTTGTGCATGCTATTGCATGGTCATCAAACAAAACAAAACATGAAATTTTAACATAACAACAACATCAAATGCATACAAACACCATCATTGAAGTTGAAAATGTCTACCTTACTCTGTCTCTTGGCGGTAAAATAATACAGGACAATGCCTATAACAACATTTACTTAACAGCTGTTGGAAGTTTTTTGTTTAATAAAAGAGTGGCCAGATAGGAAATCCAAAACCATAAATAAAAGATTTAAATGAAGCAATGAAGTTAAACTAGAGGCAAAGATCTTAAATTTTTAACACATGAGAGAGACTTAAGCCATAAACAATAAGGGCCGTCTTTGATTTGAAGACAAAAAGTTTTATCGATTAAATTTAGTTGGTAACATTTTAACAAGGACAAATATTACAAAAGGCATGGCCACTTTAAATTTTCTGCCATTTTTCAAAAGCTCTAAACAAACTTGACAAAAAATATGAGACATGTTGTTCAATGACATTGACGTTGTTGTAACCCAACTCTATTTGGCAAAAAAAAAAAACAACGTTCGTCACTAATTAGTGTCATTACACATGCTCCATATGACGTAGCGAGAAAATGTCATTTCCAACACTTACATAACACAACACTCTGCCAACGTTGTTTGTGCCACAAAATATATCCATAAGACCCTCTTCTCTAACCTCCAATTTCATAGAATAAACATCCCCTAAGAAGGAGTCCTTTGCATAGCTAAACTGAGAATGAGATTTTATTTTCAAACATGACAGGGGCGACAATAAACCGTTATTAAATGCATCACACAGATTTAGCAAAAACATTTCGTTAAAAATATACTGCACTGCTTGTGACAGTTGTTGTCAGTATGGCAGACAAGTATGGCAAGGTGGCAGTTAGGATGGGGTTGCCATATTATACACCTACGCCCATCATGATCATGTGTCAAAGAGTTAAGCTTACACCAACAATTACCATATTAACAGAACCCCCTCCATTTGCAATGCGAAAATTTATATTTGGTTTGTTGTTGAAATGTTTTTCTTTCGTTTACAAACCCTTATTACTGAACTTCCGTTAAAACTAGCATGTCTAACGGTAATTTTACACTTGGTAATTTTTTATGACTTTTAAATGCACATATTCCGAAGCAAAAACGCTCAACACGAAAGGGTTTAAAAATCTTAAGCTATTTCTTGTTATTTTTTGTTTTTTGTGTTTATTCCACGTTTAAATCTTTTTTGACCACGTAATGCTAGAATATTGATTAAGCCTTAATGAGTTACTTGCCATGACTTGTCCTCGACTATAGGAAGTTACGACAGGAAGCGGAAATACAAACGCGCCAACCACTGTAAAATGTACCAACGAATAAAAACGTATAAATGAATGAATTGTATTTAAAACATACACGTTTGTAACCAAAATGAAATGATTTCTTTTTTCGGATTTTCCATTTTGTTAATTAATACGAAAATAAAAATGTAAATTGAATATGAATATTTTCTACACCACTTACTCCTCCTTCTTTCTTCAGAATTTCACAAAAAACAGGACTTGCTGTAACAAAGAAATTGTTTTATGAATTATATTGTTGGTTTAACTTAAAAGTTATGAAACGTCATGGCAAGTATTCATTATATTTTTCTTTCTCATCTAGAGAATTGCATTTTTTTGTGCCTTGAAAATATGTGGCCTATGAAAAAGTAATTTGAAAAAAATTGTTTTAACATACATATAAAGGGCTTCTGCAAAAAATAACTAATAACAAACAAACTTGTTATTAGAACAATGCCAAAAAGTTTAAACGGTAAAACAAAAAAAAAATTTCTTTTTTCTATAATTGTTATAGAGGAAAAATAAAAAAGAAAAAAATTTAAAAGAAAAAGAACTAAAAAATAGCCACAGTGCTTCCTATTAAAAAAAATTAATTAAAAATGGATGTACAGTGAAATGACTTATTCTTAAGAAGATCAAAAATATTATCAAAAAAATATGGCAACGCTAAACTAACAATGGAAGGCTCCTGGCATGGACTATCGAGCTCTTAATAAAACTTGGGTATATAGAGGGGATAAGAGTAAGAAACATTCGCTAAGAAAGAATGCGCAATCAAATATTTAGGGGATAAAACAGAGTTTGTTCGAAACTTTTTTACTTTAAATCTTTTCAAGAAAATTTTCCCACTGGATATACCTTATAAACACCCCCCTTTTGATACCCAATTTGCACTTGGTTTTTTTAAACTAAAATGAAAGAAAAGTTAAAAACGAAAAATTAGATCACTTTTAACGCCACTTTTTAACCAGTAAATATGGGATTTATCAGCTTCAAAAATATAGTTGTTACTCACCTTTTTTTTCTGCAGCTTACCAAAGTTTTATTGCGATCTGTGGGTCCGCTCCAGGAGACCTCCCTTATAAGTCAAGATAAATACATTATTATATATTCTACATTTTTCGGCTTTCTGCGGTTTGATTGAGTCAGTTAATTGAATATTGCTTGAGGTCGCATTGCCAACTGGACTTAAATGACTTAAAGTGTTCCTCTTCTGCCATATATATAACAACGTTGTGCAAATGCGACCTTTTGTTGATTTTAGTGCTGCAATTATTAAAAATCAAATTAAATTTAAAAAAAAATTTTTTTTTTATTTATTTTTTCTGATTTCTCTTCAAGTTTTATTTTAAAAAAATTTTTATATAAAAAATTATTGTCATTAGTCAGAACTAAGATCGATTTGAGAATTTCTTACTTAAGAAATAAATAGAAAACGAATCGTTATTAGTTCTGACTATAAAACTGTCCTATAAAGCCAGTCTTATAAGTAGACAGCACTAAGCACGTTTTTATGCTCCAATTTTACTTATGTAAGAAATTTTATTAATTTAGTACTTACCCTACGGGGAAAGGGACCGGTCCCAGATGACACGCAGGATAGGTCCCAAGGGGGCGGAGACCGGTCATTGATCGGTTTTTTGTTTGAAAGAGACATATCACTTTAACATGGCGTTGTCATTGGAAATGACCAATTGCCACAGTTTAGACACATTGTGGCAGTAAGGTGGTGTGTCTAAAAATAGCTTTTCAAATAAACTAATAAAAAATTAAGAATTAAAAATAATGTACTTGGCGTCGAAGTAGGGATCGATAACACAACCTTCTGCTTGTAAGGCAAACGCTCTACCGTCTGAGCTAATGTTGCTTATTACTGATGGCTGGGTGATGGTTAAGTTATATATTTTAAGTTTCTGTTCAAATAAAAAAGAAAAAGAAAAAGCAAACACACACACAGCAAATAAAAAAAAACATGGAAAAGACAAAAATAGAGAAGAAAACAACATTAACACACACACAAATATGGGGAAGTGCCTTGAATATGCCACCGATTGACCGGTCATGGGATAGGTCCCTTAATGACAGTTGACTTGTTTTTTGCGTTGGCCATAAGTAAATTAAAAAATCAATTAAAAATTAGAAAATTACCTCAAAACCTCTGATAATATAAATAAAAATTTTAAAAATTCCCCTTAAGTTACAAAGAAAAGTTAAATGAAATACCAATTGTTAAAACTAAAACAGTTTTAAGATTAAAATACAAAACTTAAAATTTCTTAGCAAAACATTATAGAAATTTAAAATAAGAGCTAAAATAAGCAAATCGTGAAAAAATAAAGTTAAAAATAAATAAAAGAGTAAAATAAATAAAAAATATTTTTAAAAATATGCCGCGAGTTTTGTTTTTTATTTCGGTACCGGTCAAGTTTTTTTAAAAGCAAGAGTGAAAATAACGGATCAGAAAATATTTAGAAAATTAATTCAGTTTCTTTTGTTCATATTTGTACTGATTTAGTAATATGCCTTCGGTTGACCGGTCACGGGATAGGTCCTTGGAGGGCAATTGACTCCTCATTCCCCGTAGGGTAATATAGCACAAACTGTGAAAATGTCCTATTAGCTACGTACTGGGACTTTGACTAACAAATTGGTTGCGATAAAAAATTTGAATTTAACTGTTTGTTAATATTTAATGACACATTCACTAAAAGGGCCTAAAAAGTGTAAAGTCAATTAATTTCTGTTATTTGTAAAAAACTAGTTTCAAACATCCTGGTACCAAAAATGATTCGTCATTTTTGGTCCCAGGATATTTCTGTTTTTATTTAGTTTTTTCTAAAAAAATATATGGCAACACTAGTTGTAAATAAGTTTTAAAGCATTTCTCCACTAAACGTAATAATTTAGGGAAAAAACTGGCAATTGTTTTATTGTAAAAAATCTCTTTTCAAAAACACAAAGACAGTCCTTATAAGTCCTATAATAAAAAACAATAAAATATTTTTAAAACCATATTAAAACAAGGGTGACCATGTGACCAAAAGAAACCTCACAAATAATAACAAAAAACCTTGGTAACAGTTTAAATAAACATTAAATGAATGTTATACAAACATATTTTAATGTTTATTTTCTAGATGTACTTTATAAATTATTGACAGTTTTTTAACAAGTGTTTACAAGCACTTAAACAGTATGGTACTAACAATTTGACAGCATAAATGTTTCCTTTATGTTCACATTTCTTTTTCCTCCTCATATCACACTTAATATTAAACATAAGATGATAATAATTCTATAAAAAATTGTAATAAAAAGAAAAAAATCACTGCATCAAATTGTGTTCAAGTGTTGCCACTTCATGTTCCATAACATTTCATAAACACTCGGTGTATAACGGGATTTATGACCCATTATATTTGAAAATGATTAAGTTGTTGTTGCTGGAGCACATACGTATTGCAAAGTGGCAAAAGTAAATCATTCCCTATTGGTATTTTGTGATATTCTCAATAATTCTGTAATAAAATCTTTACAAAGCTAAAAATGTTTAAAAGCAACTCAAACATTGTTTCAACAATAGTTAGAGTAGTCATGCTCAAAGTTATGGTGTTGATTGGTATTTATGGTTGTTTAAGTGTTACGTACGTGTTCCCTCGTGCAATTGACAGACAAACGTCAATTGTGTTTAGAAACCAAAGAAAGCTAAAACAACAACAAAAAATGGCTTGTAAAATGTTAACGCTTTTCAACAAAAACATTCATTGTACACATATGGTGCCTTTTACAACTTTATTACTACCTGAATTGTAGATTTTCAGTTTTGTTATTTTTGGTTTTGTTTTCATTCTTGAAATCCTGTTTTGCTCCACCCTCAGTTGGAATTGTTGAATTCTTGTACATATATTGTGATTTTATTGGATTTTATACAAAACGTGTATGGTATGTTGTAGTCAGAGCTTTGAAGAATTAATTCTTTTTTGAATGAATTCACTACCAATCGAATTCAATTTTCTCTAGAATTGAATGAATTCCTTTTCTTAAGAAATTCACTGAATTCGTTCAACTGAACGCGTTCATCAAACAACAAATTCAAAAAATTAATTCAATTGCAATAGTTCTTTTTATTAAATCAAGTGAATTAATTCACCGGTAAACGCGTTCAATTTTATAAATCGAACGGAAAAAAAAGTGAATTAATTCGTACTGAATTCGTTCAATTTCATTTTCGTGCAGTGAATTAAAAAAAAATAAAATTACGTTCAGTGAATTAAAAAAAAAAAATAAGTTCACTGAATTGAAAAAAAAAATAAAATAAGTTCACTGAATTGAAAAAAAAAAATAAAATAAGTTCACTGAATTCAAAGCCCGTTTTCTGCCGTTCAGTAGAAGAAAACAATAACGTACAAATTAAATTTTTAAATAAGCAATTTTACAGCGTGTGCTAGTTAAAATAAACAAATTAGAAACCGGATGCTGTTTATCAACCTATATGATTCAAAAATAAAGCCTTTTACTATTAAAAATAAAAACTTTACAGATATAGATAAATTTGGAAAAAAAAATATAACTATATAACTAGTTTGAAAAATTAATAGTTATATTTTTTTCCAAATTTATCTATATCTGCAAAGTTTTTATTTTTAATAGTAAAAGGCTTTATTTTTGAATCATGTAGGTTGATAAACAGCATCCGGTTTCTAATTTGTTTATTTTTGCTAGCACACGCTGTAAAATTGCTTATTTAAAAATTTTATTTGTACGTTATTGTTTTCTTCTACTGAACGGCAGAAAATTCAGTGAACTTATTTTATTTTTTTTCAATTCAGTGAACTTATTTTATTTTTTTTTTCAATTCAGTGAACTTATTATTTTTTTTTAATTCACTGAACGTAATTCATTTTTTTTGAATTCACTGAACGTAATTTTATTTTTTTTAATTCACTGAACGAAAATGAAATTAACGAATTCAGTAGTGAATTAATTCAGTAAGGAATTAATTCACTTTTTTTTCCGTTCGATTTATAAAATTGAACGTGTTCACCAGTGAATTAATTCATTTGATTTAATAAAAATTACTATTGCAATTGAATTAATTCGGAACAAAATAAATCGAACGAAAGCAAATATGAATTAATTCCATTCAATATATGGTGCTTAGTGAATTAATTCATCGAATTTTTAATTCAGAATTGAAAAATTGAATTAAGGAAATAATTCTTCAAAGCTCTGGTTGTAGTATTGAAGAAAACGAAGTATGTGATTTAGTGTTGTTAACAATTTACAGATTAATGTTAAACAATATTACGGTATTTTTGCCACTATTTCTATTGCTTCTTAAATTATTGATGGGAAAGTTATGGTAGCAAATTCAAGTTCAGAATTTTCAAGATTTGGATAGACATTATTATTTAAAATCAAATTAAACAATACTATAGTCTATGATATGAAATGATAAAAAGATTGCAGAGAAACGTCAAAATGATATCAAAGCACTGTAGTGAAGAACACTTGACCGTTTCAAGGTCAAGTTTTCTTCGAAAAACGCTAAATTTTATAAATTTGTTTCTACAAATAATAAATAATTAAACTTTCCCCGTTCTTGTTTACTAAAAGTGAGATTTGATGGCAGGCATCATTGCAAGAGCTGATATCAGATATTGCAATAAAATTTAAACTAAAGCTGTATTTGTGTGACTCTCTATCAGTGTTATCAAGAACGATTTTGACAGTTTTTCAATGTATTTCGGCTTTCTACTGTCAAAATTGTTCGAGATATCATTGATAGGAATGACGCACAAACACAGCTTAAGTGTATTCACTTGAAATGAAATCATTTTGACAATTGCTTGCTATCATTTTATTGCATGTCAAGGCACTAGGTTACATAAAAGAAATTTTGACGGTATTCCCGATTTTGCAATGTTTCAACCTTGCATCTTGTGGAAAACACCATCGTGAATACCCGAATTATTTATTACAAAAATATATAAAACGTCAAAAACAAGGTTTTAAAAACCTTTAACAGTTTCTTCTCGACATGAAAAGTTATTACTAAATTTTGAAGAGTAAAGTACCTACATAGAGACAAAAGGTACTGGGCAGCAAATTTTGTTGCTTAGATGGTGCCACTCGTAAAAATGAATGGAAAAATATGCTTGAGGTCGGCTGGTCTCTACTTGTCGTTGTTCTGTATCTTCACCTTGTTTGTCTTAGCTCATATTTGTCAAGTTTTATTTTAAATGGCCACCTAATAAATACCGGATACACAATTCATTAGCAATCGAATTTCCCTCCAAAAATAGTAAAAATAATAATAAAATATATCAATATATACCTAATTTCAGTTAGTCACTCAATAAGTCAAACTGTTATTATTCGTTGCAATTTGATTTTTAGTTTGAAATACAAAATTTTTTGCACAAAAATGTTATGCTGCCATTCATTCGTTTATTGATTTCAATTGCCATTTATCCGTTTTGTTAATTGCTCATTATATTGTAAATATTGTTTAAAATTGTTTTATGATTTACTCCAAACCGTCACCGTCGATGGTGCTAGTGTGGTGGTGTTTGGACGGACGGACGAACAAACGAACGAACGGTTGTTTGCTTGGATAGACAAAATGTTGCAGCTTTAGCTACTACTGCCACTGCTGCTTTTGGCATTATTATCGTTGAAATCTGTCAAAATCGCGTTTGTTCAATTATAAATCTGCTGACAATTACCACACACAACACAATTGTAATGCCACATACATACATCCATACTTATTATTGCAAGAGCATTTTAGCGCTACCAAAGTATGGTGGCTTCACAAATCCAAAAAAATCGGAAAAAATGTCCATGTGCTGCCGTTAACAGACATACAAAAGAGCACATATTATGGACAGTTGGAATGAGAAGTTTGAGGTTGATAATGGTAATGGCATTTCAAACAAGTTTGACAATGAATATACTCGTAGTGTTAAATTGAAAATAATTGTTATTTATGGTAATTAATTGGCCATAATTTTGCTGTGCTGTATTATTTTAATTGTTTTTAATTTTATAAAATGTTAACACATTTTACTAAATAAACGTTAACAACATTTTCTTATCATATTTATTAACAGAAATGTAGAAAATGTAAAAAGTATATTGTAAGGATACTCGCGATGGCGTTTTGCACATAATGCGCAGCCTCAGCTTTTTTGTATCGTGTGCAAATAACGATCGTGAATACCCTATATAGTATGTAAAAAAAAACCTCGAAAAATACAATTTTTATGAAAAAGAAAAGTTTGCGGCACAAAATTCGTTTAAATCATAACACTAACGGTCAATGTTGCCAGATTAATTGGTCACAAAATCGTCATCGCATATTGAAAAATGTTGAAAATATCGTTAAAAATCGTAAAAATTTCAATAATTTACATACATATTTTTAAATTATTAGAACCCTTAAATTATAATAGGTAATATAAAATTTAAGCTCAAATCACAATACTGGAGTACTCCAAGATGGAGAGTGGAGTGTACTAAATTAGAGATAGCATGATACAAAAAATATTCCAGCATTGTGAATCCAGATTAAACCGTTATTCTGCGTCAAAAGTAATTTAAGACAGATTTTAAAATTTTGAGTTTCATTTCTTGCTTGCTTGCTTAAACAGAGTTAAATGTAACGTTTCCTATTATCTCCAAAGTCCAAACAAATTATTAAAAATTTAACATTTTAAAATATTTTTCGTATCGAAAAAATTTTAGACTTCGAAATATTTAATTTCGAGGTATAAAAATTAAAAAATTATCAGATTCTGCATTTTTTTCCTATAAAAATCTTTCAGATTCTAAAATATGCATCATAAAGAAAAATTTAAGATAAGATATCTACGAGGTACCTGAACAAATTTTTCAGATTTCTTGTTTTAGATAATGCAAGAATACCGTACTTTTTGAATATTTATTGCTATATTTGGTATTAAAAGAATCGTCATTTTGAATGAAACCCGTCAAATAATTATTTGACGATAAATCGTCAAACCTGGCAACACTGATAACAACAAAGAAGATTGATAAGAGAAAAATGTGTTACTACTCGTTACTTCTTCAATGCATTTTATATATAAAACAGTGGTTTCCAATGCTCGCCCAGCTGGGTGGCATTTTTAACACTTTAGGGGGGCAATTTTTGCTACTGCGAATTTTTTTTTTTTATTAAAGCACCGCAAGTTGTTTCAGTTTCACGTGAAAAAACTGTTATACTCCATATAAAAAAAAATAATTTTTCACGACAATTTAGACTTTGTTTTCACGCAAATTTATTATACAAGACTATTATTTTTCTTGTGAAAAAGTGACATTTTGTATTTAATGTGATTGTTGCTTTCTAATTACATAAAAAATTTTAATTTTCAGAATTTAAATTACTATTTAAAGCTTTTAAAGTTTGAGTGAAAATTTTCCACATGAAAAACAACTGACGGTGCTTAAGAATACAATTCATCGATAAAAAGAAATTCCCTTTTTAATAAAAAAAATGTTCAAATTGTCAAATTTCAATGCTAACACCAAACAATTTTGTTAGAATTGTTCTCAAATATACGAATTAAAAACATTTTCTTTTTTGGAAACCGTTAACCCGTGCCGAATCGCAAAAGTTTAAATAAGTTTCATACTTATACGAGGGTAGATCACGAATAAACCCGTGACTTTTGAAGAAAAAAAAAAAATATTTCTTAACATATATTTCTTTTAACTAAATACCAACGTTTCTCCAATTTTTTTACCCCTTCCAAATAATATGATTTATCAAGGTCATCAAAATAGGCATGTCGTCAATTTGTTATTGGGTTGACGCATATGCCAAAAAGTCGTTACCGAGAAAAACGTTTAGGAAGTTCATTTTTGTATGCAAAATTTGCAGGGACATCAAAGCCGATACTGGATATCTAGATATAATACGAGATATTGAGAAACGGGTTTCGAAATCAGAAAGAGCATATTTAAAATGTATGTAATCTATTCCTAACTCAATTTTATCAAAAATCGTTATTTGCAATTTTATCAAAAAGCGTTCGCATACTGGAATATTGGACAAATAAGAGCGATCATAAGAGAGTTATATTTTGCTTATTTTTACTGCACGAAGTAGCTCGGACTTTGTTTTTCGTACTGTGCTACCAGTTGGTTTTTGTTGTGTCGTTCGTCAACGAACTTGTTCAATTGAACTATTCACTCCGTTGAACGAAAGACCTAGTATATGTACTACTAATAACTCTTTTAGTTCACACAGAAAAAAAATATGTACACTCACAATATATTTTCCATAACCGATTGAGGTTTATTTGAAAAGTATTAGGTAAAGTTTGTTTTCACTGGAAAAATCAATTAAAATAAATGGAAACATATTGTTTATCTTTTTGTACAAGTCAATAAAAAACAAACTACCCAAAAATTCGTATCATATGTAGCAGTTGATATTTTCAATCAAATGTTCTATTTATAGATTTCTATTTTTAGAAAAAAACAATTTAAATAATTTCGTTGTTTTCTGTTTTAAAACAAAAAATTCCAATATTTTCGGTTTTCTTTTTTCTTAAAATATTTTGTTTATATAAAAAATTATTTCAATTCAAATTACAAGAAATTCTTTACTCATACACACAAACATAGCCAATAAAAATATGAACGTATGTGTTGTGTGTGTAGTGTTTTGAAAATTCAAACAAAAAAAAAACTGAAATATGAAAAAACAAACTACATAATAGTTTTTTCTAACGTTTTGTCAGTTAAAAATTGAAGATTGTTTTAACAGACTTTTCAATTATTTTTATTTCTTTTATGGATTGTTGAAACAATGTTTGAAAATAGATAGCAAAATGTTTTGAATATAATGAAAAATCAGTAGTCCTTTTTTTATTGTGTTTTCAATTAATTTTATATGTATTTTAGGTTGTAAGAAAAAAAAAATAAAACTGCTTGTTTTCATTAAAAAGTATATAATTTATTAAAATTTTTAATAATATTGAATAACAAATTACAAAGAGCGATTGAACTAAAAGAAATTTTAGAAAATTGAAGTTGTCAGAATATTGTTATTTTTGTGTGTTGTACAGTGTAATCTATTAAAAATTTCATCATTGTTTCTTAATTTTTCATTAAAAAAGTGAAATTTGCATCAAATTTAATTTATGTAAACTACATACAAATTACAATTCGCTTTGCTAAAAACATTCCTTAGTACAAAACTATCGTGTAGTTAAATTACTTTAGTTTCTAATATGTTAATTGAACACAATTTGCAAATTTCAATTGAAATGTTTTTCCCATTTATTCATAATTTTTGTTTCTTTTACATAATTTTCACCGCCAATAACTGTTCAATTACATCTTGTTAAACAATGCAATTATTCAGTTATTTGAAACCTTTTTTGTTGTTGTAGTTTTTTATTACAAATTGTGGTTTTAAGTATTGTATTAAAATACATAGTGCATAATAATACAAAATCATCATAAATAAATGTATTGTAATCATAATAATAACAGTAGAAATATTTTATTATTGCATAATACACACAAAATGAAAAAAAAAAACTTAGAAAACAATTACCAATAAATTGTGTTTAAATTTTGTCATAAATTATGAGTTCAAATTCAAAAACTCTGTCATTTATTTGTATAATTCATAAAATGTGAATTTATGTGCAAAAATTTCTATTGATTTGAAATTTTGAACTCCATTGTAACAATAATAACAAAAAGAAAAATCAGGGAGTTTGTTGAGCTGGGTAACTCTATGTGAATTGGCAACACTAATGTATAAAGGGTGTTAGTTAAGCGTATAGTTGCCATAATCATATTTTTACACATTTTAACCGCATAGTGTAATTTGCTTAGTTATGCATATGTGTATGACTGACTATTTTCAATCCAAATGGTGTTAAACAAATATTTTTAAGTCTGGCTGTTAGTTGCTAGATTACGAAATATAATTAGCTTTAGATTTTTGTTAAACGAATTTTTAAAAGAGAAATTGTAATACCATCCTATATTTCTCCTTTGGCAAATAAAATTCTAATATTACCAAAATCGATAGCCATCTTTTATGTTGGTTAGAAATGCAATTATGAAGTTTTGAATACATAAATATTCATATAAATTTTCAAAATATTACTTTGTTTCTAGAAAGCATACAATACAAAAGTTATGCTTGGCCAAATAAGCGCATATTTCTATCGGTTGTCTTTTCCCCTCTTCCCAGCAAATTACATTTTCAATTAAATTTTCAAACACTGTCACATACAATTTAGAAATTGTCTGTCTGTTTGTCAGCACAAGTAGTGTGTGTAACAGACTCTTTATAAAAATTCAATCAAATCAATTTATGCAAATTGAATGTGTTATTGAAAACCGCGTGTAATATAATACTAGTTGCTGACCATGTGATGGCAATTTGGGCTGCTTGGTACATCATATCGTCCATACAATTTGCTGAATATTGAATGCAACATCATCCTAAACATTTTAAAATCGGAATTTTTGTGTTTGTTTTAATTGATAGAATTTCTATTCTTTCTATTTTGCTCATATTTAATGAATTGTAACAAAAATAATTTATGTATAGTTATTTACAATTTGCATATTAGTATTGCAACTAATTGAAAACAAAGTGTCACTATTTTAGGGGCCATGGAACAAAAATTTAATTTAAAAAAACTTTGTCTTTTGGTTAAAATTTAGTTTAAGGTACTTAATAATCCTTTATTGCAAGCAACTCCAGATCATAACGAAATATACATTCACAATAATTTCCATATCCGATTGAAGTTTATTTAAAAAGTAGTAAGTACTTAGGAAAATTTTCTGTTCCTAAGAATCGATTGTAGAATAGCTACTATTCCTCTGTAACCCATTCTACTGTCAATTTCAACACCAATTATTATTGTTTGGAATTATCCTGAAAACAATGGTTTTTATAGCCCCCGGAGTATTTAGAACCGATTGCTCTAGAATCAGTTCTTGTTCTAGTTCTAGAACTGATTCTCCGTCATTTATTTTTTAATAAAAACTGAATTGGAAAAATAAAATATCTTACACATCAGATCCGGATTCAGTTCCGGTTCTAGTGGAACCAGTTGCATAATTGGTGAGGTTGGCAACCAATTGTAAACAATTTTCCTGGAGAAAATTTCTTTTCAATTGAAGCATCAGTTAAAATACATGAAAACATATTGACTCTTACCCACCCAGGAAAATTTTCTGTTCTGGAACTAGTTCTAGAACTGATTCTACATCAGTCATACCTTCCCTATAGGATCCCAGGAACTGGTTCCGGAACCAGTTCCAAGGAATCGGTTGCAGTGGAACCAGTTGTAGAATAGGTGTGGTTGGCTACCGATTGTAAAAAATTTTCCTGGGCAGAAAAATTTTTTGTTCCAAAGAATCGGTTGTAGAATAACTACTTTTCATTCACAATAAATACTTATTGTAAATAATGTAGAATCTTCTACGATGGGAGGAAAAATGAAACACAACCTTTTGCGTTGATGGTTTGTTCGTAACAACCACTTTATTTACAAATTTACAATAATTATATACCAAAATAAAACTAAATATCTTACAACTATATGCCTGCTTAGAATTGGTCTTTTATCTACAGGCTTCATTTCTTATCATACAAAAGAATACACATTACCTCATGTACTTAGTTTCTGTGTACAAAAAGAAATGATCCCACAAGCTAACAACAACAACAAACATGTCTATTCATATTCAATATGTAAACAGATGTTCCTCGTCGCTGCTACCTGTTCTACGTTTTAGATACATAATTAAACAAATAATATTGACTGTCCTATAAAATTTGTCATAATGAGTGGAGCTGTGAAATGAATAGATTTTGAATATTTTTGCAAAGAAAGGAATTTATTTTTATTTTAGAGAAATGAAATATCCTTTATTCCAAATTGTTGGAAATAAATTGGAAAACAAAATAATAATAAGAAAGGGCTGTCCTTGGAGAGAATAAATTGAACTCTGGGATGTGTTATAGGACTAACGCAAGATACCCAGTTACAGAACTGATGCAAAAGCACACCTGGTGGTGTGTCTTAAATTATATTTTCACTTAAATAATAAAAAAAGATTAAGATTTTATTTCTGATAATATTCTAATAATTGTGCCCTACATATTAAACTTTATCAATAATTAACATTGTAAAAATCCTTTACTATAATTAAAATATTTCATATCTTGTTGTATTGGAAACAAATAAATACAAATAAAAAGTAAGATTTCGAAAACTCTATCGGCTATTGCTAGGGCTCGATCACAGAACGTTCCGTTTACAAGGCAAGCGCTTTACCATCCAAGCTATACTTGCTTGTGTGTGTTAAGTGGCTAATAACAAAGAAATATTTTTGGTTTTCGTAAAAAAAACAAAACACAAAACAAGAAATAAAAGAAAAATATAAATAGAAAAACCACTAAAACTGCAAACAATAGTTTTTACCAATTTAGTGATATGCCCTTGGCACATAATACACAGATAGAAAACAGTGAAAATATTTTTGGGTTTTATTTCAGGGAACGTAACTTTTTAGTTTAAAATTCACTCATCGTAAAAAAAATTGTTTTATTTAATAGAAATAACTATAGCAAATCAATTAATTCGTTTAAAAAGAAGTCAAACGGTGCCAAATTTTAATTAATTCCGTTCAATATCAGTAATACTTTAGAAGCATTACTTAGTATTTGTGAATTAACTAATAAAGTTTTAAATTCAGAACTCAGAAATTGAATTAAGGAAATAATTCTTCCAAACTCTGATATATATCTTGTTTTCTCCGATGGAGTATGGGCTCTATATTAAAATAAAAACCTAATTTTGTTATGACTTTTATTTTTCACTATTTTTTTTAAAACTTTTGACAAAATTCGATATAGTATTTTTTTAATAGGTACATTTTGGCTTACTGCACTAAACTATTGAACTGATTAAGAAAAATGTTTACAAGATTTGCTTCCTATCTTATACTGAATTTAGACTAAGCAAAAACCAGCTGGTTTTTTTACAAAACTAAATTGCAAAAGCCAAGTCATTTACACTGGGTATTTAGTTTTTCTTTGTCACAACACTTTTTTATTACACACTTTTCTTTCTTTTTTTATTGTTAAATTAACCCTCTTATGCACAAGGCCGCCTAAAGGCGGTCTTCAGATTTTAAATAGTTTTTGGCTAAATAACAATATTTTATTAAACAAGTTGTATTATATCTATAGAAAACTTAACTATCTACTTTCTTGCCTTCAAACTTTTTTTGTATAAGGAACGGTTTTCAAGCGAGAAGAAAATTTGAAAAAATTAACTTTTTAAAACAGAAAAAAATATTTGAAAAATTGCCAAATATACATTTACGATCTGACGAACATTACCGATAATAAAAAAGCTAGTTTAAAGTTTCTAATTGTAAAATCAGTTAAAAATTTTTCTCCAGGACTCACAGGATTTAGAAATAACTCTCTAACTCAAAAACTAGCCAACAGATTTTCTTAAAATTAGACACAGATTATATACTTAGAGGTAGTATTAAGCAGAACTAATTTTCAAAAAGCGAAAATCGCCATAACTTTTGAAATAACAACAATTGATCAACAATTTTCGGTACGTATTTTTATTCTATTGATAGTGTTATTTACAGCAAAAATCGAAATTATTTGACTACTGGGTTTCAAGATACGTCTTCAACCTTTGTTGTGCTATATCGCCTAAATAAAGCGATACATTAAAATATTAATATTTTTTCCATAGTAGATTTTCAACGCCAAATATATGGTTTAAATATCATTGTAATCAGAAAAAAGAGCATTAGAGGGTTAATGTAAAAAAAAAAAATATCAATACATTTAAAAAAGATAACAACACACAATTTCAAATTAAACCAGAAATATAGTTAAAAAATTAAAAATAACAGGGTGTATCGAAAATTGATTATAAATGATACCGGGGGTATAAAAAATTCATATTTCAGATATTTTTACTTGGTTTTTGGCAAAAAGCAGGTAGAAGCTGGTTTTCAGTTTGTATGAAAATTGTATGGAAAAACTAAATTAATTTTGTAGTTTTTTTGCCCGGTCTAAATACACTATTATTGTCGTTATGTTGAGTGATTTTTGTTGAACCGAAATATACACTGAATTTGTGCGGCAAGAATTTAACGCTTGCTTATGTCATCCTCCATCGAATTTGACATAAGTAACATTAAAGGTTAACACCACAGGTTAATACCAGATGTGAAACCAATGACAGATATCAAAAAAGTATTATCGAACCGTATGGTTTTGTTTACATGGAAGTCAAGTCAAGAGGGAGATAACAATATAAAATCTCCATACATTTTGTAGTGCGCATTTTTTGTATAAATCTGTCTCTTTTTAGATTACTGTGTTTTATCTTTTATGTTCTTCTTAAATTTTTGCGTTTTGTTTTGCTCATTTTCTGTCGGCCATATTGCCCAAATCAGCTGATTCATATCTGGTATAATTTGTGGTTAACACTAAACATTAGCTTATGTCAAATTTATATGCCAATAACATAAGCCAATGTTGATAACTTGCTGCACAAACACAGCTATCTTCGAAATATTCAAACACCCGAAAAAACTTGAAATTTAAAAGATAAAATCGCATTAAAAATAAATTACAGAATGTTTTTTTTATGCGATTTTGGCTTTTAAAAGAAACATATTTGCGTTCAGTGTGCAAAATGCCTGTAAACTAGTGTCATTGAAACTTTTTTATTTGTTTTTAGTTGGTTATCTTTATGCATAACATCATGGAAATTTATAAAGAATAAACATGGGGGCGTATAATGAACATATTACGTTCGGTATACCGCGTTAATAAAAAATAAATAATAAAAAATAAAGAATTATTTCTATTTTAAGTTCTCTTCCTTCTAAATAAGAGCTGCGTCCTTACGAAAATTGTATAAAATAGAGATGGACGCGAAGGAAAAACTTGTCTCACGGATACACACTCTCACGAACTAAAATTTGTAATCACGCACGAGTAATATTAATTTTACTCTAGCTCGAGAAATAATCAAGACATTTTTAAGGGAAATATAAGGAAGTATTTTTGAATACAATTTTCTTATTTTTATTTGCTATAGACGGTCACGAAAGTAATAAAAATATTTAAAAAATTATTTAAAATTATAAAATAATTAAAAAATTTATAAAATAATTAATAAATTTAAAACTATAAAAAAATAATACAAAATATTACATATAATTAATAAACAATAAAAAGCACAAAATAATTAATAAAAATAAAATAAATTATTAAAATATCAATCCAAAAAAATTATTAAAATATAATAAAAACACGTAAAAAAATAAAAAAGGGAATAAATATAACAAAAAATATAATAAAAAACAAAACATTCTTCTTGCCCTCTGTGAGGTTTGAACTCACGACCCCTGGTTTACGAGACCAGTGCTCTACCACTGAGCTAAAAGGGCGTCGAAATCCTCTGGACAATTATGGTATTAGAATAGTTGATAAAAAAATTCAAAACTATTTTGAATAATATCGAATTTTTGTATATTTTTGTTTTATTTATTTATTTATTGATTTTGTATTTCATAAATATTTTTGTTTCAACACTAATAACCCATTTTGGAAATACTTACTATTTGTTGTTTGGCTGTTTCTAATTATAGAATTTCTCTTTTATTTTTTATGTATATTTATATATATTTATGTTATTTATTTTTGTTTTTTTTTACTTTACCTTATCTTTGGGCTCTCTTGAGTGTGTTGTAAATTCGCATGCTTTGTTGATTTAATTTGAATTATTTGCAAATAGATTCTTGTTTTTTGTTGTTGTTCTTTATTGTTTTCATATTTTGAGTTTGGTTGTATGATTGTGCTGTTTTGTTTATATATTCAATTAAGCAGCGGACGTAACACCGGCTCGTTGGTCTAGGGGTATGATTCTCGCTTCGGGTGCGAGAGGTCCCGGGTTCAATTCCCGGACGAGCCCAAGAAGGAATTATATACGAATTTTTTGTTTCCCATTGTTGATCTGGCTACCAGACAAGTAAAAATACCGCCGCCATAATAAAATATGTACGATGTGTGCGCGTGTCAGTCAGTTTGTTTTTCTTTGCCAATTTTGTTCTCTTTTTATTGCTGCTCTCTAAAGTATGCAACAAATTTTATTTTTATTTCGTAATGCTATAGTGCTATGCATTTTTTTCTTTAGAAGCATTGCCATATTTGTTATATATATTTTTTTAACTTTTCATTAGTGTTGCCAGAAAAGTTTCAGCTCATCTCCCCATTTTGTAAGATGAATTCCCCTACAATTCCCAAAAAAGTATTTAATACTTACAATTAGCGTGTTTTTTAATCACCTGGATTTAGAATTTTTCATACAAAAAATGGATTTATTAAATCCAAAAAAAAGCTGGATTTAATAAATCCACAATAAAAGCTCAAGTATATGAAACAGCCTATTAATTTAATGTCTGAAAAAAATACGAATAAAAATTAAAAGAGAAACAAAAAAATTGAAAAACTAACAAATAAAAGGTTTTTCTTAAATTTTTTTTTATGAAATATGTTTAGAAAAAAAAACTACACCTCACCAAATACATATTTTTCATCTTGGACATGGAGAAATAGCTCAAATAGAAATGGCAATTTTTCACTCTACAGTAAGTAATTTAATTAAATCCAATTAGTGAATATTTAATATTGCAATGGAATTTTTTAATTGTGTAAAAATATAAATTGAAGTGATAAAACTGAAAAGGCAGACTGTTTATCGCTGTTTTATGTAAAATATAATTATAAATTAAAAGTTAAAGTAGAATCCTCCATCATCGAATTCGGTATTAAAAATTAGGGTGAAAGAAGTGTCGTACAGAAAATTTTTTTAAAATTGGAAAAATCTAACCCCATCTGTTGAGCACTTTTAGAAATACTTTTTGGATTTATTAAATCCAAGTGATTAGAAAAAACGGCTAATATATTTTGGAATTTCCGCAAGCTCAAAATCCATTTTAGACCTATGGTTTCTAGGGTAAATTAGAATTCTTTGTAGAATCATTCCCCCCTACGATTTTTCAATTATTTTTTTTTTAATCTATACAAATTGACCCATCCTAATAGATTGTCAATTACGGTCAAGAAATAGACCAAACCAGAGACTATCAATTATAGAGATAGGAAATCAAAAATTACACTACTCACCGGTAGGGGGCGCTGAAATTTAGCATTACCTGAGCAGCTGTTTAGTGTCCATTTAGTATCAGCTCAGCTTATATTTCAAAAGCAAAAATTGTTGAAAACAGCGCAACTTAATAGGAAACACGCGCTAAATATGTCTGATTAATAAAAATTTTATTTTCTTTACTTTTTTATTTGTTTTTATTTAAATTTTGAATAAAAATGAAAAGTGTCAGTTTACTGAACAAAGCGCCACCTATTGATAACGATGTTGTTATAACTTTTTTTTTTGGTGATGCCATAGCCCTGGACCAAACTTTTCAAATGCCATATAGGCTAATTATTTTGAAAGGCAAAAAGTTTATATGGATAATATCCACAATTTTATTGATTTAGTATAATGGCGGTATAAAACAGTTCTGAAAAAAAAAAATACTAAACCTTGAAATTTGAGCTTTGTTTTCAACTCCGCTATGGTACAAGTTTCCAATGTTTTGTCAAAATAATAAACAATTCTTTAAATGTTTTCCTAGTGTTTAGCCTTTTTGTTCCAATATTTTATTTTATATTAAAGCACCGTAAGTTGTTTTAGTTTCACGTAAAAAAACTGTTATACTCCATATAAAAAAAAAATATTTTTTTCTTATATGGATATGTATAAGATTTTTCACGACAATGAATTTAACGCGAAAACTGTGTAGAGTTTGTTTTCACGCAAATTTAATGTACAAGACAATAAGTTTTCTTGGGGAAAAGTGACATTTTGTGTTTATTGTGATTGTGCCTTTGTTATAAAATTTAAAAAATTTTCGTTTTTATAATTTAAATAGCAGTTTGAGGCCTTTGAAGTTCGAGTGAAAAATTTCCAAGTGAAAAACAACTTACGGTGCTTAATGAACAAAATATACAATTGATCAGATTAATAAAAACAGTTTTCCATTTTTACACCCAAAATATTACAACTGACCAATAAAATAACTGTGTGTTTACATGCTAGTTTTTACTATTTTTACCAGTTTCTTCTCTTGAATTCGTTTTTAACGCAAAATTCGCTAATGTTTTAACTCAGTTGTTTCTATTTACTTCTTTTGATATAATTTTCTTGCATTCCACATGAAAAACAATTAATTTTTGGTAATTCTTTCATACTTTCCAAGTTTACTATTTATTACCAAAAATGTAAACAAATAGACCCAAAATTGAAAAAAATTAAATATTTTTAAAAGTTTTAATTGTATTGTCACCCTCTGTATATGTATTAGAGTGGGCCAATTTATAAAGAGCAAATTTTTTTAATATTGTGATTTTTCGATAATTTTTGGCATGAGGAAAAAAAGTTCCACTACGGCATATCAAAAAAATCATATTCGAGGCGCCCAAATTTAAATTTTTTTTTAAATTTTATAATAAATGCTAGATTAGCGCCGTCTTGCGGTGGCTTTTTGAAACAACTAATGAAGTTGTAAGCAATATAACATTACAACCTTTCCAGAAAGGTATTACTTATGAAAATCGGATGAAAAATGTGGCAATTAGGGGTAAAAGTATATAAGTAAAATTATTTTCTGCTTGATGATGAAATGATAATGAATATGAAATGATGATGATGATGTTGATGAAAACAAGCAGAAAATAATTTTACTTATATACTTATTGTTTTTTCTTAAATAGTAAATGATTTAACAAAAATGTTTTTTTTTTTAAGTGGTATGAATGAATAAATAAAAAAAAAGTTAAGACTAATTGATTGAACGAGGGTATTAGCATTATTTTTTTTACAACTTCTCATTAAGTTTGTAGTTTAACCTAACAAATATTTTGCAACAATTCCACCAATTCCAGCAACAATTCACACTCGCTTTTGGACTATTTTGGGTGAAAGACTGAAATTTTATCTATAATTTTATGTGAACTGAACGTAACTTTTTTAAAACACAAATTTTTAATAAAAAGGATTTTGAAGAAAAATATAACTAAAAACATTAAAATCTTCAATTGGATGATAATGGAAAAATTATTTTTCTTAATTTTTTTCTTTGAATGTAATTTTTTTTTTCTTTTTATTTCTCATCTTTTTTTTCTTTTTTTGTCACAACAAAACAAAACTAATTAAAAATGTAAAATTGCTCAATGTTTGATGATTTTTTCACTACACGGTTAAGCGTATTTGTCAAGCCTGCAGAAAAATAAAAAAAAATTGTTTTTCGTCCAACATGCTTGATAAGACATTAAATTAGACAATACACGATCAAATTCTTACAGCCAGCCAACATGCTGTATAGCGTGCTTGGTCGTCTATAGACCGCAGGCCGCTAGGTCTTTTGATTCATTTTTAAATCGTTTGCTTGATGGGTCATAAGTTTAATTTAAGGCCTTTACATATAATTACATTAAAGAATTTTTGAAAATTTTGTCAAAATTATTGAATAATTCAAATATTTGGGATAAACTTTTATATTATTTTAAAATGACTCAATTTCATCAATTTTACACTTTTCAATAAAAAATTTAAGGAATTATAAAAAAAAATTGTAGTCCCCAAAAATGCCTAAAATACCTATTTATTAAAATCCCCGAATATATTCCCTCAACAATCTGTCACTAATCTCGGGGTTGAAATACCCCATTTGGGGCCAAATCCTTTTAGCTAACAACACTGCTTTTCATCACGTTATTGTTGATCTATAAAAAAGCTTAAAATTGTTTCTACCCACCCAATATAAATAAAGTATTCACGTTAAACACAGCTGATGCGAAAAATTTGAAATAGTCGTCGTTGTATTTGTTTTTTTTTTCTTTTTTTTATACAATATGAAGTAACAACTGCTGCTTGCAGCTAATAATTCATTTATTTTTATAAGGGTTCGTTCGAAATTTTTTCATCTTCATCATGTTTTTTGTTGAGATTTGTTTTGCAAAATTTTCATAGTTTTTAACTACTAGCTATGATATACGACAGTAAACGTGTTGTTTACTGTGGTCGGTCTATCGTTTGTTCTAGCGTAGTTTGGTCATAGTTAAAAATCTTCATCCTTTAACTCAAACCAAACATTTTTATACATACTTGTTTTTTTTTTAGTAAATGTATTTAAAAAGTTTTGAAAAACGTTTTGTTACTCGTTTACAAGATATTTTTACATTTTATGTTTTGAAATCAAAACTTTTTTTGTAAAGGAATGAGGTATTTAGTCGAAATGATAAGTTACTGTTAAAAGTTTTAAGATTTTTCAAATGCATGCATTAACGTGACTGCCAGTATTTTAAAATAAAATTTATTATATATTTTTAATTTAAAACAAGTTTAATTATTTAAAATATTTGAAAATCAATTTTTGGTATTTAGTCAATCCGGGTCATCATTATTTACTATTTGTTGTCATTCCCGAAAATTAAAATTTGTCATAGATGTGGTAACATGTGTTACCAACTAAGAGGTTTTTAATATATTTAGCGGGTTTTAATTATGTTCATAAAAGTAAATAGTAATTTAAAATCTGAAAATGAACTTTTTTTATATAATTAGAAAGCCACAATCACAATAAGCACAAAATGTCACTTTTTCACAAGAAAAATAATAGTTTTATATATTAAATTTGTGTGAAAACAAAGTCTTCACAATTTTCACGTGAAACTCATTGTCGTGAAAAATAATTTTTTTATATGGAGTATAACAGTTTTTTTACGTGAAACTCAAACAACTTACGGTGCTTTACAAAGAGTTTTATTTTGTAAAACACTTATGTGATGTCTTGCGTTATTTCTATAGAAGTTGTTTTTGTTACCAAAAGAATTTTCATGGAATGTGCCCTTAAGCACCGTAAGTTGTTTCGATTTCACATGAACAATCTGTTATACTCCACATAAAAAAAAAAATGATTTTTCACGATAATGAGTTTCACATAAAAATTGTGTAGAGTTTGTTTTCACGCAAATTTTAATATATAAGACTATTATTTTTCTCGGGAAAAAGTGACATTTTGTGTTTAGTGTGATGGTGTCCTTGTTATAAAATTAAAAAATTGTTAATTTTTATAAATTAAAATGCAATTTGAGGCCTTTAAGTTCGAGTGAAAATTTTCCACGTAAAAAACAATTTTACCGTGCTTTAACAGCCAAGTGATTTATAAAATAACGTAGTTTGACATTTAAAAATTTAAGTTTTTTTATTCGGGTTTAGGGTCAGTTTTGTAGTCAGAACTAAGACTCATTTTTATCTTAAATATTTCTTAACTTAGAAATTTTGTTTGAAAATTTCTTACTAGCCTTTAGAGTATTTTTATAATATTTTATAAAATTGACAAAACAAATTTGAAAAGTTGCAATATACCCTAAAATTTTTGAGATAACGGTAAAAAATATTTTTTGTGATTGGCGCATTTAAATATTTGACAGTCATTTTTTAATCGATTTTGAATTTTTAAACGAGATTTTAAAGAAAATTACCTGTTATTTCCCAATATATGAACTTCCTTTATATAAAAGTAGATTTTTGTTTTAATAATAATTAAAATTTTTAGTTTTTTTTTAACTTTTTCAACTTCTACGAGGGTTTTTTGGAATCTTCTTTTAAGACAACAATATTCTTAAAGCTAGTATAATATAGATTGGTTCCTTATTTTCAAAACTTAAGATATAAATAATTTTTAAAATTTAAACAAAATTGAAAATTAAATAAAATTTACTTAACAATAAAAATGCAATGTTTGTTAATTTCGATTATAAATTTCATTTATTTTTAGATGATGACTATGGATATAACAAAAACTGAACCCAACGTGGGTCCAAATAATTTACAAAATTCCACCAGCAATAACACAAATAACGGCAATAGCAATAGTATAACTGCAGCGGCCAACAATAATAACAATAACGGCAGCCAATTGTGCGCTGGTTGCGGTAAACACATACAGGATCGCTATTTATTAAGAGCTTTGGATATGTTATGGCACGAAGATTGTCTAAAATGTGGATGCTGTGATTGTCGATTAGGTGAAGTGGGTTCGACGCTATACACCAAAGGCAATTTAATGCTGTGCAAAAGAGATTATTTAAGGTGAGTTTTGAAAAAAATCTAATAAGTCGAATTAAAACAATGCGAATAAAAATTGTATTTATATCCTTTACTCTACTTAAAGATTATTCGGTAATACAGGTTATTGTGCTGCTTGCAGTAAAGTCATTCCAGCATTTGAAATGGTAATGCGTGCTCGTACCAATGTTTATCATTTAGAATGTTTTGCTTGTCAACAATGTAATCACAGGTAAATATTTTGGAAAAGAAGCTAATAATATTACAAATTTGGGGTAATAATAAATTTCATCTAATTATACCCTTGACTACAGTTACCAATATTTTGTATTGATAAAATTTTGTTAATAAAATCATGTTTTATGTATTTTTATGGCCAATATAACCTGCTTACATTTGACTAACGTATAAAGTGTTGGAAAAAGGGTTTTCTTGTGCGACGAAAAAATCCTTTTTTAATCTCTTTCTTTTGGTAATACCCTAAACGACACTTGATATGAAATTTTTATTTGTTTATTTTATTCTATTTCCTGAACAATGGCTACTGAAATGGCATATTCACCTCTATAAAAATTGCATAAATAAGCATCACTTACACATTTTGTTTTTTTTTGTTTAACAAAGAATAATATATTTTTTTCTTTTTTTTTTGTGGAGTTACTTTTTGTAATATTTATGGGGTGGAAATACAAATAACTCTTTACTTTTTATTTCTGTTAAAAGTACATACATTTATTTTTATGTATATGTATTTAAGATGCTTCCGATTTAATTTAAAAATAATTTTCATGAATTATTTTTAAAATATAAAACAAATTGAATTCTAAATCGTCCGATTTCACCCTAGTTTAGACGATTAACATTACATTAATTGGTAAATTTTATAAAAAGTTTATATTAAATATTTTCTTTCAAAAGCTTTACTAATATTACGCAGATTAATTTATGTATAAATAAAAAAGTGCTACATTGGTAACACGGCCAAGATCACAATTTCACAATCCAGTAAATTCATAGAAATAAATCTGTAAAAATAGCAGTAAAAGTAACTAAAAATTAGAAAACTGATGCTGCAGAAAAAACTGTTAAATTATCAGATTTTTGTTTGCTAAATACTAGTAAAATAAGAACAGCAAATAAAGTTAACTTTTAGTTAATTGAAAATGACAAATTGTACTGCAAAATCTGCAAAAACTTTGCTAAATATTAGTAGACTAAAAATAGCAAGGTTGGTTACCGTTATCGTTATAATACCGTTATCGCTAAAATACCGTTTCAAATTGAATACCGTTACCATTATCGATACCTCTAAAAAAAATTATAAATACCGTTATCGTTACCGATACCGTTATTTTTATGGGTAGTTACCGGTATTTTACCGGTATTTATTATTTTATATAAAAATTACAATTTTTTTATTTTTTATTTTATAATCTTGAGTGTTTTTTTTTACAAAAAATTTATAGATAATAATTTTACTTATTAAAACTACCAGTATTGAATTTATAGCTTAAAATCTGTATTTTCAGTACTTAAAATTAAAAATATGCCATGTTTTTACTTGTTTTTATATGTTTTTAACATAATTTTTAATACCGGTACGTACCGGTATTGCTGTTTCGATAACGGTATACCGTTACCGAAACAGTCTTAAATACCGTTACCTTTACCGTTACCTAAACAAACGAAATCTGATACCGTTACCGTTACCCTTACCGTTATTCGTTTCGGTAACCAACCTTGAAAAATAGCAAAAACAAAAACAAACTGTTATATCTACAAAATTTTTTTTATTTTTAAGATAAATTTAATTGAATGCAAAAAGCAGCTTATCCTGTTAAATTAACAGAAATATTTGTTAAAAAAATTGTAAACTGTTGTATTCAAAAGCCTGGATTTTTATTTGCATTTTAAAAAAGAAATCGAAAAAAAAACTTAAAAAATTTAAAATTTTTTCGTGATTTTTTAGGCTACTAATTACTTAGCAAAATTTTTTGTTGATTTTAGCAGGTTAATTTGTTATTTTTTATTAACAAATTTAACATTAAAGTTTTATTTTCCTATATCATGTTTATTTTCGGAAAGACTCCATTTTTCATACTTTTTTGTATGGCTACATATCTGAAATTTAATAAATTTAAAATTATTTTCACATAACCGGAATCTACTCTCAAAAAGAAAAAGTTTGACACCCATACTGTCTATGTTAATTACTCAAAGGTTCCAAAATCTTTAAAAAATATAGTCCTTCGGGAAACTTCGTCTCAAACCCGAAGTAGGCCGAATATCGAAAAAGGCCGAAACACCCCCTCACCTAAATATTACAAGGATTAATATATGTGAATTTGCCCCTTAACCCTGTATACATCCCCATACAAAACCACCTAAAATGTTGATGTTTTGTGTAATGTTATTAACAAATAACCATGTTTTACCATGTTTTATACACCGGTAAATAGGCCTCCCAAATAAATTTCGTTTGACACCAAAATTTCTTATAGTTACTTTGGAACAAATCCCAGTGTAGAAAGGGTAATGACATATCCTTATATTTTGGACTACCAGTAATGTCACCAACTTACTTTCTGGATTATTTTAAAAGATATAATAATGAGTTACTAATAACTAGTTAATTTTTCCACCAGTTCAAAATAAAAAATAATGCATTGCCAATAATGACTTATTTTTATCATTATTTCAAACATAAAGTAATGTTATAGAATTTTTTGTAAATTTTTTTTGAAATTCATTTTTAGACTCAATATTTTTTCAACAGTGGTAAGGATATATGTAACCTAGAGTGGGGCGATTTGTATGGATAAAAATATTTTGATATTGCGCCATCGATTTTTCGAAAGCTTTTAGCATGGGAAAAAAAAAGTTCCACTACGACATATCAAAAAAATCATTTTCGAGGCTCCCAAATTTAAATTTTTTGCAATTTTCTAATAAATGCTAGATTAGCGCCATCTTGCGGTGGCTTTTTGAAACAACTAATAAAGTTGTAAACAATGTAACATTACAACCTTTCCAGAAAGGTATTACTTATGAAAATCGGATAAAAAATGTGGCAACTAGAGGTAAAAGTATATAAGTATAATTATTTTCTGCTTATTTTCATCAACATCATCATCATCATTTCATCATCATTATCATCATTTTACTTACATATATACTTTTACCTCTAGTTGCCACATTTTTTATCCGATTTTCATAAGTAATACCTTTCTGGAATTAATTTTATATTGTTTAAAACTTTATTAGTTGTTTAAAAAAGCCACCTCTAGATGGCGCTAATCTAGCATTTATTAGAAAATTGCAAAAAATTTAAATTTGGGAGTCTCGAAAATGATTTTTTTGATATGTCGTAGTGGAACTTTTTTTTCTCCATGCTAAAAGCTTTAGAAAAATCGATGGCGCAATATCGATTGCTAAATCGACCCAACCTAATGTACCCACATATTTTTTGATTTTTTTGTAAGCTGACTTGTGCGCGGCAGGTCAATTATGTTTTTATCTATCAAATATAACATGTCGAGATAGCTGAGATGGTAGAGCTTTAGACTGGCAGTCTAGATTCCCAGGTTTGAGTCTCGCACGAGAAAATTAAAAAAAAAACATTTTTACAATAAAAAAATATTCAGCCTTACTATCAATATTTTCAAAGGTATATTTTTGTTAAAGTCGACTTTATTTTAAAGCAAAGGTTTTGTTTTAACCGTACTATACAAAATATTTAAAATAGAACTTTTAAAATAATGCCAAACATATACATTAAAAAATTTTGTTTATTTTTATTGAAAACCAAAACAAAATATTCAAAAATAAAAAGGAAATTTGTAAACTAAATGTAAACAAAATTTGAAAATTTCAAATTTAAAACAGAATTTTAAGGTATATTTTGAATATTTTGTATGGTACGAAAATTAAAATAATAGTCTGCTTTTGTGATTTAAAATCGACTTTTTCTTTTTTATAGTAAAGGTAATTTTTTTTATAGAACTTTTTTTTTTCAAAATCTATTTTTAGAATCATTAGTTTTGTCAATACTGGTAAGCACATAGGTAACGACATATTTTTTGATTTTTCGTATGCTGGTGTGTAACTCAATAGGCCTTTTTTTAATCATCGGATTTATTTTTGGATTTATTTTATTTTGTTAAAAAATCCATATTTTGGTTTTTAATTTTCAAAATTTATAATTTTTATTAAAATCTAATACTTATTCGCCAATAAATTGTGCAAGAAAATCATTAAATTTTTTAAAAATGTGAACACAGGAATTGAAATAAGCTAAATCCAAAACGGATTTAAAAAATAAATAAATCCGTTTTGGATTTAACTAATTTTCTTCCAGAAATTTCATTTTCGCAAAATTAAAATTTTTTTCTTTCACATTATATTAGGGAACAAGTGTTAGATTTGGATAAAAATATAAAATTTTAAAAATTAAAAAACAAAATGTGGATTTTTTAAAAAAATAAAATAAATCCAAAAATAAATCCAGTGATTAAAAAAAAGGCCAATATTTTTCGCGACATCGCCATATAAAGGTAATAAGAAATGTAATAATAAAAGTAACTAGTTACCATTACCAAGTATGTAGTTACATAACCACATATCTGGTAATGATTTTCTGCACTGGAAATATGAAATAAACCAAAAAAACGAAAAACTAGGCCATTTTTGACCTCCCTTTTTAATCCCTAAACTTTTGCGGTTGCACATAAAAAAAAAAGTATGTCAACCTTAGATTTTTTTATTCTCTATCACATATCCGAGTTTCATTCAAATCGGCGTGTACCACTTGGGCTACATTCCTTGTCAGTTGTGTATAGAGTTGCCAGATATGATGACAATGCTGTAAATTATATTTAATAATATGTCTGTTCCCGTACTTTACCGCAGTTACCCAAACTAGCCCAAAGGCGTTCCCGTACTCAAAATGTCGTGTAAATTGTTGTTGTTTGGGCTGTTTTGGGTTCCCGCAGGTAACATAATATTTAAACCAATTTGGTGTCAAAGTTTAAGATTTTTTTTTTTACAAATGTGCACCCAGCAATGTAAGAAATCAACATTACAACGACATACACAGGATTTCAATTGTTGTTGTTAGTCTATCATGATTTATGCATATTGACGGTTGATATTTTATAGTAAACTTGGATTTACAACAAAATCCATGGTATAAACTCCAACATAAACATCAAAAAGTTTGTTTATCTTATAAAAAAAACAATATTCGACACAAGTCAACAAAGAGTAACATTTTAAAACTCAAATAATGGATAAAAGTTAATATGAGCACCTGTACCTTATGCAAATGTGTATTGAAAATAGTAAAAAATTGTTTCAACAAAAATATAATACCACAAAAGTTGGTAAAAAATAGTTCTATTAAGAAACAAAAAAATAAAAATACAAAAGATCAACAATTCAGGACAACAATGCTAAATAAATACTGTACGCAAATACTAGGAAAAAAATAAATGTTTGAAAAAACTGAAGAGAATTTTAACGTAAAAACTTTGTAAAACAAAAACTCAACCACACGAAAAAATGTTTTGCGGCATAAAAGCTGCGGGTGCTTCCGTTTTACGTTTTTCACTTATGATTACTTCTTCCTCCTACTTTAGTTTCACCTTACTATTTACAATTACTTCTCATGTCAATAAAAAATTTTTAAATTTCTATCAACACTTTACGATATCGATGACTGAGATGTTGATGTTGACGATGACTACAACAAGGGACAACATCAACAGGAAATTATGCAAACTCCACAAAACGACAGGAATAAAAAACAATGACAGAAACAATTTTTTAAAAGATACGGGTCTGTTCAATATTTTTTTTTTATTATTTTCCAGTGGAAATAATAAACACAAACGTCACATTTCCGCTCGACATGTTTAACACACAAACAACATTCCTACATATGTATGAATCCAGCAGCCATCAGGTGCTTTAGCTTCCATATGTCTAAAAGTAAAAATCTGTAGACTTGTGGAATACATGCAAGTAAAATGAGACATTCATTCATATACATAAGCCTCAATGATTTTTTGGCAATTGAATTAATTTTTTAAAAATTGATTAGTTCAACAACACAATGAACGTCATATTTATTTTGCATGTTCAATATAAAATCAGTAATTTTTTATTTTATACATCAAGCAATAATGGCTAGCTTGGGGCCAGTTCAGACCAGACCAAAACCTCCATTGTATGGTTTTCTTTTTCAGCTTTTATTTCCTACAGTAATAAAAAAAATCTTATACAATATGCATGCATATTAAATGTAGGTATAAATGCATTTTTAATTAGTCCAAAAAATGTGTACAAAGAATAAAATTATATACATACAGGTAACCCTCGATTTAATCGTTTGAGTGCAGCGAAAAAGAAACCTTGTAAATATAAAAAACAATTCAAAGAAATACAAACGTCCTATATTATGGACTTTTTGGTTTTTAACAACTCGCCAAATATGAAAATTAGATTATACTCTTAAATTTCCTTATATCGAATTGTCAAAATTCAGTTATATCGAAACTTAAGTGTCCCCTGTATTTGGCATGCAACCATAGAGTTTTCATTTAAAATTTAAAAATTTTTTCATTTAGTTATAAATGCAACAATCGCTAAAGTAAACATGACATTTTAAAGTTAACGGAAAAAGTCTTTTGGAACAACAATTTTAAATTTATATTAAATTTCAATAAACTTAAATATTTTTTCAATGCAACAGGAAAAAACGAATAATTTTAAAAGTTTACTGATTAAGAATCAATCTTCAATATTTTTTTTAATTATTGGAGATTTATTTTATTTTTTTGGGAGAATTGTGTAATAGCATCTGGCAAGACTCCTTTCTATTTCCGGTTGTGCTGGGCCACAGACTTACCCGGTGTCTTAAAATGCAATAGATTAGTGCAACTCTCTCGCGAATTTTACCCAAAAAAATTAAAAAAAAAAAATACTATCGTCGGTAATTTTTTTTTTCGTTGAATTTAGGTTGTGTTTACACTTGCATCTCGAGATTTCGATATTCACCACTCTGAAAAAAACAATGAAGAAAAGATTATAAATCTTAAATTTCTGCTAATATTTCGCTTACACTCTGGGTTTTTAGACTCTCCGGATCTGTCCCGAGACAGACCCAAATTTATTATTGGGATATTTATTTTGCTTTGTCTCGCTTATCTTCCGAGATATAAGTAATTTTATGATTATACAATAAAAAATATGAAAATATAAAGCCATCTCTATATGATATTGATAGCAGAGACACAAAAATATAATAATTTGGAAATAATTATGGTTTAAATATACTGAAAATTGTATAAAGTTAAGAAACAAGATTAAATTAACCACAAATATTTCCATATAAATTTGGCATTCATAACTATGGTTAAGCACTAAACTCAGTTTATTTGTAGATAAGTTAGCAGGTCTAAGGCTGGGTTCACAGCATATATTACATGGATATCTCACTCTTCCTCTTCTTCTTTTGTCAACAAACACATTTTTTCACACACATTCAAATATTTTTTGTATAGGTGTAGGTCGATTGTCCAACAAATTCTCATGAGGTACAATCTAATGTAGAAGAGTAAGAGATCTGCACTGAGAGAATTATCTACATGATATTAATGAATTTCTTCATAAAACCAATGAAGTTTCACTGGAACTCTTCCACTGAAAATTCTCATGGAATTAATTGAAATTTTCGTAAAAAGTTCTGAAAAATTTCATTTTATTTATTAAAAATTTCATACTCTCAATGAAAAAGTTTAATTGAAACTAGATTCAGAAAATATATGAAGCTTTTTCATCAAATTTAGAAATTTTTCATTTACTTTAAGAAGAAATCTTCATTAGGTTTCTGAAATATTTCATCAAAACTTGTCCAGCAAAATTCTCTCTGTGTATGTAATCTATGGTTCACAGTGCTGGAGTACTACACTACTTAAATTGTACTTTTAAAATATATGTAATTCTAGGGTCCCCAATTTGTTAAAGAGATAAATATGTAAATAAATCGAAGCTTTTGTTTAATATTAAAATCTTTTCCAAATTTAATAAACTATCCCCTAAATTCATAAATGCTTTTTAAAGTTATAGCAGGTTTACAAAACGTCATTTTCATACAAAATCTGTTCAATAAACCTCCTGTAATTTTACAAAGGTATTATGAATTTAGGGGTATGTATATATTCCTTTTTGTAAATAGAAATGCCTAAAAAGGAAATTTTTATTAAATTTTTGATTTAAAAAGGGGTTTAACTAGAAAAGCTATCTAGATTTTTACAACAAATTGAAGAAGAACTAGAAAGAGCGCTCACCAAAACGAACTATAATGCACAAATCTATTGACGTTTGTTTTTCGGGCTTCAAATATGGTTTTTCGCGTTCGTTTACTTTTGTGCTTTTTTGTCATTTCGTGAGAGTATTTCTTGTTAACTCTCATTTTACCGAACTTTACCCAAAAAGTAAAGAAACAGAGCTATTAGCATCTAGAAAAATGCAAAAATCTGCGAATTGGAACATAATTTTTTGAAACAATTTTTTTTTTTAACTAAAATGGAATAATGTAGATTTCTATTGATAGTTTTCATATTGAAATATTTGCATTCGTTTTTATTTTATAACCTTTAGTATAAATCCCCACGTGACATTCCCCACGCGACATATTTTCCCGTGACTTTAAGTGAATGTGACAATATAATGTCAATGAATGGAAATAAAATATTCACCGTTTAATGATCTTTAATTACTATTGCATTTTTTTAAATTTAATTGTTGTTGTAACAAATATTGTGTTATAAGAGTGCACTTAATCATCACTCTAAAACAAGTAAAAATAGGGAGAAAATGTTAATTTGTAAAAAAGAAAAAGTTGAACAAAATCTGTGGAAATGCCCACATTTGAATAAGAAAATGTATTCAAATCGTATCTCCTAGAGCAAAAATTGTATTTCGGCAATAATCATATTCTTATTGCGGAAGTTCCCCCTTCTTGAGTAAATGTCTGCTCCAATGCGATAAGCCTCGTTCACATTATCACGCAAGTACTTATACTTTTCTTCACACAAGTATGACAAAAAGTATGCTGAAATTGTCTGGTTGTCAAAAAAGTATAAAAGAAAATCTTTTCAGTGTTCAGACTGTTATCGACACACAACAAATAAATTAAAACAGTTATATTTTCTTCTATTATTCCTTTTCTTCACCATTAGTTGTTTTTAATCTTTGTTTACATTTATTTGTGAATAACACAACACTTGTGTTGAGACAAGTGGTAACTTTATGAAATATTTCAAAAAATAAATCTTGTCAAAAAAGTGTGACCGCTTTTTAAAATGTGTGCACCCATTTTGACATGTGTGTAACGAACACTATTATACATTTTCTTTATACAACACATTTCTGACATGTATAACATACGTGTGTGATAATCTAAACGGGGCTTTAGTTATACTTCTAGAAGATAAACTCGCGACATTTGTTATCATCAAATTATCGCCTGGAAGATAAATCCGCAATATTTTAGGACAGGAAGATAAATCCGTGATATTTAAGGACATCTCTTATCGCCAAACTATCGTCTTTCCAGATAAATCCGCGATATTTTAAGACTTTTTTGGATCGCCAAATTATCGTCTGGAAGTAAAATTTATATTGCCAAAATATCACCTGGAAGGAGATATTTAAATACAATCACACAAAAGTGAAAAATGCAATATGTATTTTATTTACATTTGACGTTTCATTAAATCTTATGAAAATTATCAATACAAAATAATACAACTGACTGATCTCTTTTATCATTTCCTACTCAAAACAAAAGGTTTTATAAGCTGAAAAGAAAAATGTCGTTTATTTTTATGGTCAACAACTTAAAAATTAAGTTGAATATCTCTTATCTCAATTGGATTTCGGTTCAGCAATATATACCAAACCTCAATTTTAAAGGTGGATTTGATTCCCGGATTAGATATCCATTTGTTTGCAAAACTTTTGTTTTATTTTATCCAAATATTTCAAACAATTTGACTTTATCTTGCAGATGATAAAGAGGTGATAATTGCGCAATATTTGTATAAAAAATTATGACAAAAAATATAACTTTTCATTAATTATTTTTCCAAGTATCGCCGAAATATCTTCGAAATGATAAAATCAAGACAGTTTTGAAATACTACTTGATTTTTTCTTCCAAATTAAGAATATACAATATTGCTTTAATATCTTCTTGGAAGATATCTTCCAAATGTTTGCAGGGTTGTACACAAATACATACGAGGGGTACTATTTATATTTCGGGAACTGGCAACACTAATGTCAATAGCTATGTTTACTAAATTCAAATATTGGATTTCCCTTTCATCGCAGATTATTTATTAACGAAACTGTGAAAAAAAAGAAATTTCAAATTTAACTGCATATATAGGGAATATTATCGCAGCTGTCAAAATGTGCTATATATCAAATTAAAGGGCTATTGTATCAATTTAAAATGTTGCAAGAAATAGCGTTAATACTTTTTTATTTTTTTTTGCAAAAAGTTTATTAAAAAATTTAATTTTCCTACAAAATCGTTTTTGCAAATATTTCTTATACTACATTTATACCTGAGCAAAAACTACCTGGTTTTTGGCTATTGTAGTTTTTAACTTGTCAAAAAGCATACAAAAAAAACAAACAAAAACTAGTTTTGTACAAAAACTAAATGGTTTTTGCTCAAGTATAAATGTAGTATTAAACTATAGCTAACTTTAAAATTCTAAGGCCATATTCGTGACCTGCTTCCCAAAGTCTATTATTAATGCTGTGTCACAATCGCGATTCATAAAATTTTTCTTATTTTGTTGTACTGTGTTATGTATAATTCTAATGCATTTAAATAAGTGTTACCACTCCTGGCTTTAGGCATTTCAACATTAAAAAATACATAATTTTTGTTAATGCTTTACTCATAGGCGTACCTAGACCATTTTTCTGAGGTGGGCAAGCGACCCATTCATTTTCTGCTGTTTATTTGCCCATTCTCACACTCTTAATCCCAACAAACACTTGTGGCATTATGCTTACAATTTTTTCACACAAAAAAAAACTTAAAAATGATTCCTTGCCTTCTAATAAAATGTTCATAAATTTTCCTATCAAAATCGCCATGTTTTTATACAAAACTCTGAATAGTGCATCTATTTTCCTGAAGAAAACCTCGTACAAGGAATGTATTCCAAGCTATATTTTCAGATTATTATGATAGAGAAAAGAAATCTAAGATCAACCTGTCGTCTACCTCGGACGAATCCTTTCTAACCCCATATTCTGATCACTTAAATTGCCGAGGTGGTCAAAAACAGTGAGATGTTCATCTTACAATTTTTTTTACAAAATATTGAAATTTCATTAAAACAACATAGTAATGTTTAGTTTGAAGAAACTTCCTAGTTAGATATTAACTAATTATTCGTTACGAAAACTATGAAATCTAAGATATTTAACTCACCAAAAACGATTCTGCGTTATATTTATATTATTGAACAACTTTGCGATTCTAATAATTCTTCTTAAAGAAAAACTGTTATAGTCAATTTTATAATCAGAACTAAGATCGATTTGTTTCTTAAATATTTCTTAGGTAAGAATTTTTCAAACAACTTTCTTATTTAAGAAATATTTAAAACAAAAATCGTTCTGGTTCTTACTATAGAACTGACCCTTAGATTTCAACAACTTAGCTGCCTAGGAATCCAGTAGAGATTTTCCCAAACCAAAAACACAGGATTAATTGATAAAAAAAAAGTAATATTGTGATACTTTTTTCCATCAAATTTATAGATAAAAGAATTGTAGGTAAATTTTTTTAAAATTCTGGGGTGGGTAAAAATCAGTCTAGGGTCCGCCAATGGCTTTACTGCAATTTTGAAATGGTAGGCCTGAGGTTCTAACTTCTAAAAAGTTGTCATCACTTTGACTACATTTTGTATACACTGTAGAAAAAATATCTAGAATTGTTTATCTCAAAATTTGTATAAAAAAAATTTATACAAATATCACAATTTTTTCTATGCAACCAACCTTCATCACAAACTGTCTCTTGTGTTAACTTCCTTTTCAACAGGAATGAAAAACAAAAACATAAATATTTTTTTAAACGAACACATCAACGATGATGATATATTTCTTGGTTTTTTTTGTTAAATGTTTTGTTTTAAGCTAAATTAAAAAAAAAAAAGAAATATGAAAATCAAATACATTTTTTTTCGCTGAAATGAATTTGGTTGGAAAATCGAAGTGTTTCCGGCAACCGGAAATTTAAGAATTTATTTTTTTTAAAGAAACATATTAAAACAAAGTTACTTATTCATATTTTTCTTTTATTCCTTTTATTTTCAGATTCTGTGTTGGTGACCGTTTCTATTTATGTGAAAATAAAATACTCTGTGAATATGATTATGAAGAACGTTTGGTATTTGCTTCTATGGCCAATCATCCCATGTTAAAACGTCATGCAAATTCTATAGCTCAAGATGCTCCAAATGGTCAAGCAGGTGCTGCTAGTACCCAGGCTATGATGGGTGCTGGCAACAATGCTCCTAGAACTCCGGGAGATCATAATAACAATGGGCCTCAAACGGGTGCAAATAATTCACCATTTGGCGCCGGAGCTGGAGCTCATATGAAAAATTCTTTGGGTGCCTCAAGCTAAAATACAACTACGGACATGGCCAATCATCATAGAAGGCATTTTTGGTTGAATAGTGGTAATTACCAAAGAAAATTTTAAAGAATAGCTACACTTCAAAAAAAAAAAATGACTGACGTTATTCTAAAAAAGGATAGAAAAGCCAAATTATATATGAAATATAAGTAAAATTTTAAAACTTGTTTATTATGTGGCTACTTTTTTACATCATTTATTACTCGGTAAACACGTTTTTTAAAGGCATATCTACACGGGATAGAGAACTCGCAAGACTTTATGAAAATGCAGCTCTGTCTAAGTCTACGAAATGTAATCTCTAGACTATTGACAATTGCTGTCATATACAATTTCTTTAATTAGTAAAAATTTTTAAAATGTCTTGTAACATTATTGAACATTTCATTAAATTCACCTTTTGGTAGTTTGAGAAAAAAATATTCTTTGAAATACAATAATTTTAATAAAAACCAATACTTGACAACTAGAGATGGTACTTTTACGATAAAAATACTAGAGATGACAAATTTAGCGCAAACTCTACGAGATTTTTATCCCGTGTAGATGTGCCTTAAAAAGGAATGTGTTAAAAATAATTTGTGATTAGTTCTTTTTGAATATTCTTTGGAACTTGTATTATTAAAAATTTGGGACAATATTTTCTTTGTTTTTAGTTTACATAAAACGTCCTATATACGACCAAGCATGCTGTACAGCATGACGGACGGCTGTATGAATTTAATCATGTAATGTCTAGTTTGACGGTTTGTCAAGCATGTTGGACGAAAAACAAAATTTTTTGATTTTTCGGCAGGTTTGACAAACACGCTTTACCGTGCAATGAAAAAAGTCATCAAACATTGGAGAATTTTACATTTTTAATTAGTTATTTTGTGACAATAAACGGATAACGTTAATAAATAAACTAAAAAATGCAAAAACAGAAATTTAAAAATATAATTCAAAGAAAAAAAAAATAAAATAATTTTGTGATTATCATCCGCTGTGCTGATTTTGTGTTTTTGAAGTCAAATTCTACGGCATTCTAAGTGTATTCCAAAAACCATTTTTTGTTTGTCAAACAAGCTGGACAGCATGCTTGATCGTATATAGGCCGCTTAGGATTTAAACAATATTGCAATGTTTTTATTTAAAACTAAAAAGAAAACAAAAACGTTTGTGCCAAAAAAAGGGAAAAATCTGAAATGATTTCATTTTATAATTTCTAAATGAAAAAGTGAAAAATTAATTTTCAATTTCTAAAGTCATCCCCCACCGATATTTTGTAAATTTTCTGGATATTTGCTTTATAAGTTTTAGGTTTTGTACAGTTTTTATTACAATTACCCATTAAGTTTGTTATATTTTGTTATTATGAATAAAAGACTTGTAAATGATTTTTTAATTTTTAAGTTATGTTTTAAGGCACATCTACACGGAATAGAAAACTCGCGAGACTACAAAAATGCAGCTCTGTATAAGTCTACAAAATGTAATCTCTAGGTCATTGACAATTGCCGTCATACACAATTTATTTAATTAGTAACATTTTTAAGAAGTCTTGTAGCATTATTGAAAATTCCAGTTTATTAAATGCACCTTTTGGTATTTGGAGAAAAAATTATTCTTTAAAATACAACAATTTTAATAAAAACAAATACTTGATAACTAGAGATGATACTTTTACGATAAAAATCAGTGACAACTATATTAGAGATGACAAATTTGGCGCAAACACTACGAGATTTCTATCCCGTGCAAATGTGCCTTTAAAAAACCAATAACAATTATCTTCCTTTTGTCTACACTAAGAGAAAATTAACCACAATTGCAGATAAAAATTGTAGACTGCAATTGCATTTAAAATTAACTGAAATTGCAGTTCTTTTAACTACAATTGCATTTTAAAACAACTACAATTGTAGTTAATTTATATGGAATTGTAGTGTACACCTTTTTGACAGCAATTGTAGTTAGTTTTACCAACATAATTTTCTAAGTGTATACTTACTGTAAATAGTTTATTATGAAAAAACTGCGTTTGGCAGTAAAACATTTGCTCAAATATTTTTCTATTATTTTGTTTTATAATTTTGTTTAGAAAATTTTCTTGCTAACTATAAATATTAAATTAAAAAAAAAAAAGATTGACGATCTGATTGTTGATTATTTCTTAAGTTTAGTTTAGTGTGAGGCTAATTTGTATACTTTAATCCTTCTGATCGGATAGATTGTTTGATAATTCAATGATTGTGTGAGTGTATGTGTGAAAATTTAAATTGTTGTAATATTTGTTTATTATTTAATTCAAAAACAATCTCTTAAATTCCATAAAATTTGTCTATCATTATTTTTTATAAATCTATAAAACATAATGAAATTAAAACTACAAAAACAAATAAGAGTAATAGCAAAATATGTATTGCAAAACCTAAAAATTTATTAAATATAAACATTACTAAACTTACTACATAAAAATATCAAAAATTATATAAGAAAAATGTGAAAAAAAAGATCAACCAAAGTTATTATTATTAATAATAATATATATTAATGAGCTAACTTAAATACATACATACTTGTCAAATCAAAATATTGTATTACATTCTTATTTACTATAAAAAAACAAAAACAAAATAATGAAAAATTAAAAAAAAAATAATCATTTTAAAAGAAGAAAAAATATTACTACAAAATAAATAAAATTTAATCTAGAAAATTTAAAAAATTCCTTGTTTTTTTTTTTTTTTAAATTACTCTGTATGCTTTAAGTTGTATTAAAACGACCCATAATTACACACATAGAAAAAAGTTAGTAAAAAAGTTTGCAGAAAAATTAGTAAACCTGTTAGCAATCCAACTTTGCAAGTTTTTTTTTAGTTCAAATTAAAGTTTTAGTTAAAATTTTTTCTATTCTCACTTGACAAAATACAATTTTTTTCCTTTTTATCATTGAATTCTGTAACTAATGCTGTTATAACTGATTTGCTGATTTTAGCAAATTTTTTTGCTAAATTTAAACATTTTATTTTGATAATCAAAAAGAGTAGTGGGCGTTGTAATGCTATAATTAGTTAGTTATACATACATATTAATCAGAATATGGCGCTGTTTGTATTTCTTTGTTAGTTTGTATTTATTATGTCTAAAGTCTACGCTAACGCTGCCGCATGCGTGAGTATTTCTAATTATTGCTTAAATTTTACTATCAAAAATATCTAAAATATCACATCTTCCACATTTGTGAGTAAAAATTATATTTTTACAATTTGTTTTCTAATTTACCAACTCTTAAAAATCAGTGCTTGTCTCACTAAAAATTTTATTTCTGGAAAAAAAAGGAGTGCTTTTTACTCATGCCATTAATTTCGGTGCTTTGCCACTGTTGTCCCCTTTGTAATTTTCCATCTGTGCCTGTGATCTGTAACTACATATGTATGTGTGAAGTTTCTCATATAAACTACCATATTTAAAACAGGGGGGAGAGTCGCATAATGTCAAATTTAGCTATAGGTATAAAAAAATTTCATTACATATAAATTTGAAAGTATGTGACTCACCCTGTGTCAAATATATTAGAGTTGCATTTTCAATGTGAAAAACTGCTCACATAGTTTCAGAACAGCGACACTGTTAAGTTTGTGCCATATCGATCACAATCATATTGGATCTAATCTTTTTTTTTAATTCTTAGGGCCAGTTTTGTGTTTAAATTTTATTCTAAAATATTTCTTAAGTAAAAAATTTTGTTTGAAAAATTCTTATTTAAGAAATATTTAAAAAACAACTCGATCTTAGTTCTTACTATAAAACTGACCCTTAGGTTAGGGTGACCTTTGTACACGGGCTACTGATTTTTAGTCATGTGTACTGATCAAAATATTGTATTCTGATTTGTACAGATTTTTTAAAATTTGTGCTGATTGTACTGATTTTTAATATTTCATGTAAATATATGTAAGGTGTTTGTTAAAGCGGGAAGCATTCCAAACTACTTAGATGTCTAAAAAATATTTGAACGTTTTTCTGTAGAAAAACTATTCAGAATCTGAACATGTTTCGAAACGAGCTGTCGCAGAAAAGGTAAAAATCCTAAGAATCTGACAGCCTTTCAAAGAAAAAGTTTACAGAATTAACAGCTTTTTAGTAAACATTTTTTTTTTTATTTTAAGTATTAACATAATGAAAAAGTTTTTATAACATAAAAATTTTTCTATAGCAAATTAAAAATCGGATAGTTTTTCTTTATAAACAAAAATTAATCTAAATGAAAAATCATCAAAATCAGGAGATTTTCAGGGTTTTATGTGAAATAGTTCTTAAAATCTGAGGTTTTCCTATGGGATATGTTCACAGATTTCAAAAGTTTTTAATAAGCAGCTAATTCTTTTTAGAGTCTGATATAATTATTTAGCAAAAAAAGTATTGATTTCTAGTCAGAAATAAATGGTGACTTTACCTTTGATTAGAAATTTATTGGTCAATAATTTATGTATGAACTTTTCGATAGAAAGAAAAAGTTTAATTGATTTTCTTAAGGCACATTTACACGCGATAGAAAACTGCTAGAGATAGAGCAAAAACACCTCTAATTAGCTCTATTATGAATGATTTAAGCTATTTAGAGATGTCTTTTACTCTATCTCTAGCAGTTTTCTCTCTCGTGTAGATGTGCCTTTTAAACTGCTACTTTTCGTTACTGAGTAGGTACTAACTGTGAACTTAACTGGCACAGCTTCAAATAAACGAAAACGTATCATATTTTTTTGCAAAAACTTTTAATTTTTATTCTTATTCAATTTCAGTTTTGCACAATTTTTAGATTATAAAAACCGGACAATAATTGTATTTGTGAGGTATTATTAAAAATACCATTTATTTTGACTGGTTTTGGTAGAACTAGCATTTCAAAAATGTTGGTAGAGCAAGTGTTTATTATTTAAGAAGTCATTCAAATCTGAAAGTTAACATTTTTCATGTCCACCACTTTTGTTTTGCTGGTTTTTATTCGTTTTTTTTTAGTGCAGTTTTAATTTCCAAAACAAAAGAAGTTAAAAAATAGTACCCAAATGATCACTTGTTTATAAATTCACATTACTAGCCCACACCCGTTTTTTTTACTATCTGGCAACTCCCATAACCAAAACGATTTAATTCTTTCAAGTTTGTTGTTTGTCGTTTGCTGAAGTTTGTTGTGAAATTCTAATTGGAATTAAAAATTAAAATAACTCTGGTTTTAACTCAAAATTAATTATAAATGTATTACAAATAAATGGTTAATCGTGAAAGTAGTTATTAGATTCTAAAATAAAACTAAAGAAATTGTGAATTTTTGCATAATTAAGAATGCAAATTGTTAAGATTCCATATTGGAGCCCCACAGAAAAAGTTGTTGTTTTTTTCCCTTTTTCAATTGAAGTAATTTTAATAGCGTAGTGAAATTAAATTATTAAAATGTATGGATTTTGTAAATTTTATGATAGAATAACTATTAGAAAAAGTGTAAAATATGCAAATGAATAAAAAATTAAATTCTATAAAAGTGTAAAATGAGAAAAATTTGTAAAAAATGTAATCAATGAAAATCTTTGCATATTTATAATGTCTGCTGACATATTGGGTAAGTTACATTGAATTTTTGTTCATTATTTCTTAAGCAAGTTTTTATTTAACAAATTTGCAATTAAATATAATAAAATTTTGCTGTAAATACAAAAACAAACTTCAAGTTGCAGGTAAAGCCGTAATAAGTGCCACAAAGAATGGAAACATTTTTCCAACGATATTTTTTTTGTTAATCCCCGCTTATGCCTAAATATATGTGACATTTATTTCCTTGAAATCTATTTTGGAATTTATAACCATATTTATAACGTCTCCAATAGAGATGAGCGATCCGGTGATTTTTGAATAACGCTGCTACCAGTGATCGTGATTTTCAAATCACCGTTCTTTTAAACAGTGACCGTGATCACGGGTTTGTCATAGAGATGGGCGATCGGGCGATTTTTCAGTAACACTGTTCTCAGTGAATGTGATTTGCAAATCGTTGTACTTTAAAACTGTGATCGTAATCACGGTTTTTCTATGGAAAAGACTGCGATTTTCTGATAAATAAACGAAATAATATTTATGTCGAGTTTTTAAGATGTCAGTTAAACTTGGTTTAGTTAAACCGAAAACGAATTTTGTCAGCCATTTCAAAGTTTATTAACAAAAATTTGCCGGAAAATCTTTTTCTCGAGTATTATTTATTTCTTTATTGAAATAAAACAAAATAAACCGCATTTTAAAAGCAGTATTCCAGTTACAAACTGCGTTAAACTAAGTTTAAAGATGATCCACTTCCTAAAAACTGGGCATTAAAAGAAGAATAATTGTGACCGGTAACAAAGACATGATAGAAGGAGACATTTTATTCAGAAGAATGTGAAAGCAAGTCACTGTTATTGAAAAAAAAAACATGTTTTACTGTGCACAATGAAGTTTGCGAGAAATAATAGTACAAAAATATTAAAAGAACGACATTCCGAGTAACTGCGACTTGAAATATTTGATCACTGCCGTTACCAGTGATTTATCAATAACTGTGATTAAATCACCGGTATGAAAATATCGCTCACCTCTAGTCTCCAATATCACTGCTGGCAGTGTTGCCAAAAAATTTACCTAATATTCCAATTTTAAAATCACCCAAAAATACCCATAAAAATTACTAAATATGTACTAGGGATGCCAATCCGGATTGATATTTAAAAATCCGGGACTACGGCATTTTTCGGAATCCCGGGATTTTACGGGATTTCGGGATTTAAATTTTCCTTTATTTATAAAAATTTTATGTTATGTAACTAATTTTTTTTATAGAATAATGGGTTTTACAATTATTTAATAGTTGTTAATAATATGGTACATTTTATGAATATTGAAACATTCCAGTCAGAAATTGCCAGTGGTACAAAAAATCAAATACCTGCATACTAGAGATGAGCGATCCGGTGATTTTTGAATAACGCTGCTACCAGTGATCGTGATTTTCAAATCACCGTTCTTTTAAACAGTGACCGTGATCACGGGTTTTCAATAGAGATTAACATTGTTCTCAGTGAATGTGATTTACAAATCGTTGTTCTTTTAAACTGTCATCGTGATCACGGTTTTTCTATGGAAAAGACTGCGATTTTCTGATGGCGAGTTTTTAAGATGTCAGTTAAACTTGGTTTAGTTAAACCAAATTTGTCAGCCATTATTAACAAAAATTTGCCGGAAACCCTTTCTCGAGTATAATTTATTTCTTTATTGAAATAAAACAAAATAAACCACATTTTAAAAGCAGTATTCCAGTTACAAACTGCGTTAAACTAAGTTTAAAGATAATCCACTTGCGACCGGTAACAAAGACATGATAGAAGGAGACATTTTATTCAGAAGAGTGTGAAAACAAGTCACTGGGTTTGAAAAAAACATGTATTACTGTGCACAATGAAGTTTGCAAGAAAGAATAGTACAAAAATATTAAAAGAACGACATTCCGAGTAACTGCGACTTAAAATATATGATCACTGCCGTTACCAGTGATTTATCAATAACTGTGATTAAGTCACCGGTATGAAAATATCGCTCATCTCTACTGCATACCACTGGGTAACCACGGTGGTAAAAATAAATTACTGGCAGAACACTCATTTGGGACGCTTTGTCAGCGTTTGCAAAAAGCGTTTTGCCAGTATTTGTTTTACAAAAATTTCGGTGGTTTATTAAAAAAAAACACTTGCAATTAATGGGCTTAGAGTGCTATGCCAACTTTAGCAACAACTGGTTAGCTCAGTGGGTAGAGCTGTCGTCTGCCAATATGACAGCCTGGGTTGTATTACGGCAGGTCCAAAAAAAGATACATATAAACTTTTTTTTAATTTTATTTTGGAAAATATAATTCCAGACCACCTATTTATTGGTTCTTCCAGCGTTTTGTCAACGTTAAAAATTTTGTTTCTCCAGTACTTTTCCAGTGCTTTTTGAACAGCCGGTCCTTTTGTCTAATGACGTTATCATTTTGGAAATGGGAAAGCAATTTTTGCCACCACTTGTTAAAGTACCACCTGTTCAAGTACCTTGCCATCGCTTTCCCGTTTGTATTTTTCTGACTGGGATAATATATGAAGGCCTACACTCAAGTACACTTGCGCCCAGTATCTTGTAAGCAGTTTTTTAAACAGATTCGTTACGACAACCTTGCCCACTGAATCGTGTAATTCCAGCAGCAAAGTTATTAAGTTATCGTTATCAAATGTTTAAATGGAAGAATTCACACTTACAGTCCCAGCCAAATTTAGGTTTCAGGAGTCGAATTTCGCTTGGAAGAGCAAACCGGTAAAAATAACAAACAAACTTGATTTTTCGCATGAATTACTCAAAAACTTAATAATGTTTACCAAATTTTAAAATTTTTCTTTGCATAGTTTACGCGAATAATCTAATTAATTTCAATTTTTACCAATATCTAGGCATCAATTTCTTGTAAATATGAGAAAATTCAAGAAAAAACGTCGGTAATCTAAAATTGCTCACTTTGTTTATTTGCGTTCATATTATTAATAAATAAGAAAGTCCCGGGATTTTTGAGAACTAATCCCGGGATTCGAGATTTTGCTAATCCCGAAAATCCCGAGATTTGCCGTTTGGCATCCCTAATATGTACCCATATTTTTCCCCAATTTACATTTAATTCTAATTTAGTGAATTAAAGTGAGTGAATGGAAAAAATTGCGCGTGAGTCAAATTTTTGCGAGAGTGAGTGTGCGTGAGTCGAATTTTAGCAAATTTTTTTTCAGCTTTTAATAAATAAGTACTTTATTTTGTTTTAAATTTTATATTTTTGGATTTTTAAAACACAAAAAAAATGGCAAAATTGCATATTCCTAGCAATTTTTAGTTCAAAATTCATAATTTACCTTAATTTTGCTATCTTACAATATTTCTTCCGATAAAATTTTATTTTCTGAACTTCCGTGATTAACGTGAATAAAATCCGAATTTGAAATTTTTTTTCGGAAGAATTTTTTCAATTGAAAAGCCATAGAAAAACTTAAAAAAAAAATAGATTATCGGGTTTATCCACACAGAAAAACTTCTAAGAATCTGTTTGGTCAGAATAGCAGCTACTTTTTTGTAATTTGTATTATACCGTTTTCTTTTATATTTGTAAATTAACGCCTTTAAAGTACTGGACCATTCAAGTAATTTTATTTGTAATCGATTACTTTTTTTGTTGATCTACAGTAATTGTTTTCTTCTTTTCTTTAAATTAGTTTAGCTTTAGTTTTTGCAAATAAAAACCTGAAACATGAGTGCTTTTAGAATACTGAAACAATAAACAAGAAACCACTGCGTTTTATTTTCGTTATCGAACAGAATCTGTGTATTGTTCTAATATATTATTCGACTCTGATGATGTTCTATAAAAATCATAATATTATTTATAATTTTAGGCGTTAATTCATAAACACTTCGTAAAGTTAAAGGAGACAAAACAAAATTTTCATACAAAATTTTTTCCGGAATTTTTTTTACTAAAAATTTTTAAAGTGTGAATAAATTGATTAGATTCTAAGGATTATAATTTGAGAAAGATCCCAATTTTATCAAAAAGCGTTTTCTTACTGCACAATTGGGTAAATGAGAGCTGTCATGAGAGAGTAATATTCTTGTTCTTCTTGCACGAAGAAGCCCAGACTTTTTTTCGTGTAAGAGATTAATCACAACTGTGTCGATTGTCGACCGACGACAGCAAAAGTCGTGGCGAATAATTTAAATTCAGCGACAATCGATTGTCGACATTTTTTGACATTTAGAAAAAAATTAAAGCAAAACAAGAATATGGTTGTATTTTTTCGCCACAATTCTTCACCAATTCAATTGGTTTTCCATTAATTCTTGTTGTTTTACAATTTTTTGTATTTAATTTTGCTTTTTTACGGTAAATTATGCATTTTTATTTTCAATTATATTTCTTCTGTCAAAAAAATAATTTTTTTGTAAACAAGGTACGAATTTTTGCAACTCTAATACGAATTTCTGCAACTCTGTTCCCTTAATTAGTTAAAAACGAGTAAAAAGGTTAAAGTCGGGCATGCCGACTATACAATACCCTACAGCAGTCTGGTGTATTGTTTGGATCCGAAATTCGAATGGGTTAAAATGGGGCTTGTGTCAAAATTTTCTACAATGTGAGTCAGCGCACCAAATTTCATTAAAATATCTTAATATTTGCGACCTGCAGTTTGTAACCAAGCCAATTTTGGGGGGACCCTTATATGGGTACTAGTTCTAAACATGGACCGATGTTCACCAAAATCAATAGGCTTCGTCCTTGGGCCAACATAGGTCTGTGTACCAAATTTCATCAAAATATCTTAATATTTGCGACCTGCAGCGTATAAACAATATAATTTTGGTGGGACCCTTATATGGGCACTAGGTCTAAACATGGACCGATGTTCACCAAAATCAATAGGCTGCGTTATTGGGCCAACATAGGTCTGTGTACCAAATTTCATCAAAATATCTTAATATTTACGACCTGCAGCGTATAAACAGTATAATTTTGGTAGGACCCTTATATGGGCACTAGGTCTAAACATGGACCGATGTTCACCAAAATCAATAGGCTGCGTTATTGGGCCAATGTAGATCTGTGTACCAAATTTCATCAAAATATCTTAATATTTACGACCTGCAGCGTATAAACAGTATAATTTTGGTAGACCCTTATATGGGCACTAGGTCTAAACATGGACCGATATTCACCAAAATCAATAGGCTACGTTACTGGGCTAACATAGGTCTGTGTACCAAATTTCATCAAAATATCTTAATATTTACGACCTGCAGCGTATAAACAATATAATTTTGGTAGGACCCTTATATGGGCACTAGGTCTAAACATGGACCGATGTTCACCAAAATCAAACTTGTTCGTCCCTGCGCCAACATAGGTCTGCATACAAATTTCATCAAAATATCTTAATATTTGCAACCTGTAGAGTGCGCACAAGATTGCATGGACAGACAGACAGACAGACAGACGGACGGACGGACGGACGGACAGACGGACATCGTTAAAACGAAATAAAAAAAAAATTCTAAGCCGATCGGTATCTATAAGGTGGGTCTACGACCAATATTTTTTGGTGTTACAAACATCAGCACAAACTTATAATACCCTGACCACATAGTGGTGTAGGGTATAATATGGCAACTATTTGACAAATATTTTGAGTGTGTATTAGTGTGTCGTCACGAAAATAGAATAGATTCTATTGCGACGACAAATCGCCGGACGACATGGCGACATTTTGCTTCCCATACAAAATATATGAAAAAGCACATGTTGTTGTCGTTGTCGACCCAGTTCTGATTAATCTCTAAGTTTGGGTAAATTGTTTTTATCAGCTGTTATATCATCTGTTGGATTCGACTAGTTCAATTGAACTATTCATTTTTTTGAACCAAAGACCTAGTTCACAACTAATAGTTCTTTTAGTTCAATCGCTCATTTTATTCATTCAGAAAAATATGTGTATCATTTACAAAAATTATCGTAAAGCGGAGAATACACGAAGGAACATTGAGTAGGGGAAAAAATATCAAAAAATTTTGTAAACACGAATTGCACGAAGTCAACACACACACACACAAACACACACATACATTCACAAAAAATGGGCATTTTTTCACGAATGTTCCCTCGGTATTCTCCGCTTAAAAGTTGCAAAGGCTTATCGGTAATGTTACAACTCCATAAAATTACCCAGAATTTTTTGAAGACGCTTGTTTAAATTTGTAAAAGAGATAAATATGCAAATAAATCGAATCTTTTGTTTAGATTTTTTTGTAGATTTTTACAACAAATTGAACAAGAACTAGAAAGAGCGCAAATCGATTGACGTTTGTTTTTCGGGCTTCAAATATGGTTTTTCGCGTTCATTTACTTTTGTGCATTTTTGTCACTTCGTGAGAGTATTTCTTGTGAATTCTCATTTTACCGAACTTTAACCAAAAAGTAAAGAAACAGACCTAATATATATTTCATTCGTCTGAATCTGAGAAGTCCTCAGAATTTGAATTTTTGTGTCACAGACACCAGGGGCCGGATTCCCGCAGTCGTAAGCGTTGGAAATTGTTAAAAATCACGTTTTCTAAGTACAAATAAAAGACGACGAATAACTATTGTTACAACTTTAACTCATATTTGTAATAAAGGAACTACACTGTGGGCCCCGGTCACGTGACCGGTCCTTGGACCGGTTCTTTTATATGAAATGGACCGGTAACTTTTACATGGGCTTGTCCTAGGAGGTGGTCAATTGCCCGTTGTGACGTGTCACAGGACAGACGCATAATAACCAGTCACAGGAAACAAAAGAACCTCTCACAAGATTGACCTAAATGAACTTGTCACAGGACTAACCCAAAAAACCTGTCACAGAACTGACGCGGAAGAACCTGACGAAAAAGAACTTTTCAAAGTATGCAAAAACATTTATTTTTGTCAAAATATGCAACTATGAAATGATGTCATTTTCTTCTAAGTTTGATGATTCGGATAAATTGTTAGTCCACATTAGTAGCTCTGTTCCACGTACTTTACCGCGGTTTCCCAATTTTACCAGAAAGCGTTTCTATCGTCAAAATTGTGTGTAAAATGTTGTTGTTTCGGGTAAATTGGGTTCGAACAGACCTATTTTTGGATACTCGCTTTAAATTTCAGTTTTGGTATGCGCAATATATTTTTACCAGGAATTAAATTCTACAAATCTTATTTGTTTTAGTTCAGTCAAATGCCTGATTTTTATGAAGTTTTAAAATTATTTATATTTGGTTATTTATTGCAGACAGAAAATGAAAACAGAATTTCCTAAAAGTTACCTCAATTTGTGAACTTGATTTTAGAAGTTCAATTCATGCAATTTTTAAAGCAATTGAATTTTTACTTTTTCGATGTTTATTGGGTAGTTCAAAAGTAAAATAAAAAAAAATGCTATAATAGGAATTTTTAACGGACGTTATTTCCAAGAGTAAAAAAGCTTTTTAAAAAATTCAAAAAAGCATTTTAAAGAAAAATACAATTCGGGGTATTTCGATAAAAAAAATCTATGGTTTTCACAGACGCCAGAATTGGATTTAGTTCACAGTTTGTCTTTAGAAAAGTATAGTTTAGTCCCCGCGTCAGATATTTTTTGGTACTTAAGTTTCCTGAAATACTAACATGTTCTCACCAGTGCGCCCCCTGTACATAATACAAGAGTTCCGCAACAGTTGTATAACAATCTGGTAAATGACTTGATTACTAAGCGCCTACTCAACACGTTAAGTATTAATCCAATAACTTAATAATTAACCATATAATGGTTCGATCAAAATTGTTTTGATCGTTTAATCGATCCCCGAATAATCGAAAACTCTAATATTTGTACCACTTGAATGTCCTAGTTCAGTCTCATATGCACCTGTCACGGGACAGGTACATTCAGACGGGTGCTCTTTTCACAAGTCACAGGACTGGTACTTTTGAGAACAGTCTTGTTTTCAGCGGACATGTCACAAGACAAATCCCAGGACATGTCCCTGAACTTTGTTTTTTATGAGAGCTCAGTAACCTATCCTAGGATTTGTCTTATAACATGTCACAAGGGGACAATTTCCCCCTCCTATGACAACGCCATGTAAAAGTGACCAGTCTATTTCATATAAAGGGGCCAGTTCGGTGACAGTTTGTTAAAATTTCCCGTGGGATAGTGTAGTAGTGGGATTCTTTAACTTTTCAACGACAAAATTCGATAGTTAAGTTGTCAGTTTAACAATTTAACTACAATTTAACTACCGAATTTTGTCGATAAAAAGTTACCGAATCAGATATATTTACTTGGCTTTAAATCAAGTTGAAAGTTCATTATTAAGTCTGTTCGGGTACTCAACATTGGGATCTCGCGGGATCCCAATTTTACCAAAACGCGTTTTCTTACTGCACAATTGGGTAAATGAGAGCTGTCATGAGAGAGTAATATTTTTGTTCTTCTTGCCCAAAGAAGCCCAAACTTTTTTTTCGTGTAAGTTTGGGTAAATTTTTTTTATCAGCTGTTATATTATCTGTTGGACTCAACTAGTTCAATTGAACTATTCACTTATTTGAACCAAAGACCTAGTTCACAACTAATAGCTCTTTTAGTTCAATCGCTCATTTTATTCATTCAGAAAAATATGTGTATCATTTACAAAAATTAGCGTAAAAGTTGCAACTCCATAAAATTACCGACAATTTTTTGAAGACGCTTATTAAATGTGTTAAAGAGATAAATATGTAAATAAATCGAACCTTTTGTTTAATATTAAATTTTTTTCTAGATTTAATAAACTATGTATTCCTTTTTGTATATAAAAATGCCTGAGAAGCAAATTTTTTTAAAATTTTTTATTTAAAAAGCGGTTTAACTAGAAAAGCTATCTAGATTTTTACAACAAATTGAAGAAGAACTAGAAAGAGCGCTCACCAAATCGAACTATAATGCACAAATCTATTGACGTTTGTTTTTCGGGCTTCAAATATGGTTTTTCGCGTTCGTTTACTTTTGGGCATTTTTGTCACTTCGTGAGAGTATTTCTTGTTAGCTCTCATTTTACCGAACTTTACCCAAAAAGTAAAGAAACACACCTATTATTAAACTACACAAAGTTTTAAATATCACTTGCGATACGAAAACGATAGATTTTTTTGTCTTAAAATGTACTTTTCCCAACGACATCGATTCTAAAATCGATTTTCTAAGAAACTATATGTCTGTTCCCGTACTTTACCGAAGTTACCCAAACTAGCCCAAAGCCGTTCCCGTACTCAAAATTACGTGTAAATTGTTGTTTTTTGGGCTGTTTTGGGTTCCCGCGGGGGGTACCCGCGGTAACGTACAGGAACACACATTATGATAAGTAGTATTTCAGTTTTGTTGTTTCAAGTGAAAATAACATTCCTTTGTAGAAGAAATGAAAATTTTAAATACATTCGAAGGTCCTTAAAAAACAAACAACATAAAATACTGAGAATTCTTTACATTAATTTTTTTTTTATAAAAAAACTGTATGTAAGTAAAAATTTTGTGGTTCATTTTATTAACAGTAAAAATAGGATAGAAAATGTAAGTTGAATTTAATGAAATGTTACTGGTCCTGTTTTCAAGTGAAATTTCATTTATTTCGGTCTTTACATACAAAATATTTTAAGTGTGGAGCTTCATGCAGTTCAAAAGTTTATTTAAAAATTAACTTTTTTTTTAAATGTTCATAGCGAAACTGTTTTCTATATTTGTCATCATAGACGTGATGCTATAAACAAAAGCACACCCTTTTTCTTTGCCAAAATCTAAAAAACCTATAATAATTCTGATATGAACTTTAATAACATTTCTATTAAACAAAACGATAAGAAAATCTTAATTCAATACATCTTTGTTTGTAACCATAAAAACATATTAGAAAACTATCATTAGATATAGGAATGAATTCTCAAAACCACACATACGAGCAGAGCTTTGAAGAATTAATTCCTTTTTGAATGAATTCACTACCAATCGAATTCAATTTTCTCTAGAATTGAATGAATTCCTTTTCTTAAGTAATTCACTGAATTCATTCAACTGAATGTGTTCATCAAACAACAAATTCAAAGAATTAATTCAATTGCAATAGTTCTTTTTATTAAATCAAATCAATTAATTCACCGGTGAACGCGTTCAATTCTATAAATAGAACGGAAAAAAGTGAATTAATTCCTTACTGAATTAATTCACCACTGAATTCATTCAATTTCATTTTCATTCAGTGAATTTAAAAAAAAAAATTACATTCAGTGAATTAAAAAAAAAAATAAGTTCACTGAATTGAAAAAAAATAAAATAAGTTCACTGAATTAAAAAAAAATAAAATAAGTTCACTGAATTCAAAGCCTGTTTTCTGCCGTTCAGTAGAAGAAAACAATAATGTACAAATAAAAGTTTTAAATAAGCAATTTTACAGCGTGTGCTAGTAACAAATTACAAACCGGATGCTGTTTATCAACCTACATGATTCAAAAATAAAGCCTTTTACTATTAAAAATAAAAACTTTACAGATATACATAGATAAATTTTGAAAAAAAATATAACTATATAACTAGTTTGAAAAATTAATAGTTATATTTTTTTCAAAATTTATCTATATCTGTAAAGTTTTTATTTTGAATTCAGTGAACTTATTTTATTTTTTTTTAATTCAGTGAACTTATTTTATTTCTTTTCAATTCAGTGAACTTATTATTTTTTTTTTAATTCACTGAATGAAAATGAAATTGAATGAATTCAGTGGTGAATTAATTCAGTAAGGAATTAATTCACTTTTTTTCCGTTCGATTTATAAAATTGAACGCGTTCACCGGTGAATTAATTCATTTGATTTAATAAAAAGAACTATTGCAATTGAATTAATTCGTAACAAAATAAATCGAACGAAAGCAAATATGAATTAATTCCATTCCATATATGGTGCTTAGTGAATTAATTCATCGAATTTTTAATTCAGAATTGAAAAATTGAATTAAGGAATTAATTCTTCAAAGCTCTGCATACGAGTATGTCTGTATGTGACACCCTCCACTCGTGTGTCATGCCTCGTGTTGGCAGCTAATAAAAATTATTGAACAGTATTAGAAACCAAGTGTAACCAATGGAAGAAAATGAAAATCCATAAAGTAAAACATATGAATATTACAACAAAGAATATATCCTTTAGGCAAAACAGCCAAAAAGGACAACTTATAGGAGTTTATAACATCCTAAAGCCAAAAAACGCAAGGAAAAAACGATTGTGCTGATAACATCATTTTCAAAAACAAAGAGGACTGGGAAAACAAGGAATAAGAGAAGATTGTTGTTCTTTGTAAAGTTTGTTATCAGTTCCTAAAAATATATAGCTTTTGTTTTATTACACTTGTTTTTGTCAAGTTGTTTTCATTATTATTGTGGTAGATATTATTACTGGTATTTATGGATGGTGTGGGAGGGGGGCATATACTGACGCCAACCATTTCACATCACACTCCCTTAGACATTTTAAGGCATGATTTGTATGTCCTCTACTCGCGAGTGTCATAATCAGTATTATGCTTATGGATGTAGCCTGCCAGGCATCCATTTGTTACTTCTCGTTTTTTCCAAAAACAATCTTATCTTAAACACAATTTAAATGTATTTTCATACTCTAGCTGGAAATGAAAATGTTTCAATTTATCATCGATGTAGAATTTTTATGACATCCTTCTTTTCATTTTCCATTTGTATCAAAAGACAATAACTGAAATATAATAAAAAATTTGTGTATTTTTTTGATGGCTTACAAAACATCAGATTTGTAGTATTTGAAGATTTTATTAGTCTTCATTGTAAAAACATGCTTTTGTAAAATGGAAACAAACATTTTCATTAATGAAAATCTTCTATTCGCCAGCATTATTAGATATAAATGAAATGGAAAATGAAAATATTTCAACCCTAATATAACCCTAAAAAATACTACTTACAATAACAATTTACACTTTACAAACAACCCCTATTTCGGGTTTAAATACTTTTGTAAACAAAGAAAAACCAGTTCAAAGGTATAAATAGTTTTAAAATTATTCTAGGATTATAATTTTTACATTGAAAAAAGTTTAAATAGTTTATGAAAATGGAAATAACCAAAAACAATCAAATATGACAAAGGGAGAGACCGAAGAAAGCTTGGGTGAAGTGCTTGAGTTCATTTTTCAATTTATTCAAAAAGGCAAATAAATGGTGCTAGACAGAATTGCCAGATATATTGAAAATACAACTCTGGATAGCTCAAATCATTTTACCGTAGATTTTAGTTGATCTGAAAATTGTTACAATGAGTGTTATATTTTTCGGTTTAAGATCAAATATGACAAATTCCAAATAGAATTCACAATTTATTTTACAACAAATAGAGAAAAAACTTAAGGAATTAAACTTGATTTCAACTTCAATTCCAGTGAAATTCTTTATAAGGATGTGTTTCATTAGAGTAAATTTCGACTCATAAAATAAGAACTCAAATTTTGCTGCCTGGGTTTTATTTTCCTTATACAACCAGAATTTACATTTTAATTTCAGAGGAGGCTAGAAAGAAACTCAAAATCATTTTTAACTAAATTTTACTTAAAAATTTTAAAAATAAAAAGTTTTCTCAGGATATTCTGATTTTTTAGTTTTTTTACGGATTTTCAAGTTAAAAACATGCACAGACAAAACATATTCATTGGGACAGCCGAATTTCTGCCAATTGAATCGCTTGGTTGCAACAACTAAATTATTTGGAAATTTTGTTGTTTTAACCGAATTTCTGTTGTCATAAACAAATATATCGGTGGCTCCAATCTAACCATTCAGTTGGCAAATAATTCGGTTGTCCCAATGAATCCTTTTTCTCTGACTGGCTGGTTTGGTGTTTTTTTTTTAATTCCCGGAAATTATGATCAAAAATCTTGGGAACCCGAAAAATTCCAGAGAATTGCGTCCCGGTAACTGGTGGGTTAAAACCCAAAGGCACATGTCAAAAATATCGTTAATTTCGTAAATTTCGCACTAAAGCTAAAAGAAGATTATTTATACCTCCCCGATTAAGTTTTTTTATACATTTCTCTATCAATTTATTTAATTTTTACTTTACCAAAATATGAATTGTCATTAATCAACAAGAATGTTAACAATAGAATACAAAAATTCAATGTCAAGAGGATTTACCAAAAATTGACAAACGGATGGAAGTTGTTGTTGCTGTTATGTCTCGTTCGGTTTCAGTCACTATTCGAGTAAGTTTAAATTGGCAACAACAATTGACACAAAACATCAAGTGATTAATGACTATCAACATACAAAAAGTCAAAGTTATACAGGCTATGATGCCTGCTACTCAAATTAAGGTCTGTACCCCACCCCATTAACCCTCTATCGTCTAAATAATAGTACGGAAATCAGAGGTTGTCTACTCAATTGAGTTGCAACAATAATAGGCAAAACAAATAAAAAAAATGAATGATTTAATTTGATATATTTGTTAAATATATCAAATATTACAGAAAGTAAAACCATCAAACAAACATAGAAAATAAAACTTTTCGATAGCAGCTGAGCTCAAAAGTATTTTGGAATTTTCGAGCTTTAGTGCGTGATTGTTTTAAAATCATTTTCATCATTTTGAGTTAGCAAGTGAAATTTAAGAAAATTCTTCTTAAATCGTTATTGTTACATAAGTATTCTAATAATTTTTAGTTACTCTTCTTACATCCTTAGTTATTTTTGGTATCCTTTCCTTAAACGTTTAGTTAAATTGTCATAAATGCTTACATATTTTGCTTTGACAAAATTCCTTCTACTTCCTAACTGCTATTAATTAAATAAATTACTGAAATTTCACCTCTTCTTCCTTTATATCCCTTGTTTGCTCTACTCCTGATTGTTTCTGTGATTTAATTACAAAACGCATATTTGTCATTGAAATTTCTCAAAAAAACATACAACATTTAAGTAAACGGTGGCAATTAGCAACTTGAGTATACACGAGGAATGCTTTTGATAAAGCCTTTACCTAAAGCACCTTGTTATTCTTGTGTGTTACATATTTTGTAATATGATTCCTTTTGTAATGCGTCAAAAATCCTTGTTGTCTTTCTTTAGCTTAGTAGATACATAGATGTATAATATACAATATCTGCTTTCTCTTTTGAAGTGGTTTTTTGGAATAATTTCATAAAGTTTTAATGTTTTTAATATTTTGAATACTTCCTAAATTCTAACAATAAATACGGGGAATTAAATAACAATAAATTAGAGACGATAGCTGAATGAAATATTTAAACTTGATCTTGCAGGAATTTTAAATCGGATTTGGATGAAATTTCGATTTGTAAAATAGGGAACATAAAACAATTGACATGTGTACCTTTTTAGCTGCCAAATTTCACCTTTAAGGGTTAGAAAGTGGGATAAAATTGATCCAGTTTTTAATTTTATGGATATTTTTTTCACGTTTGCTTTAAGAAAATATTTAAAAATTGGGTATCAAAACGAAAAAGTTTCAAAAAGCTTTAGATGAATTTTTAAACTCTAACGGTGGGTCTCATACTTCAGATTTAAACTTTAGTTAATGTTAACCCAAAAATTTGTTATGGTTTTGTATACCTTTTTTTTGACATATTCTTTTGTTTATAATTAAATTAAAGTTATAGCTACAGTATGAGACCCACCGTAACTATCTATTTTGGCCGATATGTTCAATACCGAATGTTTCTAAATTTTGTCTAGTCTATCACATATCCAAATTTGATCAAAATCTGAATGAAATCTCCATCAACTCTCTTTGTTGTCAAAATTACGATTTCAGCGAAAGTGCTATAGTGTCTCGTTATTAGATAGAAGAGACAAAACTAATTAATCCTTATTTTTTCTTATCGGTCAAATAACAAATAGCAGATTAATGTAAATCTGTCGAATATTTTCTCTGCATGCCTAAGATTAGCATACACCCCCAAGTTATGGCAGGGGACAAAAGTTGTCTTCTTACCAAAATCTTATCGACCGATAAGCCCGACATAATATTCATCGCAAGCCATGAAGCGAACGATGGATGACATTTTTAAGGACCAAATTTCTTGGGAGCTGCCTATTATATGATTCAAGCAACACGCGTTCTTAAAGGGACGTTAAGTGGAAACTTCCCTTCATGATGTGGATTTACCACGTTGGGAGATCATTTCACCTACATCTGGCTGTATTAATTGATATAGAGGAATCAATTTATAATAGCTCGACAGAAACAATAATCCGATCCCAAGACCAGTTTGCACTTGTAGACTGGATCGGGCACATACTAGAGAGCCGATGGATTAACTGCCAAATTCACTACTCCTATGGGTGATCACCATAAACAGTCTCCAAAGGTTATTAGCTAATGAGGGTTTCCAACCTGTCCCCTAGGCACACGATACACTTAAAAATAAATTTCACTTGAAAACAGGAGCACTAACATTTCATTAAATTCAACTTACATTTACTTTTGTTTTTGAATGTGAATGTGGTTCATTTTTTAAGAAAACAAAGTGACTGAATAAAATGAATGTTACGAATACACAGTATTTTATGTTATTTGCTTTTGTAATGACTAAGAATGTAGTTAAAATTTACATTTCTTCTACAAATGAATGTAATGAAATACTGTTTGAATAACTAACGAATTCTGACTGCAGAAGTTCCCTGAGTGTAGTCGACTTAGTAGTAGTGCTTCAGAAGCACTTGAATTGTCATACATTTGTGCATAAAGTGAATCCGGGCAAAACTGAGATATGCCTTTTCACTAGCAAGACTAGTATCATTAGTTATGAGGAGCCCCGTTTTCCAGGCAAAACTATTAGTATCTCCGTTTCGGATATGAAATTATACTTGAAATAACACTTTGAGAGCGGGATCACTAAGACCCACTGAGCGTAAGCTTCAGGTAAAAGTTCTGTAATGATAACCGAATTTTTCGGTTATGCCAACAGAAAACCAATAAACGCAAGGGTAATTTGACTGTGTCGACAGAATTTCGGAAGCCTCAATAACATTTTGGTGGTCACAACTAAAAAAATCGGTAGCTGGAACCGAATATTTTCAGGTGGATATCAGGGCAAGCACGGTATTCATCAAGTATATGAATATAGAAGGGATTACCGGAAATACTATAAGGATCTTTGAACATTGTCAGGCGGCTGTCCAAGCAATCTCTTCCAACTAGCAATCTCTTCAAGGGGGGCATTGTAACATCGCAAGGAACTAGAAGGCTAACGAATTGGCCAGGAAAGGTTTTCTCTGAGAGCAGTCAACTTGGAGAACACGTAAAATTTTTAGTCGTTTAGGGCTGAACTACCTTCATGGATTCTGATTGCTCATAGAACTATATGGGACACCGTGGGAGGAGGTGAGACAACCATGATTCTATGAGGAGGCCCAGATAGAGAAGAAACTAAGGGACTTTTAAAATTCAGCAAAAAGCAAATTGGTAAGTTATGTTAATACGTATTTTTACTGGGCATTCAACTCCGAATTGGTCTCAGTAACTTTTAGGGCCTGCGAGGATGATGAAGAAACCTTAGAAAACTATATTTATGGTTGTCCAGCCTTTGTAAGGACTAGGGTTTAACATTTATCTGGTAACTTTGGGTAACCCCAGGAGAATGGGCTACGGCAGACTGATGAATTTCGTCAACAGAGAGGAGTTCCGGGAGCAGATGGGGACGGGAACCACCGCGATATGAAAGCACACAACAAGCCGACTTCTGGGATTTTTGAATATGAGTTGGTTGTGAAGAATATCTTCACTTCTAATTCCGTGGAGTAATTTCACTCCTTTTTTCTTTATATTCGTGCTAGTTGGAGTTTTTGGTGATTTTTTATATCAAGTATATCAATTAAATAGGAACTCTGGATCTAGATATATACAATATGGGTATCAGAATTCGTTGTTTTTTACAAAAAGGACTAATAACATTTGGTTTCTAAAAATCATATTAAAATGTATTGGTCGCGGTGCGTAGTGCCTTCTTATCTAATCTAGCAAGAAGATTGTTTGGAATGGTCCTATCGACACTGAAGAAACCTAATGTTCCGCACACCTCATTGCAATAATATCTATACGACCAATGTAAACTAGGGTGCTGTAAAATTTTTTCTTTGAGTTATTGACCGGGCTACTCACTGGAAATATTTATTTGGGTATAAAACTACGTCCCTACAAATTTAGGGTCCTCGGCTAGCGGGAAGACGTGCCGCATCGGCCCTCAAGTTTGGCACGCGGATTACAAGAGGAAAATATGAATTTTTGTACATTTTCTCAAAAACATTGACATTTTAACACTAATTCGCATTAAAACCGTTAAAGAATCGTGATTATGTATGAATTGTCTTTGTAATAAAGCAATAAAAACTTAAATCGGTAAAGAGCCGAGTTATAACAATTTTTCCAGGTAACTAATGTGTCGCAGACCACTTAATCAAGAAATTCGGGTCTAAATTTTAAAATTTATTAAAATAATCTATTACACTGATAGAATTTTGTACATAGTATTAACGAATTTGTTCATTAATCCAAAGATTTTTTTATTGGAAAGTCCCTAAAGAACGAGTTCATTAAATCAATGAAACGTATTCATTAAATGAAAAATAATTAAAAAAAAATATTTTTTTTCTTTTATGTTAATTTTTTTATTTATTATTTTTAATTCGAATTTTTACATGTATTTATTATTTCTTTTTTGTGTTGTCACGTTTTTGACATCTCTCTGAACTCGACTTGAACCTGAAATCACCAGAATGTAAACACTACCCCGTTCAGTGTTGCCAACAAATTTTCAAAATAAATGACTAGACCCAAAAATCGCTAGAAAATCACTAGATTTTTATCAGTGCAAGAATGTAGCGATTTTATCGCTAGATTGTTGAAAAATCGTACTGAAAGGAGCTTTTTACTCAAAAATTTCTTTAATATGTTCATAAGAAGTGTTATAAACTTGTAAATAATAAAAAATTTTACGATTAAGCTGCAAATAATGAATCCCGATTTTTATTGAATTAATATTAATATTGAAAATAATCAAAAGAGTGCATTCTACGGTGAAAAACTACATACCCATATTTTATCGAAATGTGTATTTTTTATCAAGTTTTTTACTAAAATCATTTAAGAAGTTGTTTTTTTATAATAAAAAAATATCAATATGCGAATTTTATAATATTTTTCAACATAAAACTGGTTTTTAAAAATTATATTACGGCTGATAAAAAATCGCTAGATTTTTGGCTAATAGCTACAAGACAATTTTTACCGCTAGGGGCGAAATAAAATCGCTAGATCTGACGCCGTTATGGCAACACTGACCTCGTTACCGATTGATCTAAATAGCCAGAACAAAATGATGTGATTATTTTTGCTTTTATTTTTAAATAATTTCAGTATGCGACGCTAGCGTTCATTACTGGAACATATATTTATTTCAGTAATTAGCAAATTTAAAACCCTTATAAAATTATAGCATACTAGCATAGCATAGCATACTATAGCATAATGAAAAAATTCATTAAATTAATGAATTTTTGATCATTAATTTAATTTAATGAATCAGTGTACAGAAACATTTTTTTATTCTATAAGTTCCAAGTATTTTTTTATATTTTGTTTTTCTAACTCGTTTTAAATTAGTGCCAAAAAGGTCTGAATTTTTAAACACTGTTTTCAAATCTAAAGTTTTTAATTTTTTTAAAAGAAATTTTATAACATCAACTATTGGAGTTTAAGGTTTTAGTAAGAACATATTAGAGTTTAAAAATTACAAAAATTGTACTAATTCCTTTTTTCATTTGGCTAGGGCAGAGATTTTATTTCAGCGGATTTCGAGAAAACAGCGATTTATTGCGCTTATTTAGATTGTAGGCACATTTTTTTTCGTTCTTTTAGTTCCACATGATTTTGGCCGGTATATAACAACTAGGGTATTCAATTAATCGACATTTTAATTTAATCGATTAATCGTTCAAATAATTATTCGTGTTTTTTTCTTTACCGATTAATCGAATAAAATTTTAAAATTAAACGATTAATCGAAAAAATGTTAAGTAAAATAATATACACACATTTGTTGTATGTTTAATAATTTTATTTAAAAAAAAAGAACAAAAGCAGTTTTGAAAACTCTTCTAAAATTCATAAAAATAAAAAAAAAATTCTGTCCCCTCTGTAATATATTAAAATTTTATCCAAATCGGGGAGAACCATACCGCAGACCTTTCTTTAAATTTAGCTTTTTATAAAAATTAGCCAGACGTTCATATATTATACATAGCGCTCTATAATATCTTCAATGAGAAGAAGAATAGATCAACTCGTAGATTAATTTGTAACTATTTCGTATGTATTCAACTCATAAAACACATAAATGTAGAGAGACATTCTGTTGAGAATTGATTTTCCCTCCACGTTTACGTCCCTCCATCCCTTTATTTGATTTTAGCAACTATTTCGCAGGGAATTTAAAAAAACCTTGTGATTAATTTTGACATCAAACATTATTTAGAACTCATAAATACTAATTGTGACTATAATCTTGTTAACAACTTATTTGTAAATTACTTTGTTTTTTACCTTTCAAATAATAAACACATACATACACAACACAACATATGTTTATTTGTCTTTTAATTTACAATTTATTAATTCGAATCCTATCGCTTGGGCTAATATCCTTTGCTAAAGGATATTATGAATGCCGAGTGCTCACTACTTTGGAAGATGACAAAGCAAACTGTTGATATTTTTGTTTTTTCTTAGATATTTAAGATGTTTTTCACAATTTGTTAAATAAGTTTTAATAAAATACCATATTTACTTTAATAAAAATATATATTTTTGAAACATTTTATTAATTTTTTACCAATTTCGATTAATCGATCAATCGTATTAAATTATTCGAATTATTCGTTATTCGAAATATGTCCATTTTAAATTATTTGAACAATTTTTGAGCAAAATGTTCGATTAATCGAATAACGATTAATCGACTGAATACCCTAATAACAACACAAGAAAAAATACTTTAATCCTGAAAATTACGGCAAAATAGGAAATTTTTAGGAGATTTTATTTTTTTTAACATCGCATGTGAAAATCGAAATATATATGAACATACATGATCATAGTATATGATCATGCATGGGTATACATGATCATATACGTCCATACATAGTTCAATGTGTGACCATACATCATCTCATATATTTCCATATATCTTCGGATCCGAAATTTGAGGCTATATGACCGTACATGTTCATATATGACCATATATGCTCACATATGATACATGTATGTTCATATATGATCATATATGACCATATACCTCCATATACCCTCAAATTTCGGATCCGAATATATATGGAAATATATGAGATGATGTATGGTGATACATTGAACTATGTATGGACGTATATGATCATGTATACCCATGCATGATCATATACTAGTGAATGTATGATTATGTATGTTCATATATATTTCGATTTTCACATGGGATATTAATATTACAGATATTTGTGAGCGGATATTGATGAAACTTCTTGATATTATTTTTCTAGGTCTAAAAATAATATTCTTACTTTAATTTTAGAAAATTAACTCTTAAGTGCTGTTGGGGGTGTGTTGATCCTATAATGAAAATAGACTATAATCGAAATATATATGAACATACATGATCATAGTGTATGATCATGCATGGGTATACATGATCATATACGTCCATACATAGTTCAATGTGTGACCATACATCATCTCATATATTTCCATATATCTTCGGATCCGAAATTTGAGGCTATATGACTGTACATGTTCATATATGACCATATATGCTCACATATGATACATGTATGTTCATATATGATCATATATGACCATATACCTCCATATACCCTCAAATTTCGGATCCGAATATATATGGAAATATATGAGATGATCTCATATATTTCCATATATCTTTGGATCCGAAATTTGAGGGTATATAACCGTACATGTTCATATATGACCATATATGCTCACATATGATTCATGTATGCTCATATATGATCATATATGGCCATATACCTCGATATACCCTCAAATTTCGGATCCGAAGATATATGGAAATATATGAGATCATGTATGGTCATACATTGAACTATGCACTGACGTATATGATCATGTATGCCTATGCATGATCATATACTAGTCAATGTATGATCATTTATGGTCATATATATTTCGATTTTCACATGGGTATTTTTAATTAATTAAAAATAATAGAACAAGTACAACCTCGAAACTTCAATTGCGATGTGCTACCTCTAAACAAAACTTTTTTGGTGATTTTTTTGATCAGACCACATTTTTTTTGAAAGTGGCATATTTGTAGGGTTGTGGAGCGTGAAAATTCCAACTTTTTTTTTTTTTGGACCACTCTAATGGTCATACATTGAACTATGTATGGACGTATATGATCATGTATACCCATGCATGATCATATACTAGTGAATGTATGATCATGTATGTTCATATATGTTTCGATTTTCACATGGGATATTAATATTACAGATATTTGTGAGCGGATATTGATGAAACTTCCTGATATTATTTTTCTAGGTCTAAAATTAATTTTAGAAAATTAACTCTTAAGTGCTGTTGGGGCTGTGTTGATCCTATAATGAAAATAAACTAATATTTTTTCAGTGCTGCATATAGTCCCCAACAGTACTTAAGGGCTAATTTTCTGAAGTTAACTTAAGAATACTATTTTTATACCAAAATAATATCAAGAAGTTCCATCAATATCCGCGCAAGAATATCAATTTTAACCCTCTAACCGGGGAAATGCAATGAAATTTATACCATGTGTTCCTCACGAAAAATAAAAGATAGTTTAAGGGCGTATCTCGAAAACTAGGGCATAAAAATTATTAGGTTTAGGCACAAATTACTTCTCTTTCCAAGATGTAATTCCAATAAAAATATTACATTTTTTGTGCTGTTACTTAAGAGGATGTAGCGATTTTCGTTTTTCGAAAAACCCGAAATTGAGCGAAAACGCACCAAAACTTCAATTTATATTATTCAAACTTATAAACTTTGCTACCTATACCAAATATTATCATTTTACCAAATTTCAGAAAAATCCGTCCATTCGTTTTGAAGTTAAGGCGATGTCCTTTAAAGGTATGCTTATGGAATCCTGTGCGTCCTTGGACCAAAATAAGGAACTTTTTGAATAGCTTAAGCTCCAATCTTACTTCATGATCACTATCAATTGTTTTATTCAATTTAAATATGTTTTTAAGATTTTTGAAAATCTTGGTTGTTTTAAAATATTTAGTTTTTGAAATTTTACGAAATTTTATCTTTGACACTTTCTCGCTTCCAAACCGTGCATTGTATACAAAAAAATTCTTCAAAAAAAATTTAATAAATTGTGTTTTCTGTTGAAAAAGCATAATTTCTTATTATAAAATACTCCTTTGGCGCATTTCTGGTCAATTTAATATACCCCGCCTGGAGGCGGGCTTGCCGGTTAGAGGGTTAATATGTTAACTTTTTTGAACTTGTCACATTTGTTTTGTATATAAAACGGAGATGCTAGTTTTGTGTTCATATATTGTTATATTTTTTTCTATGTCCTCAGAAAAGGAGTGGCCAAGTTTCAAATGTCAACACCCATTTTTTTTAATGCAGTGAAACATGACTTGGATGAACCATAAAAAACAGAAGAAAAAAAGTTAAAAACACAAACAAAATACTATGAATAAAGGAGAAAGAGCATAGAGTTCATTTTTTCTTCAGCGCAATTCCACGAATCCATTTGCTTGAAATAGTTGGTGACAAAGTTTCAATGTACAGTACATATTTTCAGTTCTTTGTTCCTTTTTCTTATTTTATAGTTATCAGATGCAGACATAACTAGAAATTACAATTCTATGTGCCACAAACAGATAAAAGTTAACAAATATGACAATTTGTTTCAGTTAAGTTTAAATAAAACTCTATTATTAATTACAGCAAGACAATGAAGAGCATACTAATTTTTAAGTAATCTGTCAAAATCCTCGAAATGGAATGAAATCAGTCTTCTTAACTAAATAAATTTATTACAAACTTCTAATTGCCTTGAATTAAAGTTAATCTCATCATGTTGTAGGAAAAAATCACAACGAAAAATTTTAAACGTTTATCAGAACGTTCAGCTAAACGTACTAACACAGAGTATATTCGTTTAAAATAGAAACTTTTAATCCATGGTAATTATTCTCGCATTTGTTATGTTTATCATTTTGTTTAAGAGACTTAATGCAGCATTCTTTGATGCTGTTCATATTTGTAACTGTCAGATTGGTAACATTTTGTTGCCTGCCTAATTCCCCCTTCCCACTTCTCCCCCTCCTTCTTGTGTTTTTGGTATACACGTATAGTATTGTAACATTTGCTAAATTCTCAAAGTTTTTCATTTGCTGTTGTTTTTGTTAAACTTTCTCTAATCGTGGTTAATCTCAAAACAAACGTTTTGCAATTTATTTTCCGAGCTACACCCCACTCCACGACGCCTTTCTAAAATAGTCTCCTTCTTTTTTTCTATCGAGTTTTGTAGTATGTTGGAGTTAACTAATGACTTAATTTTTATCAGCCGTAGGGGTTTTATATTAACCGTTTGCTTGTTTGTTTTGGTAAACTTCCCGCATATTATCGCTCTTTTCTTCTTCAATTTTGATGAGGTTTTATTTGTTTTTCTTTTGCCTTTATTATTTACTGGACGCTGTAACGAGGTTAGTTTGGAAATTTTGACATATTCTATTAGACTTATGGATGTCGTACTTTCAAAGATTCAAGAACTGGATTCAATAGGAACAAGATATAATGCATATTAGGGTGGCAATGAAATATATGGAGAAACATTTTTTCTGAATTTTAAAACTCACATGGTAAAAATTTGGCCCAAATTGGATAACTATAATCTGTGTACAGTTTTGCAACAAATAAAATATACTTGAATTATGTTTTATGACACATCTTTTTTTTACTAATATTTAGTAGCTGAGCACGAATTCAAATAGCTCAAACAATTTTCGAGTTATCGTAAAAATTTCGCTTCAAATTGAGATTTTTTCTAAATTCGGCCAAATTTAACAACAAAAATCAGGATATATCCATAACGAACGATTTTAAACGAGGTAACTTGTGACATTCATAAGACTATTTTTAAAACTGAAAGTCAGAACTTTCCATATATCAACACTTAAATTAAAAAATTCAACTTTTACATATACATATATGGGCACTAAGTGTAAACATGGACCGATTTTAACTAAAATGAGTAGTCTTCGTTCCTGGGCCGATGTACATCGGTGTAACAAATTTAATCAAAGTATCTTAAATTTGTGAACTGTAGCGTTCGCTCAAGAATACATGGGCGCTGTGGTCTAATGGTCAGCGCGTTAGACTGTTACACATAAGGTTGCGGGTTCGATCCCCAGCCAAGGCAACATCAATTTATGAAAAATAATAATATATATGAGTTTCTTCTATCCCACCAAAGTAAAATAATATAACAGGGCTATTAACTAAAAAGCTTCAACAAAGTTCGCCAACTCTTCATTAGGTGGCGCGCAGCAACTGTTCTAAAATTCAGCATCTCGCGCAATTACAGTGTTGCCATATTTGAAGCCACTCATCTTTCATCACTTTTTACTTCTTCTCTATCCCCTTTCCAAAGAAAGCAACACGTTAATTAATAGGAAGAATTTTCCTTTGTAAGGGCACTAGGTTTAAACATGGACCGATTTTAAACATAATCAATAGGATTGTCACATGGGCCCAAGGACAAAGCCTATTGTTTCTAGATAGAATCGGTAAATATTTGGACCTATAAAAATGTCTTACCGTTTTTATAACTTTTGATCATTTTATATCAAAATTTTGAAACAAGTCCATTTCAACCCATTCGGATTTCGAAAACTAATATTAATTGGCTTTCAACCAGATTGGTAAAGTCGACATGCGCGACTTTTTTATTAGACATTTCATAATTAAATAAAAACACCATCAGCGAATTCAATAACAAAATAAGTGCAAATTTTAAAATATTTTAAATATAAAAATTTTGAAAATGTTTCATTGTTTTAATGAATTAAGTATTTTTATAAAATCTATTAAAGGCTTCATTAAAAATATGAAGAGATTATTATGCAAAGGAAAAATGATTGCCAAAAATAATTTCAATTAAAATTTAGTTTGATTTCAAATTCATTTTCAATTACAATTTTAATCAAATCAACAAAATTTTTAATTCAAAATGAGTGTGGTGTCGAAAAAATATTTAGTTTACCATAAGTGCAATACTATTGATAACATATTTGAAAAAAAAGCTTAATAGACCGTACCACCTTACAAGCAAAAAAAAAAACGTGCGCGCGGTACACCTTCGAATATAAATTATTTTTGAAAGGCAATTTCGAATTTTTTTTGCCGAACGTAGGAGTCGCCTTTTTAAATTTTTAGGTAGAGCTTCGGCATTTACAGTCGGATTTTAAAGTGTGATATATCGTGTTTTTTTTGCCTCGAGCAGACCAGTGTTTTGTTATAAGAAAAAAATCAATGACAAAAAGTTTTAAAAGGCAACCCTTACGTTCGGTAACACAAAAAAAATATAAAAATTTTCTGCTGCAATTATCGAAAAATTTCCTTAGCAAAAGTTTTGTGATTTTTTGCAAGATTTAATTTTCTGACATTAGGGTTGTACATTAGGATTGTAGCAACTGAGATCTGGTGGGTAGATACTAGAACTGGATACTTGAGGTCAATGGCCCTTGGAGCAAATCAATGGTCCCCTCAAAAACATCGATGTATCATACTTTAAGATCGGACTGTAAATGCCAAATATATAACAAAAATGTAAAAAGGCGACCCCTACATTCGGCGAAATAATTTTTTTTTTTTGAAACCTTAAAAAAATAATTTACGGTACGGTCTAATGAAATAATATGCTTTGCATAAAATCATATTTTGTATTATTCATACTTTGATTTTTATTGCAGATATAAACATTACTAAAGTGTATCAAAAATCACTCAAAAACATAAGAAAATTAATAAATATCAAGGTTGGTTACCGTTATCGTTATAATACCGTTATCGCTAAAATACCGTTATCGATACCTCTAAAAAAACTTCCAAATACCGTTATCGTTACCGATACCGTTATTTTTATGGGTAGTTACCGGTATTTTACCGGTATTTAGTATTTTATATAAAAATTAAAATTTTTTTATTTTTTATTTTATAATCTTGGGTGTTTTTTTTACAAAAAATTTATAGACAATAATTTTACTTATTAAAACTACCAGTATTGAATTTATAGCTTAAAATCTGTATTTTCAGTATTTAAAATTAAAAATATGCCATGTTTTTATTTGTTTTTATATGTTTTTAATATAATTTTTAATACCGGTACGTACCGGTATTTCTGTTTCGATAACGGTATACCGTTAACGAAACAGTCTTAAATACCGTTACCTTTACCGTTACCTAAACAAACGAAATCTGATACCGTTACCGTTACCCTTACCGTTATTAGTTTCGGTAACCAAACTTGATAAATATATATTAATAATATTGTTAATATTACGAATTTTAACTGATATAATTAAAACTTTTATTGAAAATTTTTATGATTTTTCATTAAATTTTTAATTGATATGATTAAAACTTTAATTGAAAAATTTAACAATTTTGTTGATTGGCCCGAGTTCAATTAAATTTTTAATTGTATTTACAAATATTTTAATTGGACTCGATTTTAGTTCTTTTTTGTGCACTGATTATAATTTCATGTCTTAATGAAATAATTTTATTAAGTCCAATGCTAAAATAAAAAATATTTATGAAAATATTTCATACAAGAAATGAAATGATTAAACTTTTTTGGCATTGTTAACCCATCTTTGTTGAAGGTAAAATACGTATCAAGTATTAAAGTTTTTGATGAAAAATATAACTTCGAATTTTCCGTTTGACTTTATATTGTTTTTTATATCTAAAGTGTCGCTCATAAAATCAGCCTTGCTCTGAGGAGACAAAAAACGTCCAACAAACGGTGTATGGCCAAACCAAAAGTGGTTAAAAAATTTTTTTTCTGAAAATTTTAAAATAAATTGTGACGCGATATTTTGGTTTTTTAAATAAATGTTTTCCAACTAAAAGAAAAATTCAAAACTTCCCCCCAGGGAGTTGAGCTGGAGCACCACTGAATTCAGCACACGAATGCTCTATGGAGCCATTAAGACAAATCCATTTTGTTTCCTTAAAATTCCAAAAACCGCGATATTATTTACGATTTTAATTAAAAAAAAAAAGAAAAGTATAAATTATTGAGTGCTCAAAAAATGTTTAAATACTGACAAGGAAGACCTTCGTTATGGTTTACTGCAGCTTTGATGTGATTTGGATATATGATAGAGGGTAGAGAAAAAAGTAAGCATTTTTAGTGGCGCAATCGAAAGCCAAACTCTAAACTACGGTTCCCAAATGGGGCTCCGTAGCAGAATTCCAGGGGGTCCGCGAAGAGATCCGACAAAAAACATAAAACAAGTTATTAAAAAAAAACAATTTTTTTTTATAAAATTTTTAAATTATTTAACAAAATATTGATTTGAAAAATGTTTTTTTCCTTATTTATTTTATTTTATTTATTTATTTTTATATTTAGCATACCAATGCAACAAGATTTAATCTTATAACAGCACTGGGGAAATAATGTTAGGTAGGATACATATTGTTACAAGAGTATTTAGTCAAAAATAAAAATGGAAATAATTTTAATTTTATCTTAATCCAATACAATTTATAATAAAATAAAAATAAAGATGAAGCAATAGCGTACAAAATGTTATACATATTTGTTACAATAATATATATATATATATATATATATATATATATATATATAAAAAAGAAACAAAATTAATATCACAATAATTATATAAAAATATTTAAGTTTAAATTTAAAAAGAATATGAAAAATTGTTAAAACAAAAAAGTAGAAATGGTTTTTAGATATATTTCTTACAATAATATTTTAAAATCCTAAAACTTCCTTTCAAGAAAAACGATTAAAAATTTCGCGTTTAAATTGATTTGCATTGCCGGTCGTTTGAATACTATGAGCTAAATGGTTCCAAAGATTAATACTGTTAATAAAGAAATGTTTCCTAGATAGTTTACTACGATATCGAATGCTGAGTCATCCACAAATTACGTATCATTGCAACTGTTCTACCACAGATTGTGTTAACGTGATCTGACCAATCTAGTTTTTTATTAAAGATAACTCCTAGATTTTTTGCCGTTTCAACTAGCTCAATTGTAGAATTGTTGATATTGACTGGTGGCAGTGAAGATGGTAAGCGTTTTGGTTTGCCGATCATCATTGCCATCATTCCTGCTTAAAATTGGTCATCATTTAAAATAAGCAGGGGCTTTTATTAATTTTGCCCCATAATTTATAAAGTACCTCTCGCTCAACACTAGTTTGGGGGTCCGTGAGCTAGTAGAAATGTCTCAAGGGGTCCGTGAAGCAAAACTTAGTGGGAACCGCTGCTCTAAAAATATTAAAAGATTTTGATATAAACAATTTTTGAACATCTTTGGAACTATTTTTTCCCCTAAACATTAATCTAATCTGATATATTTTTCACCGTAAGCTTTTAATTTTGTCCCTTCTAGACTCATAGAAATAAATCTGTAAAAAGCAGAAAAAGTTACTAAAAATTAGTTAAAAATGATGCTGCAGAAAAAACTGTTGGAATTAGCAGATTTGTTTGCTAAATACTAGTAAATAAGAAAAGCAAAATTAAAACTGATAAATTTACATAATTTTAGTTATATTTAAGCTAATTTTTAGTTAATTGAAAATAGTAAATTGTACTGCACAATCAGCAGAAAATTTTGCTAAATATTAGCAGACTAAAAATAGCAAAAACAAACTGTTATATCTACAAAATTTTTGTTATTTTTAATCTAAATTTAGTTGAATGCAAAGAGCAGACTATCCTGCTAAAATTAGCAAAAATATTTGCTAAAAAATTGTAAACTGCTGTTTTCAAAAGGCTCGATTTTCATTTGCATTTAAAAAAAAAATCGAAAAAACACTTTGTAAATTTAAAATTTTTTGTGATTTTTTAGGCTACAAATTATTTATTAAAATTTTTTGCTGATTTTAGCAGGTTAGTTTGCTATTTTCCATTAACAAAAATTTAACTCAAATATAACTAAAATTCTGTATTTTTAACAGTTTTATTTTTGCTGTTCCTATATTACTAATATATAGCAAAAATAATCTCCTAATTTTAGCAGTTTTTTCTGCAGCATCATTTTTAACTTATTTTTAGTAACTTTTTCTGCTATTTTTACAGATTTATTTCTATGAGTATAGGGAACCCATAAAAAACTGTCTTTGTGAAAATTATTACAATGCAAATATTAAATAATTTTGTGTAAACATTTCTAAATTCGCTTATAACATACATAATTATAAAACCTCCCCTCGTATTAATGTTGTGTATTATTTGTTGACTACGTCGACAAGCATGGTTGTTTGGATCTACTTAATCGTTTTGCAATTTATAAATAAATGCGTTTTAATACAACAATTGTTTTAATTCCATACAATTGTTATCCTGTTTATGTTGTTTGAAAGTTAATTGACATTATAGAACAATATTAAGACAACAGCTGTAGGAACAACATATTTCTACAACACACAACAAAACAGTTGGTATCCTTCATCTATTCTGACCCCCTTTTTCCCCACAGAAAAGTGTTTGTGTGTGTGTGCATTAGTTACAACAACAAAAACATTGACAGATATTAGCAAATCGATCATTGTCATTATCCTTCGATTGTTTCATTTGTACACAAACACACATACAGACAAACATCTCTAGCCACTGTCCTTTTGTTTTATCCTTTACTCCCTTTGAATGTGTCTGTGTGTGTGGTTGTTGTTGTTGTTGTTATTGTTGGCTATTGTTGATTAATTTGTGTGAATGCTGCTGTAGCTGCCCTTCGGGTGTTTTAACTAATTTTCTTTAATTCAATACAAATATAAAGGGGCGATTTGGTTTTGTTTCTGTTAGTCTGTATTTAACATTCATGTAACATTATTGTCGTTTTCATGGACAGACATTGCGTTGATTGTTTGTAATTAATCGTATTATAACATTAGTGGCCTGTTTTTGACAGTGATTAGGTGTATAGTGCAAAGCTATTTATATGAATATGTTGTTCCGTATGAACATTCATTTATTGATGTCAGATGGGTTGGACTTTATACTAATTTATAAATGTTAATATTTATTATGGTGATTTCAAATATATTTTATGTAGCACATAAAAAGAATCCGTTGTATTTAAAAATTAAATTCATAGAAAGCTTGTCGAAATTTAAAATCATTTAGGTTTGACAGTAAGCTCCAAATTCGACTCCTCAGAACACACAGAGAAAAAATTTACCATTTTCCAACTGACATTCGGTTACATCTACTGAAATAGGTTGCTACAACTTAATATTGGTTATCATAACAAAATTCGGTTAATACAACTGAATTTTAGTTGCAATACCTAAAATATGTAGGAGTCACATTCCAATATGGTTTCACCGACCGAATTTATTAGTTGCACAAACCAAAATAAGCTTAGCAATTCTGTTGGCAATTTTTTTTTTTTTTGTGTGAAGGTGTGATCTTCCGTTGATACTAATTTTTGTTCTTTAAATACTTATAATGTCCGCTTTAAAGTGAATCGCGATTAATAAGTCCCGAGAAAAAAAAAAAGAAATGCAAAAGCAGTGGAAAAAGCACTACAATTAACGATCCAGGTGTTAATTTTTTTACAGAAACGCTAATGAATTTAACATTTAGTTGTCATAGGAGAGGAGTACGCCCACTTCAACATTTTTTCAGTACTTTTTCCATAAGTGCATAAAACACAATTTTTCGTCATTTTTATTTTATTTTACTTTATTATTTTATCATACACAGAGTTGAATAGAATCAGCTGCGAAACAATTGATTCGTTTGAAGGGAGCATTGACCGAAAAACGCCCGGAATATGCGACTAGACATGAAGCCGTAATATTGTATCGTGACAACATAACATGTTGTAAGACCGGTTAAAAACTATTTAGAAAATAGTGGTTTGGAAGTTTTTCCCTCACCCGCCTTATAGTTAAGACCTTGCCCCGTCCGACTGCCATTTGTTTTGATCGATGCAGAACGCTCCCACTGGAATACGTTTTAATTCAGAACAGGGTATCCGATATTATCTTGATTCGTTCTTGAGCAGTTCTCTTGGCGCGGAATCCATATCTTTCCAGAAAGATGGGAAAGGCTCATAGCCAACGATGGCAAATACTTTGAATAAATTTATATTGTACCAATGTTCCATAATAAACGTCCAAAATTTCCCAAAAATCCCCCATTTTTAAGTTATACACCCAATAAAATTATTTCAAATCAGAGACCCAAAATAACTGTTATAATTCTAAAAAAGTAACCACCCAAATTTATTTAATTATAATATTTCAATAATGCATATATTTTATAAATCATATTGCACAAAAAAATCACAAAGTTTGGCAAAGATTTTAATTTTTTCAATTTTTATATTTTACTCTATAAATTTCTGTTGTTTTTTTGATTTCTATTTTAAAACTTTTTATAAAAGTTACAGAATGATTTTTTTGAAAAAATTAAGCACTAACTTTTATATTTGATAATAAAATAAAAATTGAAAATTGACCTAAATCGAATGCCGGAAGTTGCTGGAATATACATATTTACTCACTTTAAATCACTATTCAATCTTTTATTAACACTAGTTGACATCATCAGGATATTATAATTGTTGAAGTCATTGGTTCTATGGCTATTGATTTATATTCTTAACTATTATTTTTTGATAAAGAAAAAAACTCACAAAATAACTTTTATTATTTTTGAAAAAATAAAAATCGTATTTGGATTGTTTTTGTTTGAATTAAAAATAAAAATCAAACAGAGCAAATAAACAGAAAATTAAAAATACTGAAACAAGAAATAATTGTAAAACAATAAGTTTTTTGAATAAAAGTTATAACTGTTACGTCCCTGTTTCAAATACATATATGAATATTAAGATTTGTATTTTTGTTTTATATCCAATATTTTGAGACAACGGAAACCATTTTTATGTCTTTTGTCCTTCCTTTTTCTGGGAGAAAAAATTATATCGGCCAAGTGGCCATACGGGCCCTATTTATACCTTTTTCCATCACTCTTGGCAGAACTTCTGCCGATAAGTTCCCGCATTACTGACGGATATTCTCTTTGGGCACTTCAAGAGTCTAAGGCATGTTGTCATAGACTAGCAACTTGAAGAAACCCCACAAAAAGAAGTCTACAACGGTTAAATCGGGCGATTTTGCCGGCCAGCGCAAATCACCAAAACGAGAGATTAGGCGACACGGAAATGCAGCCCTTAGGATTTCGATTGTAGGTCGTGCAGTATACGCTGTTGCTCCATCTTGTTGGAACCACATATTTTCAAGGCCCAATTCGTTCAGTTGAGGTAGGAGAAAGTTGTTGAGTATAGCTCTGTAGCGCTCGGCATTCAGAAGCGATAGTTCTGCTTATTCACGTATCCACAGAGATGGAAATGGCCTCGTCGCTCATAATGATTTTCGATAAAAAACTCGAGATTCAGGATGGCTGAAGCTTAGGTTGCACGCTATTGGCGGTCAACGATATTTTGTATCTGTCTACTTCACAAATGTCAAAGCAGTACTAACTTCTACCGCCATTTGCAAACATTATAGCATCTTCCGATAGGATGATGACTTTTGCGCCACCTTGTATAAAAAAAAATATATTTTTCACGACAATACGTTTCATATAAAAACTGCCCGATCAAAAAAACATTATATCTAGCATATGTAGACATATCTCATTTGATATAGATCGACATATGATCTTATCCAAGTTCATCTCAAAATTGGGGTATCCAGTAATATCCAATCAGATCCCTCAAATATATTACAGGATTAAATAAGATCCTGATAGATCCCAAAATATCCCATGGGATTAATTTACATCCAATTAGATGCAAACGGATCAGCTAATTTTGGCAGATCGAATTGGATAATTTGAGATCAAAATTTATCCTATGATATATTTGGAATTATTTAAATTTTAAAAAAAATTTAAAAAATAACACAAAAAATTAAAAAAAAACATTTATTATTTAAAAAAATATTTATTTCATTAAAAAAAAAAAAATGCAGTCGGCAGGATTTGAACCCAGGTTGCTGGCGTTGTAGTCGGCTACTTAACTCACTCAGCCAAGCACTGACTGACTATATGAGACAACATTGTTCTTGTTACTGAGTTATATATACCCTACGGGAAATTTTAACAAACTGTCACCGAACTGGCCCCTTTATATGAAATAGACTGGTCACTTTTACATGGCGTTGTCATAGGAGGGGGAAATTGACCCCTTGTGACATGTCACAAGACAAATCCTAGGACAGGTTAATGAACTCTCATAAAAAACAAAGTTCAGGGACCTGTCTTGGGATTTGTCTTGTGACGTGTCACAAGGGGTCAATTTCGCCCTCCTATGACAACGCCATGTAAAAGTGACCAGTCTATTTCATATAAAGGGGCCAGTTCGGTGACAGTTTGTTAAAATTTCCCGTAAGGTACACTCATAGAAATAAATCCGTAAAAATAGCAGAAAAAGTTACTAAAAATTAGTTAAAAATGATGCTGCAGAAAAAACTGCTAAAATTAGCAGATTTTTTTACTAAATACTAGTAAAATGAGAACAGCAAAATTAAAACTGCTAAATTTACAGAATTTTAGTTATATTTAGGCTAACTTTTAGTTAATTGAAAATAGCAAATTGTACTGTAAAATCTGCAGAAAATTTTTTCTAAATATTTGTAGACTAAAAATAGCAAAAATAAACTGTTAAATCTACAAAATTTTTGCTATTTTTAAGCTAAATTTAGTTGAATGCAAATAGCAGTCTATTCTGCTAAAATCAGCAGAAATATTTGCTAAAAAATTGTAAACTGCTGTTTTCAAAAGGCTCGATTTTTATTTGCATTTAAAAAAAAAATCGAAAAAAAAACTTCGAAAATTTTAAATTTTTTGGTGATTTTTTAGGCTACTAATTATTTAGCAAAATTTTTTGCTGATTTTAGCAGGTTAATTTGCTAATCTCCATTTACAAAAATTTAGCTCATATATAACTAAAATTCTGTATATTTAACAGTTTTAGTTTTGCTGTTCCTCTATTACTAATATATGCAAAAATAATCTGCTAATTTAGCAGTTTTTTTCTGCAGCATCATTTTTAACTAATTTTTAGTAGTTTTTACTAAATTTTTTACGGACTTTTTTCTATTAGTGTAATTATATAAATTTATATACATATATAGATGACTTAGAAAAAATAAATTAATAACATTCTTTCAAAAAAAACAAAAATTAAAAATCTTAAATGTTTTAGACTGACGGAAATTTTTTGGTGAATAAGATAAAAAAATGTTTGTTGAACGGTCAAGGCACCGATTTATATGGCTCAAAAATCTAAATATCAACAGTCTGTATTTGCGAAATTAATAATGGGATAAGAGCAATATACATGTTATTTAAAAGGTAATATAAATGTATTTTAAATAAGGTATGACATATATAAGCTTAGCAGTCCTTTGGAAAAAATACTCTTATCGAACATTTTTTCACAAATTGTTTTGTTTGTATTAAAAGTAGGAGTACAAAAATCAAAATATTGCCAAAATTGTATGTACAAATATTACAAAAAAAAAATCATTTCGCTCTGGAAGAACTCAAATTCAGAACTTTAACGAAATTATTATATATTACGATATCTAATTATATATTTAAAATACTATTAATTGAAAACATAATTTGCAAATGCTGTTGACACAAAATGGTTTAACCTTTTTAAAATCTGTAAAAAAAATATTTATGAGTAAATCAAGTTGAGTTAAAATAAGTAAAAAACAAATTTTTTTTTTGTGCGAGAGCTGGGATTCGATAATAGTACCTCAGTCATATATATAATTATGTGTGGGTTTATATATGACAATATATAATAACATATTAAAATATAATTTCCAAGTTGCAGTAAACATAACTTTCAGGTGCTGTTGGCAGTAAATGGGTTAATTTTTTTAAGATCTGTTAAAAGAATATTTACAAGTAAATTAAATTGAGTTAAAAAAGTAAAAAAAAAATTTTTTTTTGTGCCCGAGCTGCGATTCGATAGTAGGGTCTCTCAGGTAATATGCGACTATATATAATTATTAGGCCGGGTCGATTTGTGGGGAGGCAAAAAAATCGCCCATTACTCAGGGAAAATCGTATTCTAGGGATCAAAATAAGAAACTTTGCCGAAGGAACCATACCTCTAAAACGAATTCTACTACCCCCCAACTGTTGACTTTTGTCCCGTAGGGTCAAGTTTTGAAAAATCACACTTTTAGAGTGCCCCAATCGAGTCCAAATGTATGACCGACCCCCACTAACTTTGGAGGGCCGATCCACCCATGCCAGTGGCACACCCCCTGGAACTCCCCTGGGGGGTTCCCCATACAAACATTTTAAAAAATCACCATTTTTGGCACTTTATTTTATTATTTTTTATTTATTTTATTTATTTTTATTATTTTATTTATTTTTTCTCCTTAGAAATTTATTTAGTCAGAACATATGTAAATGAAAAAATTAATTTAACTTAGTAATAGAAAAGAAAAAATAAAAAATTACTGTTTGAAGTCTTTTTTGCTTTCAAGTCTGGGCAATTTCGCACGGCTCTCTAATGTCGTCGCCATAACAGCCTCTACATTTTCCGGTATAACTCGTTTGGAAACGCTAGCTAGCAATTGAACGTGTCGTTCTGTTTCTTGTATGTGTGATGGAATTTTTGGATCATTAAACGGTGGATCATCTTGATTTAAATATTCTTTCAAAGTATCGTATGGAATGCTTCGCGTGAATGGTGGTTCAAATACGTCATTTATGTCATTCATATTGATCATTTCCGTGTAACTTGTGCAATAAAAGTTTATATCTGGTTTTTTATAAGCTCTAAGTCCCGTTGGGTCGTCAACATCGGTTCGATAGCGTAGAATTATCTTGATAGCACAGTCGCGCTTTTCTTTGCTATCATCAAACAACATTGATAACAAGATATTTTCCGAATGCGCATAATATGAATTATCTGTAATTACTTTATTGACAATTTTGCGTAAACGAGGTTCTAGAAATCTTGACCAACTAATGAATTTGAAAAATAAACTACTACCGTACACGACAGAGCTGTAATACTTGATATTGAAGTACATTGGCACATAACATGTAATTATAAATTCAACCAGTATTCTTAAATTTGCATCTGGATTTTCCGTTGTCACATATAATCGTAATAGTCTAGCGGCCTTGGTGAGCCACCGAGAATGTACAATTTTCCCTGGTTTGATGTTTGCCAGATCCACTGAAACCACGCCGCTAGAAATTGCATGGGCCATGTCGTATAAGTACTTGGAATCGGTGGAAAATTCAATTTTTTCTGGAGCAGGGGGCATATTTTTCAACTCAATTTTCTGAAAGCCGTCCACCACCTGAAAATATATAAAAATAAAACAATTAAAAACGGTTGACAATTATAATAAATGAGTGATAGCAATAACTTACCGGAAGAGTTTCACAAGTTTCGATTTGACGGCTTAATTTTCCGGTTGCCGATCTTGGTCCAGTGCTGGTTGATTTATCCAAAGCTTCAAACAAATGCCGAAACGGAAGTTCGTTGAAGTGTAGAAGGCAAACGAACCAATGCAATGGTCTTTTTAACAGCAATTCGAATCGTCGTATAATTCCACCGTTTGGGCCAGTGTTTGTTGGCTCACCGTCAGTGCATATGCCAATTAATGCATCCAGTGATATATTTTTATCGTTGAAAAAATCATTTAATTTGGTTGTTTTGTATTCAGCGGTTTCATGTTCCAGTCTTACGTAACCAATCAATTCAGAATTCGGTTCTCTCAAAATAACAAGATGAGGTTCTTTTACCATTCTAGTATGATACTTCTCATCAATTGTATCTCTCGTTAAAGTATCATCTTTTCTGCCATCGAATGAAAATGCTAACAAATTGGTGTCATCTAACCGTGTGCGAAGCACTTCTTGTCTGCATTTCTCTTTTTCTCGGCGAACTTTCGATTTATCCATGATGAGAGGTTTGCCATGGATATCTTTCATTTTAAAATCTTGGAAAAGAGCTGTTTCCATTGCTGATGCTACTCTATCAGGCACGCCAAATCTGTCACATACCAAGGCAAAGTTAAAACAATCGTATCTCTGTGTGTATTGTGAACTTGTGCTTATATCCAAATCTTCTTGAACCGGTGGCGGTGCGTATGTTGAATCATCGGGATCTTGGTATGTTGGCATTGATGACATAGACGTTGCTCCTTGCTCTTCAATTTCCATCGCAAATCCATCCATTGTTAGACTTCTCTGATTATGTGGAGCTGCCTTCAAATCGCATTTACATGTTCCAATGAAAAAAATTGTTTCCAGAGATTTTACATACTCTGTAAATTGTTGGGATTTGTTTCTTCTCTTGATTTGCTCTTGATATTTGTCAAGCAATCTATTCAATTTATTACATACACTTTTTTTCAGCATTATTTCCATACCATGTTTTTCCCAAATTCCAATCAACTTATCTTGTACTTGAATAGTGAATACTTTATAGGACAACTTTTTTTGTTCGCCCAAGTAAAAATATTATCTCAAGATATCCAGATGGGTTGGTAAATTAAGATCAGTCAAATCAGTAGACACACCAAAAACAGTAACATCATGCCTGGGTATATGACTCATTGGGTTTTCGATAGTTGTTGATGTTGTTATTGCTTCATCTTGCGGTGTAGAGGATGGTGGATTCATTGTAAACTTCTTGATTTGGAATGATTTTTTTTAAATATTTTTTTATCTCAAATTAGCACTTCACACTTCGAGTTCTTCACAACGACTTAATGCATTCACAAAAACTGTTGCGTTATATATGGTCTAGGAGACGTGGTAATAAGAATGAAATGGTAATTTCAATTCTACCTGTAACCGATTTTGTTGTCAAAACTGCCCATAAAGTACTTACATGTAAATTAAACGTTAATCTGACTACAAATTCTGTTAAGCAAGTGCGCCTTTTATTACTTCTGGAAAATCCTTTATGATAATTTTATGCTCAATTCTACCTGTAACCGATTTAGCTTAAGTAAGTTTACGACATGCAGCTGTGTCTTGTGGTGGCTTAAAAAACCCACACAACCTATTTTACGACCTGCAACAGAACGACACGTTCAATTGCTAGCTAGCGTTTCCAAACGAGTTATACCGGAAAATGTAGAGGCTGTTATGGTGACGACATTAGAGAGCCGTGCGAAATTGCCCAGACTTGAAAGCAAAAAAGACTTCAAACAGTAATTTTTTTTATTTTCTTTTCTATTACTAAGTTAAATTAATTTTTTCATTTACATATGTTCTGACTAAATAAATTTCTAAAGAGAAAAAATAAATAAAATAATAAAAATAAATAAAATAAATAAAAAATAATAAAATAAAGTGCCAAAAATGGTGATTTTTTAAAATGTTTGTATGGGGAACCCCCCAGGGGAGTTCCAGGGGGTGTGCCACTGGCATGGGTGGATCGGCCCTCCAAAGTTAGTGGGGGTAGGTCATACATTTGGACTCGATTGGGGCACTCTAAATGGGTCAAAGTGGGATTTTTCAAAACTTTACCCTACGGGACAAAAGTCAACAGTTGGGGGGTAGTAGAATTCGTTTTAGAGGTATGGTTCCTGAGCCATGGACGATTATTAAATCGACCCGCCCTAATAATTATATATTAAACACATAGATAATATTACTGACGTGTGACCATATATAACCATATCTAAAATTATATTGTTAATCTTGCACCATATATGGAATCATATATAATCATATCTTATATCATTTAATGTAATATATAATCATATATAAAAATATCTTACATCATACAACCAAAAAATTTTTATAACAGGGCATATATTACTATATCTCAAAATATATGGCTTATATGCCACCATATGTGATGATATATTGTTATATATGATCATTTATACTTATTTATGACAACAGATCTGTCATATCTCATTATGTATAGCATATATGGTTGATATCTAATTTTATAAAAGACAATATATAAAAATATATGGTTATATAAGGCACTACATAAGAAATATATGGCTATTCATGACAACATATATACTCACATATTATAAGATAAAACAAGATATTACTATATACGACTATATATAAATTTTTTTGATCGGGTGTATAGAGTTTGTACAAGACTATTCTCTTTGTGTTTATTGTGATTGTGTCTGTGTTATAGAATTAAAAAATTTAATTTTTATAATTTAAAGTACCGTAAGAAGTACGCGAAAAAACTGTTATACTCCATATAAAAAAAATAAATTTTCACGATAATGAGTTTTACGTGAAAATTGTGTAGATTTTGTTTTCACTCAAATTTAATGTACAAGATTATTATTTTTCTTGGGAAAAATGAAATTTTGTGTTTATTGTGATTGTGTCTTTGTTATAAAATTAAAAAATTGTTGATTTTTCTAAATTAAATTGCAATTTGAAGCCTTTAAAGTTCGAGTGAAATTTTTCAACGTGAAAAACAACTTACGGTGCTTTACGGAAAAACGAATAATGTGTGAATACAGATTAGACCAAAAAAAAAATCCACTTGCTTACATATTTATTACAATCCAAAGAAGAAATTCAGATTCCATTTAAATTTCCACAGAAAGTTGTCATCTTTTTCAGAAAAAAAAAATAAAAACAAATTATTTCAATTTGTATGAACTGCATTTTTACAAAAAAAAAAAATCATTTCAAATAAATTTGAATTCAAGCAATTAATTGAAAATCACATAGTATGCTGTAAAATCTGCAGAAAATTTTGCTAAATATTAGTAGACTAAAAATATCAAAAACAAACTGTTATATCTACAGAAGTTTTGTTATTTTTAAGCTAAATTTAGTTGAATGCAAATAGCAGTCTATCCTGCTGAAATCAGCAGAAATATATGCTATAAAAATTGTAAACTGTTGTTTTCAAAAGGCAGAATTTTATTTTTTTATTTATTTATTTGGAAGTTCCATACACAAGACTAAAAGTCTTATTTTGCAGTATGGAACTGAATATTTGCCAAATTTAAAAACATCAAATTATAGAATAATAATGATAAGTAACTTAATAACTAATTACAAAATTATGAAAATTATTATAAAAAAGTATAAGAAAAAGGTATAAAAATTTGTTGTAAAAACAATATCATAAAGAATTAGTCAGCAAATTAAGCACAAGGAATTTAAAAAAATAAAAATAAAAATTAAAAAAAAAATAAATTATTGAAAAAAGAAAAAAAAAGGTTTTATTCAAATAGTTTTTAGCAACCGACTAGAGTGAGAAAAGTTTAATAATGTTTTCTTTAAATAGACGTGCGTTACTTAAAAGTTGCACATTATTTAAAAAAAAATCTAAAAAAATTTCGAAAATTTTAATTTTTTTGTTCATTTTTAGGTTACTAATTATTTAGCACAATTTGTTCCCGATTTTAACAGGTGAATTTGCTATTTTCCATTCCCATGTGAAAATCGAAATATATATGAACATACATGATCATACATTGACTAGTATATGATCATGCATAGACATACATGATCATATACGTCCATGCATAATTCAATGTATGACCATACATTCATATATTTCCATATATCTTCGGATTCGAAATTTGAGGGTATATGGAGGTATATGGCCATATATGATCATATATGAGCATACATGAATCATATGTGAGCATATATGGTCATATATGGCCATATACCTCCATATACCCTTAAATTTCGGATCCGAAGATATATGGAAATATATGAGATAATGTATGGTCATATATTGAATTATGCATGGACGTATATGATCATGTATGCCCATTTATGATCATATACTAGTCCATGTATGATCATGTACGTTCATATATATTTCGATTTTCACATGGGTTTACAAAAATTTAACTCAAATATAACTAAAATTCTGTATATTTAACAGTTTTATTTTTGCTGTTCGTATCTAACTAATATATAGCAAAAATAATCTGCTAACTTTAGCAGTTTTCTTTGCACTATTATTTTTAACTAATTTTTTAGTAGTTTTAACTAAATTTGTTACAGACTTTTTTCTATACTTCGTTGTATTGTATTTTCATATTGAAATCATATCTTTGCTCTGCGTTTAATTAATTTCCAATATTTTGTACAACGTCCTTTTATAAATTTTTGAAATATTTACCTTAAAAATGGTTTATACGAAATAAATCTTTCAGAAATGTGCCTTATCTTTTGATAATGTAAAGAATAATTTAACTTTATTAAAAAAACCAAAAAAAAAAAAAATGAAGTAAAAACGACTTACAAATAAATTAATTATAAAGGAAATTACTGGCTATGCGGTTATTTAAGAACTCACCAAAGTGTCTTATGTGATTTATGATTTTTCCATTTTTTTGTAGGAAAAAAATGTTATTTTAAGTAGGATTTAAGTATTTTTTAAGCATAAAATACCGCCATAATATCCTCTTTTTGGCATTTCCCGTTAGAAAAAAAAAAAAACTGAGCTGCATTTTAATTTTTCATTAAAATCATTTTGAAAAAATGAAATGAAAATTAACCCTTTTACTATTTAAACAAAGACGAAAGTATCATCGTTAACATTATAAACTTTACAATTTATTTTCATTAATTTGAAATTAAAGGGTTGAAATGTTTTCATTCGAGCTTTGTGTGGTTTTTTTTAGTATTCAAGGTGTCACTTTTCTTTTTAATGAATTAAGGTTTTAATCTTTTCATTATTATTTTTTTTTTTGCTTTTTTTTAAATGGTTGATCATAAAATTTTAAAGCAAGTATCCCATTTATGTTATGCCAAATACTATAAACTCAATATTCAGTTTCATTATAATTTCATTTCTTTTATAACAATATGTTGAGATTTTACTTTAATGGTTTTTGCCAAACGATATTCTGTTGGTTAGACAGAAGACAGGGGGTTAATGGTTGGATTTCTGTTTTCACGTAATCCTTTTGGGTTAAATTGCAATTTAAAAATGCAAATTAATTGCTGTTCAATCTCGGCCACTTAATGCTACTTCTGCTGTGAAAAAAAAAAACAAAAATTAATGTTCATCGAAGAACGCTTCTTTCTCCAATTGTTTTGCCTTTAAGTACCTATGGCCAAATTTTTCAGCTGGATTTTTGCGTTAATTAACTTCTTTTTATGTGCATAGGTATGAATTTAAGAAATTGTTGGCATTTGTTTAATTGGAAACTTAAGCAATCACTTAGTAAAGGATTCCTTTTGTACAATTTTCCATCGTCTTCAATTTGAAAGTAATTTTAGCGTAGCAGAACTCGTTTAAGTATGAAACTCCCCCCATTAACATTAACTTTTATTATGAAAACACCACAAAAGCTATAATTCAATTTTATTACCACCGACGTGTTTCAGGTTGTTGTTTATAGAAATATCTGTAAAATGTAACTTTCTATAGAGTTCACTACTAATATCCGTATTTTTATATTAAATTTAAACTACCCAGTTGGAAATTTGTTTGTACCTTATGGAAAATTTATACGAACTGACATAGATATGTACATATAAGCGTTACAACAAGAGGTTTGTCATTTCTACATCGCGTTGTCAGAGGACAGGAGTGGCAACACTTTTATCGACACGTGCCAAAAAAGGACAATTTTTTCGTAAAACTAAATTGAATGCCACCTTAAGGAAGTCCATTTTCATTAAAAAAAAACGATACTAAATATTTTCAAAAATACTTTCGTTAATATATCTATTAAATAAAACTTGGGATATCTTGACTCCTGAAGCCCGAATTTTTGCGTAAATTACTGTAATTTTGTTAAAAAAAAATTAGTTTTAAGACACTTTTTTTCATTTTAAATGGCGATTAAAAATGTTTATAAAAATTTTCAGCATTATCGGTTTAAGGTATATGTATATGGGAGCATGACACGCAGTGTGCGTGAGTCACTTGATACACAAGTAAATTATGAGTGATGGTGATTATTCAATTACTGTACTAAAGTTGTTCGTGCGTGAGCGTGAGTAAGAATAAATAACTCGCGTGTGAGTTTAATTTTTTCATCATAGATTTTTAGTAATTTTAATTATTTTTCGTGAGAATATCGTGATCGTGAGTGAGTTTTTACTATACTGAAGTAAACGTGCGTGAGTACGTAAAAATGCTCATAAATGAGTCTTATGCGATTAATTTTTTCTTCGTGAGCATGAGTGACCGTGAGTCAAAAATTACTCACGTTCCCTTCTTTAGCTTAAAGCACATATTTTTCTACCGAAAATATTTTAGCCTTTGATAATTATTTTAATAGAATTTTTCGCTGTTTTTCCTAATACAATTAAAATTTTTTGAAAATATTCAACAAAACCTTACATGCCATATTATTGCCAGCCCTTTCATAGAAAGTGGAAATGTATTCCTGACACAGAACTAACAAAAAAAAAGTTTACTAGTATCTTATTGTACTAACCAAGGGTGGTAACCAAATAAATGGATGCTGCTCCAGCCAGACACGTTATGTGATTTTGAGAGACCTCAAAAAACTTGATCTTTCGAGATATTTAAAATTTTATTTTTCATATAGAATATTTTATATTTTCTTAAATTATTTGTAAAAAAATGTTAATAAAAATTTATCGCGAATCAATAAAACACATCAATTTTTTAGGAGTATCTTAAAACACATGACGTATCTTCTGGCTTAACCTCGAAATATTGGTTCTCGTATAAATTTTGTTCATTAAACAGAAAAAATAATTAACCTAAAATATCAATTAAACATATGATAAAAATAAAAACAGTTTTTAAACAAATATTTAATTTAATCAATTAATTAGCGTTTTTTTAATCACCTGGATTTAGAATTTATCAAACAAAAAGGGGATTTATTAAATCCAAAAAAAAAAACTGGATTTAATAAATCCACAATAAAAGCACAAATATATGAAACAGCCTATTAATTTAATGTCAGAAAAAATTACGAATGAAAATTAAAAGAGAAACAAAAAAATTGAATAACTAACAAATAAAAGGTTTTTATTAATTTTTTTTTATGAAATATGTTTAGAAAAGAAACTACACCTCACAAATACATATTTTCCATCTTGGACATGGAGAAATAGCTGAAATAGAAATGGTAATTTTTCACTCTACTGTAAGTAATTTAATTAAATCCAATTAATGAATATTAAATATTGCAATGGAATTTTTCCATTGTGTAAAAATATAAATTAAAGTGATAAAACTGAAAAGGCAGACTGTCGTTTTATATAAAATATAATTAAAACTTAAAAGTTAAAGTAAAATCCTTCATTATCGAATTCGGTATTAAAAATTAGGGTGAAAGAAGTGTCGGACAGAAAATTCTTTTTGAAATAGGGAGAATCTAACCCTATCTGTTGAGTACTTTTAGAGCTACTTTTTGGATTTATTAAATCCAAGTGATTAGAAAAAGCGGCTAATATTTTATATTTTTCAATTAATCGTATACAATTTTTAGTATCATTTGAGTGATAGGTGCAAAATCAATTAAAATTTTAATTAATATAATCAATTTCGTAATTAAAACTCGTTTTTAGTTTTTTCTGTGTATTTATTTCGGTTTAGGAAAATAGCGTTTAGCGTTTACGGTATCCATATAAGGAAAGCAACATAAACGAATTCTTTATTTAGGTTACGGTTTTCGAAAAATAACGGTTACGATATTGTAATCGGTCATTGTTTTTAGTTTGAATTCATATTTTAGCCATTACTGTTTTTTCCTTCCAATTTTTCCTCCTATGACAATGCCATGTAAAACTTACAGGTCCTTTTGACATAGGGGACACTTACTGTGACAGTTCTTATAAGTTTTACATGAAATCCTGGGTTCGATTCTCCATTGCGAATAGCAAAATTTCGATATTTGTTTCTGTTATATTAAGAGTACAAACAGAAAACTAATTTCTTCTCCCAATCGAAAATTCGGTAGTTACATCCTTAATTCTGTTGTCAAAAGCCAATTTCTGTTGTCTCAACTCTATTTCTAACGTTACAACTGAATTATAGAATGCAGAAACCGATATATACTTTAGTTGGAATAACAGAAATTCGGTTGATTGGAACTTCTGACAGATATTATTTTTACTTTGCTCTATTGACAGATATTATTTTTACTTTGCTAATATCTACTGATCGTTCTAGAGGCTAGTATGCTATATATATTACCTGGACCAATTTACTTTTGTCTTCATCCATTCTAATATCCAGTTTTCTACTCATTAACATTGCGATTTCCCTTAGGCTCCTCCAACTACATAAAAAAACTAGATCCGAAAACCACATTCATCGAAGAGCATTCTTCCCAGATATCTGACAAGGAAAATGTCCCTACCCAGCAAAAATGTGGAAGCAGTAAAAACGATTACTGCTTACTGCTACTTTTACCGCTTCTAAAAATGTATAGCTTCGTAAACAGTACTAATGAAAGGCCAGCTTTTTGCTGTGCTTTTCAAAAAGGCATGAAATGAGCACTACATTTTGATTGCTTAAATGTTTTTATCAAAATTTTTTAAAATGCGGAAAAAAGTTATTTTAATAAAAATAAGAGGTTTTACTAAAAATAAGAGGCATTTTCGCTTTACGGAAAAATATGCAGGAATATTGTGCTTTTGAGAAGGCATGAATTATCGAGATTTTAAAAGAAAAATAGGAGCACTAATTAAAAGCGGTGAATTCATGCCATTTCGGATCTCGAAACAAGTGCTTTCACGCGAGCTATCTGGAACAAAAATCAGGCATGATATCATCAATAATGCAATCGCTTCACTGCTCAACTTTCCCTGACAAAACTGCTTCCAAGCAAGCAGTAATTTCTGCTGCGTAGTGAGAATTCAGATTTAGCCGAAATTCAGATATGTGATAGAGGACACAAAATAAAAGAACCAATATTTTTTCAGGTGAAAACTAGTTTTTTATATTTATTTCAAAGCAATATAAATAGATAAATGTGGTGTCTTGTCACATATTGGACATGCACCATCATGATCGGATGTTTTGTTATTTTTTAATCATTTAAATTTTATATTTTATTCTCACAGTGCGTCATAAGAATTATTCGTTCTCCCTGGATATGTCCTTTTTCATATTGAACAGTTTCACCAGAGGAACCATTATATCTGTCTCACCGAACCAAAGCCATTGCTTACACATTCATCAGCCAACTCGTTCTCTATAACCTCAACGTGTGCTGCGACCCATATAAACCTCACTGAGTGCTGACGAATTTGGGTAGGGAATTCAATACAGTCTCACATATACCTAGATGAAGATAGTTGCTAATTATCTAGTAAATATTATGAACCGTTAGATATAGAGAGATTTAACGGCCTTTTCCAATATCCCAAGCTGAATTTATGTTCGTCAGTTTCATCCTTTAGAAACGAGTTGGTTTTTCCGATATCCATTTCTGAAGAAGCTCTTTGGTGTTATCACATAGAGGAAACATATTCATTGTGACAACAAAAATTTTGTTTTTCCAACCGAATGGTTTGGTTGAAGCCACCGATATATTTGTTTGTGTTAACAGAAATTCGGATAATACAACAGAATTTCCTACCAGGTTTCTTCACCGTAAAGTAGACATTAAGTCAAGTCATCATCAATGAATAAATGTTCTTTTACATTTCTTTTCTCCCGGCCATAAATAATAATTTCACAGACAATAAAGAAATACATTTCGCGTTAAAGAAAACAACATGATTATTTCAATGAAAGCTTCAACTAAAGGAAGTCATACAAATTTTATCCATCTTTCTCTCTCACCCCAACTTCCTATTCACAAAAAAAAAACCCAAAAACATGACATTAACCAATGTTATTCGATTAATGCGCGAAAATATTTGCAATTATATTTAATGTTTTAAGGCGCGAGTGAAGCATCCTACTAAGCGTGTATTTCTGTTTGTTGGTTGGCCTGGTATTTTCTAAGGATTTTAAATTATACACAACGACAGCTGGAACAGTTTATCAAACTAATGTTTTCCACTCGTGTACTTTATGTTATCTAAAATACTATAATGCAAAATATTTTGTAAAATTTGCAAAATGTAATCATTTATAATGTTATGCTTCTGGATAGCTGTTTGGTTTGACGTTTGGTTCCTGTTATTCTTTATATTCTCCTTAAAATTAAATTTATCTATATTTTTATTTTGTAGGCCTTTTGAAAAGGTATATTACTTTATTAGTTGTAATAATCTTTATAAAGTTAATAAATCGTGCGTAGATTTCTTACTTTTTTCTCTCTCTCTTCTGGTCTTACACGATTTAGCCATCTGTTTTCGTATAGAACACGTATAATGAATTGCAGTTAGTGGAGGAGTTATTTAGTGTATTTTCGCATATTGTTGTCTTTAGACATCATAAATAATTGTAATGACTTTACGTGCCACATTATTTACAAGAACATATAAAACAGATTCGCGTACGTTTATGCGTAACTAATTTATTTCAACATGCCTCTGTAGTTCTAATTTAAACAAATGTTTTGAAATATACAAATAAACTGACGGACGAAGAATGTTGCACGTTTATTTATTATTTGGTTGTTGCAAGGAAAAGTACTTTTATCCTATTTATTTCTTTTTGCCCGTAATTAAGGAACTGAAAATTGCAATTTGGAAATGATAAATTTCAAATTGGATTTCTCAGATGGTTATCATGAAAGACTTTTGCAGAAATAAGTCTTCCCTGATCAGCTAACAAACAAATTTCCTGCGTAAAAAACTATTTAAAATTGATGAAGAAAACTATCTATTATGAAACTAGTTTTTTTAATGAAACTTAATAAATAAACTGATTAAACAGGCTATAATAAGTTTGTATTGTTGTTTGTAAAACCCACCTTAACAGTGTTGAAAAAATATTGAGTCTAAAAATAGATTTCAAAACAATTAAAAAAAATCAAGAACAATATTTTATGTTTAAGATAAGATTTATTTTTTATTTTGATGTAATGGAACAAGTTACTAGTTTTTAGCAACTCAATATTATATGTTTTAAAATAATGCAGAAAGTAAGTCGGTGTGATTACTGGTAGTCCAAAAATTAATGTATTGTCATTATCGTTTCTACACTGGGACTGGGCGATAAAACCTGGGAAAACTGTTTATATTGAGATCTGCACTAGAGCACCCATATTTGCAAAAGCGTTATTTTTTCAGCTCCCCGCTTATTTTCGGATATGTTGAGATAAAAAAATAAGATCTGTACAAAAACTGAGTTTCTGCGATATAAACCGGCCAGGCCGTTTACATTTATGTTCTCAAAATTATCCTAAAAAAGGTTCATGGATTTATCCATCTATAACTCTTAAACTAGAAGCTTTTGGTGATTAAGTTACATATCTGTTGTTTTACACAATGAAAAAGCAAACATTTTCTTAATTCAAACTATTAACCCTCTCATGACCGTTAGTGGTGTTTTGAGCGGTAAAATTCAAAATTTATGTCAAAACTAAACTTTGAATGACTCTCATTTAATTTTGGAGATATGTAAATACGTATACTCTTCATCATATAATTGAAAATTTAGCGTAGATTAAAAGCAAAATAATTTTTTTTTAAATATTTCGTCCATTCCATGAAAGAAAGCCCAAAATCTGATTCTGGGTTATAGATTTATTATATACAGTGGCACAGAAAAGTATACATACCCCCTTGAAAATCCAGTTTTATGAAATATAATTGCATTTCCGAAAAAAAAATTATACAAAATAGTATATTTCTTTTTATTTAAAACATTAAGTATGAAAAAAAAAAATTAATTTGCTTCTTACCTTGTCTAAACGAGCAAAAGTACCTTTTCATGACACAGAATAGTATACATTCTACCCATAAAAATCAACCATTTGTTGAAACAGTGCACCCAACTGTTGAATTATTTTTTGTAAATTTACCGTTATATTGATAAAAATAATTTAGTAAATTTGTTTGCATTAATAAAAGTGTAAATTTTAAAAAATTAAGCAAATAGGGAAAGAAATGAGTTTGGGTAAGAACCGAATTATTATAAAGCTTCGAGATGAAGGAAAACCTCTTAGGGAAGTTGGCGATTTGGTTGGATGTTCAAAGGCTACTATCCAAAAAATAATTAGAAAATATAACCAAACGAAAACTTTTGCAAGTAAGCCTAGAAGTGGTCGCCCACTAATAGTGACTCCTATAGTACGTCAGATACTGGGTGAAATAAAAAAAATCCTAGGACACTAATAGTGGAAATTGTTAATCACTTGAATCTAATGAATGACATTGCCTCAGTCTACCCAGAAACAGTTCGAAGTGTCATAAGAAACAACTGTTTTCATAGTCGTGTACATAGAAAGAAGCCATACATCAGTGAAGTGAAGAAACATGTTGGAAAAGATGAAATTTTTTGGGCCAATGTTATGTGTAGCGATGAAAGCAAGTTCAATTTATTCGGATCTGATGGCAAAAAAAAGTACGGCGCAAAAAAATGAAGAATTGATGGAGAAAAATCTACTTCCAACAGTTAGTATGGTGCAAGTTATGTCATGTTCTGGGTTTGTATGTATGTCTGCGGCTAGGGTAGGGAATTTGGTATTTAAAGAGACAATAATGGATAATTTTCTTTACCTTAATCTTCTGAAAGATAATATTAAACAAACTGCTGTAAAAATGGGTCTTAAACCACGCTAGTATTTCCAGCAAGATAATGACCTGAAGCACACTTCGGGGATTGTTAAGGAATAGCTTATATATAATGTGCCTCACCAACTACATTCACCACCCAAATCGCTAGATTTAAATCCCATAGAGCATCCGAGGGACGAATTGGATCGCCGTATCCGAAAAACATTTAAAAAAGTAAGATGGATCTCAAAAATGCTCTTTTGGAGGAATGGAACGATATTTCAAAGGATGTTTTACTGAAAAATTTGTTTTTTCTATGAAAAACATACTAACAGCCGTTTTAGCACTTGGAGGTGGACACACAAATTATTAGATCAGATTTTTTTTTTATCCTAAAATATGAGAATATTATTATTAAGTTCAACAGTATGTATACTTTTCTGTGCCTTAAATATTGTTTCTTTATTTTTTCGTTAATAAATAATGTATAATTACTAGGGAATGCAAAATCCCGCACTTTTTGATTTCCCGGGAAAGTGGGAAATTTATCTTGAATTCCCGGGATCCCGCAAGGGACATAAATTAGAAAATATTTTATAGTAATTTAAAAATTTTTATTAATAAAATGTCTTAAAGACCTCAAATTTTCATGATGGTGAAAAAGCTCAGGTGGTTTTTCTTTGAATTTTCGTAGTACACTCAGAAAATAAACACAGTCACTTTTTGTTAGTTGTTTCTGAAGTTTTTCCGTTGAGTTATTTTTAAAGTAATAACAGTTGTTCGTAGAAGAAAAATAATTTTTAACTTTTTTCACAAGTTATTTAAAAATTTAACTAAATGAAAATACGGATATTTCGTAACAGTCAAATTATCTAGTCAATTTTTATTGTTTTAAAGTAAAACTAAAAAAATGAACCAAAAAAGGTATTTTGTAGTAAAAGTTGTTTAAAATAAAAAAACAACAATACAATTATTTGAATTGTTTTTATTTTAAGTTTTTTAGTAAAATCAAATATAAATTTAGTTCTTCGCACCGTTTTGTTTGTTATTTTTATAGTAAAAATGAATAAACTTTAAGTTGATTTTACGGTTTCTTATAGTAAATTATTGATAGTTAAAAACAAATAAAGAAATTGTTAAATTAAATGAAAATGTGAGTAGACCGGTTTTTAACTGAAATTTTATTTGTTTGAAATTGTATTTTAGTTAATTATACCTTTATAATTTTTTGTGTGTAGAAAAGAATTAATTTTATATTAGAAATTATATAAGTCTAATTACACTGTGAGACAAATGGTAGGGGTCAGTGATCGGGAAGGGTTCAAACTCCCGGGGAAAGTTATATCGGTAAAAAAGAAGTTATACGTGTCCCGGCGTTTCGCTGGGTCACCCCTAGGAATCGAGATATATCGATTTGACCTTTGGTGGTCTTTTTATTGACATAACTCGAGAACCACTAGTCCGATTTTGCTCAAACAATTTTAAAAAAATTAAAAATTACAAATCTGTTTATATAACGTTTTTCTATATACTCAACAGTTTTGCCGGTAAAACTAAATGTATGAAGAAAAAAATATTTTTTGCCTAAAATATTAAGAAAAAGTAATAAACAAAAGGTTATTGATTTTTATGGTAGCGGTAACAAACATTTATTTTTACCGGCAAAACTGTTGAGTATATAGAAAAACGTTATATGAACAGTAGGGATTGGGGTTCGGGAATTCCCGGGCGGGAATTCCCGGGAAAATAATATATATTTCCCGGGAAAACGGGAAATTTTAAAAATATTAAATTTTTTTAAATTGTTTTTTTTTCGAATAGGAGTTTTTAATTTTAGTCATAAAAAACATTTTAAATGCCAAAACAAAAATTTCATTGGTAAAATCTTTTAAAAGGGAATACATTTATTTGACACACAAATAAAATCTTTGCCAAGTAATTAGGAGCATTTCAACTAATAAAGATATTTCGCATAACTTATTCAAAATTTAAGTAGTAAAACCTAAAAACTTGGAAAAATGTTTAAAAGAAATATGAAAAAAAGCTTTGTTTCTTACAAATAATCGCTTTTACTATCTAAATTTTTCAAACGTATAATTTAGGCAAAGTCGACTTTAGTTAAAATATTGGATGGCAGTATACCTTGACTTGGTTTATTTTTGGAGCATTCTGATTGGTTAATTTATTTTCAACCAATCAAAATATTTGAAAATATAAATATTTTTGTAAGGTTTTCATACACAAAATGAACAAAACCGTTTGATTAAAAATAAAGTCGACTTTAAATTTAAAATACTTCTTTATATTAAGGATCAATAATTTTATAAGTAACGTTTTCATTAATAAATGTGAAAAGAAAATACTAATGGTTAACGGTGGTATCTAAATTTGGTAATCCGACATCTAAATTTGGTTCCCAAAAAAAAAAAAAAAATTTATTGTCATGCAACTTCTCTTGAAGAAAACAACAACAAAAATAACGTTTCAGCTAAAATTAGCAAAGTACCCGAGGAAAAAAGTGTAAGCTGAATAGGCATTAAAGGTTTTATGGTAGGGCAAACATTTCCTGAAATGGTATTCAAATTAGCCGCAGTCAATCCGCACCATAACTAGATCTTCGTTTATTCGAGAAAGTTTTTATAATAAAAACCTGGCATTGCAAAAAATTGAAACCGATGTAAAGAACATTATATTAAATTACTACAATCATGTAAAAGATATCATGATAAAAGAAATATCGAGCAATATTTCTAACGATAGGAGATTTACTATAATCTTAGATGAATGGACAAGAATATTACAAAAGAGATATTTGAACATATGTATAAACGGAAATAATTCATTTTATAATGATGAAATAAGAAGAATTGTAGAAATAAGACTAGAAGAGTTTTATTTGTCTTTGGAAAATAACATTGTGGACACCATATCTAATGGGCCAATTGTGATGAAACGGTTTGTTTCCGACAGTCCAGTAGTAGGTGCTTTCTGCTGGAATCATGCAATTCATTTGGCAGTGCTGCGAGTAATTTATGTGAAATCAAAGGTTCAACATTCAGATATTTTTTACTTTGAATTCTCACTACACAGACTGCTTTTGTACTGAAATAGTGTTTTTTTTAACAAAAATTACTTATATAGGTGGTTTTCATTAACAATTTTGTTCAAAAATATTTACCGGGATTCCCGGGAATCGAATTTTTTCATTCCCGTTTCCCGGGAAATAAAAAAGTCCGGGAAATCCCAAACCCTAATGAACAGATTAAAGGAATTGTAATTTTTAAAATTTAATTTAATTAAAAATACCCTCAAATTTCGGATCTAAAGATATATGGAAATATATGAGATCAAGTATGGTCATACATTGAACTATGCATGTACGTATATGACAATGTATGCCCATGCATGATCACATACGAGCCAATGTATGATCATGTATGCTCATATATATTTCGATTTTCACATGGGCAGGCAAATTTTTTACAATCGGTAGCCAACCACACCCATTCTACAACTGGTTCCACTGCAACCGATTCCATGGAACTGGTTCCGGAACTAGTTCCTGGGATCCCATATGCAACGTATGAATGGAGTAGAATCAGTTCTAAAACTAGTTCCACAACTGATTCCAGGGCAACCGGTTCCACTTTGAAGCTATAGAAGTGGTTGCTTTTGGGACAATTTCAAATAAAAATCATTGGTGTTACAATTGACAACAGAAGGGGTTGTAAAGGAAAATAACCCAGGAAAATTTTTTACAATCGGTAGCCAACCACACCCATTCTACAACTGGTTCCACTGCAACTGATTCCATGGAACTGGTTCCGGAACCAGTTCCTGGGATCCTATATGGAAGGTGCGGCTGACGTAGAATCAATTCCAGAACTAGTGCCAGAACTGATTCTAGAGTAACAGGTTTCACTTTGGAGCTATAGAAGGGGTTGCTTTTGGGACCATTTCAAACAAAAAGAATCGGTGTTAGAATCGACAACAGAATCGAACAGAAAATTTTTCTGGGAAGCTATTCTACAACCGATTCTTTGGAACAGAAAATAAATATGATTTTTAAAAACCGATAAATTTAAAGTGCCTTTTTGGATCTTTAGTGCTTATTTTTTGGATCTTTAGTGCATATTTTTTGGTTTTTAGGGCATATTTCCATTTAAGTGCATATTTTGCGTTTATTACTGCATATTTTAAGCGCATATTTTCAGTTTTTAAATGCATGAAAGTCGCTGCCCTGGTTATGTATGATTGTACGAGATACTTTATTTGGAATAGTGGAAAAAATATTGGCAGGTATTACACATTTCTTCCAACTAGACCAACTAAAGCCTGATTTAGAATTATTATGACGACACATGTATGTATTTATGCCATAAATTCAATTAGAAACTTATTTTGATAATTTATTATCCAAAATATTATCATTAATTTGAAACATGTTGTTGAAGTTTACATTTAAATTAATCTACCCTTCGTTTCATATGACAGCCGATATCATCATATGTGAGTGCGTGTTTATTAGCTAAGAAACGTTTTTCTACTTACATATTCAACGTCTTACTGGATTCCTTTTTTCCATATTCAAACGATATAACTGTCAAAAAGGACTTTAAATAATGACAAACGATATTATGCCAAACACAAAATCTTTATAAACAGTTTTTCTTGTGCAAAGTGTTCTCCTTTTTTACAAAAAAAAAAAAAAAAAAAATGTTTTCCAAGTCAAAGGTTAAATAACAGAATATAAGATTTTTCCACTACATATACTAGAGTGAATATCAAGTAGATTTGGTTTGAGGAAATAAATGCAAATGATATAGTGACAACAAAAAAAAGTTGGGAAATAAAACCTGACAAGTTTATTGCGGTTGTTTTGAAGATGGAAAACTGATATAAAATTGTTAGAGATGATTTTTTTTCCAAACGCACATGTGTCTCCTTTTCTGTTCTAAAAAAAAGTAAGGAGGCTGTTGAAAATTCTAATGTAGTCACATTTGCATGTTGTATGCATGAGCTACAGAAAAACGTGATATTTTGTTGGCTTCATATCCTTTCTAGGAATGTGTATTACTCGCATGTATTGTATAAAAGATATCACGCATGCTGAGACAAAAATACTGTTGCAGATTGCATTAGGGATTCAGATGGATAACTATGTGCGACAAGTTTTACTAAAGTTACTGTTTTTACAGTTTTATAAAAAAAAAATACATATATTAAAAAAAAATATGTAAAAATATTCTTTACATTGTATGTTGTGTACCCCTTGTCCTTTCTTGGAATTATTCAACTCAAATGTGGGGGTTTTGGTTGTCACAAAGAAAATTCTATATATTTTTGTTTCATTTGATTTATGCTTACACATCTCAAGTTTTCTATACGCTTTAGTTTAGTTTAACAACACCGGTGAGACGTGTGTCCTTTTTTTGTTTTTTTTTTGTGGCATGTTTGTTTATTTGTTTGTAGCTTCCAGCATTTAGTTTTATGTTTGTGAAGGATTTTATTTTATTTTTTGTGTGTAAAAACCGACCATCATTATTCTCCATAATCTCCCTTTCCTATTTTTCGTTGTTATTTACTACAATAGAAAAAAAAACAAACAAAATATCAACATTTGTAGTTTTAATAGAAAAATAAACGAAAATGAGATTTATGGCGGAAATGATAAGGAAGAGAAAAAGGATATCATATCATATAATACAGTAACTTTTTGTCGGACGACACTTAAGGACATAAAAACAACAGACCGGAACTTTAAGAATTTTTAATTTGTTTTGTTGTCATATTTTATTTCTGTTTGTTTTTGCAAAACATATCATAACATGTTTGCGTTTTGCTTTGGAAAATCATAACCGGAAGTTGACAGAGCTTTGAACTGAACATAAATATTAATAGTAAATTATATTTGATAGAAAATTATTAAATGTATATTAGCTTCCTCCAAAAAGGTTTTTGCGTTTAATATAAGATTTATGTTTTTTTAATGACCTTAGGCTGGCAAAGAAAAATTTAATAAAAGCTGCATTTTCGCTTATACCTATCGACGTTAAGTGTGTAAAGCAAATCTAAACGTAGATTAAACAGATTAAAGTAAAAAAAAAAAATATAAACAGTTCATGTTTATAATAGTTGCAGTATAATCGAAAGTATGCCAGCAAAACTTTTTAAGAATCAACGCGAAGAAGTTATGTTATATGCAGTGTTACCATATATTTTTTTATAAAAACTGTAAAAAAAAAACTGTTTCTTTATAGAAAAACTGTTTTTGTAAAAAATTTTAAAAATCAGAATAAATTTTGGGATGCCGAAGTATCCTGGGACTAAGATATTATCCCAGGGTCTCAATTTTCAAAATATCGAAATTTAAATAATTTAAATGCGTTGGCATTTATAGTAATCAATTTTCTGCACAGCCTTCTAATAAAACGTTTTTTTTAAAAGAATTTTGGTCTCCAAGGCCCGAATCTGAAGTTAAAAAAAGTTCACCGAATCAACCTTCCGAGATGTGAACCTTTTTTTATTAACCCCTAACTTAGGATAGAATACTTTACTGTTCAATGTTGGACTACAAAATATTCTTTATGGATTTGCATTCCACATAAAATTGCCTTTCATGGGATTAAGTATTGTTATGTCGGGAATTGTTTGACGGTGTGTAAAAAAACCCCGTAAAAAATTATGTTTTATTGGAATTATCCTCGATCGTAATTGAAAAAATAGCAATGAATTGTTATCCAGAATTGCCAAATATTTATTTAAAAAATAAAAAATCAATTTCGGCCTTGTTTCATTTAGAAATGTCTGAAAAGTTCTGCTAAAAAATGTCCGTCGCATCTATGACGTGTCAGATTTGGTTTAGCCAATTTTATTCCGTGCTAATTTTTGATGAAATTTGTTATAAAAATGTTTCGTTTTTTCAGTAAGATATTTTGCAGTATTATATTGGCATTTTTAAATTTATTTATGTTTCGATTTTATCTAATTTTTTACAATATGAAAGTTTTATTGTAATTTTTCACTTTCTAGGTTTATAAAATAAATTTTTTATACAAAATTCATTTTATAAACGCGTTATAAGATTTTGAAATAAATACCCAGTCAGAAAAATACAAACGGGAAAGCGGTGGCAAAGCACTTTAGCAGGTGGTATAAGTACTGGCAAAAAGTGCTTTCCCATTCCCAAAATGATAACATCATTAGACAAAAGGACCGGCTGTTCAAAAAGCGCCGGAAAAGCACTTGAGGAACAAAATTTTTAAACGTTGGCAAAACGCTGGCAAAACCAATAAATAGGTGGTCTGGAAATATATTTTCCAAAATAAAATTTAAAAAAAGTTCATATGTATTTTTTTTGGTCCTGCCGTGATTGAACCCGGCCATCAGATTGGCAGACGATTGCTCTACCCACTGAGCTAATGAGACATATAATATTTGATGGCTAAACACATAAATGAGTGATAATAGCTGGACAACTACTGGCTGTGCCAAAATGCTAGTACTGGCAAAGAATTTTTTGTAACTAGTATGCCAGTGTTGGGAGGGCAAAAAAAAGTTGGTCTTGAAGGAGCTTTCCCACAAACAAAAAAATTGATTTTATAAAACAAAAAAAATTTTAAATTAAAAAAAATCAAAATCAAATTTGAACTCGGAACCTTCTGACTACAAACATTTTTTAACGAAGCGTCAGCATTTTTATAAAATCATTGGTCTACCAGTGAATTGATTTTTGTACGCCTGGTAGCATTGGCTAGGTAGCACTGGATAACCACTAGTTGCAAACCTTGGCATATCACTCTAAGCCAATTCTTTGCCAGTTTTTTTTTTAATAAACCACCGAAATTTTTGTAAAACAAATACTGGTAAAACGCTTATTTCAAACGCTGGCAAAGCGTCCCAAATGAGTGTTCTGCCAGTCATTTATTTTTAACACCGTGGTTGCCCAGTGGTATGTCAGTGCTTGATTTTTTGTACCACTGGCGATTTCTGACTGGGTAATTATGCATAAGCACTTTTATATTTTAATTCTTAAATATTAGTTAAGAAAATTAAAAAAATTTAAATTAAACAAATGATGTTCCGATTTAATATGAAAAAACTGTGAAAAAATCTATAAATTTAAAAAAACAGTTTTTTACATGAAAAAACTGGAAAACTGTTAGGCATCCCAAAAAACTGTAAAAAACAATTAAAACTGGCTATATGGCAACACTGGTTATATGCAAAAATCTATAATCGTTGAGTTTTCAACGTTGCAAGTTAACGTGCTTACGAAAAACAATGTGTTAGTTTTCTCAAACACGTTTTCGTGTACTTTGAGTTTTTTCTCAATTAACAGATATACAATAGTTAAGTCGAAAACACACCTAAAGTTAGAGATTAATCAGAACTGAGTCGACAACGACAACGACATGTGCTTTTTCATATATTTTGTATGGGAAGCAAAATGTCGCCATGTCGTCCGGCGATTTGTCGTCGTAATAGAATCTATTCTATTTTCGTGACGACACACTAACACACACTTAAAATATTTGTCAAAATGTTGCCATATTTTTAACTAATTAAGGGAAAAGAGTTGCAGAAATTCGTATTAAAGTTGCAAAAATTCGTACTTTGTTTACAAAAAATTTATTTTTTTGACAGAAGAAATATAATTGAAAATAAAAATACATAATTTACCGCAAAAAAGCAAAATTAAATACAAAAAAATGTAAAACAACAAGAATTAATGCAAAAGCAATTGAATTGGTTAAGAATTGTAGCGAAACAAATACAAACATATTCTTGTTTTGATTTAATTTTTTTCTAAACGTCATCAAATGTCGACGGTCGATTGTCGCTGAATTTAAATTAATCGCGACGACTTTGGCTGTCGTCGGTCAACAATCGACACAGTTGTGATTAACCTCTTAATTTCAAATAACCCGTAATGAAACTCCCCAGCAAAAAAAAATAATGATCAAAAGAAGAGAAAAAGAAGCAGTGATTTGGATTTCGATGTTGTGAAAATGTGGATCGGAACCAGTGAATTTTACATAGGCTTGTCATAGGGTGGAAGTTTTCTTTAATGATCCTTATTTAGCTTTAAGGGGGGTACCGACTCTAGGAAAAATTTTGTTTTCGAATTTTTTTTTTATATTTTATTTGGATAGAGCATACTCTTCAGTATCTGCTCAGAAAATATCAATAAATTCGAAGAATTAAAATTTCCACAGGTTTTTTTGTAAATTATATTTTAGTCACAAAGTAATATTCTATGCATTAAGTTTGTATACAAAATTTTTTGGGAGCGTTTTTATTTCATTGTCTTTATTAGAAATCTTATTTCGCATAATACAGCAGAGCAAAAAGAAAAAAAACTACATACAAAGATGCAAGAATTGCATGCAGTCTTTAAAGAAAAGCCAATGACGATTTCCCGATTGTGGGTGAAGGCACGTTATATGAGGCAGGTATTAATGGCTTTATATTTATTAGCTATAAAAGTATCAGTGTGTATAAAAAATAAGAAACAAATACAAAATAAATTAAAAAATGTACAAAATTATAGCATTTTGACATGTATAATAATTTTTCGGCCATCGTTTTTAAGAATATTAGAGTTAGTATATCAAATACCCTTTAACCGATTCGTCCCAAATTTGGTGGACATATAGAAAACTAGGAGATATAAATTTTGTTCATACACGATTTCTAGAAATGTTGCTGATTTCTTAGCGTAAAATTAGTTTTAAACTTTAAACACGTTTTCCCACAGCCAAAGCCGGTAAACCGATATCGATGTATTTTTTTCTTTCGTAGTCAACAAAAATCTATAGTTCTTAACGTGGACCTTTTTTGAATTTCAGACAAATAAAATATATTCCCAAGCAAAATTGTTTTTGCTTTCCTTTTTTGAAGTTTTTAAGTTTATGTGGCAACTTTGTTAAAAAAAATTAAAAAAATAAAAATCGGGCCACGGTAAGGACTAGAGAAATTATCAAAAAAAAAAATGTAAATAATAATTTTATATTTTTATTTTTGAAGTCTGCACAGTGGCAGCCGATTTTGCTTTTTTTAAAAAAGGCCAGTAATGAAGTGGCAACTCTGGCGATTTTGGCTGGGGAAATATAAAACTGATATTTTTTAAAAATACTACAATAACATGATTTTTAAATAATAAAATAAAATATTAAAAATATTGTTAATTGAATTTTTGACAACCGTTCAAATATGCCCTTTAAAATGCTGTTGTTACAGTATTTACCCCCCTTAATGAAAGTTAAGATCTTTTGATGGTCTTTTGAATTAGTGAAAAGGAATAAATTTTTATTCGTAAAAAATTTAAGCAAATCACTTGAACCTGATAAATTGTCTCAAAATAACCAAAGTAACATACCTTCATACATCTTAATACTCTAGATACAGTGAAAAATATAATTTAATATGCCTAATTGTTTCCTATCAATATCGATTTATGTTGTAGGTTAAAAATAATTAGATATTGCATTTAAAATTTAAAATTAACGGTTCGTTGTCGTTCGATAAATCTGTGATTAATAAAATAAGCTGACGACCAGAATTGAATAGAACCAGCTGTGATATTTTAAGAATTAAAGTTCAAAGCAAAAACAGTAATAACAGAGGATAAAAATAGTCTAATTGAGTTGTGTTTGCATTGGTTTATTTGTTTCACAGTCAATATAAGTAGATCATTATCTATTATTAACCCATAAAGGCATGGATACTAAAGATGGGTCTGGAGCGGGACCCGAAAATACGTATTCTATCCGGCTGGCCTTATCGAAATTTTTAAAATTTTTGTTCTCTGTAATTTATTTGTATGATCTCAAATCTGACATCAATTGGCTAAAACAGTAAAAATTCATATAAAACGCGAACAATGGTTTTAATATCAAGTTTTGTGTATCAAATGTTAACCCTAAATATGAATACAGGTCCTATGCCTACATTTCACCACAAAAAATTGATATTGATTTTATTTGAAAATTTTTGTATATAAAAAACTAAATGGAAAACCGCTAAACTTTAAAACCATTTCGCAGAAAATCTCTACCTTAGATCGGAAAATAAAGTACACCACTGTAATCAGCATGCCCGAAATATATAGAACTGATGGCCAGATCTCTATTAGTTTTTTTTTGTGTCATGCAGTATTATTTTTTTAAATATCTGATTACGTTTAACAAATTTCTGAGAAAGCTGTTTCAGATATATTTTATTTTATAATTGTGTATTTGACTTTAAAACATTAAAAACTACAATAATAACAAAAGTTACGCACTTATAAAAATTGCAGACGGTTTAATGTATCTTTTGAAAGCGTAAATATTACAAATAAAATAACATTTTGATAAAGTCATACCAACATTAGAGCGTACCACCTTACAGGCAAAAAAAAAAAAAGTGCGCCGTACACCCTCCAATATGAAGTATTTTTGCAAGGAGGTTTAAAAAAAATTTTTTTATTTTTTTTTGCCGAACGTAGGGGTCACCATTTTACATTTTTCGTTATATCTTTGGTATTTACATTCGGATCTTAAAGTATGATACATCGAAGTTTTTCTCTCGAGGAGATCAGTGTTTTGCTCTAAGGACATTTTGACCTCAAGTATCCCGCTCTAGTAGTTACCCACCAGATCTCAGTTGCTACGACCCTAATGTCAGAAAATTAAAGCTCGCAAAAAATCATTAAACTTTTGCTAAGGAAGTTTTTCGCTAAACCTAGTATAATTTTTTTTTATATATTGGTTGCCGAACGTAGGGGTCGCCTTTTTAAATTTTTTTTAATTGGATTTTTACTATATAGCAAAACACTGGTATCCTCGAGGCAAAAAAATCGATATATCACACTTTAAAATCCGATTTTAAATGCCAAAGCTATAACAAAAAATTAAAAAAGGCGACCCCTACGGTCGGCAAAAAAAAAATTTTTTTTTTTGAAATCGCCTTCCAAAAATACATCATATTGGAGGGTGTAAGGCGAACTTTTTTTTTGAGGTACGGTCTAACCAACATCACACTCAAATTAGAGAAACTGACAACAAAACTTCAAAAAAACTCGTAAAAAATAAGATAAGAAAACTTTTGTTAACAAGCCATGAATATTCATGGCACCAAGTAATGGACTAAAAACGAGAAAGTCTGCCGAATTCTTTATCTTTTTTTATACTAATAATATTTAAAAAGATATGTAGATATAAATATTTAACTGTGGAATAGAAAGGAAAATTGTACACGCATAAGTACTGCAAGCAATCAACTCGTATCTGCCACAAAATTATTGTACTACCTTTACCAAGATTTAATTGCGGATGTAATATCGTATAATGTGTAATGTTATGGTTTTTGTGTTAATGTCCTTCAAGAGTTCTTTTGAATATGGTTTTATATGGACGGTTTATTTATGCTGTTGTAATCTACATTTAAATATTATTTAAGTGGCTTGTATGTGTTGTATGAATGAAAATTAATGGTTAAAAATATTCGTAACATGATATTCATGATTATTAAAAGAACACACAAAAAAAGATGAAACTTTTAAATGAAATTTTGTTTGGTGTTGACACCAAGTGTTACATAAGGAGGTACTTGTACAATTTTAAATAACATTTAATGTTTATATCCTTTATTGCAGAGTTTCCCACTAGTTTTCAAAATATTACGAATTTAAAGAAAATAATATAAACTTAGGCCAAGGAACATATAAAGAAGGAAGTACAAACCGACTGTGATAACGAAAAAAAAAACGCCTCACAGTCAGTTTATACTTCATTGTTTATATGTTTCTTCTTTAGGCGACCTCGGTTGTACTATTAGAGTACCTCTGCTTTAATACATTCATACCGCTACATAAATATACATATTTTCACTTATTTTCAAATGCATTGTTGTTTGTAAAAACCTATTTGGGAATAAACAATTTTGAAAATTATAAATTTTTACACTTCAACCCAAAAATCATTTGCATTTGACAATTTAGTTGGTCCTTTCTTTTTCATACCTCCGTGTACACGTGTTTTAGTGTATGATTTAATTATTTTGATAAATTTTATTACTGCACAAATGTGTTTTGTGTTTTATTTTATTTTTGGGTTGGAAAACCTTATTATTTTAAGGTCTATATAACACTGTGTTAAATAGTGTGGAAATGGAGTGTTTATAATACAACATATTCAAATTTTGTATCCTTTTTTTCTTTAACCTTTAAATTTGAGGAAAATACTGTGACTTTTTAAAGCATAAAATTTTATGTGCATCCCCTTTTTTCTCGTTTTTCAAAAAAGGATTAATAAATATTCGTTGTTTGTTTAAGGAATTCAAAATTAGTTGTTGTATGTGTACATAATACTATCATAAATCAACACGCTAATTATTATAATGAGGCACCAACTACGAAATTACACTTGGAGAAATAACAAGTAAAAGTATTAAGTTCGAAATCACCAGTGGTACAAAAAATCAAGCACTGGCATACCACTGGGTAACCACGGCATTAAAAATAAAAGGTTTGTAGTCAGAAGGTTCCGAGTTCAAATCCGGTTGCAAGGAAATCATTTTTTTTTTGTTTTTTTTTATTTAAGGGGTTTAAATACTGTAACAATAGAATTTTAAGGGGCATATTTAAACGGTTGTCAAAAATTCAAATAACAATATTTTTATTATATTATTTTTTTATTTAAAATATATATTATTGTAGTTTTTTCAAAAAATATTAGTTTTAAATTTCTCCAACCAAAATCGCCAGGGTTGCCACTTCATTATTAGCCTTTTTTAAAATAGGCAAAATCGGTCACTGTACAGCCTTTATTATTTATTTGAAAATAAAAATGTAAAGTGATTCTTAATACCAGATAAATACTCTAGTCCTTATCATGGCCCGATTTTTATTTTTTATTTCTTTTTTTAACAAAGTTGCCACACAATCTTGAAAATTCCAAAAAAGCCAAGAAAAAACAATTTTGCTTGGGAATATAAAATTTATTTGACTGAAATTAAAAAAAAGGGCCACGATAAGGACTACAGTTTTTTGTTGACTACGAAAGAAAAAAACCGGATCGAAATCGGTTAACCTAACTTGGCTGTACAGTGCCAGCCGATTTTGAACTCATGGTTGCGAGAAAAACGCATTTGAAGTCTAAAGTTAATTTTAAGCTAAGAAAACAACAAAATTTAAAAAAATTGTAAATGAAGAAAAGTTATATCTTCTAGCTTGCTACATGTCCACCAAATTTTTGGACGAATCGGTTAATGGGTATTTGATATATTAAACCTAATAGTCTTAAAAACAATGGTAAATATATAACTATACATAATGCTACTCATATTATTTTGTAAAAATGCTATAATATTGTACAGTTTTTAATTTATTTCGTATTTTTTTCCCATTTTTATATATATTGATTACTTTTATAATTTATATTAAGCCATTAGCACCTGCCTCATATGACGTGTCTTCAACATCCATCAAAGAATCGTCATTGGCTTTTCTTTGAAAACTGCGTTCAATTATTACATCTTTTGATGTAGTTTTTATCTTTTTATTCTGCCCTGTTATGAGATATATTTTACAAAAAAAACATGTGAACATTTAATTTCTTCGAATTTTTTATTGAAATTTTCGGAGCATATAGAGAAAAATATGCTCCATCCAAATAAAATATAAAAAAAAAATTCAAAAACAAAATTTTTCCTAGAGTCGATAACCCCCTTAAAATTTTTTTTTAGAAAATCAATTTTTTTGTTTGTGGACAAGCTCCTTTAAGACCATCTTTTTTTGCTCTCCCAACACTGGCATACTAGTTACAAAAAATTGTTTGCCAGTACTAGCATTTTGGCACAGCCAGTAGTTGTCCAGTTATTATCACTCATTTATGTGTTTAGCCATCAAGTATTATATGTCTCGTTAGCTCAGTCGGTAGAGCAATCGTTTGCCAATCTGACGGCCTGTGTTCAAATAACGGCAGGACCAAAAAAATACATATGAACTTTTTTTAAATTTTATTTTTGAAAATATATTTCTAGACCACCTATTTATTGGTTTTGCCAGAGTATTACAAACGTTCAAAAATTTTGTTTCTCCAGTGCTTTTTCGGCGCTTTTTGAACAGCCGGCCCTTTTGTCTAACGATGTTATCATTTTGGGAATGGGAAAGCACTTTTTGCCAGTACTTGTACCACTTGTTAAAGTGCTTTGCTATCGCTTTCCCGTTTGCATTTTTCTGACTAGGTTGTGTTTTTAATTGTTTTTATTTTAAATATTATTATTTTAATTTTTGGTGGTATCTTAAAATTTAGGTCTTTCTAACTTTGTTAAAACTCAGGTAAAAGGTTATGAAAAATGTTTATAATTTTTCAATTTGCGGTTAAAAAAACAATTTTTTTTAAATTCTATTAAAAGACTTGAAGATGTCCTAAAATGATAAATAAAAAATACCCGTTTTCCATTTTTTTTTTTTGTTTTACTCTACCAAACTTAAGCAACTTTGGGATTTCCAGTTAAAAAATGTCTAAAGTTTTCGATGCCACCAAATTTTAGTCTATAAAAAATTTTCACTTAAAACTATTTTCGGTAATTGCAAATATAGTATGTACCAAAACCACCATGCTTCAAAGAAATATCTTTAAAAATGAATTTTTGTCAAATTTTTTTTATAGCAGTTAAAATTATATTTCCGTTTAACTGTTTTTTTTTTTTTAATTTTGCCTATGGGCCAAAGCACTGTGCGATGGGTCTACCCACTGAGCTAACGAGACATTTACCGCCAAAAGTTAGCCTAAATATAACTAAAATTCTGTAAATTTAACAGTTTTAATTTTGCTGTTCTCATTTTACTAGTATTTAGTAAAAACATCTGCTAATTTTAGCAGTTTTTTCTGCAGCATCATTTTTAACTAATTTTTAGTAACTTTTTCTGCTATTTTTACAGATTTATTTCTATGAAAATATCCCGAGAAATGTGATTTAGTAATCCCGTCAATCTGGTAACACTAGATTTAAGTATAATGTTAAGTGGTTGGGGACTCTTTTATTATGAATAAAATAAGTGTTATAATTTTGGTACTCTGGAATTTTCTAGCTTGTGCTAAAACCACAGAGCTGGAACTATAAAAGTGCTGCCACTTGGCGAATAGAGTTGAGTTGCGGAATAGCGTTTGAAAAGTTCAGTTTAGCAACAGTAAATCGTTGTATTCAAATCGTAGGTAAAATTGTGTCTGTTATACTGTTGTATACAAAGTAAGGAGTGAGATCATAAAAATGTTAACACACATAAAGTTAAATAAAAAACAAACCACTGAATTTTAAGACTTCAAACTAAATTTTTATTAAATGAAATTTAATACAAAATCTAACAAAAACAAACCCCATGGAATTCTAACCACTACGAACAAAGTTATCCACTTTTTCCGTGGTAGTTTCTATCACCTTTTTAGAGCACACACAAAAAATTATGACGGTAAAATTAACTAAAGTACAATTTAAAACAAATAAAATTTTAGTTAAAAACCGGTCTACTCACATTTTCATTTAATTTAACAATTTCTTTATTTGTTTTTGACTATCAATAATTGACTATAAGGAACCGTAAAATCAACTTAAAGTTTATTTATTTTTACTATAAAAATAACAAACAAAACGGTGCGAAGAACTCAATTTATATTTGATTTTACTAAAAAATTTAAAATAAAAACAATTCAAATAATTGTATTGGTGTTTTTTATTTCAAACAACTTTTACTACAAAATACCTTTTTTTGGTTCATTTTTTTAGTTTTACTTTAAAACAATAAAAATTGACTAAAAAATTTGACTGCTACGAAATATCCGTATTTTCATTTAGTTAAAGTTTTAAATAACTTGTGAAAAAAGTTAAAAATTATTTTTCTTCTACTAACAACTGTTATTACTTTAAAAATAACTCAACGGAAAAACTTCAGAAACAACTAAAAAAAAGTGACTGTGTTTATTTTCTGAGTGCAGGTGGTCCATCTGCGTTTGAAATATTGCATGCCCTAGGAGACCTTTTTTGTGCCCTTTAATTCTCTTTTAACAAGAGCCCAATATCTCTCCACTGGCCTGAGCTGTAGGCAGTTTGGTGGATTTGCCTCTTTTGGTACAAGAACCACATTATTATCATTATACCACTCCAGCGCTTTCTTGCTGTAGTGACAAGATGCTAAATCGGGCCAAAAGTAAGTGTATACATTGTGCTGACTCAAAAATGGAAAAAGTCTCTTCTGCAAACACTCCTTGATATAAATTTCGCTGTTTATAGAGCCAGATGTCACAAATAACTGGCTTCTTTGGCCGCAGCTACATATGGCTTGCCATACTAGGAATTTTTAAGGGAATTTCGTTTGCTTTTTCGACCTAAATATTTCCGCAACATTTCCTCGAATATCGGAAACATAAAATTCTTCACCAGGGAGCTGCAAAAAATCAGCCAGGACATAAGTTTCGTCGTCCAACAGTTGCATTTTTGTATAAAATTTGATTTCAATTTTCGAGCTCTGGTTTTGGCCTCCAAATTTTTAAAAGCTTTTCTATCGCGATCTTTTTGAACTTTGTAGTACTTAAGTCCTGCCTTATGTTTCATTTACGTACAAAAAAGTCCGAGCATTGGGACAACCGAGCTGTTTTTCTGCCAGATGTGTTATGAGCTCTCTTAAGGATGCTTTTAACTTTATATGCCTTACTAATGTTACGATAACCAGTCGTTGTTCCTGTTCCCTGCTTCCTTTCAATTGCCAGGTGTTCCAGATACTTCTTTACCACTTTTGAAACTGTTTGGCGGCATACATTAGTTTCTTTGGCAATTTTTTTGTATGTCCATGTTTGGTATTGTTGAAAATATTTAATTAGTTTTGAACGCACTTTTCTTTCATCGTCCATTCTGTAAAAAATTGCTAATTAAAACTCATGATGTAAATACATTAATTAACTGACATATTTTTAAAATGTAAACTGCCGAAAAAAAAAAATATGAGAAGCTTTAAACCAAAGTTATAGGCAAAAATGTGTGTTAACATTTTTATGATCTCACTCCTTAATAAGTTGTTAAATAATTAAGTGTACAAAAAACCAAAGAGTTTGTGGTTATTTTGATTGCAATAGAAAAGAACCCGGTTATTCGAATAAAAATAATAACTGATTAACAAAAAAGGAAAAATGGACATGCTTGCACATATTTTGTATATCAGTGGATGCGTCTCCAAAAAGCTTTCATTGTATACCCAATTTGTCTACTTTTCTTTTGTGTAATTTTATATCCTACTTTTTAACCCCTAAACGTGAGATTAGGCCGCTGAAAAAAATAATGTACACTATTTTTTCTTCTCTATCACAATATCCAAATCTCAATAAGATCGGAGAGATACTTTCCTAGTCAGTTCAAATAAAAGGGTACTTATATCCATTTCAAAATTCTACGTTTATTTATTCACATTTCATTTATTTCGTAAAGTTTTATCTTTCAGTGCACTTAATGTTATAATGCGTGTATTTATGTAATGAAATATGTCTTTAGTTTCTCTTATATTACAAGACAATTAAAGGTGAAATATTAATTTATGACCCTTTATAGCGCTAAAATAAACGCTAATGTAAATATGTATGCGTAGTTAATACCAATTAGTTTAAATTGTACAAAATCCGCGTAATTAAACACACCTGATGTCTGTTGCCAACTCAAACTCCTGCAAATAATTGGAAACGAAGATTTTCATGATTTTATTACCGTAATAATTCATAAGGAATATTGCATTCTAAACCCTTTGAAAATAAAACAAGTACTAGAATTTATAGTATTTAAATTAGATGTTTTTTGTTTAATTCAAATATTCTTCTAATTTAGACTAACATTTAAATTTGGTGTACAATATTGTTTAAATTTATAAATTTTCAATGAAAGTTAAATTATTGTTAAAAAGTATCCTTCAGTTTCATACACAATTTGATCTAATGACCAAGGACATTAATTATAACACAACTGTATGACACATGTCCTTTATATACAATATATTAAACAAGCAAACACAACAGATTTTTCAACATAGTTCATTCATACGTATACTCTTATACCAGACTGATATGTAACACTGGCCAAAGACTAAAGGCACCCAAAAAAGAGGATTTATTGAATTGAATAATTACAAACAAAACAAGGAAAAACTGAGGCAACATTTGCAGTTACATTCTCAGAGAAACCAAAACAACATATTGTATGATATGTGTATATAGTGTTAAATGGTTAATTTGTTTTGCTGGAGTTACCAAATCTACTTAATTACTGTTCTCCATATACGTAGATAGGGTTTTTGACCATACTTCTTATTTGGATATTTTGTACAGCATTGGATATTTAACCAACATTTATCTTTTTGCCACAATTTGATAAGCTCTTTTTTCTGTTAGGAAAAAGAAGCCATTTAGACATCTAACTACTACTAATGAGCCTCAAAACTAAAAGGGTTGGACTGCCAAGGACATTTGTCATAATTTACTTATACATATGAGATCTTTTAATACATATAAATAAGTTAAATATACACATACATTGTTATAAAGAGGGTATGTTGTATACAAGACATTGAATGTGAATGTGTTATTATAAACGAGAGGAAATTGAGAAGTTATACAATATAGCCGACTGGTGGTTCAGTATGAGAAGACCCATTTTGAATGTTCTGTGATGGGAACTAATCACAGAAATAGTCCATTTTTAGGGCTAAAAGCCGCGTGTCAGTTTGAATCATAGAGGATCAGTTTTCCGCAGATATTATTTTTTACGCCCAATCTACTAGAAAGTGCGTGGGGAGGTGGAAAAATAACACTTTTGCACATACGGATGCTCTATTGAACGTCAATTCTGAATAAGCACGAAATTAACCCTTAAACATATTTTAAGCTTTGACTTATTTCTGGCTTTAAACCTAAATTTTAAACTAACAGATATTTTTTTGGAACACTTTAACCCTCAAACATTTAGAAAAAGGCACCAAAAAGTCCCTTTAATTGAAGAATTAGAGGGATTAAATATTTCACAAAAATATTTGCCATGAAATTCCATTATAAGACTCTGAAGACATCAAAGTTGCAAATTTAAGTTCAATGCCAGAAATAAGTCAAAACTTAAAATGTGTTTAAGGGTTAATTTCGTACTTATTCAGAAATGGCACTCCAATGTCCCACAAACCTGGATTTTAGGAGGAAAACATGTGAATCTTCCATTTAAGGTACACTTAAAATAATACGTCAGTAGAAAGATCTGTCAAACGGGTTTCAAATCGATTTGACTAATATTTAACAAATTTTTAGTTGAAACACTGATTTAAACAAAGATTTAATTGATCTTCATTTAACACTATACTAAAAATCCTCAGTACTTTAACTAATTTTGAGTGTTAATTTTCAAAACTACTTATAACTAATTTTTAAGAACCCATTCATTAAATTTTACAAAATTTATTGTTAAAATATAATATTTTCATGTTTCCGTTATTCCCGGTAGATGGCGCCATCAGTGTATCTGAAGTTTTAAAGATGGCGCTATTTCTCTCCCTTCCGATTTTTTTAAAATGGCCCATATCTGGAAAACTAAGAGCGATAGAGTAAAATTGATGAAAATTTCGACTATCCCTAACCGTGCGAAAGGGGTTATCTCCATCCAAAAATGGACCTTGGCGAGGCCTTGGACCCTCAGAAATTTCTAATAAAAATTTTCCACTTCATAAAATGGCCCATATCTCGAAAACTAAGCGAGATAGAGCAAAACGGACAAAATGTTTGTTTCATTGAAGTGCCCATGATATGGAATAGGCCCGGAGAGGGTTCTGAGACCCTAAATTTGGATAAATTCCACGACTCAGTATAATTACAGATTAAACTGTAGTTTACAGATTTTTTACTTAAATTTAGATTTGTTAAATTTAACAAAAGAATTTGTTAAAATTAACAAATTTTATTTTAAGCCAAAAAACAGAAATAAATTTTGTTAAAGTAACAAATTTTTCTGTTGTAAGCCAACAGACGCATTATTTTGAGTGTAGGTATAACCAAAGATATATAAGAAGATATAGCAAAAAGTGAGGGGACATTAGTTGCAGAATCGTGCAATTGATGGCGCTGAAAATATCGAATTTGATTTCGAAATCTCAAGATGGCGACAGTATACACCCACTGGAATTTGAAATTTCCAAAAGCTCTGCAATATTAAAACAGTGCTGCCACATTAAAATTTTATTATTTTATTTTAGGAATTTAAATAAAGGAACTTCCTGTCGAAAACAACTTTGTGCTTTTTGTTAAACGAATTATTAGTGTTAACGTTGTTTAAAATTTTTATCGTGTATAATAAGAAATTTAATTTTTGTTAAAAGGTCTTTTGCGGAGAGAAAAATATGTTCTAATGACTTTTTAGTACTTTTATTTGCATCTTAAAAGCCCTAAACACAATTACATTTTCTTAAAAAAAAGTAAAATCTTGTTAAAATGGCACATTTTTGTTAAAAAAAAATAGCTGTTGTTGAAAATGCCTACTGTCAGAAAGTAAATTCGGTGACAAAAGAAACAATTTCAGTAATACCTCACTCTTCTTTTGAGCCTTTACTTTAGTCCTAAATTTATTGAATGAAAATTCGAGTGAAATCTAACATCGAGATTAAAAAATTTTAATTATTGCGATTTTTGCCGCTCCGATGTGTAATTGTTTTTTTCAGTTCTGGCAACACAAGAACATTAGCCTCTATAAAGCCATTGCTGGCGCTGGGGCAAAATCAAATTTTGTTAAATGAACATTGAAATAAAGAATAAATTAAAAAAAAAAAAAAAAAAAAGAGTAAGTAACAAGAACTTTTTCGAATTTACCTTGAAATGATATAAAAGCTGTGCCTTGAAATGAGATAATTTTCGAATTTACCCAGTGTAGAAAATCATTACCAGATATGTGGTTATGTAACTACATACTTGGTAATGGTAACTAGTTACTTTTGTTATTACATTTCTTATTACCTTTATATGGCGATGTCGTGAAAAATAATGAGTTGTCGTTACACACCAGCATACGAAAAATCAAAAAATATATCGTTACCTATGTGCTTACCAGTACTGACAAAAATAATGAGTCTAAAAATAGATTTTCAAAAAAATAAATTATATAAAAAAAATATTTTTTATTGTATTTTTTTTTTTAATAACATTTGCTGGTGCGGGAATCGAACCTGGGTCTACAGATTGCCAGTCAATAGCTCTACCATCTGAGCTATATCGACATGTAATATTTAATAGATAAAAACATAATTGACCTGCTGCACACAAGTAAGCTTACTCGCCAACATACAAAAACTCAAAAAATATGTGGTTACATATATCCTTACCAGTGTTTAAAAAATATTGAGTCTAAAAATAGATTTCAAAAAATTATCAAAAAAATCTAAAAAATTATTTTCTATTTGAAATAATGATAAAAATAAGTCATCATCAGTAACTCATTATTATATTTATGTTTTAAAATAGTGCAGAAGGTAAGTGGGTGTCATTACTGGTACTCCAAAAAATAATGATATGTCATTACCGTTCCTACACTGGGTATCTATTTTATTCAGCACGAACAGCGCCACCCAACAAACCAAACGATATCGTTTCGAATTCGTAACGATATCATTTCGATGATACGTTTGTCCGAGAATGATATCATTAACGGTACTGTGAAGAAAAATGCACATTCATTAATGATATCGTTTTTTCATGAAATAACGATATCGTTATGATATCGAAAATATCAGGCAGTGCGATAATATTTTCGTCATATTGCAAAATTTTTGTCGTTATTTTATCACTATTCGATAAAAATATGATATCATTAACGATATCGAAATAAAGAAGTATATATGATATCTTTAACGATTAAATTAGAACAAGCAAATGTCACTTTTTCAGAAAATTTATCGTTATTTTTAGAAATTATGATATCATTACGAGTTCATATTTTTGTATCATAAACGATAGCAAATATGATACCTAATATGAATTCGTTAACGATACTGTATCGTTTCATGGTTTATTGGGCATCTTCTCAAATTAAGTGAAGCTCATTTGGTGGGGGTTTGGTATAACCATGGTCCAATTTAAATCGAATGCAACAGACTTCGTCCTGGGGCTAATATAAGCCGGTGAAACCAATTTTATCGCAATATCTTAATATTTGCGACTTGTACCGTCCGAGCATGCCCGTTTTTGGGGCACCTTTATACTGGAACTGGGTCTAAATATGGACCGATTTTAATTAATATCTGAATTACAATTTATGTTTTTCTTTAAAATAACTTTTGTGAATTAAAATTGATATCTTATGAATTTCAAATGACATTTTCTGGATTTAAAATGACAAAATCTGAAATTCAATTGAGATTTTCTTAATTTCAAATGGTAATTCTGATTTTTAGCTTATTTCTTTTCTTAATTTTAATTGCTATTTTCTGAATTCCTATTCTCTGAATTACAATTACAAAAGGTGTACATTAGGGTTATGACTCACTTTTAACAAAAATTTTACCTATCACCACGTGATAGGCAATACTAAATTAATAATACAAATCGTGTTTGCGGGTCATTTCGGCAAAAAAGGTTTCCGCACCAAATGCAATTTCTAAAAGTAATTTTTGCTCGGGGATTTTGTTTAATTTACATAACGAATTATTACAAAAATTATTGTAAACGACAAAAAATGTATCCAAAAGTCCCTCCAAAAAGGTTTCGTAATTTTTATCGTAAATAGTTTTTAATAAGCATCGTTTGAGTCTCATTTGTTTAAAACTTCGGAGAAATATTTTAATTAAACTAAGACCAAATTTTAACCCTTTTGCTGCGGGAACTTTTTTGACAGTAGCAAAAAAATAAGATTGGGTTTCCTAATATTTTTTATGGCCTTTTTGGCTATGGCATGTAAAATTTTATATTTGAAAAAAAAAATCATGTTTCGAAACAAACCAGATGCCATCTTGGTCGCTGCACAGGGTACATTGCAAAATAAATATTTTGCATGGGACTTAGCCGTGGTATGCTTTGTTCAACAATTATTAAATTTTTGCATTAAAAAATAAAAATTATTTTTCGGACTTTCTATATTTTTTTTTACTTTTGGATTAACCCACGTTCATGTAATAATATCAAGTTTGAAGAAAGATTAGTGCAAACACCTGTGGCGTAGAAATGTCATAAACATGCAAAATGTATTAATTACAACAAAAAGCCAAACGATTAACTGGACAGACAGACAGGCAGCCACACAGGCTAATAGTAAAAGGGCGATATAATTAAATACATACACATACATACACACTGGCTCATCTTAGTCTTACGTACACAGACACATATTGAGATGATGGTTGTGCATGTGTGTGTGTGTGATGAGGGTCAATTGGTTTTCATCATATGCGGGTGACATTTAAACAAATAACTCAACATTTATGCCTGTATGCACATAAGTAAACATGTATTTGTATCTGTTTATAATTTACAAATACAAAGCTAATTTAATATTTAATTAAATATGAATATTTTCATTTTTAAAAACTCCTTCCTAGTCCTGTTTTGAATAATATACAATTGCCTACAATACGATTCCTTGAAGCATTCATTCATCTATCAAAGACACTTTCGTTTGAACGACTGCGTGTGTGTGTGTGTGTATGTTACTCATTTCTTTATTGTTGTTCGTGTTGTTGTGAGTCTCCCGTTCTTATTGTTTGGCAGGCGTATAAATGCAAATGTTTAATAATATGATTTTTATCGTTCCCCAGGGTGCTATTTTGTGTTATTTGAATATCCCATTAACTGTGGGTGGATTAACATTTACGCCTGTGTGTGTATTTCCTTTTGTATTCTCAATGCGCTCTTCTTTTATTTCTTCATTAATGTTTTAAAATATTTTTTTTTTATAGATTTTCTAAAATAGATTATTTTCTTAATTTTTTCCTACCCCTTTTCCTGGCATTCCCAAAGCTGTTTGGGTATATCTGTGTGCTGGAATTGAATTAAGCAAAAAATGCAATTAAAACAACCACCAACATTAAGATTTGGTTTGTGATTTGTTTCTTTGTTATTGTTGTTTTAATTTTTCTTATTTTTTTTTTTTGATTATTCACTTTAATGAAAATGATAATTACTTTAATTTATATTCTTTTTAAAATGGTTTATTCAAAGATGTAATAAAAATTTAAAATTTAGAAATCTCTACATATGGAGTAGTGAACAGTTATGGTTACCCTACGGGGAAAGGGACCGCAGGATAGGTCCCAAGATGGCGGAGACCGGTCGTTGATCGGTATTTTTGTTTAAAAGAGACATATCACTTTAACATGGCGTTGTCATTGGAAATGACCAATTGCCACAGTTTAGACACCTTGTGACAGTAAGGTGGTGTGTCTAAAAATAGCTTTTCAAATAAACTAATAAAAAAATAAGAATTAAAAATAATCTACTTGGCGTCGAAGTAGGGCTCGATAACACAACCTTCTGCTTGTAAGACAAACGCTCTACCGTCTGAGCTAATGTTGCTTATGCGTGATGGCTGTCTGATGGTAACGTTATATATTTTTCGTTTCTGTTCAAATAAAAAAGAAAAAAACAAACACTACAAGCAAAAATGCAATAAAAAAATGGAAAACAAAAAAATATAAAAGAAAACAACACTAACACACACACAAATATAGTGGAAGGGCCTTCAGTATGCCAACTATTGACCAGTCACGGGATAGGTCCTTTAATGGCAGTTGACTCGTTTTTTGCGTTGGCTATAATTAAATTATAAAATCAATTAAAAATTAGAAAATTACCTCAAAAACCCTGATAATATAAATAAAAATTTAAAAAATTGCCCTTAAGTAAAAAAAAAAATTAAATGAAATACCAATTGTTAAAACTAAAACAGCTTAATGTTAAAGCTGTTTTAGAAAACGTTAAAAATACAAAACTTAAAATTTTTTAGCAAAAAATTATAAAAATTTAAAATAAGAGCTAAAATAAGAAAATCGTAAAAAAATAAAGTTCAAAATAAATAAAACAGTAAAATGAATAAAAAAATATTTTAAAAAATATGCCGCGCATTTTGTTTTTTATTTCGGTATCGGTCAAGTATTTTAAAAGCAACAGTGAAAGTAACGAAACAAAAAATACTGAGAAAATTAATTCATTCACTTTGGTTCATATTTGTACTAATTTAGTAATATGCCTTCGGTTGACCGGTCACGGTATAGGTCCTTGGAGGGCAATTGACTCCCCATTCCTCGTAGGTTAGCTAACGTAAATCTTATTCTATAATTTTTTATTAGAAACACTGACAAAATTAATTTGAATTCTAGTTGTTTTGAAATTGGAAAAGTTTTCCTATTATGATAAGTTAACAATGTATTTTACTGCATTTAACGAATTTTTTCGTTTACTATCGAATTTTGTCATAAATAAGTCAACAAATCGCAGTACAATATCGGAACCTTTTTTGAAAAGAAATTATCTCCAAATGTTCTGTTTTTAAAAAAGCATCTAAAATTTTTATTATAGGAAACACAGTATTAAGAAAATCCTCAGAATATGAATATACTTACACCGGTAGAAAAATTTTGTAAAAATTTTAGTTAAAACGGCTAAAAATTAGTTAAAAATTATCTTGCAGAAAAAAGTTATTTTTGCTCAATATTTATGAGATACAATAGGAACAGCAAAAATAAAACTGTTAAATAAACAGAATTTTAGCTATATTTGAGTTAAATTTTAGTTAACAGAAAATAACAAATTAACCAGCTATGATCAGCGAAAAAATTTTTAAATTATTAGTAGACGAAAAAAACCAAAAAATTCTAAAATTTTCAAATTTTTTTTATCGATTTTTTTTAATGCAAATAAAAATCTAGCCTTCTCAAATCAGCAGTTTACTATTTTTTTTTAAAAATATTTCTGTTGATTTTAGCAGGATAGACTGCTATGTATATGTATTCAGCTAAATTTAACTTAAAAATAACAAAAATTTTGCAGATTTAGCTGTTTATTTTTGTTCTTTTCAGTCTACCAATATTTAGCAAAATTTTTTGCAAATTTGACAGTATAATTTGTCATTTTAAGTTAAGTAAAAGTTAACGTAAATGTAACTAAAATTCTGTAAATCTAACAGTTTTACTTTGGCTGTTCTTCTCTGCTAATCTGCTAATTGTAGCAGTTTTTTCTGCAAGGTAATTTTAACTAATTTTCAATAGCTTTTTCTGTTATTTTTACAAATTTACTTTTATTAGTGTACGGTTAAAAAGATGACAAATATGGAAAAAGTTTTGAGAATTTTCGTATCAAAACATCTAAGGGCCGTTATTATAGCGAACATTTAAAAGAAACCTAAGACTTAAGTGAAATTAATTTTCCGAGACTTAGCCCGAAGTGTACGAGTATTAAAAATTAAAATTAATAAAAATGCATATTAATTGCATTTGGTCTATATGACGCGTTTGAAAAAACAACACTTTACTGGGAAAATAAAATTGCCCTGCTGGCAGTCCGTCTCCGATATACACAAATTGCCTGCACTTGTTCGTAAAAACCATACGTCAGTGTGGCAACATTTGTGAAAAAGGTGACAAAGAGGAGATGAGAAGATAAACAAAAAATCTAAAGTAGAATGTTTGTATGTCTGTTTGATAACTTCTGAGAATAAATTATCTTATAGAGACAATCTGACAATAAAATATAAACAATAATACAATTTAATGGAAAATCACTGACGAAGCCTGTCCATAAAAAAGGCAGAAACTAGATCTAGTCTGATTTGCAAATTAATAATGTGTCTACAACTTTGAAAAAATGTTTATTCTTCTTTTTAAGCTCAAAAGAAGAAAAAATATTTTTTAATTAAAATTAATAAAAATTCATATTAATTACAATATTAATTGCATTTGGTCTATATGACGCGTTTAAAAAAACAACACTTTACTGGAAAAATTAATATATTTTTATTTTTTTTATTGTGTAGCTACCATTCTTTTGAAATTTGCAACTTGTTACACTTTTGCCATACATTTTTTCAAGCAAGTTTGATTATTCACAAATTTTCTTAAAAAATGTACAATAAAACTAACACAATAGTATGTTTAAGTTAAAAATTTAAAAGTTTTTAGTTTGAAAGTGCTATAAGTCAATTCAATATCGTAAGTAGATTATCGCAATAAATATATATTGTTTTGTAGTATAAATTAATGTAATTTCCCCGGATGAGATGTTTATAAAAATACTTTACATTGAAATGTTAAACCTTTAAGATCTCATTTTAAAAACAAGTGGACTCATACCATTTTCAAAATAAGTGGTTCATTTCTTAAAAAAAATTACTATAATAACTAGGCCAACCCAAAAGAGCCAGTGCTTGTTTTTCATTTGAGAAGATAGAAAAATGTAGATTGAAGACAAGTTCTGGTCTTAAAAATATACAAATTTTAAGCTGCATTTTTTATAGCTTTTTTTTCGCTTATTTTGCTTAATTTTGCTTATTTTTGCATATTTTGCAAATATCGGCTTATTTTTGCTATTTTCTTCAAAACTAAACCGTCTTTTGGTTTTTTTTTTGTTTGAAAATAGCGCATATTTTTGGCGTTTTTCTCATAAAAGCGGTAATTTTATATTTATTTTTTTATGTCGACCTAGATTTGCTTAATTAAAATTTGATTTTTAATTTGAAAAATCATCCATGTTAAAATAAATTTTTTGAATTGCAATAGTACAAATATGTATACTAGGGTGGGTCGATTTAGCAATCGATATTGTGCCATCGATTTTTCGATAGCCTTTGGCATGAGGAAAAAAAAGTTCCACTACCACATATTAAAAAAAATCATTTTCGAGGCGCCCAAATTTCAATTTTCTGACTTTTTCTCAACTTTTGATTTAATTTTTTTTAAATATTACCTTTCCAAGGTAAAATTGTACGCTTAAAACGATTGCGATATCATTTTTTTGAAAAAATGTTTTTTTTTTTGCGTTTTTAGACGAGTGTTTGTCGAAATTTGGGCGCCTCGAAAATGATTTTTTTGATATGTCGTAGTGACACTATCAAAAGCTATCGAAAAATCGATGGCACAATATCGATAAGTTTTTGTCCTTACAAATCGGCCCACCCTAATGTATACAGGGCTTCGAAAGACTTAATTCAATTTAACCCTAGAACACACACCCGGGTACAAATGTATCCACTTGCAACTTTGCAGTGCTGTAACTCAGGAACGGCTTAACTTAGGGCATAAAGATTTCGGATCTAGGAAATAAAAATAATTTTCAGATCAGTGGTTCAGGACACCTACGTAAACACACACCCGGGATACGTTTGTACTACACCAGTTTATATCAAAATAAAAGGCAACAAACCATTTTATAGTGTGTTTAAATTATATTATTTTATTTGAAAAATGAAAATTATTAAATTACATATAAATATGAATTATCGTTACATCCCAACAAAATTGTCGGATGCAAAGAACCGGTTGTAGAACAACTTGTTCTTGCATGCAACCTGTTCTAATTTATGTTCTATCATCGGTGATTTTTGTTTGAGTTTGACCTAAAAGCAACAGGTTATATTCCTCCAAACTAGAACAGGTTGCTTTGGAACCGGTTCTAGAACCAGTTATAGAACCGGTTCTGCGACAGTGCGGCCTTCCATTTTGACTTCCAGGAATCTGGAATCTGAATGGTGAACCCCCCAGGGCGGGGGGGTTCCAAGGGATGTGCCACTGGCATGGGTGGGTCGGCCCTCCAAAGTTAGTGGGGTCGGTCATACATTTGGACTCGATTGGGGCACTCTAAATGGGTCAAAGTGTGATTTTAGCGCACAAGGACAGGCCAATTGGTTCATCATTATTCGGCTTCAGAAAAAATGTAACGAAATATGAAACTAAAACATTTGTAAAATATTAATACACGCATTTAAAAAATAATAATGAAATGGGATCATTTAAACATTAGAAAAAGCCAAAATAATATCCCGGGTATGTGTTCTCGTAGAAAAAGTTGGGTATGCATCGTAGTGTTAAGCTTAAATCACGACAAATTGAATTCAGATTTTAAAATTATTCATGTACCATTCCGTTAATACATTCGTAAAGAATTCATTCATAAGCTTCATTCCCAAATTTTTAATAAGAATTGAATGAATTCCCAACTTGAATCATTCAAATCTCATATTCATTCAGCATTTTACTAATTGAATGAAGAAATTTAATTATCATTCACTTAGGTTAGGTTAGGTTGAATGGGAGCCCGCCAGAACGGCGAGTTCACTTAGTGCTGTGTAGTTTGAAACTGAATTTTGAACGTTTTTCATTTGTACTGTTTTCCTCAAATTTTTGCCCAAATATCTTCCAAATAAGGAAAGAAAATTTCGAAGTACTCATACACTCATAAGTCGGTTGGCTGAACAGAAAAATTTGTTACTTTACTTACTTCTTTTTGTCATTTGCCATTACATGCCATTTTTGCAGTTTTTCCAGTTATTTTGTAAAAATGCTATTTTTACAGATCCTTGTCAAACAAAGCCTTTTTGGCGAGTTTTTTTTTACTTTTTATTAAAATATTCTATAAAATACAGTACCTAAATACCCAGCTTTTGTAGATAATTTTTGTAAAAAATTTACAACAAAAAATTTGTTTTATGTTGGTAAAAACGAAATTCCAGAATTTTTTTCCAGCAACGAAATTTCAAACTTTAAAGATCATACTAATTTACACCAACTGCACTTTAGCAGTTAAATTGTGAGCAAAGATTTTGTCCGTTTTGCTCTATCTCGCTTAGTTTTCGAGATATGGGTCATTTTAAAAAGTGGAGGATTTTTGTTAAAAATTTCCTAGGGTCCAAGCCCCCCCCCCCCCCCCCCCCCCAATGCCGTAATTAGGGGTAGTCGAATTTTTTGTCAATTTTGTTCTATCTCTCTTAGTTTTCGAGATATGGGCCATTTTAAAACATCGGGAGTGAAAGAAATAGCGCCATCTTTAAAACTTCGGATACACTGGTGATGCTATCACCAGGTAATAACAGAAAGATGAAAATATATTTAAAAAATAAATTATAAATAATTTTGAAAATTAACACTCACAGTTAGTTAAAGTACTGAGGACTTTTAGTATTGTTATAAATGAAGATTACTAAAATATTTGTTTAAATCAGTTTTTAACTAAAAATTTCTTAAACGTTAGTCAAATCGATTTGAAACCAATTTGACAGATTTTTTTACTGACATATTACTTTAAGTGAAATAAAAATGAAAAATCGAAAATATTGCTTTAATATCTTTTTGAAAAACATCTTTCAAACTAATGGAAGGGTGTTATTTTATGCGTACCCAATAAGCACATAGATTTTAAAAATACAAGTGCTTTAAATTTAGCTTGAAGTAAAGTAGATTTCAAATTCTAGCATTTGTATATTTAACAAAAATATTTCAAACTTGAATTTTTGTTTCCCTTTTGCTGGAGTATGCTATTGAAATAAAATGTAATAAAAGTTGTATTCAAGCCTTACTGGAAAACAGGGCTGGAATTGAACTTGATTTCAACTTGAATTCCAGTGAAATTGTTTATAGGGTAGTTTTAAAAGTTTATTTTTGCCAATTTTAAATAACTTGTACTTATCTTTTCAGGCAATATGTTGCTCCTTTTGACTGGTAAGTTTTTATTTATTAATTTCAAACAACTGCTTATTAAGAAAAGAAAAAAAAATATTTTCCAACCACAAATGATCTTTCATCAGTTCACTCAAAAAAACAAATCAGTAAAATCAGCAAAAAATGTTGCTGTGTCAACAAATTTTTAGTCAGTAGCGTGCTTGCAAAAAAGTTGGTAATTTCAGCAAAAGGTTTCCTGAAAATCAGCGAGCTGATTTTTACCAAAAAAATAGTAATCTTCAGCAAAAGTTTTGCTAACACTTAGTCGGCTGCAAATGAAAAAAATACTTGCTAAAATCACTAAACTTTTTGCTGAGTATTAGTAGACTGAGAAAACTCAAAAAACTTGTAGCGAAATTTTACTTTAGTTAATTTATTTGCTGAAAACTTAAATATGTGTAGAGTTCCCAGTCAGAAAAATACAAACGGGAAAGCGGTGGCAAAGCACTTTAACAGGTGGTACAAGTACTGGCAAAAAGTGCTTTTCCATTCCCAAAATGATAACATCATTAGACAAAAGCACCGGCTGTTCAAAAAGCGCCGGAAAAGCACTGGAGGAACAAAATTTTTAAACGTTGGCAAAACGCTGGCAAAACCAATAAATAGGTGGTCTAGAAATATATTTTCCAAAATAAAATTTAAAAAAAGTTCATATGTATTTTTTTTGGTCCTGCCGTGATTTGAACCCAATCCGTCAGATTGGCAGACGATTGCTCTACCCACTGAGCTAACGAGACATATAATATTTAATGGCTAAACACATAAATGAGTGATAATAGCTGGACAACTACTGGCTGTGCCAAAATGCTACTACAGTAGACGCTCGCAAATTAGAGCTTTCAGTAATTCGAACGTCCAGAAATTAGAATCAATGTTTGCAATACATTAAACGCTCTGAAATTCGAATTTAAAATTCTAATTTCTGAACGTTTTTTTTTTTTTTGGTTACATATTATTTGGCAGTCTCTATTAAATAGTGAAAGTGTATCATTTAAAATGTTAAATAAACGTAAAAAAACACTTTATCATTGGAAACGAAACGAAAAAAAACGTCCAAAAATTAGAATAATTCAGAAATTAGAATTGCCTCAAAAACAAAGCGGTTCTAATTTGCGAGCGTCTACTGTACTGGCAAAGAATTTTTTGTAACTAGTATGCCAGTGTTGGGAGGGCAAAAAAAAAAGTTGGTCTTGAAGGAGCTTTCCCACAAACAAAAAAATTGATTTTATAAAACAAAAAAAATTTTAAATTAAAAAAAAAATCCAAAAAAATTTTTTTGCATGCAACCGGATTTGAACTCGGAACCTTCCGACTACAAACATTTTTTAACGAAGCGTCAGCATTTTTATAAAATCATTGGTTTTCCAGTGAATGGATTTTTGTACGCCTGGTAGCATTGGCTAGGTAGCACTGGATAACCACTGGTTGCAAACCTTGGCATATCACTCTTAGACCATTCTTTGCCAGTGGTTTTTTTTATAAACCACTGGCAGTATTTGTAAAACAAATACTGGTAAAACGCTTTTCGCAAACGCCGGCAAAGCGTCCCAAATGAGTGTTCTGAAAGTCATTTATTTTTAATACCGTAATTACCCAGTGGTATGCCAGTGCTTGATTTTTTGAACCACTGGCGATTTCTGACTGGGTTGTTTTCCTTTTTTTGTCATTTCCGTTTCCAGACAAGCTGCGACATCTACATCTAGTCTATCTGGTTGTCGTCCACATTATGAATGCTGTCATCAGCACAATTTTTGTAGCAAAATAAATTAGTAAAACATTAGTTCAAAATTAGTTTAGTGCTAAAAAAATATAACTTAAATTTTAGCTGAAAACGGAATTTTAGCAAAAAAAATTGCTGAAAACTAGTACACTTGATATATAAGACGTTTTACTAATTTTTCTACTAACTTATTTTTCTGAGTGTATATTTCTTTAATTTTTTTTTTTTTTTGTAACCATAATATTTTTGTACAATTAAAAACTTAACTACTTCGTATGAAAAAATTAGTTAACGTAATAAATTAAAGTCTTGTTTAAGTGTTATCTATTCATTTATTTGTTAAATTTATGGATTCTTTTTGTAGGTGCTACAGTTTAAAATTTATTATTTGTTTTTCTTATCTGTGAATTTAGTTTTATTTGATCTCAATGGAAACATAAATCAAGTTGTAGTTATAGAAAAAATATCCACTCAACACATAAATATACTAACAATAAATGATGCCAGAAAGGCGGAGCCAATTTTTTTAAGGCAACGCCTTTTTTAGCTACCTATTTATATAACTACTCGTACAGTATATACAAAATTGTATATACATATACAGTGAAATATTCACAATAACCTTAAATACTTATAAAAAGGTGGAGCTTTTGAAAACAAAACAAAAAAAAAATATGTGGTTAATGATAAAAATGTTGAATAATAACATTTATATAGATTAATTTAGTAAAATAAATACATTAATTTAATCTCAATTACACAAATTTGTTAAACATATTTCTGTTGGCTCATATGGTGGCGTATGATTGATATTTAATGTTAATCATACGTGAGGGTGGCTTAAAAAAAACATTGTTACAATATATTTACTGGTTTGTTAGGTATAACACAAATTTTTTTTACAAACTATAATAAATGTTTTAAATTTAAATTATAACATCAGTTTTTAGTAATTGAAAGTATTACAATATTAAACAGTATAAAAACTGATGTTATAATTTAAATTTAAAACATTTATTATAGTCTGTAAAAAAACAGTTGTGAACCCCCTTGGACATTACGGAACTAACTTTTTAGAATCGCTTGAGATTTTTTTTTAGAATTTTTGGAAGTGCCATAAGACAAAACTAAACAAAATTTGTTTTGATATGTTTCGAAAATTTCGAAACTGTGGTCTGAAATGTCGACGGCTGATTTTGCTCAAAATTTTCACAATATTAAATTCAGACAAAGTATAATAATAGCCGTTTTTTCTAATCACTTGGATTTAATAAATCCAAAAAGGATTTCTAAAAGTGCTCAACAGATGGGGTTAGATTTTTCCTATTTTAAAAAAATTTTCTGTCCAACACTTCTTTCACCCTAATTTTTAATACCGAATTCGATGATGAAGGATTCTACTTTAACTTTTAAGTTTTAATTATATTTTACATAAAACAGGTAATAAGAAATGTAATAACAAAAGTAACTAGTTACCATTACCAAGTATGTAGTTACATAACCACATATCTGGTAATGATTTTCTACACTGGGTAGTCTCTATTTTGGGGGTTATAAAATAATTTGAAGATGTGACTGTAGAAGAAAGTACTCAGAATTTTTCTTTAGGAATAAGTAACGGTTTTTAATTTTTGGTTGTATAACGGAAAAACTTACTTTTTCTATAGAAATATAATTTATTTTACTTAATTTTAAATAGTTTCCGAAATACACAATGAAGATTAAAAGCGATTATTTGAATTAAATTTTTGCTTCGAACTTTAAATTTATTTTTTGCGACATTTTTGGCATCCTACCATCATGCCAAAAATTTTATACCTCAGTTATTGTGGTCAAATAGAACCATATCTAATGTTATTTTGGGTGATTAAAAAAACTATATATTTTTACGCAATTACTTCCATCCATAAAGTGACAAAAAAAACTATTCCTTAATAAACGCTAAAATGAAATCGCTGCACCCTTAAACCTGCCAAAGGGATACAAGAAATCTTTTTCATTTATTCTCTAAGGTGTATTTAATAAAATCAAGAAGAAATATTACTAATTATTTTTGTGTTGTTTAATACAATTTAAAAAAAAAAATTAATAATAGAATTTCGAAAATCACTCTTTTTTAGCCTGGGGTTAAAACGAGTTAACGTTATTCTACACTGATAGAATTTTCCTTAGTAGTATTAATGAATCCATTTCATTAAAGTTCATTAAGTTAATCAGGGGTGTGCTGAAAATCGAAAACGAAAACGAACAGTTTTTAAATCTAGAATAATTAATTTCGCGAAAATCAAATTGGCTTCAAATTATTATTTATCGTTTTATTTGACGCCGGACATCTAAATTAGGAAATCAAAAATAATTGGTATTGTACAGATCGTAAAATATTTACCATTGAAAATCAGATCGTTTTCGTTTTCTATATTTACACATGCCTGAATGAAAATTTTTTAAATAAAAACTTTAACTTCACATGTGAAAATCGAAATATATATGAACATACATGATCATACACTGACTAGTATATGATCATGCATACTCACACTTGATCATATACGTCCATGCATAGTTCAATATATGACCATACATTATCTCATATATTTCCATATGTTTTCGGATCCAAAATTTGAGGGTATATGGAGGTATATTGCCATATATGATCATATATGAGCATACATGAATCATATGTGATCATATATGTTCATATATGAACATGTATGGTCATATACCGTCAAATTTCGGATCCGAAAACATATGGAAATATATGAGATAATGTATGGTCATATATTAAACTATGCATGGACGTATATGATCATGTATGCCCATACGTGATCACCCTACGTGGAATGAGGAGTCAATTGCCCTCCAAGGACCTATACCGTGACCGGTCAACCGAAGGCATATTACTAAACTAGTACAAATATGAACAAAAGAAAATGAATTAATTTTCTAAGTATTTTCTGATCCGTTATTTTCACTGTTGCTTTTAAAAAAATTTGACTGATACCGAAATAAAAACAAAATTCGCGGCATATTTTTAAAAATATTTTTTATTTATTTTACTCTTTTATTTATTTTTAACTTTATTTTTTCACGATTTGCTTATTTTAAATTTCTATAACGTTTTGCTAAGAAACTTTAAGTTTTGTGTTTTCAACGTTTTTTTAACGTTAAAGCTGTTTTAGTTTTAACAATTGGTATTTCGTTTAACTTTTCTTTGTAACTTAAGGGGAATTTTTTAAATTTTTATTTATATTATCAGAGGTTTTGAGGTAATTTTCTAATTTTTAATTGATTTTTTAATTTAATTATGGCCAACGCAAAAAACAAGTCAACTGCCATTAAGGGACCTATCCCATGACCGGTCAATCGGTGGCATATTCAAGGCACTTCCACCATATTTGTGTGTGTGTTAATGTTGTTTTCTTTTCTATTTTTTTCTTTTCCATTTTTTGTATTTGCTTATAGTGTTTGTTTTTTCTTTTTTATTTGAACAGAAACGAAAAACATATAACTTAACCATCAGCCAGCCATCACGCATAAGCAACGTTAGCTCAGACGGTAGAGCGTTTGCCTTACAAGCAGAAGGTTGTGTTATCGAGCCCTACTTCGACGCCAAGTAGATTATTTTTAATTCTTAATTTTTTATTAGATTATTTGAAAAGCTATTTTTAGACATACCACCTTACTGCCACAATGTGTCTAAAATGTGGCAATTTGTCATTTCCAATGACAACTCCATGTTAAAGTGATATGTCTCTTTCAAACAAAATGACCGATCAACGACCGGTCTCCGCCCCCTTGGGACCTATCCAGCGTGTCATCTGGGACCGGTCGCTTTCCCCGTAGGGCATATACAAGTGCATGTATGATCATATACGTTCATATATATTTCGATTTTCACATGGGTTAAAAAATTTATTTCAGATATAAGTTTACGTCTTCTTGTTATACCCTACACCACTAGGTGGACAGGGTATTATAATAAATTTGTGCTGATGTTTGTAACACCAACAAATATTTGACCTATATTCCACCACCGATCAACTCAGAATCACTTTTTGATTCGATTTGACGATGCCTGTCAGTCCGTCCGTCCGTTTCTCTGTCTATCCATGTATTCTTATGATATTTTGATGAAATATGGTTCACCGATTTATATCGGCCCTAGGACAAAGTCTATTGATTTTAGTTAAAATCGGTACATGTGTAGATCCAGCTCCCGTGTAAAGGTCCACCAAAAATGGACATGCTCGTTATTTCAATGAAATTTGGTACCTGACAAAAGTTCTTACCGTTTTTGTAACATTTGATTATTATATTCGAATTTTGATACAAGTCTATTTCCACCCATTATAATTTTGAATTCAAACATTAATTGGCATTTAGCCAGACTGGTGTTGGCGTGCCCGACTTTAACATTTCATTATTTAAATAAAAACAACATAAAACGAACACAAGAATAAAAAAATAAAAGCAAATAAAAAAAAATTGTTTACAAATTTTTCATTGTTTTAATGAATTATTTTTAATAAATCTATGAAAGCGTTCATTAAAAATATGAACAAATCATTAAACTAATAATAATTTCATGCCTTAATGAAATTTTTTCATTAAGTCTGTGCTAAAATTAAAACTATTTAGGAATATATTTCATACAAGTAATGAATTGATTTCATAAAACTTTCACAGCGTTTACTTAAAATTAATGAAAAGAATGTCATATATTCTCATTAAAATTGATTTAATTCATTAAAATTGTCATCAATTGTATTTCAGAAGTTATCAATTGATTTTCAGTTTTATCAATTGTATTTCAGAAATTAACAATTGCATTTCAGAAATTATGAATTGTATTTCAGAAATTATCAAATGTATTTCAGAATTTATTAATTGTATTTAGTAGTTAATGGAGAATAATTTCTGAAATACAATTGACGATTTCTGAAATACATTTGATAATTTCTGAAATACAATTGACGATTTCTGAAATACAATTGATAATTTCTGAAATACAATTGACGATTTCTGAAATACAATTGATTATTTCTGAAATAAAATGATAAGTTCTGAAATGCAATTGGAAATGGTGTAGAATTTCCATCCAGTTGTATAGAAACTTTTGGAACATCCTGTAGTGTAGAGCGCTACGTTTACGTCTGGCAAATGCAATGCAAAATTTAAATAGAAGGTCTGCGGCAGAGAAACAAGCCGACCAAAATAATCGGCGGCGGCGGCGCAAGCAAAAAATCGGCGGCGGCGGCGGCGATTGAGGTTGAGCCGGATAAAAATCGGCGGCGGCGGCGCAACCAAATAATCGGCGGCGGCGGCGGCTTGATCTGCTGAAAACAACATTTTGTAATGTGATTTGAAAACGTTTAAGTTTTTTTTACGAAAGATAGATATTTTACTATCACTCTATATGCCTTTACGTTTTTTGCCATTACTCTTACCTGACCATCTCTCAAGGATTTGTACGAATAATCTTCAAGGTTTACTATTTTTGAAAAGTTATTCATCATCGCTCTTATATCTGAAACATTTGGAATAATTATTGGAGGCGGTTTTTCTTCAGACAGCTCTTTGTTAGCATTATCGTTATTCATTATTGTCTACATCAAGTGCAGCAAACATGTTGTTGCTAGTAGGTACTTGGTATATCATCATTAGGGCAAGGAATTTCATGCACTTAAAAATGAAAAATATGCGCCTAAAATATGCGGTTAAAAAAGAAAAATATGCACTAACAATATAAGAAATATGCACTAAAAACTATAATTTTTGCAAAATTAATGCACTTTAAAACTTAAAAATATATTTAAGTTAGTTATTTTGCAAGCAGACACAGAACTCGAAGATTTCGCATAGGTCAATAAAGTTTTAAAAATGTTTATTTCGATTGAATCAAAATATGAAAAGGTATCAATTTTTTTATATTTTTTTACAAAATAAAAAATGCTACTAAAAATGAAAAATATGAACAAATATGCATTAAAAAGCACAAAATATGCATTAAAAAGCCACCAAATATGCATTTAAAGTCGAAATATGCAAAAACATGCATTTATGTCAAAATATGCAACTACAAATCGATGATGATTCGGATATTATTCCATATTTAAAATTTGATGATTCGGATATTATTCCATATTAGTTTTGGACTATCGAGAAATAACATGCATTTGCATGGAATTCCTTGCCCTAATCATCATTGTTGGTAGTTTTTTTATTTTGATTGCATGCTTAACTAATCCTGGTGATCGATTTTGTCGTCGTTTCGTTGTTTTGTTTTCAGCGACTGTCTACCAGACAATATCGCTTGCTTCAGTAGACTCGCTGCTACTATCCATTTACTGTAACAGCAGAGGATTAGTATAGCAGAATATTAATCTGAATAATAAGTAATCATTTTTTGTTCATTTCAATATAAAATGCAGTGTTGCCAACAAATTTTCAAAATAAATGGCTAGATCAGACCCAAAAATCGCTAGAAAATCTCTAGATTATACACAGTGTAAATATTTAGCGATTTTATCGCTAGATTGTTGAAAAATGGTACTTAAAGCAGTGTTTACTCAAAAATTTCTTTAATATGTTAATAAGAAGCGTTATAAACTTTTAAATAATAAAAAATTTTACGATTAAGCTTCAAATAATGAGTCCTGATTTTTATTGAATTAATCTTAGTATTGCGAATACACAATAGAGGGCGTTGTACGATGAAAAAGTGCATACCCATATTTTATCGAAATGTGTATTTTTAGAGTTTTTTTTACTAAAATCGTTTAAGATGTTGTGTTTTATAATAAAGGAATATCAATGTGCGAGTTTTATAATATTTTTCAACATAAAACCGAGTTTTAAAAATTATATTACGGCTGATAAAAAATCGCTAGATTTTTGGCTAATAGCTACAGGACAATTTTTTCCGCTAGGGGCGAAATAAAATCGCTAGATCTGACGAGAAAATCGCCGTTATGGCAACACTGATACAATGTATTTAAAAAAAGTTTTTTCTTAAAACAATAACAAATGTTATTGCTTTTAATTTTAAATAGAATTATAGAAAAGATCACAATTAACGTCTGCACTTTATCACGGTCATAAAATTACTCGCAAAAAAATATATATGAAATCAATTTATATAAAATTTGTTGTTGGTTCACGTGTGATTTGTTTCATGTTCGCACAGATCCATGGCTAGTCAAGACTATATCTAACAAATGGTTCTAAATATTTAATATAACATACAAGTTTTATTTAATAAATTATAAACATACCCTTTTAGTACCAAGTCCTTTTCGTTGAAAATTGTGGTTGAAACATAACTTGCAAAATATTAATTTTGCCAACACATTTTTTTGCCAATGTAAAGGGTTCCAAAGTAATCCCAACATTGGGAAAATGTAACCCCCTTGGAACTCAAAACAATTTTTGCCTCTTATAGAATTTTCAGACAATTAAAGCATACTGGGAATCAATTTTTTTTATTTATTCTTTTTAATTTTAACAAATTAAGGAATAAATAAAGACCATAGAAAAAATACATATCGATTGATTTAAGAAATTAAACTTGTTTGAAGGCTTTTGAATGGAGGCTTTGTTAGAAAGTTTGGGCAGGATGCACATATCTTGTAGGGACCCATTTGAATTAGATGCCCAATCAATAATGTCCTTAAATTATGAAATTATGTGATCAATTCGAACATTGGTTTGAGCATTTTATCCGTAAAAGTGTCCTTTTCTAAATATTATAGAATTTTACAATATCTCTTATCTTTACTTTTTCATTTATTTGTTACAAAATGTCTAATTTATCCAAAATATTCAACTGGACCATTTTTAAAAATGTATTTTAGAATTGAAAAAATATATATGGGTGATATCAAAAAATGTGATAAAAACCATGTAACCAGCTAATTTCAAATGCATGGATTACATTTGAGTTATATATTTCGATATATATCAGCGCATTGTCACCTGTTTTACAAAATTTATAACAATCTGACCAATTTTTGGTTAATACATAAAATTTGTAACCAATTTTATAGGCCAAATTTAAACTCCGTAACCAGTAACTCGTAAGGTTTTTTAACTTTAATAGCTTATATTTTAATAACCAATGAAGCTAAACACTAACTGTAAGAATTTATATGAAGAGGAGAAGTAACGCTTTTAACAAAAATTAATACATTTTAAAAACTTTTTCGTATATCTATGCTAACACGACTTCAACTCTGTAACGATTTTTCGTCATAATTTTTGATAAAAATGCGTACACCAAATACATATATTGAGTTTTAAAAGCAAAGTTAAGCAGCTATGTTTTTTTATTAATTGATTTTTTACCCATCTGCCAAGAGTTGCATTCTGAAGTATTATATTAACCCATTAAGAACTTTTTTTTTTTAATTTTTTTCACATTATAAATTTATATAAGCTTTTATAGCTAAAAAAATTATATTTATAAAAATTTAATATTTAGAAGATTTTAACTTTTTTCTTTTCATATAAAAAAATTGTTTTTAGCTCTGGTTGTTCAAGTTTAATGAGTTAGTAAATTCTTTTTAAAAAATATATTTATTTTTAAATTTTTTATATTTGAAAATTGATACTTCCAGCCGAAATGAGCCGAAAAAAATCGGCGGCGGCGGCTGAAGCAAAAATGACCGGCGGCGGCGGCTTAAACGGCTCACGGCGGCTGGCTTGTTTCTCTGGTCTGCGGTGTGATTGTCAGAAAATATAAAAAAGACAAAATACGATTTAAATTAATACATTAATAAATTTTTTACTTTTATAAACATTTTTTTTTGTTTCTTTTTTTAAATACATTTTTTAAAAATAAAACAAAAATATTATTTTACATAAAGTTTTTGCCGATTAACCGGTTAATTCTTAAATTTTATTTGATTAATCGCTTAAGAGAAATAATCAAATAATTATTTGCACGATTAATTGATTAAAATAAAAAGTCAATTAATTGAACACCCTAATATATAGTTACTATTTGGCTTGTGAATAGCTATTATCATGACTGCAAATATCGGACCATTATATTTGGAGTCCGATATTGTTTTCAGCCCCCTTGCAAGCCATCCACCCTGTATTTGCTTCAATGCTTTTTTCAGCAATTTAATACAGATTCTTCTGTTCCGCCCATAAAATACGGATCAGGAAGTCCTTTCCCGGAATTTCCACGGCTTCCTGTAATATAATGCAAATTATACTTTGTGTGGGGTATCACCTAGTCTGCAATGTCCGACTCTAATTTTCTCTTATTTATTTACAATTGATCCCTGTTGATAATGGATCACTACATGGCGTATGAGTAATAAAAAATATGAAACTATTATTTTTTAGGTGGCGTATGATTAATATTTATTTTCATAACTCATACGTTATCGAGGTTAGGCTAAAATTCATATTTCATATTTAATCTTGATTTTCATTTTAAAACAGTTAAAGTTTATTTAAATACTATTGATATAAAAATAGAAGACAGTTGCCAGTATGTAGGCCTTAATTCTTTGTATTTGTTAAAACAAATAAACACATTTTCATCATGTAAACAAATAACTTATTCTCCACTCTATCTTCTGCAAACTTCTTCAACTACTACGAGTACTATTGTATACTATTTCGTACCAAAAAAATCTACAAACCATATATCAACAACATAAACACTTTATCATGGTTAAAATGTCTTCTTTTGTCTAAAGTGAAGAGAATAAAACATCTTCATGTCAGAACAAGATGTTTCCTAACGCCTCAACATGTTGCGTCTGACTTAAAAAGATGTAAAATACAATACAATACACTTGTAAGCACACATGCATACATTCTACATATAAGAACAAAATTTTCACATGTAGATGAATGTGTTAGTGTTTATGAGTTTATGTGTTTAAGTGTGTTAGCATTGTTTGCACAAAACAAAAGAGGAGGTCTACTTGCAAGACAATAATGATGTTGTTAAAGGAGTTGAAAGTGTTGACACACCTACTTCTTATATATATTTATATCGTACAAGTACTTATCATAACAGAGGAGTTTATAATCAAAATTTTATCATTATTTATAGACCCTCTGTTTACACACATCTATAAACACATGTAAATTAAGTGTGTTATACATAAGGTCAGTCAATTTATTACCCAGCAAAACCTCAGTAATGGATCCTCATTACTAATATCTAAATAATAGGCAGTCTTATTAGGGTCTACTGCTTATAATTCAGTGTCAAAATTCATTACTTTTATTTGACAAGGTCGCTTTTGTAAGTACCCTACAGGAAATTTTAACAAACTGTCACCGAACTGGCCCCTTTATATGAAATAGACTGGTCACTTTTACATGGCGTTGTCATAGGATGGGGAAATTTACCCCTTGTGACATTTCACAAGACAAATCCCAGGACAGGTCCCTAAACTTTGTTTTTCAGTAACCTGTCCTAGGATTTGTCTTGTGACATGTCACAAGGGGTCAATTTCCCCCTCCTATGACAACGCCATGTAAAAGTGACCAGTCTATTTCATATAAAGGCGCCAGTTCGGTGACAGTTTGTTAAAATTTCCCGTAGGGTAGTTACAGTACAGTACAAAGATATAAGAAAATAAGTGTTTACAAAAATATATAGTTATTCGAATGCTTATAAGGAGTTCGAAAATAAGTGGTTACAAGTTGTTAAATTATAAGTAGTTACCAATATCACATTATTTTCGTAATTAAATATGTAGTCGCGCGTAAGCTAGACTGTTTACAAAAACAAATTCGTCTAACAAAAATAACTAGTACTAACGCCGAATTATAAGCAGTAAAAAAAATTTAGTTTCATTATACAACCACTTATTTGGTAATGAAAGATTTGCTGGGTAAGACTATAATAAAATTTATTATTTTTACAAAGTTTATAAAAACTTTTTTCATTTAATTTCTTCTTGTTTTTTGTGTTTAAATTAATCCTTTTGATTAAGTCTCCCCTTTTTTTAAGCAACCAATTTAAAACAACCATTGACATTTTGTTGACACTACCACTTGAATTTTTATTCATTTGGATTTGTTTGTGAAAAAATTTTCCGCTTCCGCCGCATTTACTTCACAAAGTTGTTGTTTCATTGTGTTACAATTATTTATTTTTTTTTGTTTTTCTACTATTGCGGAAAAATTAACAGACATTTATAAACAAAAGTTAAGAAAGAGTATAAAATAATCAAATAGAAATTGAGTTTTAACAGTCAAAACGACTGTAGATTTTCCTACACTGATTTTAAGAAAAAATAACATTCTGACACATTTCTCTACATACAGTGGTGGGAAATGTAATAGAAACGATTCAAATGATTATTCTAATTTTATTCTCGTTGTCTTTATTTTTAAATATCACAATAGCGGCTAAACTTGCCCTGAAAGGCGAGGAGATGGTTCAGAAAATTGTGCAAAGTTTTAACGTAACGTTTGTTTTTTTATTTTGTCACTTATTTTAAGTGGGCGTGGTTTTAACGAAAAATTAGCAATATCGACCTTTTATCAAATTACATAGTAAAATTTAAAGAGTACTGATCGATTCTGTACAAACTGTATATTTTCGGAAATCCTATAAAATTTCTTTAAGTCTTGCATTACCTTTATCCACAAATATCCATCAAATAGACTTAAAATGGCAGAACCTTAAACATCACCAAATTTTTCTTTATTTTTAGCGATTTTAAAAGAAAGTTAACAACACTATTTGTAGATAAAAATAATACAAGACTTAAAGAAATTTTATAGGATTTCCAAAAATATACAGATTGTACAGAACCCATCAATACTCTCTAAATTTTACTATGTAATTTGATAAAAGGTCAATTTCGCTAATTTTTCGTTAAAAGCCACGCCCACTTAAAACGAGTGACAAAATAAAAAACAAACATTAGGATAAAATTCTGTACACTTTTCTGAACCATCTTCTTGCCTTTCGAAGCGAATTTAACTACGATTTTGATCTTTAAAAATAAAGGCAAAGAGAATAAAATTACAAAAAACTTGAATCGTTTCTATTATATTTTCCACCACTGTATATCATCACGTCAGGTTATGTCCCAGGGCCTTAAGCTTTAGTATATTGTCCCTACGAATACAAATTGATGTGAAATTTTTGTTCAGTTAATATTTAACAGACATTTATTTTAATGTTACCCCGTTAAAATAACTGATTTTTCATTAATTTTTACACTCAGATTATTATGTAGTTTACTCTACAAATATTTTTCAAAGAAATATATGTTTTAATTGCTTTATACATTTTTACGTTACACAAAATAATTTACTACCACTGTTTTAGTTTCATTTATTTTTCTCATTTATTTAAAATTTTATAAAAATTTACCCACAAAACGGAAATTTGTGATTTATTTGTTTCCACTAGAGTTATTATAAATTTAATTTTTTTTTTTAAATTCCTTAATTTTTTTAATTAAATTGTATATATTAAAAATTATTTCAATTCAAATTACAAGAACTTGATGAACTTGGAAGATGTGCTAGTAGTAAGCGTGTCTACATTTTCTACATCCGGATTTCATTCTTACCTAAGGAAATCGTCAGGGGATGACGTTTTTAGAATTTCTGGAAATATTTGTTAACATTTAAAATATCAAAGAAAAAACAAAAACAACAACTAAAAATTTACCACAATTTGCTTTGTCATCTTCCAAGATACTACTTTGTTGTTTTGACAGATCTAGCAATGTAGTGACATCCAGTCACGTATAACCAACAATAGAAAATTATATGGTTTCTATAGTGTCAGTAAAATTTTAATTTGTATAAGCACTGACCGAATCTATAGGTAAAATTCCAGCATTTATTTTTAACTGAATATTCATTTGTTTTTATTGATTTGTCAGTTGTTTAAGTAACATTTCAAAATAAATAACAAAAACCATTTGATTTAAATGAAAAATAAGTTGACCGATTTTTAAGTGAAGTTTCATTTATTTTAAATGTTATTTTCTGTTATTTTAACTTCCAAACTATTTTAAGTGTACTAAAGTAGTATTTTAAATTAAACTACCATGCTTGGCAGCCAGATATAGGGTACAAATTATTATAAAAACCAAAATTCTTACGTTAAATTTTGATAACCCACCACAATGTTGTTATGTTGACATTCTTTGTTAATTGTAATTTCGTTACAAGAGATTCTGCTATCTTAAACAATTGTCGTTAAATAAAATGAAAAGAGCAGATACTTAATATTATTTCCGGTACTTTTCTTAAGTATTGTTTTTTTTTTTTTTTTATAAACAGCATTTAAGACAATTTAATTTATTGCAAATAAAAACAAAATTTAAACTTATTTGCCAATTTTGTTTATGACATTTTTGTAAATTTCTTAACAATAATAGCTTGTTTAACAATAATCCAATAATCCCATTCTTTAGGAAGGAAGTAACAGAAATCTTAACATAAATAGCTTAAAAATAACTTTTTCTCTAATTTGCCATTAAATAACATTAAGAATAAATTTATAAAATACTATGTACTTTGTTGTCTTAACAAATCCTCCAAAACTAATCTTTATTTTTAGACGCCTCTATGTATTACTCGGTTGTACAATATTTCATTGTTTATGAAGTCCTTAGGTAGAATGAAGTAAGGGCATTCTACTTCTTCTTCCCTGGGAGTGTTGCTATTTTTTTTTTTTTTTATTTGTTACATTAAGGCTTTTCATTATTGTTATTATGGTATTTTACTTCAGTTTTTGTTTGTGTGTTGTTATTCTTGTTGCCGGTTTTTTACAGTCTGTTTTTCTGGTATTAAAAAAATATTCCTGAAAATCAGCGCGAACAACATTAACAAATGCTTGAAAAAAGTCCTCTAAACATTGTGCTAAGATTTCTTTTTGTCCTCTTTTCTTTTTTTCATTTTATTCCAGCCTTAAGGGTCGTCTTCATCATTTAAGTAACATAAAACATTTGTCTTGTGGAACAAATGGGGAAAAAAGATTGAGCAAATATTTAAATGATGTGCTGCTTTGCGCTAAGATATTTGGGACAAAATTGTATGTGAGGGTGAACATTTTTTAACCGTCTTTGTTTAAAAAGTGTTTGATTCTTTTTTTTACAGTGTTTTGGGTTGACCAAATTTCAAATTCCATATGACCTTATTTTATTATAAAGTTTTATTTAGGCTAACACAGAAGGTAGTCCCAGGTAAACACTTCAATTTTTATGAAACTTGGATATGGTTTAGAAATAAGAATTTAAAAAAGGGTTTAAAAATCGGGACCTTTTCGATTTTTTGTTTTACTGAAAAATTTATATGTAAATAAGTTAGATGCCGGTTTTTCCACCGGATTAATAAATAAAATTATATTAGTCTGGTGCAATTGCCTAAAATTGCTTTGGGTTTGGTATAGCATTTAATCTCAATACATTCAAGTTCAGATAAGACATTTCCATGGCTACTGGGTGAGAACATGGACCGATTCAACAATTTTAAATAGTGTTCGTCCAAACTTATGTACTCGTACCAAGTATTGTTAAATTATCTTAAGGATTGCGATTTCTTACTTGATTACAAGGGTCTTTTATTTTACATCGATAGACAGACGGACTGACTGGCATCACTAAATCGACTCAGCAAGTGATTCTGTGAGTCGATCGGTATATTGGATGCATACAACAACAAAAAAGCATGATTTTAGGGAAGTTTTGCTTTACTTCTTTAATTTGAAAAAAAGTGCAGCTGAAGCACATCGATTGCTCACCGAAGGTCATCCGAACCATCGATTTCAACGTGCGAGAGATGTTTTCTGCGGTTCAGAAATGGTGATTTTGAAACGAAGGACAAAGACCGCAGCAGTTCTTTTGGCGCGAAATCTATATGTTGGCAGCAAGATGGGAAAATGTTTCACAATAAACGCTCAAAATTTGCTAAACATCCCGGTGAAGATACGCCCATTATATTTGACAAATGATGACGTTTTGTTAGAAAAGATTTCTAGTCTGAAGGTTTCGACTTCAACACTCCGGTTACAGGCAAATATTTTACTAGATTTTTATTAAAAACTTTTTTATTAAATATTTGTAGCCTACACTGTTATCAGGACACCGTGCAATAAGTTTGTGCTGATGTTTGTAACAGCAATAAATATTGGACCTAGAACCGCATTTTCATATCGACTCAGAATCACTGTTTGGTTCGATTTAGAGATGTCAGTCTGTCTGTCTATTTATTATTGTGCGCAAGCTACACGCAAAAATTAAGATCCCAGTGTAGAAACGGTAATGACATATCATTATTTTTTGGACTACCAGTAATGACAGCCACTTACCTTCTGCATTATTTTAAAACATATAATAATGAGTTACTGATAATGACTTATTTTTATCATTATTTAAAATAGAAAATAATTTTCCAGATTTTTTTGAAAATTTTTTGAAATCTATTTTTAGACTCAATATTTTTTAAACACTGGTAAGGATATATGTAACCACATATTTTTTGATTTTTTGTATGTTGGCGAGTAAGCATACTTGTGTGCAGCAGGTCAATTATGTTTTTATCTATTAAATATTACAAGTCTATATAGCTCAGATGTTAGAGCTATTGACTGGTAATCTGTAGACCCAGGTTCGATTCCCGCACCAGCAACTTTTATTTAAAAAAAAATATACAATAACAAATATTTTTTTTAATATAATTAATTTTTTTGAAAATCTATTTTTAGGCTCATTATTTTTGTCAGTACTGGTAAGCACATATGTAACGATATATTTTTTTTTCCGTATGCTGGTGTGTAACCATAACTCATTATTTTTCGCTACATCGCCATATAAAGGTAATAAGAAATGTAATAACAAAAGTAACTAGTTACCATTACCAAGTATGTAGTTACATAACCACATATCTGGTAATGATTTTCTACACTGGGTTATTTTGATGAAATTAGGTATATTGACTTATAAAGGGTGGTTGAATTTTAAGGGCCGATGTTAATTTTGAATAAAACACAAACTATTTAGGAAATTATTGTCATTTCTTTTTATTATGATACATTAGCTGTGATTGTGCGGCAATCTATCAACGTTGGCTTATGTCATACCCGTATAAATTTGACACTAGCCAACATTTAGTGTTAACTCTTTAAGTTACTAATGTCAAATTTGTATGGGAATGACATAAGCGAGCGTTGATAGCTTGCCGCACGAACACAGCTATTGGTATGGTTCAATTATGTATGGAACAAAATATCGGCCAAATGTCCGCCGCGACCTCGGCGGCACACCTCCATCCGATGGTCCAAATTTTCGATGACGCAGAGGCATAATTGAGGTTCTATGCCGTTAATGTGCCGAATTATCTCATCCTTTAGCTGTTGAGTTGTTGCTGGCTTATCGACGTACACCTCTTCTTTCAAATAACCCCAAAGAAAGAAGTCCAACGGTGTCAAATCAAATGATCTTGGCGGCCAATTGACATCTCCACCACGTGAGATAACACGGCCATTGAATTTGTCGCGCAAAAGAGCCATTGTTTCGTTAGCTGTGTGGCAAGTAGCACCGTCCTGTTAAAACCACATATCGTCCACATCCATATCTTCCAATTCGGGCCATAAAAAGTTCGTTATCATCTCAAGATAGCGAACACCATTCACAGTAACTGCCTGACCGGCCTCATTTTGGAAAAAATACGGCCCGATGATGCCGCCAGCCCATAAACCGCACCAAACAGTCACTCTTTGTGGGTGCATTGGTTTTTCGACAATCACTCGTGGATTCTCATTTGCCCAAATGCGGTAATTCTGCTTATTGACGAATCCACTGAGGCGAAAATGTGCCTCATCACTGAAGATGATTTTCTTAGAAAATTGATCATCCACTGTTGCCATTTCTTGCCACCATTCTGACCATTGAAGACGTTTGGATTCGTCAAGAGGCTTTAGTTCTTGAGTAAATTGCACCTTGTAAGCGTGTAAATGCATGTCTTTATGCATAATGTTCATCAACGACGAGCGTGAGAGGTGCAATTGGTGCTGTACGAGCATGCACTTGTGTTTTCACATCTCCTACAGACCCGGTTTGCTCAAATTTTTGCACGATTTTTCACGAAGTGCACAATATGCATTTTGATTTGAACGCCCATTTTCATAATGAGCCTGAATAACTTTAACGCGTTGCTCGATTGTGTATCTTTCCATGGTTCAAATTGAGTTAATCTGAAATTGAGAAATATCAAATGAAATGCAGAAAAAAACTTGACGTTTAGGTGTGGTTCACATTCAACATCGGCCCTTAAAATTTAACCACCCTTTATAAGCTCAAGTACGAGGTCTAGTGGTTTTTGTTAAGATAAGTCCATGTTTAGACCTAGCGCCCATATAAAGGTCCCCCCCGCCCAAAAAAAAAATTGACTCTTAAGAAAGTTTACACACTTCAGGTCACAAATATAATTTAATAAAATTTCGTCCACTGATTCACGCATGCCTAAGGAGAAAGCTTTTTGAGTGTCGTTATAATCGTTCCATATTTAAACCTAAAGCCCATATAAAGGTCTAAAATCAGCCCACATTTTTGTTTTCACGCTACGGTTCGCAAATACTCGTAAAGGATGGTTTTTTAAGCCCGATAGAACTTGAAATTGTAAAAAATAACACAAAAAATTAAATTGTAATCAACATTTTTTTTTTATTGGAAAGATCAATACGTGACATTAACATTTGAAAATGATTTCGGGCATATGGGCACCGCGGCTGTTCTTGACGAAGCGCATTCTGGACGTCCAATTTTGGGCCACTTTTTCGAGCACTGCTGGCCGTATGTCACGAATAACACGAACAATGCTGTCCTCCAAGGCATCAATTGTTGCTGGTTTATCAGCATAAACCAGTGACTTCACGCAGCCCCACAGGAAATAATCGAGAGGTGTCAAATCGCACGACCTTGGAGACCAATTGACAGGTCCATTTCTCGAAATCAACTTATCGCCAAATTTTGATTTCAATAAGTCGATGGTTGCGTTCGCCGTATGGCACGTAGCGCCATCCTGTTGAAACCACATCTCCTCCGGATCAATGTCATCCATATTTTCAAACAAAAAATCATTGATCATGGTGCGGTAACGATCTCCATTGACCGTAACGCGAGCTCCGGCCTCATTTTTGAAGAAATAAGGTCCGATGATGCCACCAGCGTGAAAACCGCACCAAACGGTGCATTTTTCTGGATGTAATGGAGTCTGTAGGGTCTCTTTGTGGATTGGTCTCACTCCATATACGGCAATTTTGCTTATTAACAAACCCGTTAAGCCAAAAATGCGCCTCATCGCTGAACACAATTTTGCGTCTATAAGTTGCGCGAATCGACGACTGATTTTCAAAGTAAATTTGGATAATTTCGTAGCGTTGTTCAAGCGTGAGTCTATTCATGATGATTTGTCAGAGTATACTGAAACAAATAAAAAAAAATGTTTCATCAAAATTTAATTTTTTGTGTTACTTTTTACAATTTAAAGTTCTATCTAGCTTAAAAAAACACCCTTTATAAAGATATTTTATTGAAATTTTGTACGCTAACTCACATAGATCCGAGTATAAAGCCTACTGATTTTAGATGGAATCAGTCTCTGTTTGGACCTACATACTATATTTCCGATTTTCTCTTAAATACACCTAACGTTAGGCAAATTCTAAATTTCTTACTGATGTTATCCATTTTATTGACAAATTTTAACACTATTACAACACCATTTCCATCTGTCGTTAAAATTAACAAATTTCGCATTCGCATGTGCCTGGTAGATCACATTTTGCTTTGTCAACAGCTGCAGTCAACACCCACTGAGGAAGGCTTATTTGGTCTGTGAAGACGCCAGCACCAATAACATTTTCTACTTGCAGCCTGTAATGTGAAGGTGGTTTTTAGCAGGGCCTATTTAAGTGTAACTCTGCTTTGATTTGCGGCACATGGCACATTTCGATATTTAATTTTTAGTATCCGACCGAGTTTTCGGCTTCGGAGTTCGCCAAAAAGTGATGTTCGGCCAAGTTCGGTGTTCGGCAAAATTTTGGCTGAATACCGAACATTTGTATAAATTAATATTTAGCTGTTTAATTTTGCGTAATAACATATAAAAGTATACGAATTTCACTTATTTCACGATTTTAAAATACTTAAAAATATTTAAAAATATTTTTCATTATTTTTGGATTTAAAGAAAGTGCATGAAATTGTAATCTCTTTGTTTATATCTGTAATTAATCAAGAATTTTCAACTTTTATATTATTATTTTTTTAAAATATTCAAATACTAAAGTGTTTGGATTCGGTTTGGAACGTTGGCCGAAGTTCGGCTTCGACTTCGGTTCGGCCTTAAAAAGTAAGTTCGGTCTTAAAAAAGTGAGTTCCAATTCGTATAATATGTTTTACTTGTGAATGAGCTTTCATGTTTAATTATCTTTAGAAAAAATCCTTCTTGCACACTGTGCATTCCATCATGCAACAAACAATTTGGCATCTAGAAAGATACTGTCTTTATTTTTATAAAACCATAAAATATAAGTTTTTACAAACTGTGAATCCGCGCTTGATCACCAGCATTTTTTCCATGTTTTTTTCTATTTTTTTCTATTTTTTTCTATTTTTTTTTTTTTTTCCTAAAGGGAGTGTGAAAACTTTGCAGGCAATCATTGAGTATTTAAGAGGATTTGTTGTTTTCTTAAGAGGGTGGTGGTAAAGACGGACAATTTTTTCTTTTCGTTCTTTGTTTAAATTACCCATAACATTGTCTGAGAAGTCAATTTTTAATGTGAGTTGTTTTTTTTTATTTTAAAAAGTTCTTCAGTGATTTGTCTTGTATATTATTAAGTGGAAAAAGAAAATGGGGTTAAATGTTTTCACACAAAGTTTTCTTTTTGAATTGTCATCTTTTTTTTCTGTTGTTATTTTTTGAAACTTGAAATGCATTAACATGATTAACTTAGTAAATGGCCGCATGTGCGTCTATTTATGAAAGAAAACTTTATTTTGAATGTATTTTTCTTCTCATGGTGTCTGGTATTTAAAGAATCATCATAATCTAATGAAGTGTAAATATTAGTACAATATACTTTAATATCCTTTTGTGAGTGTGTGTGTGTGTGTTGTGCAAAATTATATCCTTGTGTGTTATTCTTTGGAAGTAATAATATTTTTTTTATGCATACACAGACGATTTACCATCATTCTAAATAGTGAAATGTGTTGTAACTTCTATATCAACCCTGAAATATTTCCCAATGTTGGTTTTTTTTTTATTTCTTATATCGTTAGAGCTTATCTCTTTTGAAAGTCTATGTTGTTACGATTTAAAAATCATTTACCTAGTCATCATCATAAACATCAATGTTTTAATGTTTTTTTTTTTTTTTTGTTTAGCCAAAGTCTATGAGAATTTTGGCTTTCGAGTAGAATTTATAACATTTTACCACCAACATATGATCGATAAATTCCCCATTAAAATTGTTTTTAAATGCCACAAAAAAACAACTAAAATACAACACAGACATTATTAGTTACATATTACGACAGTATGATGGTATAAGAAGTATGGTAACACAAGTATTGATAGCTTTAACCATGTAACCATTATGATGATAATATACTTCTTTCTACTGATAAAGTTATAAAACTTTATGTTAAAATAATTTTTCGTTTTAAATATGAATAAGAATTATGTTGGTAGGAGAAGTACTGTAATATCATCATAGACTTACTAATATCGTTACATTATATCGTTAGCTGAAATGCAAAACCACGTAACTAACAAAAAATTCAAAATCGGTTTTTTGATCGATTATGATGCATATCAACGAGTTCCACGTCTTCTCCAATTTTTACTGTCATATAATAAAAATTAGACATATTATTAGCGAAAATCGAAAGCACGTAACTACATACTTGTTGCTTGAAAATTGTAACTAACACATACATATTTATTTCTATTGAATTTTATTTATTCATAGTAGGATTTGAATTTTTATATTTCACTAGCGGATAGTGCTACTACGCTCCCCTCCCCTAGTAGTCCTATTTTCTCATAATTATAGTGATTATAGTTTGAAATTTTTACTTTGTTAATTATAATAAATTTTTTTTTTGGAGATCCCACAGTCAATATGATTCGTGTATTAGCGTATGATCCCTCTGGAGTAATTTATTTTAAATTAAGTGCAACAGATGAGTTTAAGGAATTTCCACAAAGAATTGGAAACAAATTAAAAGCGTTTGAAACTTTGAAGTTGCATTTACAAAGAATAAAAATTTCAAGCAAAAAATGGCAACATCTTCAGGACCTTAAACCATTTCTTCCACCCGATTGTCATTATTATTACAATGAAATTCCATTTGAGAAGTAAAGGTTTAATTTTTTCCTTTATTTGTATTGTAGTTATTGTTGTTAATTATCTTTTGCTTTTGTAAATCATTTTTTATTTTCATATTTAAAAAAAAATAATAAATATATAAAGCGATATATTAAATAACAAGAGAACAACTTCTTTTATTCTACATTTTATGAATGCAAAACAAAATTTTCCTTGAAACTTAAAAAAAATTCATTGTAGTTACGTGTTTTTGTTTAAGAAAATACGAGTTCAAAAGCGCATAACTAACTTAACTCTTTGAAACATTAATAAATTATTACTTTTATTCCAGAAATGAATTAATCAGTCTATATTTAGAAAATCTGCGATATTTGATTACCAAAACTCCATTTATTTTTCAATATATAACATTTTTTGTTTCTCCTGTAAAATAGTAAAAATGTTAGTTACGTGGTTTTGCATTTCAGCTAACGATATTCTCTACAGTGGTAACACTATGTCAAATTTTAAAATACGTACGAGTAGGTACATATCCATAGTAAACATAAGGCTTAATCAAACATATTTTTATGTTACAGTTTCTTTTGTGAAATGATATAGAAATTGTGAAAACTTTAAATAGCATAATTTTTACTTAAATCAAACAAATTTTATTCTTTTGGGCATTTGTGTTTTGTTTATAAACTCCCAAAAGTCTAATTTGGCAGAGGCGTATTCGATATCTTTATTAACCATCCAAGCAATTTTTGTAGCCTTTTACGCATATGCACACAGAATACAGATTCGTAGTTCCAACCAATTTTTCGCCAACCGTACAATCACTTTTATTATTTTTAATACCGTTGTAATTACCGAACTTTATTAACATTTTTTTTTTTTTTATTTTTGTTGTGTTACTTAATAGATTACTCTCTAGGCTAAACCAGATGTAAATTTTTTTGTCAAATTTTAAATTTGAATTTCTTCAGGTTGGAAATTTGAATATTTGTTTTTGAATTAAATTATATTAACAACAGAAAATCAATTGTGTCTTTTAATATGAATCAATAAAAAAATTATTTAAAAAAAAATATATTGCCTTGGTTGAGGTTTGAACTAATGTCGCTAATGCTATCAGGCTATGTTTCTACCCCCTGCGCCACAGATACTTAAATTTAGTTGTTGTCTAACTTCGAATTTAAATATGCATATAAATGAAACGAAAAAATATGACACATCCCATGTGAAAATCGAAATATATATGAACATACATGATCATACATTGCCGCGTATGTGATCATGCATGGGCATACATAGTCATATACGTCAATGCATAGTTCAATGTATGATCACACATGATCTCATATATTTCCATATACCTTGATCCGAAATTTGAGGGTATCATATACAAGTCAATGTATGATAACGTGTGTTCATATATATATTTCGATTTTTACATGGGATTCCAAAATTTTTTATGATAAATAAAATTTCCGTTCCTAGTCTCAATATAATATTATAATTACCAAAATAATGGAAATTAATGGTTAATGGCACTAAAGTTGAAAAAAAACCCAATAAATAATTTTGCTGGAATTCAAGTTGAAATCAAGCGTAATTCCAGTCACATTTTCCAATTTCAAGCCTTGATTTATACTTGATTTACACTGTAATTCAATAGCATATTCCAGCAAACGGGGCACTGGAATTCCAGTCGAGCATAACAGTGTAAATATGCTTCAATTCAAGCCTTGAATTACAGTTCAATTCAAGTTCAAACAACGCACTAAAAACCCTCGTATTCAAGCCCTATCTTCAAGCATAAATCAAGCCCATTAAAACACGGTAATTGTAATATTTGATGCAATTTATTTGCAGTTATATAATTATTTTGTCATTCATACATTAACATTTTTATTTTTCTTTTAATATCCATACATTTCGAGGCGACGGAAACCAATTATTTGTAGTTTCTCCTTCCTTTTTCTGGCAGCATCAAATGTGGCTGTGTTTTTTTTTTAGCTAAGGAGAAAAGAATAATGTTGGAATAAAGTTTAGGCTCATATTTATTAGAATCCTAGGAAGAAATTCAGATTCCTTTTATATTTCCATATAAAAAACTGATTTTTATTTTGTTTATTTTTCAGTATTGACAATAATAGAAAAACAAATTCTTTTAACTTGCATAACCTGGATTTTCACTGGAAAAAAACACTTAAAATAAAGCTGAATTCAAGCATTTTTTACAGCACTTGAATTTTTAGTTTTTCAGTGTTTATTGGGAATTTAAATAATACTTTGGATAGAGTGATAGATTTTATTGAAATACAATTATACTAGATTTTTGCTGCCGATATTTTATTCAAATGATTAAATCTTCGATAAATTGGTGAACTTAATTTAATACGTCAGTAGAAAAATCTGTCAAACCGGTTTCAAATCAATTTGACTAAATTTTAACAAATTTTTAGTTGAAACAACTGACTTAAGTAAAGATTTTAGTTATCTTCATTTAACACAATACTGAAAATCCTCAGTAATTTAACTAATTTTGAGTGTTTATTTTCAAAGTTATTTTAAATTAATTTTTAACAACCCATTCGTTAAATTTTACAAAATTTATTGTTAAAATATAATATTTTCATGTTACTGTTATTACCCGGTAGATGGCGCCAGCAATGTATCCGAAGTTTTAAAGATGGCGCTATTTCTTTCCCTTCCGATTTTTTAAAATGGCTCATATCTCGAAAACTAAGAGAGATAGAGCAAAATTGATGAAAATTTCGACTACCCCTAACCGCACGATACCCCAGCGAAAGGGTTTATCTCTATCCAAAAATGGACCTTGGCAGGGCCTTGGATCCTCGGAAATTAAAAACAAATGTTCCACTTCATAAAATGGCCTATATCTCGAAAACTAAGCGAGATAGAGCAAAATGGACAAAATATTTGCTTCTTAGGAGTTCCCTTATATGCTCTGACATGAAATGGACTAGATGGAGGCTACCGAGAACTTAAATTTGAGTAAATTCTACGACTCAGTATAATTACAGATAAAACTGTAGTTTTACAAATTTTTTACTTAAATCTAGATTTGTTAAATTTAATTTAAACAGGAATAAATTTTGTTAAAGTAACAAATTTTTCCGTTCAGCCAACAGATTTATTATTTTGAGTGTACTTTCTAAAGAAAGCAGCATATAAATTTGAACCTACCATGAGCTTCATGGAATTTCAAGATTGCATTCATAAGAAATCTGCTACTAATCTGATGGAAATTTAAGATGATTTTTTTTAATTACCTTCAAAGGTTATTTTACTCGAAACTTTAAAGTAGTTCTTCTGGATCCAGTTCGGGAAAAAATTAAAGAATTAGGTTTCCGAAGTTTAGTGTAATAGATTCGAAAAGAGGCTTTAAAAAAATTTCCAGGTAATAGTGAAAAATAGAAAATTTTTAAAAATATACACCCACATTTTCTTCGTCCTGCGACGGTCGTGTCTAATTGCTCAATTTTACCTTGGTCTAGGTTTTTGCTTATCTAAGCAAATACAAAAACTGTTGGTACATACATACATGCAAAGTAGAGTGTCCCTTAAAAATAGATTTGTCATTACACCCCCAGTTTTATTGCAAATGGTCCCAAATGGAAGAAATCGATTTTTTTTTGAAAACGTTAACTTGTGCCGAAAGTTGGACGAAAATGGCCCATTTTGCAAAAAAGTGTATTACTATTAAAAATTCCCAAAATTCGAAATTTGGAAAAAAAAAATATTTTTTATTCCATTTATTCATTTAATATAGTCTAAATGATTCAGACATGGAATTTTGACTTCATCGGATATCACTAACCCACTTTAGCCTGGAATCCAAAATGGCCCACAAATTTGATAAAAATGCAAAAATGTGTTTTTTTAACTAATTTTAAAGATTTTTTAAAATGCCTAATTTGGAGATGTTGATTGCTATTTGTATCACATAATAGTTGATATTAAAGAAAAAAAATAAATTGGAAAAATGATAATTCGAGTTTGTATTTGGATCGACTGCTTTCTAGAACATTTTACAAAAATTGCTCATTTTGTCAGAAATTAAACAAAATTTGAATGTTTTCATCAAATTTTACACAGTTTTCGGAAAAACATCACTTAAATTTGGTTAGACTATAATTATCTTTACATTTGTTTAAAAAATCTTTAACCCTTTGGCCTGGGGTCATTAAAGACCCATGGAACTTAATATTAATTATGACTTCGAGATTGTAAAGACATTAAATTGATAAAAAAAAAATCTTAACTGGATAAAAATAATTATTTTATGTAACGTGATCCATATGGGGTTAATTTTTATAATTTTGGCCAAAAACGCCCCACTAGGAAATTTACAGAATAACACCTTTCATAATTTTCATAAAAATATCACTTTGAATGAATAAGTTAAGGGACAGTCTAATGCAAAGTGCTAAATACATTCATACCTGTAGTAAATGTATGGAGTCTCTGCAATATTATCTGATTGAGTGTGAACTGAACACTACCGGAGGTGGCTATATACGGTTTGTTTGTTATGCTGTTTTTTCCAAGTTGTACATTTTCAAAATGATAATGTATGAAAGAAAGATGATCTAAAACGGAAATCCTATGGGCCACCACACAATACACACACTTACTTACTCGCAACAACATGTGGTGGCGTGTTTGAATGTATGCAAAAGTGTATTCAATACCCCCATTTTTGCAAAACAACCCATACATACATACACACATGCATGTATTTAAAAACATTGTAACTTCTTGTGGTAACTGTTTATGGCTTTGTTGGTTATTGAATTAGCCCAATAAACCAGAAAAATAATACAAAAAGTACAAAATACTCGTACTCTGAATGAAAAACCAACAAAAATAGACAAACGACACCCGTATTGAAGTGAACGTGTGTTTTGTGTGTGGTAGTCATAAACGGTAATCAAGTTTTAAAAAGGGGGGAAAGTAGTTTACACACACGTATCTATCTGTTGTATTTCAAACGTATTAATAATGAGCTGTGAGCTATTTTTATGCTATTTATGTATTCATTCAATAACATGTATCATCATCATTCTCCTCACCACAATCATTTGAAAACGGAAAATCATATTTTCACTTTTCTAATACAAGGACTCAATTAAATTTTGTGGTTTAAGAAAAATATCTACATAAATGTTTATGCCTAAATTTCATGTTTATAAACTTCAAAGGATTTCGATATGGTTTCAATTTCTATTCAATTTCAATTAATTTTAATAAACGATTAATAGGCAGGAAATCTTTATTATACACTTAAAAAAAAAAGTTTGTAAAAAAATTTGTAAACAGTTTCCAATCGCACTATACTATTTTTATACTGATTATTAGTACAATTTTTATTTTTAGTAATCATTTTTGCTATTCTCTTATTGCAAATTACGGATTTTTTTTACTAATTTTCGCTGCTGATTTCAGAAAAATATTTTACTAATTTTTCAAAACCGAGTGCAAAATTTAGCAGAAAAATATACTAATTTAAAAATATTTTTTTTTTTGATTTTTTACAATTCTTGTTTAGTTTATATTTGTTACTATTGATATATACTTACCCAGTGTAGAAACGGTAATGACATATCATTATTTTTTGGACTACCAGTAATGATACCCACTTACCTTCTGCATTATTTTAAAACATATAATAATGTATTACTGATAATGACTTATTTTTATCATTATTTCAAATAGAAAATAATTTTATAGATTTTTTTTTAAATTTTTTGAAATCTATTTTTAGACTCAATATTTTTTAAACACTGGTAAGGATATATGTAACCACATATTTTTTGATTTTTTGTATGCTGGCGAGTAAGCTTACTTGTGTGCAGCAGGTCAATTATGTTTTTATATATTTAGTTAGAATATATTTAATTAGGATATTCTTCCACCTTTTTATCTATTAAATATTACATGTCGATATAGCTCAGATGGTAGAGCTATTGACTGGCAATCTGTAGACCCAGGTTCGATTCCCGCACCAGCAAATTTTATTTAAAAAAAAAAAAAATACAATAAAAAATATTTTTTTTTATTAAATTTATTTTTTTGAAAATCTATTTTTAGACTCATTATTTTTGTCAGTACTGGTAAGCACATAGGTAACGATATATTTTTTGATTTTTCGTATGCTGGTGTGTAAGAATAACTCATTATTTTTCGCGACATCGCCATATATAGGTAATAAGAAATGTAATAACAAAAGTAACTAGTTACCATTACCAAGTATGTTGTTACATAACTACATATCTGGTAATGATTTTCTACACTGGGTAGTTTAGAAATAACACCCAGAAAATTTTATTGCATCTCCAATGCATAAACCGAAATAACTGGAGAACCGTTTGCAATTTTGACTCCAAATTTCAAGTACGATGAAGTAATTATACGCTTGTTACAATCGAAAGAAAAAAAATTTTTTTTTTAGATTTTACAGTCTTTTTATTTTTTAGTACAATTTTTTGCTAATTTCAGCAGATTGATTTTAAATTACAGTTTACAGCAATTTACTGAAATTTAGTAGCTGCAACTAATTATTTATACTAATTTCATTGTACTAAAATTATGATATTTAGTTAGTTTTTAACTGATTTTAGCAAATCGATTTTGAATTGCATTTTACATAAAATTTACTAAAATTTAGTAGCGGCTACTAATTTTTTCTACTAATTTTATTGTACTACAGATCAGCAGACATGTGTTGCTAAAATTAGCAAAAAATACCGCTGGCCTCAAAACAGTTAAATTTCCCGTAATAACAGCAAAAGTTTCAGTAGCCATTACAGACTTTTTTAGTTGAGTGTAGGATAGAATATTAATAATCAATTGTGTCTTAATTTGTGCGTACCTACTTTGATGCATTAACATTCGATTAATTTTCTAAAATATATGTACATATTTCAAAGTTTAGTTTTAAAACATGGTTGGCAAACACTAACCCTAAAATACCAATAACACAAGAATGCATATTGTTGGATTATTATAATCTAGCCGACGCAGTCGTTCAACTAGTATCGATCCCATTAAGAGTATTGTTATTCAACTGGATATCAATTGGATTCCATAATACAAATTAATACACAGAAAATAAATTGGTTGGAATTCGATCGGACCCAACGAAATTTTTTCGTTATTAATAATTTTAATTGCAATTACCTTAAATTCAAATAATAAATAATAGGTCAGTAGAAAAATCTGTCAAACAGGTTTCAAATCGATTAAACTAATTTCTAACAAATTTTTTTTTGAAAAACTGATTTAAACAAAGTTTTAGTTATCTCCATTTAACACGATAGGTACTAAAAATCCCCAGTGCTTTAAGTAATTTTGAGTTTTAATTTTCAAGTTTTTTAAAATATCTCATAACATATAACAGACAAAATATTTGCTCTTTGGGAGTGCGGGTTCCGAGACTCTAAATTTTAACAAATTTTCTGACTTAGTATAATTACAAATAAAACCTTAATTTTACTAATTTTTTAATTAAATTTAGATTTGTTAAATTTAACAAAAAATGTTTTAAAATCAACAAATTTTATTTTAAGCCAAAAACCAGGAATAAATTTTGTTAAAGAAACAAATTTTTCTGTTCAGCCAACAAACGTATTATATTGAGTTTAAGAGTCACAGGCTTTGCGTAGGGACATACACGCATATATCTTTAATTTTTTCAATTGCAAATAGTGTAAAATGTGAATTAAGTATCCTTATTTCATTTAGAATTTTATTATTGTCTATTACAAATAGTGTGGATTTAAATACGTTAAAAACCTTTCTCAGATCTAATCAAAATAATTTGAAAGCAAGAGAAACACTCGATTACTTAGAAGACTTTTGGTTTTTCGTTTTAACCCTTAAATGCATGATCTCTTCGATTTTGACCATTTTTTTATATATGATTTCTAAAGGCGTGTACATTTCAAAAAAATACTAAAAAATATTTATTTAAAAAAAAGTGATTTTTATTGAAAAATATGGTTTTTTGCCAAATAACTAAATTGTGATTATTTTAATGTGTATGAAAAAAAAAAACAATAAAAAAAAATCTATAAACTATAATTTATACTATTGTCGCCAAAATGCATTTTATTGCGGAAATATCACTTTAAATATTTAAACAAATATTTTTGAATATTACACTTTTTGTAAAAAAAAACACGTGTCTTAGACTTTTCACAAATATACAGAGCAAAACCAAGATTTCTACTCTAACTGTTTAAAACTTATGCGCTAAACTATAGGAACACTATATACAGAAGGGGCCCCTATGCCCAAAAATGCAGTTTTGTGCATCAAGTGGGTTTTTTTTTTATTAAAAAACCGGTATGTTGCCAAATGGCTACACCATGCATTTAAGGGTTAAGGAACCATGTCAGACAAAGAGTCTTAAAACAGTGCCCTGTAGAGCGTACCACCTTACAGGCAAAAAAAAAGTGCGCCGTACATCCTCCAATATGAAGTATTTTTCCAAGGAGGTTTAAAAAAAAAATTTTTTTTGCTATTTTTTTTTTTACATTTTTCGTTATATCTTTGACATTTACAGTCGGATCTTAAAATATGATACATCGATGTTTTTCTCTCGAGGAGACCAGTGTTTTGCTCTAAGGGCCATTGACCTCAAGTATCCCGCTCTAGTAGTTACCCACCAGATCTCAGTTGCTACCACCCTAATGTACTACCCTAATATCAGAAAATTAAAGCTCGCAAAAAATCGTTAAACTTTTGCTAAGGAAGTTTTTCGATAAACCCAGTATAAATTTTTTTTAAATTTTTTTTCATTGGATTTTTCCTTTATAGCAAAACACTGGTCTTCTCGAGGCAAAAAAATCGATATATCACATTTTAAAATCCGACTTTAAATGCCAAAGCTATAACGAAAAATTAAAAAAGGCGAAATCGCCTTCCAAAAATACTTTTTATTGGAGGGTCTACCGCGAACTTTTTTTTTGAGGTACGGTCTAGTGCCCTGTATACAGAAAATCCAATTATACACACATATTTGCAGATTAAATCATTCTTATAATTATGCATTGGCAGTTATTTTATAATCTAGAAATAAATTATATATTCGGTGTCTTTTAATAAAAAGCATGCGGCGTGCAGTGGCGCCATAAATCATGATTATGGTCAAAATAAGTCCATTTGAATTAATGAAGGGCATGCAACAGGATATTTTCCACTAGCACTTCACAATCAATTCCTTTTTTACACCACACTTATTTACAACGATTTTTAATACCTTTTTAATATATGGCTGTTGTAAAATAAAATGAAGGAAAGAAGAAAGAAATGGGAAGAAAAAAAGGACAAAATGATGAAAAATTACGGTTTATTTTTTTATAGTTAATTTGAATTTTTTTTCCTATCACAGAATACCAAATCAACAGGTTTTTATATTTTAAGAGGCTGTTGACTTTTCCTGTACTATTTTTCATTCCTTCTGCTGTCACTTTTGCGTTTTCTTAAGAAAACAAATTTGACCTCTCTCCCCTCAAATACAAAATAAATAAAAAAAAAATAAAAAACTTGACTCAAAAATTGTGGGTGGAGTTGTATTTTTCCACTGTTGTGTGAAAAAATAAATGGTATGTAACATCTTGTTAACATTCTCCTCCTTCGTTTTACATCTGCCAGCCATTTGTATGTTGGAATTTATGCACGGAAACAATTTTTATTTTGCAGACAATTTGCTTATTTTGTTATTTCCGCTTTTCCACGCTGTGTAAATATTTCCGGGATTTACTTGTATTTTTTTTTTCTTATGTTTTATATGGAAAAATCATTTTTTAAAAATTATTTTCTGCTATCCTTAAGGGACTCTTTAGTATTGTGTATCCTTGTGGATTGTTGTTTGCTAAGGAATTCCTAAATAAACAATCTGAAGTTAATTTGAGAAAATAAATTTTATGTAATTAAAAGTAAAAAAATATGACAAATAAAAGTTGTTGGAAACCCCTCAAGATGAGAAATATCATGTTACAATGCTCTAGCAGAAAACAACTTAATGTTTGACTTTATCATTGACCAGTTTTAAATAAACATGTAGAAAGGGGGACGGAATTGTGGAATTTTTTCAACTGACCTTAAATATAAATATTTGGCGCCCAATGCTGCAGTGGGAGTTAGAGGAATATATATATATATTAAATATAATGAAAAATTATTTTAATTTTTGCATTAAAAATTATCAACCTTTTTGAAAAAACACATAAAATCTAATATGACAATATCATATTAGGATTTGGACTTGAGGTAGAACAATATTCTAACTAAACTGAATTTTACTGGCTGCGAATTATTTCGAATTATTTCTCGTTGTATTCATTTTCATCGGCCGAATATTTTAGTCTTATGTGGTATCCAGATAAGTGAAGATGCTGATCCACAGGATTTTTATGTAGCTGGTTATCATCTTCTATCGCGTTTTGTTTTTTATATGGGCCTTGCGGAATACGTTCGTAATGATGTTGTATGCCAGTGGCAGCAATAATTGACCACATATGATTCCGAATTTAACTTTGTCTGTGTTAAATTCAAAAGCAGAATACATATCTTACATTTCGGGTTTCTAATATAAAGAAGCCCAAATTTGGAGACAATAAAAACATTAAGTACAGTTTACTGTTTTTCAGACTCCATCTCTGGAATACTGCAGAGTTGCCCGAATAGTGAAATCGTGGTTGCTGGCGATGTCAATATTCCATTCGAGCGCAAAAAATTCCGTTGGCACTTATATTAAGCTTTTTTAACCATATAGTTTTAGATTCAGAATACCATCGACCTTTTCCTTACTTCCCACTTCTCGGTAACCCGGATCACAGTATCATTTTCTCATTCTTTTCATACTTCAAACGTTTCACGGGCGGCTACGAAACGAAGTTATTCATTCCTTCGAATCATATTGCGGCTAAGCCTGGATCTAGGTGTTGGTTTAATCAGACGTGCAGAAATGCAGCCAGATCCCGATAGTAAGTTCAATACTGACTGATGCTGTCAAAGAGACGAGAACTGAGTGTGCCAAAGGCCTAACAAGGAAGGTATGCCATTGGGTTTTTTCCGTTCTTAATGAGATTCATATATTTTATAGATGAGAAAAAACTAATGTATACGTATTTTTTGTAGCGGCCCAATCTCATGTTTAGTGTTTAAAAATTGGGGTAAAAAACTGACACAATTATTAATTTTTTAAATTTATTTCTTATAAATTTATTGCTTTTTTGGAGACGCATCTGTCGCTATACATTCTTTATTATTTAATTATTTTTTTCTAATAGCGCATCTGTATGGGGAATTGTTGTTGGTTTTAGTACAAATTTATACAAACTAATGCATATTTAATTTAATCGAGGGAGTGTCTGAGTTTTTTTCGATATTCGCTCTTGGTCGGCTTTAGGACAACTTTTCCTATAACGCCATTTTCACCAAATATTTTAATTATTTTAAATAAGTGGCAACCCTGGGTCTACAACACGGATAATGTTGGTATCAAAATTTGTATTTTCTCGAGTACTTCGCTGTCTACAAATACCTGTAAATTTTCGTAAGTTTCAGTTATGTTTTCATAGAAGAATTTTCATTCCACTTTTTAACCTTAAACATGAGATTAAGCCGCTAAAAAGAAATACTTGTACTTGTCTCTTATTTTTTCTCTTTTGTCACATATCCGAATTTCATTAAAATTGGATAGAGCCCATTAGAATACCTTCCTTGTACTTGCTCGTCGCGGTATTAATGGGTTAAAAGAGTAAAGGATAATGCCAGTTCCTGTATACAAACTCTTATAAAGGACGACCAAATAGTATTCACTGATCCGGTTGATAAAACCTAACTGCTGGCTGAACTATGTATTAGCATAAAATTCTTTTCTCTCGGAATACTACTAACTACTGCCCAGGTTAGAAAGGGTATCACGTACTGTAAAAAAGATATTCTTTCGTACTCCAGCAGTAAAAAGAGTTATTGAGAATCTCGGTGTAAATAAGTCAGTGGGCCCGGATGGTATACCATCACTGGTACTGAAACGGTGCTCTTCGACGCTATCGCATCCAGCGAATCTCCGAAAGGTTGCGGCTAGCAATCCTGATATCTGTCGCCTAATTATAATCCACTATCTTATTAGTTATCTTGATTACAATTTAGTTATTAATGATTGACAGTATGGCTTTCGTAGACTTTATGGCGTTTCTTTCGGACGTCGGAGTCGGTCCATTCACAGATTTGGTGAAAGTAAAATAGCTGCTTTAGATATTTAAAGCATTTGAGACCCAACGGTGTTTCTTGACCCATAGGGCCATGGTGTCATCAACGTCATCTATTCGCATAGGTGGTATCAGTATTGAGGAATCTGAAGGTCTTGTTGTTCTGGGTCTGGTTCTGAAAATCCAACATGAAGGAAACGCTGGAAAACCACTTTATTCAAGTATCGAAAGAAGGATTCAAGTGTTGTTTTTTTAACCGGTGTAAGAACTACTTCACTAATTCCTATATGGACAGGGCTTCAAACTCAAAAACTTCCCGCAGATGTCTTTCCAGACGCTTACAATATAAAGAAATTTAAAGCAAACGACCACAAATACCACACTGATAGAATATTCATTCTTACTACATATTAATGAAACGATTTCATTAAATTGGATTTATTCATTTAGTGAACAATTTTCAGTAAAGGAATGAAAAATTCATTACTAAAATTTTCATTAAATATTTTCAATTACTCCGTTAGATATGGATCATTTGTTTTGCTTATTTAGATCAAACGGTAACGCATACCCAGATAAAAATATGAGCCAATTTTAAGTGACAAAATAATTGTTAAAATTTTATTTCTATTTCAACAACATTTTTAATTGAATTAATTAAAAATATTGTATATATGAAAAATTTCCTTTTTCTAATTAAATTTGTTTGTTGAAGCTCAACAAACGTGTTGAAACTCAACAAGTTCTTTGCTGACGCGGTCATTATCATCAATTCGAGTTCGTTGAAATCGTTTTTTTTTTTTTTTTTTTTTTTTTTTTTTTTTTTTTTTTGGTGAGCTGTGACTGAACTGCGTGTGTGGTGAAAAGATTGGTCTGTAGCGGGACCCGAAAATACCTATTCTATCCTGCTGGCCTTATCGAAATTTTTCAATTTTTATTCTCTGTAATTTAATAAATAAATAAAAATCAGCAAATTCGATGGTTAAATATTGCTTTGAATTTCAACAAATGAATTTGTTGGCCATTTAATTGAAATAAATTCAACAATCAAGTAACACACAAACATGTATTTACAAAATCAATTGTAGGCACAATTTCAATTAAAAGTTTAATTATATTTACAAAAAGCTTAATTGTATCATTGTACTCGCTCTTTCCTCCTTCCCATAAGCAAAAGTCGCCGCGATTAATTTAAATTCAGCGACAATCGACCGTCAACATTTATTGACGTTTAGAAAAAAAGGAAAGCAAAACAAGAATATGGTTGTATTTGTTTCACCACAATTCTTCACCAATTCAATTGGTATTTCACTAATTCTTGTTGTTTTATATTTTATTGTATTTAATTTTGCTTTTTTGCCGTAAATTATGTATTTTAAATTTTAATTATATTTTTTCTGTCAAAAAAATAAATTTTTTGTAAACAAAGTACGAATTTTTGCAGCTCTAATACGAATTTCTAACAACTCTGTTCTAATGGCAATCTTTAATTAGTTAAAAATATGGCAACAATTTGACAAAAATATTTTAAGTGTGTATTAGTGTGTCGTCACGAAAATAGAATAGATTCTATTCCGACGACAAATCGCCGGACGACATGGCGACATTTTGCTACCCATACAAAATATATGAAAAAGCAACTCTCGTTGTCGTTGTCGACCCAGTTCTGATTAATCTCTAAGAGTGAATAGTAAAAAAATAAAAAGCTACCTTTTCTCTTAGGCTTATCGCCTTCGCTGCTGCATGACTAAGAAGGATATGTGATAATTCCAAATTGCATCTGCAAGAAAAAGAGATGTTTTCTGAATGGTCACAAAACCGAAATTCTATATTTAGCGCCTTAAAATAGCACTATTTACACCCCCTTCTAAGTGTAATTTCCAAACATGACTCTGGTCCCTTAAACATCATCGTTGCATGCATCATTTATTTTTATACAAAATATCATATTTTTAGTTTTTTTTCTTTCAAAATGCTTGTGCTGTTACACTGTTGCCAAGCATTGCATATCATGCCAATATAGAATCCATTTTTGGTAGATATTCATTTCGCACAATGCAATGAACCGTTTTGTCAGTTTATGCAGTATGCTTTTGTATGCGTATGTGTTGGTATGTATTGGTATTGGTGGTCATAAATTCAAACTGTTCAAAATCCCACTTAATAGCCTTCGTCGTTGTTGTCCATATCCCAAAGCTAGGCAAGGCTAATAGTAGTTGAACATGTGTGTGTGTGTGTCGATGATGACGTTGGCATGAGCAACCATTAATTTTGCGGCCTCGTATGGTTTACAGTAGCCATCTGTAACAACATATAAATATTTATTTGCATACACTATCACAGAACTCTACCCCCTCAAGTTATAGACAAACTGAGTTTTAAAAATATTTACAGTGAAAACTTTCGATAAAGGACAATTACAGAGTTAGTTCCTTTAAAATTATATTGAGCAAATTTTTTGTGTGTTGAAAATTAGTCTCCGATCGAACAGTTCTGCCAGAAAATGTGTTTGGTTGGTATTCGGTATGTTGAAGCATTACGGACAAATTTTGCTCCATTTTAAGTGTCAAATTTAAGGAAAAGTCCGAAGTTAAGCAACGATTTTACTTTTCGGCCAGCGAAACTTTGGCTAATTTGGAAAAAGTTTCGCGGCCGATCAGTTCACTTTGTGGTTAAACTACAGAGTTTTTCTTAAATTCCACACAATGTCTCCAAATACCAAAAACCGACCAAATGTCACTTTGGCTGAACTGTTCGGTCGGACACAATGGAAAACATTTCTGATTTTTCCATCTATGAAAGTATTCACTATATCATTTTGACTAGTGTTTTTGTAGTCTACTCCTGAATATTCTGTATTTTTGGTTTCCTGTCGTTGTTTATGCGTTTATAGATTAATCGTTTTTCGCTTAAATGGCTTAAAAGGCAGTTAACTTTTGTCGTTGTGTTAATTTACAAATGATACCCAAAACTCGATATCGATACCAATGGGGACATTTTTCCTATCAGAATTACATTTTCTGTTTTTTGTTGTTTTTTTTTTTTTTTTTTGAAAGGAGTTTTAAATATGTTTGGTGTATAAATAAAAACTCCTGGTCCTGGTTGTTTGGTTTTGCATAAAAATAAAAGAAAAACACTTTAGATAATGATCAGTGATTTGTTTAATTTAAAAACTGTTTGTTAATGGTACAAAACGTTTATATTTGAAAATAAACGAAAATGTTCGATTTAATTTATAGGCAGAGTGTTGTAATTTAGTTAAGAAATTTGTATTGAACACTTTTTTTATCGAATCTATCGAGTTTGATAAATTGGTTAATAAAAAAAAAAATAAAAAAATCAAGGCAAATGCTACACTTATAGAAATAAACCCGTAAAACTAGCATAAAAAGTTACTAATAATTAGTTACAAATTACCTTGCAAAAAACAAAACTGCTGAAATTAGCAGATTTTTTATGTTCAATACTACACTCAACCAAAAAAGTCTGTAATGGCTACTGAAAATTTTGCTGTTATTACGGGAAATTTAACTGTTTTGAGCCCAGCGGTATTTTTTGCAAATTTTAGCAACACATGTCTGCTGATCTGTAGTACAACAAAATTAGTAGAAAAAATTAGTAGCCGCTACTAAATTTTAACAAAATTCTTGTAAACTGCAATTTAAGGATTAATTCCATAGACTAAATAAATAAAAAAAAAAAAAAAAAAAAAAAAAAATCAATCTGCTGAAATTAGCAAAAAAGTGTACTAAAAAATAAACAAACTGTAAGATTTAAAAACATTTTTTTTCTTTCTATTCTAAAAAATGTACAATTACTTCATCGTACTTGAAATTTGGAGTCAAATTGCAAACGGTTCTCCAGTTATTACCTTTTTATGCATTGGAGACCCGAGTAAAAATATTTTTTATATAACCATTTATGATTTTATAGAATTATATATCGTTAGGTATTGTCATATGTAACACCAAGTATAATTGTATATGATTGTATTAAAATATGTTTAGTTACATTAAATCATATTAACCAGATCCACCATTTTTCGGATTTAATAATATAGTTTTATATATAATTATATTAACCCATATATGATTTTATCCGGGAAATGGTGGATCTGGTTAATATAATTTTATACAACTAAATATATTTTGTACTCGACGAGATATAATTGTATAAAATCATAAATGATTATATAAAAATCATTTTTACTAGGGGATACTATAAAATTTTCTGAGTGTCATTTCCAAACTAAGAATATATCAATAGTAACAAATATAAACTAAACAAGAATTGTAAAAAATCCACGAATTCTTGTAAATAAACTTTTGTTAAATTAGTATATATTTCTGCTAAGTTTAGCACTTGGTTTTGAAAAATTAGTAAAATGTTTTGCTGAAATCAGCAGCAAAATTTAGTAAAAAAAAATCCGTAATTTGTAATAAGAGTATAGCCCAAATAATTTCTAAAAAAAATTGTACTAAAAATCTGTATAAAAATAGTAAAGTGCAATTGGAAACTGTTTACAAATTTTTTTACTAACTTTTTTATCTGAGTCTAGTAAGATAAGAAGAGTAAAAACTAAAACTGTTAAATTTACAAAATTTCAGTCATACTTGAGTTACCATTTAGTTAATTGAAAATTACAAAATTAGAGGTTAATCACAACTGGGTCGATTGTCGACCGACGACAGCAAAAGTCGTCGCGATTAATTTAAATTCAGCGACAATCGACCGTCGACATTTGTTGACGTTTAGAAAAAAATGAAACCAAAACAAGAATATGTTTGTATTTGTTTCGCTACAATTCTTCACCAATTCAATTGGATTTGCATTAATTCTTGTTTTTTTACATTTTTTTGTATTTAATTTTGCTTTTTTGCGGTAAATTATGTATTTTTATTTTCAATTATATTTCATCTGTCAAAAAAAAATTTTTTTTGTAAACAAAGTACGAATTTTTGCAACTTTAATGCGAATTTCTGCAACTCTGTTCCCTTAATTAGTTAAAAATATGGCAACATTTTAACAAATATTTTGAGTGTGTGTTAGTGTGTCGTCACGAAAATAGAATAGATTATAATCACGACGACAAATCGCCGGACAACATGGCGACATTTTGTTTCCCATACAAAATATATGAAAAAGCAAATGTCGTTGTCATTGTCGACTCAGTTCTGATTAATCTCTTGTACTGTTAAAATATGTAGAAAATTTTGCTTAATATTAGTAGACTAAAAATAGCAAAAACAAACTGTTATACACTTAAGGAAAGAAATATTCTTCCAATACAAAAAATTTTATTTTTTCATTGAATTTAACTTTAAAAACTCAATGCTATCTACACTTTGTTACAGGTTGTAAAAAGCTCTTAAACGAGCACTTATTGACTAAAGTTAATTATTGAAAAAAATATACTTACACAAAGTTAGAATATTAAGTTTTAATCCAGTGTGCTATGATTTTGCTGCAATTGTTATTATTTTTAAAGTGTATTCTTTTGCTTATTTGCATTAAATTAATCGTTTTATTTGTACAAAAAGCCGGATGGAAAATCGTTTTCCGAAAAAGAAATTGGAAAAATAATTTATTGGAAATATATTTATTTCCTTCAGTGTATCTACAAATTTTTTGTTCAAATCAACAGAAATTTTTGCTAAAAAAAATAGTAAACTTCTGATTTCAGAAGGCTAGATTTTTATTCGCTTAAAAAAAATCGAGAAAAAGCTTTTAAATTTTACATTTTATCCTATAAAGTTAATATTCGGAAAAATCCGAAAATTTGAGGCAAAAATTCTTAGAGAAGATCTCAACCAATTAAAAAAAATTTAGATCTGTAACATCTATCAGGGTCTACGAACATGCCCAACAAAAATTTACATTTTATTTAAACTTTTTTTTAACCGTCTTACTTAATTATACTCATAAGTAGAGAAAAATGTTAAAATATACTTGTTACCAATTATAATTTCAAACACAGTTAAGGTACACATCTAAAGGGGTGATTAAGAAGTAGAAGATTATGCACAGGGCATATAAAAATTCAAACATATAAAAACCTACAATTAAAGTGACGTAAAAATACCACTTGGCATAAATTAACTTAAATTAAGCACGGGGATGTTAAATATAATATACAGAAAATATAAGAATAATGTAGGTATTCTTTGGATTAACATGCATAAACGTTAAAAAACTTTTTTTAAACAAAGTAAAAGTTGTTCAAAATTATACCATATACAGGACAACCAAAGGAAGAAAAGTACGTCTACACCACTACACTAAACACTGTAAAATGGATGGTGTAGGTAACTACTACTTTAAGTATATTTAGTTAAAAATAAAATAAAAACTACAGTGCGTCCGAAAATTAAGATAAAGTGAAAATAAATTAATGTTCTTCGTTCGATTTGAGATCATATATTAATTATGAAATTGTTCTTTTTTTAAATATTTTCAAATTAAAGAAAGATGATAAAATATTTACAAGTAAATTACAAAGAATAAAAATTAAATATGTTTATATGAATCGTATGATAACGAATAGAGAAAACAACTTCGTTGAGACAATCAAGCTTGTTGTAAATCGAATATTTTTGAAATTTTCGGTAGTCACTGAACCCAATAAACCATAAAACGATACAGTATCGTTAACGAATTCCTATTAAGTATCATATTTGCCATCGTTTATGATACAAAAATATGAACTCGTAGTGATATCATAATTTTTAAAAATAACGGTAAATTTTCTGAAAAAGTCACATTTGCTTGTTCTAATTTAATCGTTATAGATATCATACGATATATACTTCTTTATTTCGATATCGTTAATGATATCATATTTTCATGGAATAGTGATAACATAAAGACAAACATTTTGCAATATGACGAAAATATTATCGCATTGCCTGATATTTTCAATATCATAACGGTATCGTTATTTCATGAAAAAACGATATCATTAATGAATGTGCATTACTTATGAATCGTTAATGATATCATTCTTGGACAAACGTATCATCGAAATGATATCGTTACGAATTCGAAACGATATCGTTTGGTTTGTTGGGAAGTTTAAAAATTCTGAAAAATGTGTGTCATTTCTTAACAAGTTCCGTAATTACTTTTCGAACGCACTGTAACTTCGTATGTTCTTCGCTGTTCAGTCATGTTAATCAGTTTATGATAATTATTTGTTACAAATTGTTAAGCTCGGCACGAAGTTTACAGAGCAAATTAACATAAACAACTTAGACATCCACACTCACTTGTACTTATTTCATATACATTTAACTCTGTCAAACACTTTGGAGTAAAAGTTACATCTAAATGAAACAAACAGGAAACATTTATAAAAAATAAGCCGAGGATAAAAAACTTTTAAATTATATAAGCCACCAACTACACACACCCAACATCAACCGACGCACCACCACCACCACCACCACATGTACCAACTCACACACACATTTTAATTTTTTACAATTACAATTAAAAAACATTGTCATCTTTAAGTATTTTCAAAATTTAAATGACATCTCTAAATTATACATTAAAAAGAAATAATGTAGACAAAGAGTTTAATCAGATGTGTATTAGAAAGTATTGGATAAGGGAAAAAGTAAGTGCATACTTGCAGGCCCAGCAAAATTTTCTATTCCAAAGAATCGGTTGTAGAATAACTCCTTTTCCTTTGTAGCTCCTTCTACTCACGGTTCTGCCATCGATGATTTTAGTTTGAAAGTGTCCCAAAAGCAACCACTTCTATAGCTTCAAAGTAGAACCGGTTTCCCTAGAATAATTTCTGGAACTAATTCTAGAACTAATTCTCCGTCAGTTATATCTTACATTTAAATTTACGGAACTAGTTACATTGAATCGGTTCTATTGGAACCTGTTGCACAATTGTCATGGTTGGCAACAGATTGCAAAAGTTTTCCTGGATATGAAATGTTACCAACTTTCGTTTCACAAGAAAGTATTCATGATAAAAAACAAACTATAAAATATTTTCAACTGTTTTAATTTATTGTGAATAGGACGACGCTGTAAAGCTTTCTGTCCCAAAGCCAAAGCCGAACTACTTCTTTTGTCTCATAATTTGTTGCACTTTGCTGGCAATAAAACAAGATTGTTCTTCCCTAACTCTTAAATAACCCTAGTAAAAATGATTTTTATATATTCATATATGATTTTTATACAATCAATTCTGATTTTATACAATTATAACTTGTCGAGTATTGTGAAACATATATTTTTATATGATTATATCAAAAGATATTTAATTATATAAAATTATATTAACCAGATCCACCATTTTTCGGATCAGATAATATATTTTTTATATAGTTATGTTAACCCATACATGATTTTATCCGGAAAATGGTGGATCTGGTTAATATAATTTTATATAATTAAATATCTTTTGATATAATCATATAAAAATATATGTTTCACAATACTCGACCGGTTATAATTGTATAAAATCATAAATGATTATATAAAAATCATATCTGATTATATAAAAATCATTTTTACTAGGGAAATTTTTTTTTGCTCTGCTAAGAACAGATTCCCTGATCTAGAAAGTGTTTCTGCACTAAAAAAAAATGTACAGTTACTACATAAAAGTTGTTGTTGTTTTTAACTGGATTTACACTTGTTTTTCTTTGTAAAAATACAAAAAAAAAACTATTATGACAGTTATTTAAGAAAACAACTAACCAAAATTACTGTAATTTAATAACTTAATGTAATTTAACCAGTTATTTAAATTTAAGTAGTAATTTAAGGCAGTTATTTTTAATATTGTTATAAAACTCTACCGAAACAGTAATTTTACAGTAAACTGTTATTTCTGTTAGTTATTTAAAAAATAAAAAATTTCATCGATTTGAATTTCTTAATATTGTAACAGGGAAGAAGATCTTTGCAGAGCGTTTGTTATACATATCGCATGTACAACTGATAAACATATTTTATGTGGGATAATGCACTACAAATGGATGTGCTCCACCAATACACGACTATTTCGAACATAAACCCGTGCTCTAGAAATTATTTCACTTATCTCGGTAGAGCACTTCACACGGTAAACCACGATGCACATCGCATAACAAAGAGGAATACGCTTATATCATTTATGAGCGCCAACCAAAATGCTTGGCAACAGTGTATTCAATTAATCGATTTTTATTTGAATCGATTAGTCGCCCAAATAATCAACTTTTTTTCTTTACCCGTTAGTTGAATAAAATTTTAAAATTAATCGATTAAACGTACAAAATTGTATATAAAATAATATACATTTTTTGCATTTTTAATCCAGGAAATCTTTAAAAAGTCAAAATTATAAAAAATGTGTTAATTGAAATCGTATTTTGTATACATTCCTATTGTTGTCTATATTTATCCAAATCGGAATAAACCATACCCCCTCTACTTACTTCTCTTTCTTTTACATTTTATATAGTTAAAACTGGATCAGCGCTGTTGCCATAAAGGCGATTTTCTCGTCAGATCTAGCGATTCTATTTTGCTCCTAGCAGGCAGAATTGTCGTGTAGCCAGTAGCCAAAAATCTAGCGATTTTTTTATCAGCTGTAATATAACTTTAAAAAATCGGTTTAATGATGAAAAATATTATAAAATTTGTATATTGATATTCTTTTATTACACTGCATGACACTCAGAAAATTAATGGAAATCTGACCATCAGTTCCATATATTTCGGACATGCTGATTACAATGGCGTACTTTATTTTTCGTTCTAAGGTACAGGTTATCCGCGAAGTGCCTTTAAAGTTTAGCAGTTTTCCATTTAGTTTTTTATATACAAAATTTTTCAAATTTTCAATCAATATAAATTTTTTGTGGTGAAATATAGGCACAGGACCTGTATTCATATTAAGCCTTAAAATTTGATGCATAGAACTTGATGTTAGAACCACTGTTCGCGTTTTATATGGATTTTTACGGTTTTTTAAGGTTTTAGCCAATTGAATCGCTGAAAGCAAAATCAGCTTTAATAAATGCTACGGCTTAGTAAAGAAGCACCCAGCAAAAAAAGAAATGCCGCAGCAGTAGAAAAACCACTACAATTGATTCTAGGCCATCAATTGTAGTGGTTTTTCTACTGCTGCGTTGTCATAGGAGACAAGTACTCCCACTTCAACATTTTTTCAGTAATTTTGAACGAATGCAAAAGAAGCTCTTTTTCACCAATTAAAATTTTAAAGAAAAGTTCTTCACAACAAAAAAATTATATTATCACTTCTGAAATTATTCATATAGAGACAATCTGACAATAAAAATATAAACAATAATACAATTTAATGGAAGATCACTGATGAAGCCTGTCCATAAAAAGGCAGAAACTAGATCTAGTTTGATTTTCAAATTTAATGTGTTTATAACTTTTGAGGAAGTTTTATTCTTCTTCTTAACCTTAAACCTACTATATATTTTTTTTATTTTACGAAAGTTTTTTGTTGCCGGCACCGGGTATCGAAATTGCGAATTCACGATTGCTAGTCTAGCGCTCTAGTCCGCTGAGCTATTCTTTGATATGAAAGTTGACTGGCATAAAAGCACAACTTTGTTACTGCGAGATATTGTTCCTTATTCTCTTCAATAAAAGTACTTATTAAACAAGTGCAAAAGGTGCACGCCAATTCAATATTGTTTTCAGTACTATTTTTACAGGTTTATGAAAAGCAATATCTCACTATTTTTTTATATATACATAGCCAGTCAGAAAAATACAAACGGGAAAGCGGTGGTAAAGCACTTTAACAGTACTGGCAAAAAGTGTTTCCCATTCCCAAAATGATAACATCATTAGACAAAAGGACCGACTGTTCAAAAAGCGCCGGAAAAGCACTGAAGGGACAAAATTTTTAAACGTTGGCAAAACGCTGGCAAAACCAATGAATAGGTGGTATGGAAATATATTTTCCAAAATAAAATTTAAAAAAAGTTCATATGTATATTTTTAGGTCCTGCCGTGATTGGCAGACGATTGCTTTACCCACTGAGCTAACGAGACATATAATATTTGATGGCTAAACACATAAATGAGTGATAATAGCTGGACAACTACTGGCTGTGCCAAAATGCTAGTACTGGCAAAGAATTTTTTGTAACTAGTATGCCAGTGTTGGGAGGACAAAAAAAAATTGGTCTTGAAGGAGCTTTCCCATAAACAAAAAAATTGATTTTATAAAACAAAAAAAATTTTAAATAAAAAAAAATGCAAACACATTTTTTTGCTTGCAACCAGATTTGAACTCGGAACCTTCTGACTACAAACATTTTTTAACGAATTGTCAGCATTTTTATAAAATCATTGGTCTACCAGTGAATTGATTTTTGTACGCCTGGTAGCATTGGCTAGGTAACACTGGATAACTACTGGTTGCAAACCTTGGCATATCACTCTAAGTCAATTCTTTGCTAGTGGTTTTTTTTATAAACCACCGAAATTTTTGTAAAACAAATATTGGTAAAACGCTTTCTGCAAACGCTGGCAAAGCGTCCCAAATAAGTGTTCTGCCAGTCATTTATTTTTAACATTGTGGTTACCCAGGGGTATGCCAGTGCTTGATTTTTTATACCAATGGCGATTTCTGACTGGGTATTTTTAAAAATTTTAAAATTGAAAAAATATTGAATTTAAACAAACTAATTATAAATATTAGAAAAAAAGTAATAAAATAAAAAAATAAAAAATTAAAAAAAAAATAAAAAAAATATTGCTCCCGCCGGGAATCGAACCCGGGACCCTCTGTTTGGAAATGCCAAATGATACCAACATCACTTTTTACGATCACTTTTAGAGCAATTACTCTTTAGAAGCAATACTTAAGTAATTTTTTTGAATTTGTTCAGAATAACTTCTAAAAAAGCAGTAAAAATACACTAACGGATACTTGTGAAGCAGTAAAAGAAGTAGTTGGTAAAGGATTACTTCCAATTTGTTCTTCTGGGAAGTTAAAAGGAAAATATTTTAACAAAAAAAATGTATTCATCTATAGCGGGCTGTACGTTAAAATCGCGTCTCTTCAAAAATGCTTTATGGCAGCATAGCTTTCCAACTTTTAGTATAATATGGGGTCCACCATATTATACTAAAATTTCAAGCAAAACAGTTTCCATTTGCAAAAGTTATCGCAATAAATGCATTTTTTACTAAGGTTAGTATCGTACTAAAGACATTTTAATATACTAAAGTGAAATTTGATACACCGACTTATGTCGGCCAAAATCTATTGATTTGGATTAAAATCATTCCATGTTTAAGTGCTACTGCCCACATAAAAGTCCCCCAAAAATTGGCTCTTATGTTTGTTAGCACGCTGCAGTTTGTAAAAGTGATGATGTCGTAATGAAATTTGCTACACTGATTCATATGGGCTCAAGGATAAAGCCTGTTGCTTTAGGATATAATCGGTCCATCTTTGGACCTATGGAAATTGGGAAAAATCAAAATTTCTTACTGATTTCCTATTTTTTTACCAATGTGTGGACAAATTTTGGCACATGTACATTTCAATCCATTAAAATTTTAGATCCACACATTGTTTGAGTTAAATAGAGTCTGGTGTAGGGTATGCCTAAGCATGCCCAACTTTAACTTTTTTACTCGTTTAAATATGACGGAGGGCCATGTGTTTTTTAAAGGTCTTTTATATGGTTTGTTTTAATTAAAACCTACGAAATAATTTTTTCCTCAAACCAATAAAAATGCTAGCAATTAAGGTAAAACAAAAAAGATCTTTAAAATTTAATGACAACTAAGTCGTGTGGAAAAAGCTTTAGCATGCCTTAATAACGAATATGTTAGGTCTGAAAACCAAGGTTGGTTATAGGGTATTCAATCGATTAATCGTTTTTCAAAATGTCCAAATTTCGAATAACGAATAATTCAAATAATTTCTTACGATTAATCGATTAATCGAAATTGGTAGGAAATTAGGGAAATGTTTAAAAAATATTTAAAAAATTTTATGTTTTAAGGAGCAGCATCAATAAACATCTTAAATCCCGAAGAAAAAACAAAAACAATATAAAATTATCACAGTTTGCTTTGTCATCTTCCAAATTACTACCCTGTTTTTGTGACTTATCTAGTAAAGTAGTGGTATCTATTTACGTATAATATATTTTTAATTATTTTTTACGATATTAAATGAAAGCATTAGTTATTATTGTACACTCACAATATTTTTTCCTTAAAATCAACCGAATATGTACATTAAAACAATTGAAAATAAGTTAAAAAAAGGACTACCCACTTTTCGTTCAAAACAATTGTATTTTGTCGTTTATTTTTAATTGTTAATTTATTAACTGGCAAAGTCGGTAAAAATAATAGATTTCTCTTTTATTTTAAAATTAATCGTATTATAACAACTGATTGTTTTTAACAGAAAATTTTGATTGAATATTTTAATTTCTACCGAAAGTCCATATTTTGTGTATTTTGTATATTGAATGACCGATAGAAAAAGTTAAAAAATATATTTCTTTGTAATTTAACGACTTATTCAATTGAAACAATTTTACTGATTTACTTTTTAAACAACTGTTGAACTTTTACGGTAAAGTTATTGTGAGTGTAATTAATGCTTATTAGAATTATTAATTATAATTAATGCTCAATGTAATAAAACTTGTTTAGTAAGCACTCTGAATTAATAAAATAAAATAAAATAAAGGGATGGAGATATGGAAACGTAGAGGGAAAATCAATTCTCAACAGAATTCCTCACTACATTTACGTTTTTTATGTATTCAGTGCATACGAAAGAGATACAAATTAATTTACGGGGTCTTATATTCTTCTTTCGGGTGTGGCTCTTACCGATGTGGATAAAATTTTAATATGTATGTGAAAGAGGGGACAGAAAAAATAAAAATAATGGCAAAATCTGATCTCAATTATTTAATTTTTTTATTTTTATGAATTTCAGAAGAGTTACTGAATTTATTTTTGTTTCTTTTTTAAATAAAATGATTAAAAACACGACAAGTGTATGTATATTATTTTACAGAAAATTTTTTTTCATTAATCGATTGTTTTTAAAATTTTGTTCGATTTACCGGTTAAGAAAAAAACCCGAATAATTATTTGCACGATTAATCGATTAAAGTAAATAGCCGATTAGTTGGTTATCGTTTCAGTTTTTAAATAACGGTAATTTTCTACAATACCAAAACCAAAAGTGATTTTAACATTATAAATTCTCGACATCATTAGGGGCCTCATTTTTTTCCAATTTTACGGTTTTATATCAGTATTTTACTTATATTTCGATATAAAACCGGTAAAATACCAAAATAAAACGCTAATATGTAACTACAAAATTACCTTTAATAGTATTTATCAGCGTTTTAAACAGTTCATCGGTTTTAAATTCGGCATGGTGGACAACTACCGTTCTTTTTAATTTACAGCGCTAGCCAACCTTGCTAAAAACACTTTTAAAATGGTTTTAATTATTTAAAGAACTTAAGTATTCTAAAAATGTCTCATGATAAAATGATGGATTTAGAGATTTTGGACAAATATTTAAGTATCTTTAATTGAATACCCGTAGTTTGATGTCAAAGTTTTAATTCTTCAATGTTTATACTCCATACTTTTCTTCTTCAACTAATAAAGATGTAAATTAACTTTTGTCTTTTCCATGACACTAAGAAAAGAACCACAAATGTTGATTTGCCATTTACCAAAAGATATAACTTTCCATTAAATATAGTTTTTTAAGAAACCTGATAGTTTTTCCAAGGAAAAGTTTTTTGTCAAACAAAAACTTTTATTTATATTTTATTCATACAAATTCTACTTTTAATCACACCAACACATATACACACACACACTCACGCACACACACACTCTCTCACTAACTCATATGCTGACAATTAAGAAATTAAGTTGCCACTTAAGTTAACTGTCAGTTTGACAGTCAGACATCTTGTTTAATGTTTGAAATGTTTACATTATCAACAGTCTAACACCTTGATAAAACTTTAGTAGTAAAGTTGGTCCTTTGGATGGAAGGGAACAAATCTAAACAAAACTAAACTACCTGCTGTTCCGCTCGCTCTATTATAAATGCCACTCATAATTAAATCAAATGTTTGTCTGCCTCCATTTACTACTTATTTTGTATTTTAAATGTAACATATATGTGCGGTACGTGTGTTTCATTTTGGCATAAGTTTATCTGTGAATTTTAGCTTTTTATTCAAGTTAACAATTCAGTTTTAAAACTACAACTTTTACCTGTAGCTATTGCCTGTTGGTAGCGATATTTTCTCTTTCCCAAGGGTATTTAGCATTCTAAAAAGGAAGTACAAAAGTAAATATATCATTTAAATGTGTTCTAGAACGAGTAGTTATTGTTTACATTTTGGCATTATAATGTGTATATCACTAACAAATAATTACTATTTTTTCGGTGAATGCGAAAAGTTACTTTGTTCATGTGTCACGTCAACTTTTATCATTCAGTTTTTGGTGGTGAAATTGTATATGAGCAAATTATTGTTTGCATATGTTTATTTTAGTTTCGGATATGATATTTATAATCACTCCAAGGAATTTTCGGTTGTATAATATGAAATCCATTCTTTTGCCATAATACAAGGTTGAGTAACTTAAAAATAGTTTTTAATTAAGATAAAAGTTGGAATGTCACAAATTTCAAATGAAAGTGACTGAAAAATAATTAAGAATATGAGTTTTATTTGGCGGTATGAAATTTCATATTAGTATTTATGCTTTTAAATAACAACTACAAAAAAACGTTGTACACCAATATTGATTGATTTGATTAACCTTTCGGTAATACCAAAATTGTCAAAATTCAACAATTTTTGGAAATTTAAAGTTCAGAATTAAGACGATACCGATTTGAATTGCAAATAACAATTTGCCCTGGTAAATCATAAAAAGTTTTGTTGAATGCACAGTGCAACACGAAAAAAATTTCGATGTTCTGACAATGGATTCTGGTAGAGGAGACAAAAAAAAAATGTGTGTCGGCGTTTTGAAAGATCGCATCGGAATTTTATTTTAGAGGGGGTTAAAGTTTCCCCCATGTTTCAAATATTTATTGGGAATCGACATAGAAAACCATGTGAATCTTCCATTTTAGGTGTAGCGTGTTTTCAGCGAACTTATGTAAAACACTAAGAGGAGCATTTTTGTGGAACATTTTAAGCCTATAACTCTTCAATTAAAGGGACCTTTTTGGCTCCTTTTTAAAAAGGAACAGAAAAGACCCGTAAGTTGAAGAGTTAGAGGGTTAAAATGTTCCACAAAAATATTTCTCGTAGTGTTTTACATAAGTTCACTAAACACATCCTATACCTAAAATGTAAGATTTACATGGTTTCCCCCTAAAATCCAGGTTTATTGGATATTTGAGCGCCAATTCTGAATAAGTACAAGGTTAACCCTTAAGTACATTTTGGCATTGATTTTGTTTGCTTTATGCTCGTCTCAGAAATCCTTTTTCTGCCAAAACCTAATCTCCAAGTCATCCTTAAATTTCTGTAGAACTCTAAAAACGTTTTCGGGTCAACTTTTAGTTCCCAAGCTATATTTTTATATGTCCACTGAGGGTGTTTTTAAAAGTTTGGGCAATATTTTTTCGCACTTACAATTCGCTTGCCATTTTGAATCGAATAAAAGCTCCTAACAAAAAAAAAGTTAAAATATGAATTTTTCTTACATTCATTTCAAAGCCTACTAAAAATTTTTTTTTTCAATTTAAGTGATTTTCAGAAAGTTTATTGCAAAAATGTGATGGACAATTTTTTCAAACGCAGTCTTTAGTACTTACGGTGAACTAAAAATTTTTCCGTATCATATTCATTTTCAATTAAGAATGTACTTGATATGATTAAATTTTTAAGGGAGAATGAATTTGAAATCAAACAAAATTTTAACTGACAATAATTTTGTCTGTGTATAGAAATAAGCTGATCATATAAAAGATTAACCCCCCGAGTAAAAACGTTTTTATATAATAATGTATAATTTTATATAAACATATATGGGGTTTTTGTACACCAGTGTATATAACCGGACATAATTATCCAATTTTATATGACGTTATATATAACTATTTAGTACATAATCCAAAATAATATATGTTTTTATATGAAATCATTTTTCAAAAAAAACACGAACTCTTGTCAGTCGCCTTTTGGATATAATTTTATATAACATTGCCATGGAAAGAAATTGTTAGAAAATTTATACAAACAGTTTAAAGCAATACTAAAGGCGTTTGTGCTTTTCTGTAAAATGTCCTTTTGTCAAAATCCAAAAAAGTTTAATATCTTTCATGAAGTTTTAGGTCTGACAAACTCTCAGGTAATTATTTCTGTAAATATTTAGGATTTCAGTGAAATTTATAGTGAATAAACTGGATATAACAATAACTGATTTTCTATATGTTTGTACCATTTCAGCTATAATTTTATACCACTATATAAAGTCTGATCAAATTATATCGCGCCATTATTTGGATACATTTATATCTGATATTATCAAATTATAACTGAATTAATGCAAACTTATGAAATTATATGGGCCCATTTTTTGGATAAAGTTGTATAAAGACTCATGTTAAATTACATATAACTGCCTCATATCACTTTTTTTTAATCGGGCCTCTAATCGGCAAGCCCACCTCCAGGCGGGATATATTAAATTGACGACAAATGCGCCAAATTAGTATTTAATAATAAGAAGTTAAGATTTTTCAATAGAAAACAAAATTTGTTAGATTTTTTGCGAAGAATTTTTTCGAATACAGTGCACGGTTTGGAAGCGAGAAAGTGTCAAAATTAAAATTTCATAAAATTTTGAAAAATAAATATTTTAAAACAAACAAAATTTCCCAAAATCTTAAAAGCATATTTAAATTAACTAAAACAATTGGTAAGGACCACAAAGTAAGATTGAAGCTTAAACTATTCAAAAAATTCCTTACTTTGGTCCAAGGATACACAGAATTCCATAAGGATACCTTTAAAGGACATCGCCTTAACTTGAAAAGGAATGCACGGATTTTTCTGAATTTTTGTAAAAAGAATATATTTGGTATAAGTAGCAAAGTTTGAATAATATATACTGAAGTTAAGGTTCGTTTTCGCTCAATTTCGCATTTTTCGAAAAACAAAAATCTCTACATCCTGTTAAAAAACAGCACAAAAAATGTAATTTTTTTTATTGTAATTACATCTTGTTAAGAGAAATAATTTATGATTAAAACTAGTAATTTTTATGAACTAGTTTTCGAGATTCCCTTTTAACCTATTTTGGACGATATCGCCTAAAATAGACAACGAAAAAAAAAAATGTTGTAGAAGAACTTATTGTGTATTTTTCGTGAGGTACACATGGTATAAATTTCAGTGCAAAAAAGCTTAGGCCGGTTAGAGGGTGATTTCGCTTATAACAGCGTGTTTCTGAAAATATTCGATTTGCATAAAATTAAATTTAACATTAAGAATTCTGCTTAAAATTAAAGATAATCTCTTAATTGTGGTTTTAATTTATTTTAAGTACTTTAGACCAAAATACCGTTTATTATGTGTAGAATACATGATGGTACATTATTTATTTGAAAACTTATCTCATAACATTAATTGTGGTCATTTCGTATGGTACCATGGAAAATATATGCAATGACTGGAGGCTATAACAGCAGAAACAACAACAACAACAACAACAAAAGTAAAAGAACATGTACTCCAACCAACTGGACAGTGATTTATGCAACAACTCTTGTTGACCATAAATATGCCAAACAATACAACTCCAACTAGGAGGAAACTACTACAAAAAAATAAAAGACAAACAAACACATGAAACAAATACCACCTGAAGAACTCCTTTTAACTTATGTTTATTTAGTTTATTTAGTTGTGTATGGTAAAACATTTATTAGAAAATGAAAACGAAACCCTCTCCCGCCCAAACAATGTTCCCAAGTGACCAACTAAAATTAGAAGAGATCAAGCTTAACAAATATTTAACCCGAAAAAACAACTCAATTAATTTGAAAGGCTTCTTCCTCTAATACTTACATACATACTATCACTACTACGTACGTACACGAACTGAAGGTCCTTGTTATCCTTGTTATTTTTGCTTAAAATGTTGTTAGCAAGAGTGACATGAATTTATTGGCACGAAATGGCAAAACACGTAACATTATAAAAATCTTGTAAGCGAAAAAAATATAGCAAAAACTTTTTGTTGTTATTGTTGCTATCATCATCGATGAAGTTTTTATTTGTGTTTAGTCATTCGTTTATATAGAGTCTAGTGTTAAAACTTACTGAAAGAGAGTTTATTTTAATGGTTAAATCCCATGTAATCATCAAGACATTATTATCATTATGAATTTTCTTCATCATTCTGCAGTAACATTTTTTTTTTAATTCCTCTTCTCATCTATGACTTAAGGAGAAAACTACTTTAACTACAACATTAACAACAGCAACAAAAAGTGACTAAACATAACAATAAACTTATCATAAAGCTACCGACTGAATACTGTTGCACAGTGGTTTGAATTGTTATTGTGTTGGCTAACAAAGAAGGTACTTACTTGAAGCTAAACACCACGATTTTGTAAAAACGTGTATATGTTTTAGAAATACAAATTCCTAGGTCACCCTGACTTGCCATTTGGGCCACTTCGGGAATTCAAGTGGCCAAAATTTAAACATCGTAAACAATGTAAATATGCAACCCTACAGGCGATGAAAATTATTGTTGATTGTTGTTGTTCTATAATAAGTAATATTAACCCTTATTATCCTAGCGTCCTCATATAACGATACGACTTCAAGAACCGATGTTTTCCAAAAGATTTCCGATATAACAGCGAAGTAAAAGGCATAAGGTACTCGTAGTATAAAAGTGTGGCTATAACCACAAATAAAAAAAATTTAGAATATCATTACAGCGTTGTTATGTATTGATTTAAGAATTTTAATGTCGGATTTCAAAAAAAAAAACTTAAAAATTCACAAAACAAAAATTAAGAAAAAAGTTCCTAAAAATTGCGCATTAATTTTTATTTAAAAAATCTTGATTACCCTGCAAAAAGAGAACATCCACTTTTTAATGCATGACTTTTTTCTCTACATTCAAAATAAGATAATGCAAAAATAAAATAAAACAAATACAACAACACATAGCGACATGACGCACAAACATTGTTTTCTACTGAAAAATTGTTAAATTTACAGCAGTATCGAATCTTTCCTATGACACGCACGTGTTAAACTCATTGATGGAAATGCCAAATTTTGAACTACTAACAGCTCCAGAAAAAACGCAACTCAAAAATAAAAATAGTTCAAATTTCGCATTTCCATCAATGAATTTAGCACGTGCGTGTCATAGGAAAAAAAGAGATGCCGAAGCAGTAGAAAAAGCACTACAATTGATGATCTAGATATACTTCTTCTTCACTAATGATTTTAACATTGAGATGTCATAGGAGAGGAGTACTCCCACTTCAAGCTCTTTTTCGCCAAATAAAAGTTAAAAAAAAAAATCTTTACAAAAACAAATTATATTTTTTTTTTATTTTACAAGTTTTTTTATTACCGCCACCGGGTATCGAACTTGAGACCTCACGATTGCTAGTCTAGCGCTCTACCGCTGAGCTATTCTTTGATATGAAAGTTGACTGGCATAAAATCACCACTTTGTTAATGCGAGATATTGTTCCTTATTCTCTTCAATAAAAGTACTTATTAAACAAGTGTAAAAGGTGCACGCCAATTCAATATTGTTTTCAGTACTATTTTTACAGGTGCATAAAAAGCAATTTCTCTATTTTTACAGGTGCATAAAAGCAATAAAAAAATATTGCATTTAAACAAATTAATTATAAATATTAAAGATAAATTTATGGAATAAAAAAAAATTAAAAAAAAAATATTGGTCCTGTCGGGAATTGAACCCGGGACCCTCCGTTTGGAAATGCCAAGTGATACCAAAATCACTTTTTACGATCACTTTTAGAGCAATTACTCTTTAGAAGCAATACTTAAGTGATTTTTTGGATGTGGTTCAGAAGTAATTCTAAAAAATCTGTAAAACTGTAATAACGGATACTTTGAAAGCAATGAAAGAAGTGATTTTTTGAAGTTGTTCAGAATAAATAAAAAAATACACTAACGGATACTTGTGGATCATTGAAAGAAGTAGTTTGTAAAGTATTACTTGCAATTTTTTTTGCTGGAGTACTGCTGTAAATTAAAAAATTTTTCAGTAGAAAACTATGCTTGTGCGTCATGTCGCTATGTGTTGTTGTATTTGTTTTATTTTATTTTTGTGTATTATTTTATTGGATGTAGATGAAATAGTTATTCTTTTTGAAGTACTCCTTAACATTTTTGCTGGCTATTTACGTAAATTTTAATTAAGAGAACAAATTAAAAATGTAATTTTGGAAAAATGTGAAACTACTAAAGAATGTCCATGTTCAACGAATCAACGTTTATAAGAACACCGCTACAGACTTTGAGAATTTTATGAATGTGACATGATTTTAAATTTTATTTTTAACTGTTTTCCACAACACCGATTTTGCGATTCGACACTTTACAAAGTTTGGTCCACTCTACTGGTTAGGCTTGATTTAATAGTTTGACCGTTCGTACCACTGTTATTGCTGCTGCTTAATAAGGAAGTCCCTCATTATGGGTTTTGTCGCTGTTGTTTTGGTGGATGCCTCCTTGTTTTAACATCCTCATTAAACGATTTGCACCAAAAAGACAACACACAAACACAGGATACTTAAGACTCGTAAAAAAAATACTGCCGACAAAAACAAAAGATAGAAAAAAATCACCAAAAATAAAAAAAAAAAATAAACAAGAAAGAGTCGTTAATTTCTTTTTATGAACCTAAAGGGAATCGTTTACACAAAAGCAGTAACTCCATGAATGAAATGACTACTTTCTTCATTTCATGACTCTTGAGAAACAAAAACGAAACAAAAAAATGCGAGTAATTCACACGAATGTTACTAAATATAAGGAAGTAAAATATCCTTAAAGTACAATGAATTAAATGGCTAGATAAATATCACAGCTAAGCTTTTGTCGTTCATTCGTCTGTCCGTCCGTCCGTCCGTCTGTCCATCGTCCCAGTGATGCAACAGCCCTAGCCATAAAAACAGCCATAGTCAGCAGTTAACAGTAAAATAAAAACTATATGCGGGGCAAGAAATGGACATTCTAACGAGCAATTAGATTTCATTTCATACTGGGGAATTAATTGGTCTTATAATAATATTTTCCTTATGGAATGAGGAGTAGGATGGTTGCTTATATATAAATACAATTTCAACTTCTGGAATTTGTAACTGTATTCTTCTTTTTTTTTTTTATTAACAATTATCCAATTCCAATGTCGTTATAAGACTCATTCAAATATGTATTTTGGGGGGGGATGGGAAGTCATAATCTTATAGTTCACACTACTTGACAATGTAAGCACCTTTTTTCGTTTTGCGAAATAAGGTGAACAGGAGGACAACGTGCAGATTATAGTTTTGGGTGTAATTATTTTTTATAGGAAAATTGGATATAATCAACAAAAAATATAAGATTGTGTTGAAATTAATTTTTGTATATACGATTAGATTGAGAATTTAAAAGCTTTAATATGAACTCGAATGAAGAGAATGGTCCGATAGTAATAATGGGTGGATAAACACAAGATTCTAATCATGATGGATAAATACGGGATGCACAGGATGGTGCCAAAGTACCCTATTTTTGCAAAAAAAAAACGTTTGGAGACGTGTCAGAATGGATCCATATGTCTTTAACAGGGTAGTTTAAATAAAATTTTAATTCAAGTAAATATGTATATCTTGAACTGAACTTTTCAGAATCCGACGAAGTTTTCCATAAAATTGGATTAACATTATTTTCTTTATTGATCCTATAGAAAAATGTTTGAAAAAGGATTGGGAGTTGTGGTGCAATGATTAGAGCATTGGACTGTTACACATAAGGTTGCGGGTTCAATCCGCAGCGATGGCAACATCAACTTAAAGAAATATCGCAAAGTCCACCTTTGGTATTCTCATAGCACTAGGGCTATGAAATGAAAACCCAGAAAAAAAGAGATGCCAACAGCAAGAGAAAAAAAACCGCAATTATCCATCAAAAAAAAATGTAAGTAATGCTCTACAAACTACTTCTTTCACTGCTTCACAAGTATCCGTTAGTGTATTTTTACTGCTTTTTTAGAAGTAATTTTGAACAACTTCAGAAAATCACTTTTTTCATTGCTTCTAAAGCAATGGTCGGCACAAAGAGAGAATGTGAATGTATTGTGTTTTTACACTGAGAGAAATTAGTTTATCATTTTTAAATTTATATTTGTATATTGAGAGCATGAATTAATGAAGGAATGTAATAATGAATGAATGCATGAATGAATTATAGAAATAAAAAATAATAATTTATAGTAATTTAATTTTTTTAAATAATTCACAATAAATTATACACATTATTTAAAAAATATTTATTTTTTTGTATATAAATTATTTATTCTTAAAAAAGTATTCCATTAGTAAATTTTAATGAACTAAAGAAATAAAAATAATTCATAATAAATTTCCTGTTCTTGTAAAATTTTAAGAGTGTAATATTTTTCTAAAATTTCTTAAACAAAGCGACGTCAACCTGCTTTGTTGAAAGCTACCATGCTACTGAATAAATTTTACGCTCTTAGTTGAGAGTTTTGTTGCCATTCGTGTTGTGTACGTGTGAAAAGCCGATTATGATCGGCCACTGGTGGCTATGGGTGCCGACCACTGTTCTAAAGTATCCGTTAGTATATATTTATAGCTTTTTTTGAATTACTTCTGAACAACATCCAAAAAATCACTTAAGTATTGCTTCTAAAGCATAATTGCGCTAAAAGTGAGCTCGGTATCACATTTGGTATTTCTAAACAGATGATCGCGGGTTCAATTCCTGGAGGGACCAATATATTTTTAATTTTTTTTTTATATATTTTTTTTAATATTTATAATTTGTTGAAATTTAATATTTTTTTAATTTTTAAATTTTTAAAAATATATAAAATAAAAATGATGCAAAATAACTGAAAACAATACTGAATTGCAGTGCACCTTTTGCATTTGTTTAAAAAGTACTTTTATTAAAGAGAATAAAGCACAATATCTCGCAATGACAAAGGGGTGTGTTTATGCCAGTCAACTTTAATATCAAAGAATAGCTCAGCGGTAGAGAGCTAGACTAGCAATCATGAGGTCGCAAGTTCCATACCCGGTGGCGGCAAAAAAAAACTTATGTAAACTAAAAAAAATATAATTTTTTCTGTGAAGAATTTTTTTTTTAATTTTAATTGGTGAAAAAGACCTTACTTTGCACTCATTAAAAAAGTACTGAAAAATGTGGAAATGGGAGTACTCCTCTCCTATGACAACTCAATGTTAAAATCATTAGTGTTTATTTTTAAAAAGAAGTAGTGTGTCTTCTACTGCTTCTGCATCCCTTTTTTTGCTGGGTAATGATCTAGATGTATTTCTTTTTTAACAAAAACACTAATGATTTTAACATTGAGTTGTCATTGGAGAGGAGTACTTCACACTTCAACAATTTTCAGTACTCTTTGAGAGAAGGCAAATGAAATTCTTTTTCATCAATTAAAAGTTTGAAAAAAGCAAAAAAATTATATATTTTTTATTATTAAAACTTGCGACCTAAAGAAAGCTATTCTAGCTTACTACCGCTGAGCTGTTTCTTTGACATGACAGTTGACTTTCATAAAAACACCACTTTCTCATTGTGTCTTATTCTCTTCAATAAAAGTACTTAGTAAACAAGTGCAAAAGGTGCACTGCAATTAAGTATTTTGTTCAGTACTATTTTCACAGGTGCATAAAAAGATATTTTTCAATCATTTTTACTACTACCTACTACTTAAACAACTTACAAATCCTGACTGCAGAAGTTTTGATCCACAGACGGCAAAAGGGATATAAAAAAATATACTTTTAACGCACTTGGAAAAAATAATTAACTTATTTTCGATCTAATGTTTTTGAATACAAATTTTGCTAAAACTTAAACTTTGAAATATTTTTCCATACAACATAATGCCAAAACAACGAAAAGTATAAAATTACTGTTTATCCTTACATACGTATACGATGTATAAGTGCTTGATATAACTTTTCTGGAGTCAGGTGTCAAATCTAAAAATAATGCACTTATACATTATTCCATAACTTTTTTTCGAATCACATGAGTGGTATATAATTTCACCAACTAAACTTTACCAAAACTTCTAATGGCACAAATAATTTAGCACTATTTGAAAGATAAAAAAAAGGAAAAACAACGATTAGGAAAATATATAAATTAAATTATCCTTAAAAGAAACTTTTTACACAAACAAGTGTCATAACAGCATTAAATAATTCATACACAAATTACTTACATATATTTTCTTTACCACTATACACCACATGGATTTTACAAATGAAGGAGACCACTTGGTCATTTATTTTAATAACTGAAAATATTCATTTAAATTAAATTAAATTATCTACATGTGGTCAGTCATCTTAATGGATAAAAATACTCACACACACACACACACACACACATACACACACACACACACACACACACACACACATAAATGTATGAAACTAAAAATACCACACAGATAAAATTTTGCCGACGAGTTTCAATGAAAATTTTCACTAAACTAATGAAGTTTTCTTCAAAAATTAAATGAAAAATTTCTTCAAATTGATGAAAAAGCTTCATATATTTTGTGAATCTAGTTTTAATGAAACTTCTTCATTGAATGTATGAAACTTTTAATAAATAAAATGAAATTTTGCACAATATTTTATGCAAAATTCCATTAATTCAATGAAAAGTTTCAATAGACGAGTTCCAGTGAAACTGCTTTGATTTTATGCAAAAATTCATGAATTTCATGCATAAAATTCTCTCAGTGCACATATTAAATACATACATGTATGCAATATCTTTATTAATTTTACAGGACATTCAGAAAGGACATACAACATTTCACACTATAGACCAGAAGTTTTATATTTTTCACAAAAGGTGTTTAAATGTTGTGTTTTTAAAAACTAGGTTAGGAAATCAAAAATTCAAACAAATCAAGAAATAGTATATGCAGTTGTCCAATTTTAATCAGTTATCAAAATTGCATAATATAAATTTGTATATAAAACATTCCTATCCATTTCAATGTAAAGCATTTGGCCTGTACTTTCTAAATTTACCATTCTTATTTCGAAGGAGTTTAATTTACTACACTCAAAAAAATAAGTTAGTAGAAAAATTAGTAAAACGTCTTGTATATCAAGTGTACTAGTTTTCAGCAATTTTTTTTGCTGAAATTCCGTTTTCAGCAAAAGTTTTAGTTACATTTTTTTAGCACTAAACTAATTTTGAACTAATGTTTTACTAATATATTTTGCTACAAAAATTGTGCTGATTACCGCATGCATAGCGTGGACTACAACCAGATAGACAAGTAGATGTCGCAGCTTGCCTGGAAACGGAAATGACAAAAAAGAAAGACAACTCTACACATATTCTATATTTAAATTTTCAGCAAATAAATTAACTAAAGTAAAATTTTGTATAAGTTTTTTGAGTTTTTTTCAGTCTACTAACCCTACGGGAAATTTTAACAAACTGTCACCGAACTGGCCCCTTTATATAAAATAGACTGGTCACTTTTACATGGCGTTGTCATAGGAGGGGGAAATTGACCCCTTGTGACATGTCACAAGACAAATCCTAGGACAGGTTACTGAACTCTCATAAAAAACAAAGTTCAGGGACCTGTCCTGGGAAGAAGCGAGAAAAAGTCAAAGTGGAAATTTCGTAAAGCTTAAAAAGTAATTATTTTAGAATAAAACTAAATCTCTAATAATAAACTTTTCCAAAAAACGTAATAAAAACGATAGCAGTTATAGATCCCTTCGTTGGAAATATATTAAAATTTTTGTTTGATTCCGGCAGAACATAACTACCCTATTAAAAAAATTAATGAGGTACAACATACAATCATATCTTTTTTTGATGCCGCGCAATATAAAATTTTATCCGAAAAATGGTGGATCGTATTGCATTAATTTAGATCCACCTTGTATCCTTTTGTATTAAATCTAATTTTATATAATTAGATTAACCCATTTTTCGGATCGTAATTGATCATATAAAATCCAAGGGGGATCTAAATTAATACAGAACGATCCACTATTTTTCGGATCAAGTTGTATTAAGGCATGCGCGGCTCCAGGGTTGGGGGAATAAGAAAATTCTCCCCCCCCCCCCCCCTCAGCGAAATCGAAAAAGAAAAAAAAGGAAAAAAAAAAGGAAAAAGAGGGAAAAAGGAGAGAAAAAAGAGGAGAAAAAAGGATAAAGTGAAAGAAATACAAATTTGTTATGAATAATAATATGAATTATAAAATTTTTTCCTTATTTTCATTTAACCAGTCGTCATTTAAAAAATCTCAATAGATATTTTAACAAATTCATTAAAAAACTGATAATTTTGATTATAAAAAAATTAAAGTTTGTGGAGAAATGTAGTTAAAAGATCTAAATTTCAAATTAGATTTTCAAAATTGTATGTAGATCAATTTCGTTTGAAATTTTTCTAATTTCAAATGACAAAAAGAACATGCTTTGCTAGTTTATTTTTGGAGCATTCTGATTGGTTAAGTTATTTTCAACCAATTATAATATTTGAAAATGTTTCTTTAGGATTTTCATACACAAAACGACAATGAATTTCACATGAAAAATTGTTCATTTTTGTAATTTAAATTAAAATTTGAGTAAAATTAAAGTTCGAGTAAAATTTTTCCACGTGAAAAACCACTTACGGTGCTTTTGGGAAAAAGATTAAACTTTATTTTGAATTTTTTTCATTAAAATTGCAGAACTGGACTTCTAATGGAATTTTCTAAATTTGAAGTGGTAAATGCTACTATATTTTAGAATTTTCTCATTTCGAAATAAAAAATCGAAGTTTCTCTTAAAATTTTCTCAATATTGTAAGAAAACAATTAAATACCGTTATTTTTGTTCAGATTTAAGATCAAATTTGACAAATTCCAAATAGAATTCACAATTAATTTCATTTAAAATTCTCCAAATTTCATTCGGAAAGATATGGTGGAGTTCTTTTTTAGGTCTTTCAAAAGGATCGTATTTAACTTATTCCAGTCTGTCTTTCGGAAATCCTGAGTACCTATATATGTTGATATCGTAGAGTATATAGTTATGTTCCTGAAATAATTTGTTTTGAAACACTCAATTTTTGATTGCCTGCGAGTAATCGACTAGCGTTAGATCCTGCACTTCCTACCAACCTGAAAAGTGTTTTAACTTTAAAATACGGAATGTTGGTGTAGCGTCAAAGCAAAATTGGCCAGTAATTCTTTTTGTTAATAACGACATCTAACTCCCACAGCTATGAAAATTTAATTAGATAAAGTTTTCCAAATGTTGATCACGAACCCCTAAGCGTCTAGGAGGTCTGCGAAACATTCCGAAAAAATAATTAAAAAAAAAGAATTTTTTAAATATTAGAAGTTTTTAGTTAAAATTTATAACTGAAGTATAAAAAATCAGCTTCTAATAAATAAAGTGAATATAAAAATAATGCTCGTTTTCAACAATTATCTTAATTTTGGATTAAAAATACAAAAATTGTTTTTTCGAACTTTCTATATTTTCATATATTTAGTTAGAATATTCTTCTACCTCAAGTCCAAATTCTAATATGATATTGTCATATTAGATTTTGATTGTTGTTTAAAAAAAAAAAAATGGAAAGTTTTGTTTACTTTTTATATTGAAATTTTGCAGCTGTAGTAAAAGTAGTAAATTCTAGTAAGTAAACGAACACGCTTATGTTGTTCCTCATTACTTTATTTTTGCCTTTACGAAATCTTATACTGGCACTCTTATTGGATCTTTTTTCATACAAATGCTGAAAAATCGAACTGTTTTTTTTTATTTAATACTATACTGTAACTCAGGAACCAAAAGGAGTACCAAACTGATATTTGACAGTGTCATTGATAAAAAACTAAGAACTAATACAAAAATATTACAAGGCTACGATAAAGTATCCCGAACCGCGTATTAAGATAAAATGGCTTTAGACCTTTGATAACGATAAATGGTTAAAGTTCATTTCAAAATAGTAACTATTCACGTGGCTCAATCATGGCTTCAATTATAAAAGGATAGAAACAATTAATTAATTGTAGAAAAATTCTCAAAAATTTAAATTTTTTTTAATAAATCAGAAATTATCAAATTAAAGAATGAGTTGCAGACCAACTTCAGGCACGCTTTCAGAAACTTTAAAGTGATATATTAACCAGTCACATGCTAAAATAATACAAAAGTTAGACCCAAATATGTACGGAAAGTCTATAGCAAATTTGATAATTTTCCCCAAATTGAACAACAATTTTAGCTATACAAAGTATTCCAAGTTATAGCAAGTTTCATACAATTCAAATAGAGTGCGGAAATTTCAATTGTTGATTTTATATGTTATTTAATATAAACTTTTTTAGGCATTACTCACCCATCCTTGTTGGATGTCAAATACGTATCAAATATTAAAGTTTTTGATGAAAAATATAACTTAGAATTTTCCGTTGGACTTTATATTGTCTTTTATACCTAAAGCGTCGCTCATAAAATCATTAACCTTGCGCTGCGGAGTCCAAAAACGTCCAACAAGTAGTGTATGGCCAAATAAAAAGGGGTTAAAAAATATTTTTTGTGAAAATTTAAAAAAAAAAAATTTTTACAAAATTTGAATTTATGCAATGCATCGTAATTTTCAATATCATTATTTCACGTTTTTCCCGAAAATGATCATCGGTGGAATTTCAATATCATTATCGGGGACTTTTGGAAATTCTTACGGATAGTGGCAAAAGGGGGAAAGTCTCTCACTTGACGACCTGCAAAACCTCTTTGGCTTGAAGCCTGAACTTGGAGCTAGTAAATTGACATTTGGTACATACTTAGGTTCCTCCTCCGGAATAGACAACCTCTAAAATGCAATTTTTTTTTAATTCCTGTGGGGATGGGAAAGAAGCAAAAGTAGCGACTTTAACGGCCTTCTAAAACGCCTTCGACTAAAAATCTGAAATTTTAATTATGTGTTTACTGGAGTATGTGCTAATTCGCCGATAAAATATCTTTTGGGATTTTCATCAGGAACTTGTTAAAAATAGGGATACAAAGGGAGAAAAGTCTGCCCTTAGCGGCCTGCCCAAACCTATTTGGTTCGATATCTGGAATTTAAAGAACGAGTGTAATTGCAACACAAAAATTAAGGTATGATAACAAAGTAGTGGGCCCGCTAGTTCAACATAAAATATTTAACCCAAAAATTCTCTTAAACTTTTCATAACAAATTGAACTTTTGGCCCAGAGTTGATAATAAGATTTTTAATAAAAATTGTTATAGAAGGATTTTACGTTTAAGTTGGTTGTTGTTTTACTTACAGTTTAACAACCCAGTTAACAATATAATTGCCTTTTTTACCCATTTGCTTATCATCAGAAAATAACATTGCAAAACACATACTTTCTCACATAAAAATTAAATGGTTTGAATGTTTAAGTATGCATAAATATGTGTATTCCCCTTAATTTGTATGTCTCTTAATTTTGTTGAGAAACCCAAAAATAAAACACAAAAAGTCAACATGAGCTCATAATTCAAATTTAATTGAAGCTCTACTCCCTTCCAGCTAACTTTTCCATATTCACACTGTCCCTTTAGTGCTTGGTTAGGTGTATGGTTAAGGCAAAAACGAAACATGAATCCTTTTTTTTTTTTTTTTTTGTTGGAAATTTTAACTTTACACTTTTCTACATACAATTGATAATATTCTGCAACTCAACTGATAACATTTAATTTAATGCCCGAGGTCGGAAATATTCCATTTATTATTGGATTATAAATGCGGTATAAAACAAACAAAAAAAAAAAAAAAAACTGTAAAAGTTTTAACCATTTACTATTTTTACTACTAGAGTAAAGACTATCTGTCTGTCCGTATGTCTGTTTGCTGTGATTTGATGCCAGGATAACAACTTCGCTCAGTGTTCAGTTACTGCTGCGTCTGTTGAATTTTTTTTTTTTTTATTTGTGTAAAAAGAAATAAAAACCCATTCACTTGTAGGTAATATCCAGTTTATAATATTTGCCTACTATTTAACTATTGTTGGAACAGCATATAAATTTGTTAAAATTTTACCCATTTTGTTTTATTGTTTTACTGACTTTATTGTTCTAACATCAGTAGTAGTTTGTTGCTTTTAGATGAAATGCATTTTCTTTATACAGGGTGAAACAATATACATATATGTCTATTACATTCTAAAACACATATGGATAAATATAGCACGTAACTACTTAACACATCGGCTGGAAAAAACCGTAGAATGACACATAGGTGGCGCCACTAATGATACATCCATATGATTTTTTGGAACAGACTCTCAATTGAGGTTTTTTGAATATCATTAATTTATATTAGTCCATCAACTATTTTTAACAAATCTTGAATTTTGTAAATTTTTATTGAAATTAGTTTTTTTTACTGAAATTTCACACAAATTGGAAAAAAGTCACACCCTGTATAGTAGTGTTGGTACTCTTTGTCTGAGCAGGACTTAAAAACGTTTATAAAATCTATCTTTGTTGATCATTTGGTCAAATGATAAATATAGTAAAACCAGCAGCTGGGCACCAAACAAACTAGCCATCCCTTTATTTATAATATTCTATTTTTTCGTCCTTGTTTTGCAACATACGACTAGACGACAGGAAATGTATTTTATGTTTTAACTCAAATAAAAACAAACAACATATTAAATTTGCATGAATTCTACTACTGCTATGGTACCAACTACATGTAGCAGACTGACATGTTGCTCGCGTTTAACTAGCAACTAATAAAAAAAATTGGACACATCACTTGCTGCGTCCTTATCAAGTGAGTGGGTGGGAGGAGGGATAACAACGATGATATGTGTTTGTGTAAATTGTAAAGAGATGTGAAATAGCTACAAAATGCCCAAGAGGGATTAACTGTAAATCGTTTGGCCTTTTTTTCCTTGCTGGTAACCAGTGATGTTAGATCCTTATTTAGTGTAGAGCAATAATTTTTACCGAGTGACACTTTTTACTGTTGTTTTAGAGATTTTTGTTTAAAATTTTTAACTTATTCTTATATGCAACAATATATGTAGCAAGTACTTGGATTTGTTGTAGTATGTAAATTGTTTTAATTTTTTTTTATTTTCAATGCTAAAGGCTTATGAAGAACGAACGGGCTTAACTTTGGTTGCCTTTAAATTATAAAACACAAAAATCCTTTACTCTACTCGCATGACCATCATGTTTTATGTATTTTTTTAGTGTCCTTTTCATTTTGTATGTCATTGTGTTGTATGCATGTATTTGGCTTAAAGACTTGTTATGTTGATGTGATTTTTAATGATTCCGTAATTGTTTTAGACGACAAGGCTATAACAAGATGTCAGTTTTTAATTTATTTTTTTCGAAGGACATTTTATTTTATTAAAATTTGTTTGTTTAATTATTTTTTGTTTTTCTTTTCAAAATATGCATTATTTCTTTAAATTACTATATCGATTGTTTTATGCACTGAGGCATGAAATTTGTGGTGTATTTTTATATTTTCCGGAAATTTTATTACAATAACCACTGAAAGAGGAAATGAAAAGGATATCAAATCACACACACACACTCACTCACACTCTTTCTTGCATTTATTATTTCTTAAAAAAAAATATTTTCTCTTGTTTTAGTTTCTAGTTTAGTTTGTCTGCCACTGAGTTTTGAATCTATCTACATACGAAATATTTTTGTGGTATTTCAAGTGTAAACAAACCATAAATGCTTAATTCAATCACACCAACTCTACTACCGGTTTCAGTACTCAAACCATTTAACTAAATCAGTAAACAAACGAATAACAAACACATTACTTTGTTAGACAACACTATCAATGTTCAAAACAGTGTTGCTTAAACTTTGGAACAGAAGAGCTGCTTTACGAAAACAAAAATTTAACATAAGGGAATTGCTGATTAGATATAAGTCAAATCTTGATAAAAAAAAGTCCCCAATTGTCATAGTTCAATCTAATTTTTTATTCTACTCCTTTTGCAATTGTAATTCAGAAAATATCAATTGATATTTTCTGAATTTCAAATGATATTTTCTGAATTTCAAATGATATTTTCTGAATTTCAATTGACATTTTCTGAATTTCAAATGATATTTTCTGAATTTCAATTGATATTTTCTAAATTTCAAATGATATTTTCTGTATTTCAGTTGATATTTTCTCAATTTCAAATGACAATTTCTGAATTTCAATTGACATTTTCTGAATTTCAAATGACGATTTCTGAATTTCAATTGATATGTTCTGAATTTCAATAGATATTTTCTGAATTTCTATTGATATTTTCTGAGTTGCAAATGATATTTTCTGAATTTCAAATGATATTTTCTGAATTTCAATTGATATTTTCTGAATTTCAAATGGAAATTCTGAATTTCAATTGATCTTTTCTGAATTTCAATTGATGTTTTCTGAATTTCAATTGATATTTTCTGAATTTAAAATGGAAATTCTAAATTTCAATTGATATTTTCTGAATTACAGTTGCAAAAGGTGTAGAATAAATAATATAACACTACTTCATCAGTCAAACAAGTAGAAAATATTAATTCAAACATACCGACGATATGGTACATCACAGTTTGATTTGGGTCGTATTACGGGAAGCGGATATAATTCCGGAATGCGAATTTTAATTAACGGTTCAGTACACTCACAATATATTTTCCATAACCGATTGAGATTTATTTGAAAAATAATAGGTAAAGTTTGTTTTCAATTGAAGAATCAATTAAAATAAATTGAAACATATTGTTCAACTTTTTTTATCAGTCAATAAAAAACAAACCCCAAAAAAATGTATCATCTCTAGGTGTTGATATTTTCAGTCAAATGTTCTATTTTTAATTTTCTATTTTTAGAAAAACTAATTTAAATAATTTCGTTGTTTTCTGTTTTAAAACAAAAAATTCAAATATTTTCGATTTTCTTTTTTGTTAAAATAGTTCCTTTATATACAAAATTATTTCAATTCAAATTACAAGAAATTCTTTATTCATACACACAAATATAGCCAATAAAAATATGAACGTGTATATTGTGTGGTAGAGTTTTGAAAATTCAAACAAAAAAAAAACTTTCAAATATGAAAAAACGAACCACAAAAACCTTATTTTTTTGCGTTTTGTCAGTTAAAAATTGATGATTGTTTTAACAAACTTTTCAATTATTTTTATTTTTTTTATGAATTCTTTAAACAATGTTTGAAAATAAATAGCAAAATGGTTTGAATATAATGAAAAATCAGTAGTCCTTTTTTAATTGCGTTTTCTATTAATTTAATATGTATTTTAGATTGTTTTTAACTATCAAATGTTGTGAGAGTAAATTCGTGAAATATACAATACGAGATGTAATAAAATGTAGGTCTAGGTCAAGTTGTTTTGGCAGTAACAAAATCAGCAGAAAGCCATTACACCCTATACCACGTAGTGTAGGGTATATTTCTATAAAACTCGTTTAACCCTATGACTTTTACTTTAACCCTATGACTAGTTTTCCTTAAAACTACTAAAAATTTGTTAAAAATTACCTTGCAGAAAAAACTGTTGGAATTAACAGACTAATTTTGCTAAATATTAGTAAGATATTAACAGCAAAAATAAAGCTAAATATTAACTAAATAAATAATAATAAATAATAAAAAAAAAACATTTTTCATCCTAAATATTAAATTATAAAAAAAATGTTCATATATATATATATATTAGGGTGGTACTTTAGGGTTGTAGCAACTGAGATCTGGTGGGTAACTACTAGAACGGGATACTTGAGCCCAATGGCCCTTAGAGCAAAACACTGGTCTCCTCGAGAGAAAAACATCGATGTATCATACTTTAAGATCGGATTGTAAATGGCATAGATATAACGAAAAATGTAAAATGGCGATCCCTACGTTCGGCAAAAAACAACAAAAAATTTTTTGAAACCTCCTTGCAAAAATACTTTATATTGTCTGTAAGGTGGTACGCTCTAGTGTACATCAGGGTGACCGCAAAAAATCGATGTCGGAATTTTGTTCGTCTGGACCCCACGAAACGATTCCCCTTTCCAGATATTGAGATAGCCGAAATTTGAGCTCAATTGGAGTATGTTAACCCGTGCCGCTGAGGGCTCAATGTTTGAAATACGATTTACAAGGCGAAAAAATCACTTTAGGCTTTTTTTTTTAAATACAGGCTCTTAAATAACTGTATTTTTGGAAAATGTAAATAGAATCATAATCTAAACTGAATTCCCTTTCTGGTAATGTATAAAAATCCAAAATCGGTTGGAAAATATTTCGGTAATTGCAATTTCCTCAGACAATTGTACACAGAAAAAATTTACAAAATTCTGTTTGTAATGTTAAACACCTTTTTTGCATAAACAAACAAAAAATTTTTTAAAAAGGCACCAACAATGGAATTTGTATATACAAATCCCTTTTTGTAACTTTTTTGTAATTTGTTAAAAATAAAATCAATTTTTTTTTAACAATGTGTTTTGTAAATACAATAAATTATTTTTGTAACTTGTTTGTATTTGTTAAAAATAAAAAAATAAAATTCAACAACGAGTTTGTTATATTAAAACAATTATTCGTTTTATGTTGTCGTATTGACAAAAAAAAAATACTTTTTTGAAATTTTTGTTACAATTTACAAACATTTGAGCAATTGAAAACAAAAAATAAATGATTTGTTTTTTTTTTGTTTCAAAAAATTCTAAGGCTATTTTTTTGATATTTTTGATACAATTTACAAACATTTAATAAAAAAATTGTTAGATATCTAAGTAAAAAGCCAACAATTTTTTTTAATTACTTAAAATTTTGTGATACTTTTTTCTGTGTAGGGTTAAAATGAGATAAATTATGAAAATCAAAAAAAATAAAATATTTCTTTCAAAAATTTACAAGGTTATATTCTAGTTTCATTTTTAAGATCCACAAATATTCAGATAAAAATTTTTGTCTCTCTTGGGTTATGATAACCTAGTCCCAGGTATGGCCAAAGATGTGATTTGTTTTTTTATAAATTTGCAAAACTCTATTGTTGAGTTTTTTAAAATTTTGTTCAACAAAATATTAAAGAAACGTGGTCAACGTTTATTAAATACACCTTAGAGAATAATTTTGCTGAAAATTACACAAATCCCTCTTTTAACTTAACTGTGACGGAGTTTTAAATTTGAAAATTTTAGAGAAAAGTGTGATTTTGGCCAATAATTAAGATGATAGCATTAATTTTTGTGTTTTTAGCTAGCTGGAACAAAATCACTTCCGATTTCATTTAATCCTGATACAGGAGATTACTTTCCGAAAATTCTGTAAAACTCCGACAACGTTAACCCTTTCTTTACCAAGGTCAAAAGTGATATTTTTAAAATTTTTCGATTTTTCCTGGAAGTATACCAAAACAATGTGTTGTTTCTTGCGGAATTTGGTGAAAGTTGTCCAAATAACTCCGTTAACACCAAATTTTATACGTAGTAATAAAAAATTAGAAATTAACCCTTATAGGCAAATGGGGTCAAAATAACCCCAACTTTTTGAAATGTAAAAAAGTGTCATTTGACATGAAAGTCGATATAAAAACCTTTAACTAAGACTTTTCTAGAAAAAAAAATCAAAATTAACCTGTTTGAGAGCATGGTGTCAAAATTATCCATTTTTTATGGTAAATAACGATGGGTGGAAGTACAATTCAGAAACTCTGGCTTTGGCTTATCCTGTATTTTTAACTTTAAAAACTATATAGTATGCTTGAAAATATAATAAAAAAAAGGGGTAAATTTTATAGCTTTCGCACTCAATCAGATAACAAACAGCAAAGCAAAGTAAAAAATTGAGCAATCAACAACATGGATTTCTAGTAAAACATGCTGATATTTTAATATTAACATTTCACAAGACCAAGAAATTGTTTTAAAGCTAAATTCGTTGAATTTATGAAAACTAACAATATAAATTAGAAAATTGCAAATAATTTAAATAAAATGGAAATAAAAATTGCGCTCTTAAATAAATAAAAATTTATTAAGGTAATAACTTAAAAACATGTAACAAAACTTTGTAACTTTTTCATAGAAAACTTGTTTTTCAGCAAATATAAGTCTATAATTTGAATAAATTTTCATACGACAACATCTTAATTAAACTTTCACAACAAATTAGTTACAGATTAGTGGGTTTTCGTAAAGAACAATGAAAGAAAGAAGAAGAAAATTGCTGGCTGTAAAGTAGTTTTCTGTGAAATCGCATGAATGGTCCCCAAAACGATACTAAATGTGGCACATTGAATAACGTTCAGTAAGTAAGTATGTGTAAGTGATTTACACATACACCCATAAATCTATTGTTTTGGTATTTGTATTTGTTGTTATCATTTAGCCATAAATGTAACCCTTTTGTGCTAAGACACAAACACATAGAAAAGGCCGGTAGGACGATAGGACGGACAAAATACAAAACACACACCCACACACACACACTTCTTTTGTACAATTTCGAGCATTCATGCTTAAAGCATTAAATCTCATTTGTTTTGCCAGCTGTAACAATGTCTTTAAACATCCGTTTCTTTACAAACTAAAAATAAACTTCAAATTACACTCAAAGAAAATAAATCGTCGTTGTAATTTAAAATGTATTTTTTTAGTCAATTAGGGAATTCATGATATAAAACGTGTAACACACATTTTTCTTAATAATTTTTTTAACTTTTAATTACAATAAATTTTCTTGATCAAAATATCTTTAAGAAATATGTGAGATTTTAAAATGCATCGGTTTGTCAAATTCGAGTGGTTTATTAGTTTACAATGGAGAATCAAAGAAACGTGCACAAAAATATTATTGAAACTACTCAAAATAATCTATTGTGAAGTTACAAAACACATTGCCTGGTATAAAGACGCTTGACCAGGTAATGTGTTTCCACAGTGGTCAGAAAGTTCAACAAGGACTTATTAATTGAAATAAAGCCTGGAACGGGTAAAGCAAAAGGACCCAGGTACGAGCAAAATTTCTGAAGAAAGATTTTTTTCAAATTTTTGAATGTTCTGTAATCGACGCCGAAATATACGTTTTAGCAGACTTTTCGCAGCCTCTTGGACGAGAATTTTATGTGGCGGACCCAGTGTAGAAAATCATTACCAGATATGTGGTACATACTTGGTAATGGTAAGTAGTTACTTTTGTTATTACATTTCTTATTACCTTTATATGGCGATGTCGCGAAAAATAATGAGTTATAGTTACGCACCAGCATACGAAAAATCAAAAAATATATCGTTACCTATGTGCTTACCAGTACTGATAAAAATAATGAGTCTAAAAATAGATTTTCAAAAAAATGAATTGTATAAAAAAAAATATTTTTTATTGTATTTTTTTAAAATAAAATTTGCTGGTGCGGGAATCGAACCTGGGTCTACAGATTGCCAGTCAACAGCTCTACCATCTGAGCTATATCGACATGTAATATTTAATAGATAAAAACATAATTGACCTGCTGCACACAACTAAGCTTACTCGCCAACATACAAAAAATCAAAATATATGTGGTTACATATATCCTTACCAGTGTTTAAAAAATATTGAGTCTAAAAATAGATTTAAAAAAATTAAAAAAAAAAATCTAGAAAATTATTTTCTTTTTGAAATAATGATAAAAATAAGTCATTATCAGTAACTCATTATTATATGTTTTAAAATAATACAGAAGGTTTGTGGGTGTCATTACTGGTAGTCCAAAAAATAATGATATGTCATTACCGTTTCTACACTGGGGATAGTCGAGGCATGGTTCACCAACAACAAAAATTTGTTGTCCCAACCTAATTTGGTTCCAACCGAATCGTTCGGTTGCAGCAACCGAGCGATTTAGTTCGAACCAAATTCGGTTGGGACAACAAAATTTTTTGTGGAAGTCTAGAACAGCTTCCTCTGAATTTAGCTAATCAAAATTGGACTCAATTATAGGCAATACGGATTTGCAGATTTCGAAAATGGTATTGGTTTTTCTGAATCTTTTCTACTTTTCACGATCACTTAAAAAGATTCATAAAAACGAATTGCCTAAAATTGAGCCTAAATTTTTTACGCTTAGTTCAGAGTTGGTTTTTGGAGAATTCCAGAAAGCCGAAAATAGCTAGGTAGTTCACAAGGGCTGTGTTATCTGTTGTATCGTTGTATCGTCGTAACAAAACACAGAGTTGTTAAAATTTTTATTTGACTTTAACAACGATTTTCTTTTGGGTTTTCTATCTGTTAGCATACTTAAACTAGAGTTTGCTAAAAATAAAATTTGAAAACCGCGGTTTCGGGTTTTCAAAATTATAAAAACCGCGGTTTCGGTTATTTTTCCATTTTCTTGTGATATTAATAGAACTGTTTACTCTTTTGTCGGCAACTATAGCTATATTTTCAACAGTTTAAATTTAAATTTTAGGAATTTGTTTAAATCAATATAAAGTTAAAATTTCATAAATTTTGCAGACTGAAATATGACTGAAAAATATGCGGCGAAAATCTAATTAAAGGAATAATTAATGGAGAAAATGTTCACTACAGTTAAATACAAAATTTTTTAAAACATGAGCTGAGCCCTTTTCAAAATTCAAGATTTAATAATATCCAGGCCAACATTTTTCTGAGCACTCAGAAATTATGACTCGTAAAAAACTGTAAAATATGATCATTGTAAAAGTGCCAAAATTTTGGAGTGATAAATAGACTCGTATTCATGAGTGTATTGAGATTTTTAAAAATTTTTTTCATTGCTCGTTAAAGACTCAAAAATGAATTTTCTAATAATGCTCATAATTCGGAGTCTTTTATGAGTCACAAAAGTGCGCTCGGAAAGAGGCTTTCTCGGGGAAGTCCTCATACAGCTATGATTTTAGAAGGTTTTAAGGTTCTTTTATGAGTCTCTTGGGATTCTAATTGTACACTGGCGTGCAATTTTATTAATTATTTCAATTGGTTAAAGTAATTACTAAAAACCGACTTGTTTTTGCCGGTTTTCGGTTTCGGTTTTGAGGCTTGAAAAACCGCGCTGTTTTTTGTTAGGACGATACAACGATAAAACAAATAACACACCCCTTGTGAACAGCCTTAGTGTTATTTTGTTTTTTAATTTTAACTTGCACTCTGCTCAATTATGTGTTGAAAAAATTTGGAAGATAAATTTGAAATTAAGGGGGCAACATATTTAGTGTTCAACTATTTTTATAACAGGATGGATTTAGGTGATATTTTCGAAACGTTTTTCTTTAAAGGATTTTTTTATATTTCTATAGTAGGTAAGCACAATTTCAAGAAATTCTTAAAACATTTTCTTTGAGTGTACAAATACACACATTAATGTTAGTAAATATTGTTCATATGTTTATAACGACTACTAGATAATATAACTATAGAAAGGAAGTGTTACCTATTATCTCAAGACATTGTAGCATCTTTCGATACAATGAAAATTTGTTGTATTTTATTCTCCAAAACACATATGAGGGTATTTTTGGGGGAAACTCAACAAATAAAAAGTTTGACGTCGTTTTCTTATCTAAGCAATCCTTTTCTAGTTCGTCTTCCTATATATTTCAACTTTTAAAAGTTTAAAATTTTAAGCTTCTTATATTTAGTTTTGTTATGGCACACAGCTAGGAAAAAGGAAAGCATAACAAATGTATAAGTTCCATGTTTTCTTTTTTTTTGGGTAAAAGTTTCCAACTTGATTTAGTGCTCTATGACCTCAGTTTAAATAAAACAACCCATAAACACCATCTCATCTATACACAGTCCATTTGAAATCATTTGCAAACATTCACATTATCTGATGATGGTACAATGGTGCATGATGGTGTTTCTTTTTTAGCATGAAAGGAGTTAAAATTGGCCTGTTTTTTGTTGTGTGGTGGGTAAACCACAATATAAGGAAACCCATACTCAGTTTCAATCTTAAGAAACAGGGAAAATTCAACTAGTTTTTTGTTTATACGGTTTCTATATGCAAATGGGATTATGATTTTATCACAATAAACAGCCATTTACAATTATATGAACATGGTCATACTTTATACTGTTCTTGTAATTTTATAAAATTTAACTATATTTTGCTACTTCCAAACCTGCAGCAGATGTCTTTGCTAAACTTTTGTCCACAAGGCAAATACGTTTTTTTTTTTCTTTTCAAAATAATCTAAAGATTTATAGATTTTAAGTAAAATTTTCTAATATGTACCACTTTTACTTGGCTTCATTGGTTTGATTTTATCCTTTTTGTGGTCTATAAGTCGTTAAAAGTTTCTTTAACGAGTAAAACGTATAAAGACATTTTAAAATCTTTTACATGTTTATGTAGACATGGAGAATCAATATACTCTTCTTATTAAAAGAAAACTTTAATTAAGAGTTTATAATAAGATGGACACAACATGTAAAGGACAGTGTGTGTGTGATTAACATCTGTGTTTGTTTAGATTTAATGAACTATGAACTTTTGCAGCTTAAATATTTTCCATGCGATCTTGTAAGAAAAGTATTTTATTTATTTTATTTTTTTCGATAATAGAATAGACGAAGAATATCTAGGGGAACCTGACAAGTTTAATTGAAAAAAGCATGGAAATTTGTCATATCAACAAATTATTTAATTGATTCAATTAAAAATGTTGTTAAATTGGAAATTGAATTTTAAGAATTAATTTTGTCATTTAAAATTTGATGATATTTTAAACTGTGCGGGTTTGTTGCCGATGTGAAAGCAGCTCTTCTACATCGCTTCCAAAATCATGAATGGTGGCTTTAAGAATACTGAATTTCTTTTGTAATTGAACTAAAGTTTACTGTTGTTTTTTAAAGTTTTTCCTAACTAATTTTGTGATATACATAGATTTTGAAACTAAATTTTAAATGACAAAACCAATTGGTAAAATTCAGTTTGGATGTCAACAACTTTTTTAATCGAATCAATTAAATATTTTGTTGATGTGACAAATTTCGGAGTTTTTTTCAATTATACTTGTTTGTTGAATCTCCACTAACGTGTTTGTTGAAACTAAAAAAGTTCTTTGCTTTTCCACCCGGTTAATATCGTCAATTCGGGGCAGTGAACTAGTTCGTTCAAAAAATAATGGGAAGTCATGCTTAACAAACAACTTCTTTCACTACTTTAAAAGTATCCGTAATTTAGCGCTTTTTTGAAAGTAATTCTGAAAACTTCAAAAAATCATTTCTTTCATTGCTACCAAAGTATCCGTTAGTATATTTTTACAACGTTTTTAAACGTAATTCAGAACAGCATCCAAAAATTTACTTAAGTATGGCCTCTAAAGCACAATTGCTCTAAAGGTGATCCTAAAAAGTGATTTTGATACAGTTTATTTCCAAACACGCATATTTTTTTTTATTTTGTTTTAATTTTTATTTTTAATATTTATAATTAATTTGTTTAAATTTAATATTTTTTTAATTTTTGAAAATATTGTTTCGAATTTGGCTTAGTCAAGTATAGAAAATTCTGTAATTTTAGAAGATAAATATCCCGAGAAACGGGATTTACAAATCCCGTCAGTCTAGATTTAATGTTATAATTTTAGTACTCTGGGAGAGAACTAAATTATAACTCTACTACCAAGGAAGTTCAACTATAAAAAGGCTGCCACTTGACGTTTAGTAAGTTAGTCGCGCAATAGGGTTTTGTATATAGTTGCGTATTAGTGTTTGTAAAGCTCATTTGGGCTTTAGTAAATCATTGTATTGAAATCGTTGGTAAACTTGAGTATGTTTTACTGTTGTATGTAAAGTAATAAAGTGTTAAGTAAATATATAAATAAGCTCAATATCAAACAAAAGAGTGTATGGTTATTTTGATTGCAATAGAAAAGAACCCGATTTATTTTTTTTTAAAAAGTAAAAAACGTAACAATATATATAACAAAAATTATGAAAAATTGGTTCTTATGCACCTGTGAAAATCGTACTGAAAATCAATACTGAATTGCACTTGTTTAATAATGACTTTTATTGAAGAGGATAAAGCACAATATCTAGCAATACCAAAGTGGAGTTTATAGCAAAGAATAGCTCAGCGGTAGAGAGCTAGACTAGCAATCTTGAGATCGCAAGTTCGATACCTGGTGGCGGCAATAAAAATATTGTAAAATAAAATACAATAAGCTTGTTCACAAGGGGTGTGCTATTTGTTGTATCGTTGTATCGTCCTAAAAAAACAGAGTTGTTCGAATTTAAATTGAAAAAATACAACATTTGGGAATAACAAGATACAACATTTTTAAGTATGTTTAGTGTCCTATGTTTGAGTGTGCTAACAGATAGAAAACCCAATAGAATATCGTTGTTAAGTCAAATAAAAATTTTAACAACTCTGTTTTTTGTTAGGACGATACAACGATACAACAGATAGCACACCCCTTGTGAACTACCTAAATATTTTTTTTCGAAGAATTTTTTTTTTTTTTAATTTTAATTGATGAAAAAGAGTTTCCTTTGCAGTCGTTCAAAAAGTACTGAAAAAGTGTTGAAGTGGGAGTACTCGTGTCCTATGACAACTCATGTTAAAATCATTAGTGTTTTTATTTAAAAAGAAGTACCTACATCGAAATTATTAAAATCAGCTGAAGCAGCAAAAAGGCACTACAATTAATTTTTTTTGCTGGGGCATGTCGCGAACGGATTTTTTCGTTTTTACCTTCTACATGTTTTTTCAATGAAAATCTGCAATTTTATTAAAAATAAAAGAAATTTATTTTGTGGACTAAACCAAAAGATCGAATAATGATGAACTGGTTCATATCATTCAAAAGACTGAATCGTTCAATTGAACAATTTCGTGCGTATACGACACATCTTTGTTAAACACATTCGTAAACGCTTGAAAAAGCCAACTAATGTTTGGATCCGAAATTTGAATGTGTTAAAACAGACTTGTTTCAAAATCGAAAATATAGCCCATATGGGCGATAGGTCCAAATATGGACCGATCCTATTTAGAATCACTAGGCTTTTTCCTTGGCACCATGTGAATCAACGAACCAAATTTCATTGAAATATATTCGTATTTGCAAAGCAAATTTTGGGGGGACCCTTACATGGGCATTAGGTCTAAACAAGGACCGATTTTAACCAAAATCAATAGGCTTCGTCTTTGGGCCAACATACAAAGTCAGTGTACTAAATTTCATCAAAATATCTTAATATTTGCGACCTGTAGAGTGTTCACAAGAATGCATGTGTTCCAAGTTTCATCAAAATATCTTAATATTTGCGACCTGTAGAGTGTTCACAAGAATGCATGGACAGACAGACGGAGGGACGGACGGACGGACAGGCGGACATCGTTAAATCGAAATAAAAAAAATTCTGAGCCGATCGGTATACTACAAGGTGGGTCTAGGACCAATATTTTTTGGTGTTACAAACATCAGCACAAACTTATAATACCCTCTCCACGTAGTGGTGTAGGGTATAATAAAAACTAAGAAAATATTTAAATATTTAAGTATTTTATATGTTTAGATTAAAATATGTAAAATATTTTGGTAAAAAAAATTTTTATTTTTAAATATATGGGTGAAATCAAAAAATGTGATAAATTTTTGGGGAAAATTTGTGAGAAGCAAAAAGTGTTAATATTTCGGTTTTTTCTTAATGGAATCAGTAAGTTTAGTCATTATAAACCTAATTGCAAAAAATCTCTTCTACAAGTTGTCGCAATAACTTTTTTTGCACAATTTTAATTTTTTTTTGTGGTAACGGAGTTTACATTTCTGCAAGCAAAAGATATAACAAAAAAAATTGCGTACGAATTTTCTTCAATTTATTAGTTTTTCGTATTTGGGTTTTCAACTTGCTTTCCAATGATATATAATTTGTGTTTATCAAATTGGCGGTTTCGCGAATAAAAATACAATTCATTCCGCCAAAAAAATTTTTTTTTGTTTTTAATTTTGTATTTTTGGTCCTTTTAAATGCTTTTCAAAAATATAAAATTTTTAAAAATCCAAACAGCGGTTGCGCATTTAAAAAATAATATATTAAAAACATAACATTTCGCGATCAAAAAATTCTTAAATTGTGTGAAACAAATTTAATTTGTCAAACTAATGTCAGTAATGACTCGAAATATCGTTTCAAAACCAATGAAATGCAAAATCAATCGTTTTTCGCTCCAGCAGTTTAGGGTAAAAAACTGATAACTTTTTTTGATTTGACGCAAAATTATTAGTTGAATCGTCTTTTGACGCATAAATATTAGTTGAATCACCTCTGTTTATGGTTATTTTAAAATATTTTAAACATTTATCTACATTTATTTGAATGAAATCTAATGCAAACAATTGTGGTTACGGAGTTTACAGTTACGGAGTTTACATTTGGTTACTTTTTTCGTTTTCTTTCAGAAACGCTTTGTCAGAATTTTCTTTCTAAAACAAAATTGTATGATGTCTACAAGGTGAATCCAAATATGACATTGTTTTTCTTACTCGTTAAATAGTTTGGTGTAAAAATTAGGAACGGAGTTTACAACATTTTTTCAAATCTTATTAAAGACATCCTTTTCCATCTCTAGAATGTTACATGCTGCAGAAAAGCTTCAAGTCTGTTATACTGGATGATTACTTACAGTCCAACCATCATTTGAGTATAAATAACATTATACTTTTCGCAATATAAATAATAGATAACTCCAAAATTCTGGTATATGCATTTTTATCAAAAATTATGACGAAAAATCGTTACAGAGTTGAAGTCGTGATAGCTAAGATATACGAAAAATTTTGTAAAATGTATTAATTTTTATTAAAAACGGCACTTTTCCTCTTCATAAAAATTCTTACAGTTAGTGTTTAGCTTTATTGGTTATTAAAATATAAGCTATTAAAGTTATAAAACCTTATGAGTTACTTGTTACGGAGTTTACATTTGGCCTATAAAATTGGTCACAAATTTTATGTATTACCCAAAAATTGGTCAGATTGTTATAAATTTTGTAAAACAGGTGACAATGCGCAGATATATATCGAAATATATAACTCAAATGTAATCCATGCATTAGAAATTAGGTGGTTACACGGTTTTTATCACATTTTTTGATATCACCCATAAATTATGTTTTTATTTAAAAAATAAATAATCAACAAATTCTGTTGTTAAGTTTTGCTTTGAATTTCAACAAACTCGTTTGTTGATATGACAAAATATTTAATTGAAAAAAGTAACAATTAAATCCACAACATCGCTTGTTGAAATTTGCTCTGAATTTAAATAAATGTGTTTGTTGGCTATTAAATTGAAATTAATTCAACAATCAAGTAACAAACATGTTGCTTGTATTTACAAAATCAATTGTAGGCTCAATTTCAATGAAAAGTTTAATTGTATTTATAAACTATTTTTATAGCCAGCTATACTTTTTTAGCAAGCTGTTTTATACCGCTATTTCCATATTTATACTTTAAATAACTTTACCCAGTTGGAAATTTTCTACAGGCATCTCAGCGACATGTCACTATCACTAATGATCTGCTAATTGGGAATAGGATAGCAAGTTTTGCCAGTACTATCTGTTAAAGTGCCTTGCCATCACTTTTCCGTTTGTATTTTTCTGACTGGGTAGTGTATCCTTGCCCAGTCAGAAAAATACAAACGGGAAAGGTATGGCAAGCAGACCTTTGAAGAATTAATTCCTTTTTGAATGAATTCCCTACCAATCGAATTCAATTTTCTCTAGAATTGAATGAATTCCTTTTCTTTAGTAATTCACTGAATTCATTCAACTGAATGCGTTCATCAAACAACAAATTTAAAGAAATAATTCAACTGCAATAGTTCTTTTTATTAAATCAAATGAATTAATTCACCGGTGAACGCGTTCAATTTTATAAATCGAACGGAAAAAAAAGTGAATTAATTCCTTACTGAATTAATTCACCACTGAATTCATTCAATTTCATTTTCATTCAGTGAATTAAAAAAAAATAAAATTACATTCAGTGAATTAAAAAAAAAATAATAAGTTCACTGAATTGAAAAAAAATAAAATAAGTTCACTGAATTCAAAGCCTGTTTTCTGCCGTTCAGTAGAAGAAAACAATAATGTACAAATAAAATTTTTAAATAAGCAATTTTACAGCGTGTGCTAGTAAAAATTAACAAATTAGAAACCGGATGCTGTTTATCAACCTACATGATTAAAAAATAAAGCCTTTTACTATTAAAAATAAAAACTTTACAGATATAGATAAATTTGGAAAAAAATATAACTATTAATTTTTCAAACTGGTTATAGTTTATATAGTTATATTTTTTTCCAAATTTATCTATATCTGTAAAGTTTTTATTTTTAATAGTAAAAGGCTTTATTTTTGAATCATGTAGGTTGATAAACAGCATCCGGTTTCTAATTTGTTACTAGCACACGCTGTAAAATTGCTTATTTAAAAATTTTATTTGTACATTATTGTTTTCTTCTACTGAACGGCAGAAAACAGGCTTTGAATTCAGTGATTTTATTTTATTTTTTTTTTAATTCAGTGAACTTATTTTATTTTTTTTCAATTCAGTGAACTTATTATTTTTTTTTTTAATTCACTGAACGTAATTTTATTTTTTTTTTAAATCACTGAATGAAAATGAAATTGAATGAATTCAGTGGTGAATTAATTCAGTAAGGAATTAATTCACTTTTTTTTCCGTTCGATTTATAAAATTGAACGCGTTCACCAGTGAATTAATTCATTTGATTTAATAAAAGAACTATTGCAATTGAATTAATTCGTAACAAAATAAATCGAACGAAAGCAAATATGAATTAATTCCATGCAATATATGGTGCTTAGTGAATTAATTCATCGAATTTTTAATTCAGAATTGAAAAATTGAATTAAGGAATTAATTCTTCAAAGCTCTGATGGCAAGGCACTTTAACAGATAGTAGAAGTACTGGCAAAAAGGGCTTTCCCATTCCCAACATTATAAATTCATTTGGCAAAAGGACCGGCTGTTCAAAAAACGCTGGAAAAGCACTGAGGAAACAAAATTTGCAATGTTGGTCTGGAAGTATCTTTTCCAAAATAAAATTTAAAAAAAGTTCATATTTACTGAAAATTGGTCTTAAAGGAGCTTTTCCACAAAAAATCATAATTTTTATAAAATCATTTCTCTAGCAGTGCATTGGTTTTTATACCGCTGGCAATTTATGACTAGGTATCACTTGATACCCTACGGGGAAAGGGACCGGCCCCAGATGACACGCAGGATAGGTCCCAAGGGGGCGGAGACCGGTCGTTGATCGGTCTTTTTGTTTGAAAGAGACATATCACTTTAACATGGCGTTGTCATTGGAAATGACCAATTGCCACAGTTTAAACACCTTGTGACATTAAGGTGGTGTGTCTAAAAATAGCTTTTCAAATAAACTAATAAAAAATTAAGAATTAAAAATAATCTACTTGGCGTTGAAGTAGGGCTCGATAACACAACCTCCTGCTTGCAAGGCAAACGCTCTACCGTCTGAGCTAATGTTGCTTATGCGTGATGGCTGGCTGATGGTAAAGTTATATATTTTTCGTTTCTGTTCAAATAAAAAAGAAAAAGAAAAAAAAAAACACTACAAGCAAATAAAAAAAATGGTAAAGAAAAAAATAGAAAAGAAAACAACACTAACACACACACAAATATAGTTGAAGTGCCTTCAGTATGCCCCCGATTGACCAGTCACGGGATAGATCCTTTAATGGTAGTTGACTCGTTTTTTGCGTTGACCATAATTAAATTAAAAAATCAATTAAAAATTAGAAAATTACCTCAAAAACTCTGATAATATAAATAAAAATTTTTAAAATTGCCCTTAAGTTAAAAAGAAAATTAAATGAAATACCAATTGTTAAAACTAAAATAGCTTTAACATTAAAAAACGTGAAAAATACAAAACTTAAATTTTTTAGGAAAAAATTATAAAAATTTAAAATAAGAGCTTAAATAAGCAAATCGTAAAGAAATAAAGTTTAAAATAAATAAAAGAGTAAAATAAATAAAAAAAATATTTTAAAAAATATGCCGCGAATTTTATTTTTTAGTTCGATATTGGTTAAGTTTTTTAAAAGCAACAGTGAAAGTAACGAATCAGAAAATACTTATAAAATTAATTCATTCTCTTTGGTTCATATTTGTACTAATTTAGTAATATGCCCTCGGTTAACCGGTCACGGGATAGGTCCTTGGAGGGCAATTGACCCCACATTCCCCGTAGGGTAACTACTGGTTGTAAATATTGGCATAGCACTCTAAGCCCATTCTTTGCCAGTGTTTTTTTTTTATAAACCGCCGAAATTTTTGTAAAACAAATACTGGTAAAACGCTTTTTGCAAACACACACAGAACGAATTTACAAAATTCTAATTAGATTTTTAAACAACTTTCTCATACCAAATTTGTAAATACAAAAAAAAACTTTTTAAAAAGGCACCAACAAAGAAATTTGTAAATCCAAAAAAAAAAAAAAAAATTTTATTTTTTGTAACTTTGAATTTTTTTAAACAATTTTTATATGAAAGATAACAATTAACAAACTAGTTACAAATATTTCAAACAAAAAAATTGTTGGGAATAAAATTTCAATTTAAAAGAAAATGTGATTGCTTTTACAAATTCCCATTGTTGGTGCATACTGTTTTTTCTGTGCAGGCAAGCGTCCCAAATGAGTATTCTGCCAGTCACTTATTTTTAACACAGCGGTTATCCAGTGGTATGCCAATGGTCTTTTGTACCACTGGCAATTTCTGACTGGGGAGTTATGGTTGATTTTTATTATATGAAATTTTTTTGATACATTTTGAAATCATTTCTACCCTCTTATTGAAAAAAAAGATAAAAAAACTATTATTACATTTTAATATAATTGTAAATAATAAAAATACCTTAAATGTCTATAAAACTAGCATCAAGATTAACTGTTGTCATAACAATAAAATAACAAAAGTAAAATTCCATATTAAGCATACGTTACAAAAGTAATAAAAAAATGAAAGTGTATAAGATTGTTGACCAATGTCCATCACATAAAGAATTGCCTAAAGGACATACTTATCAACAAAACATTTTATTATAATAAAAATATTTTTATGAAAAGATTTCTTAAAGAAATAAACAAGATAGAAAATGATTTGATTGTGACATATTTTCACATAAGTGAATTTTAAACATTCATCAGAGAGACAGACATACCTTCAAGTACAAATAAAACTGATATGAATCTTTTCAAAAAAACATTTAAAGATTTTAAAGAAAATTAAATCCAACACATGTCTTTTTATACAATTCTAACATGGAAACCTACGAGTATTTAGTACATGTTAAATTGTTATATTGTTATAGCAATTTTTGACAATGGAAAAACACTTTCATCTTTAATTTAAAATTTGAGAATTACAAATATGCATGTGTGTTTGTGTGCCTTATACGGGAATGAACAATAAGTCAATAACTGCCTTTAAGGTTTTATTCCTTTTAGCTACCAAAACTTTTTGAAAATTCATTTGTTACACTTACGATATGGATGATAATCATGGTGGATGGTTTGGAAAGCAGAGTGGGTTTATAAAGAGATGAACATGTTTCTTCAATTTGGCACTTAAGCCAAACAACAGTAAAGTCAATTATTATGATTATCACACACAGTCGAAGAGTATATACGATTAAAGGGTTTCCCTCCATACCTCGATCTCTTTGTTTGGTCGCGTTTTTTATGAACATACCTTTTGCTCTTAGTCTAGTGCGAGTTGCTTAATTATCGCGAGAATTGTGAGTAACATAGTTTCTCTAGAAAGTATAATATAGTCTTTGATACGACAATGAATTTATAATATTTCTAAGGCAGCTTTGTAAGGAATACGTTGAAGTAAGAAGAAGTGCAAAAAATAAAGGATTAAAATTCATCTTAAGAGTCAGTGTTGGAGCTTATAACTTATGCAACAGCGAAAATAAAATGAATCATTTACCAAACCCAGAAACTTAAAACAAAAGAGCAAAAGTTATCATCCTCCAAGGGGAAAGAAGGAAGTGTTGAAGTATGTACTTTTGGTAAATATTGTCTGATAAAAGATGTTCAAATACATATTTCTACTTTTTTACAATGTTCAAACTTTCAATTGCAGAATTTGTGAAAAAATTCTATAATATTTTATTAATTTTAAGTACTGTGAGAAAATAAAGAATTAATAACAAATGTTTTTATTGGTAATTTTTGTTAAAAAAAATGTGAAATAAAAAATTTTAGTTTTTTAATTAAAATTAATTTTCCATTTGAATAGTAATTGTTATTTATAGATATAAATATTTAATGGTAATTATAAAGAAAAAAATACATTTAATAAGCTCAATATTATATTTATTTAAAAAACCCATAATCATATTAACAATAGCAACAATAACAATAATAGTAATATTGTACATTTGCATATCAATATTTACAATTATTTAATCATAAATTCAAAATTTGTCATAAACTCATTTTAATAATTTATACGCTCGCACCACACATGGATTTTGCAAATGCCAGATAAGAATAATTAACACCCTCAGTACAATAAATTGTCCATAAATGTTCACATAATGTGGTATAAAAGGATTATTAAATTACACTAGTTAACAGGCAATTTGTAATGGAGGTCATGTGTCCTGTTTTATGTATAAGCGCCTGCAAAATTATTGGTGAAAGAAATATTTTTTGAATACAATCTAAAAAAAATAAAATTTTATTTTTCACTAAAAAACTAATTCATAAATAATATCAGAAACCCAGCAAAACTTGTATCAGTTCCAGAACTAGTTCTACAACTTGTTCTTTAGAGTCAGTACTAGTTCTACTTTGGCATTGTTATCGATGATTTTTATTTGAAATTGTCACCCTTAGAACTAGTTCTAGGGAATGCTTTGAGAAACAGGTACTAGTTCTAAAGAACGATTCTAGAACCTATTCTTGTTCCCGTGATTTTTATATGGAATTGTCGCACTCAGAACTAGTTTCAAGAAGCCAGCATTAAGCCTTTGGTAGATCGGTTTTAAAATTAATATTTTTAATCATACTGATACAGTTTCAAGAATAAAAATTTATTTTTAACGAAAAAAATATTTATTCAAACCATTATTTTAATAAAATTTTTATACAGATTCGTATGGGTACATTCATATGTTAGTTAATATTATTTCCAGGAAAAATATTCCAAAGTAGACAAAGATATCTTAATCCCGAAAAATGAAACGAAAAAGATTGGGAGACGTTACAGATTTTATATGGTATTTAGCTTTGCCGTTTCATATAAGACACAAAGCGTTTCCACTGTAAGCATTTTCAAAAGATAAATTCTTTTCTTTAAAGGTTATTTTCAAGCCAAGTTCTTGGGCTGTTTTTCATTTCGATAGGAAACAGTTTCAGAGCATGTTTTATTAATTAAAGAAAGAAAAAATATTTGAAATTTTCTAAGTTTTTCAAATAGCTTTACGGAGCTGTTTTGGAACTAGTATTAGATGCTGGGAACCGATGTAGAAGTAATGTATAAGTACCCTACGGGAAATTTTAACAAACTGTCACCGAACTGGCCCCTTTATATGAAATAGACTGGTCACTTTTACATGGCGTTGTCATAGGAGGGGGAAATTGACCCCTTGTGACATGTCACAAGACAAATCCTAGGACAGGTCCCTAAACTTTGTTTTTTATGAGAGTTCAGTAACCTGTCCTAGGATTTGTCTTGTGACATATCACAAGGGGTCAATTTCCCCCTCCTATGACAACGCCATGTAAAAGTGACCAGTCTATTTCATATAAAGGGGCCAGTTCGGTGACAGTTTGTTAAAATTTCCCGTAGGGTAGTTCTAAATCACTAGTTCACAAAACATTCTAAGGATGTAGTTTAAATGGTAAATATGACTCATTTGCATGGGTTCTAGAACTCATTGCACCATCACTAGTTCCAAGGGTGCTATTCGAGAATGTGTAGTAACTCCCTGAGAAGTAGTTCTAGAACTAGTATATTTAGAACGGGTTCCAAAAATTTTCCTGGGAAGCCATATTGGGATTCACTGCACAAAATAGCTGGAGACTGGTGCATTCAATTTAAAAGTTTTTAAAAATTAAAATAGTGATAACCGTTTTATGGTACACTCATTAAAATAAACCTGTAAAAATAGCAGAAAAGCTACTAAAAATTACTTAAATATGACCTTCCAACAAAAACTCCTAAAATTAGCAATTTTTTTTTTGCTAAATACTAGTAAAATAAAAACAGCAAAACTAAAACTGTTAAATTTACGAATTTCAGTTGTTAACTCAAACTTTTAGTTAATGGAAAATGACAAATTAAACTGTAGAGTCTTGAAAATATTTTTCTAATTACAAAATAGCAAACTAAAAATAACAAAACCAAACTATTATATCTACAAAATTTCCCTGCTAAAATCAACAGAAATATTTTCGAAAAAAAAATTGTAAAGTGCTGATTACAGAAGCCTCGATTTTTATTGCCATTAAAATAATCAAAAAAAAAAATTGGTAAAATTTAAATTTTTTTTTATTTTTTAGACCACTAATTATTTAGCAAAAATTTTGTGTTGATCTTAGTTGTTGTCATTTTCTATTTGGTGTATAATAGAGGCCAGTATGAATGTTTTGCAAGACATTCACAAAACATTTTCTTATACAACACCAAAATATTTTTTTTTTGTTTTCTGTTTTATTTTATTTTTTTTTTTGTAATGATCTGAATTTTAATAAGTAAAATGATCAATTTTTGTTATATTTAGTATTAAAAATTGTCAAATCTCTCATCAGCGCTTGCAAGAGAATGTCTTGTAAGACATTCATTCAGCCCTCTAGTGTATAACTTAAAAATGCGGGATTCACGGCAGATGGCTTATCTTTTACATATGGTTTGTGCCTTTAATAACTTATATGGCATTTTGGAGGGTAAATATCTGTCATTTATTCTCACTTAGTCATTAAACGAAATAGTGTAAACAACAAAGCATCATTTGCAGGAAGTTTTGCGTTACTTCTTCAATTTAAAAAAAAAGTGCAGCTGAAGCACATCGATTGCTCACCGAAGCTTATCCTGAATATGTTCCATCGATTTCAACGTGCGACAGATGGTTTTCGCGGTTCAGAAGTGGTGATTTGGACACGGAAGACAAAGGGGATTAGCCAAAAATGTTCGAAGATTATGAATTGGAATCATCATTACTCAATGAAGATTGTTGTCGAACTTGCAAACATAATTGGGTGTCATACAAGCAATAATTTTAAAACGTTTGCAAGCAGCAGCATCCAAAAGTAAGGAAATTGGTACGAATTTACGAACGTAATCGCCATTTTAATAATTTTGAACAAAATTTGTTTAAATTTTTAATTTTTAGACCAGTGTGCAGTTAACAAAAAAATATACAGTTGCGAGCATAAAAAATGCAACGCTACGCTAAATCATCTAAGTATGCTTTGATTTCTTCTAATGATTTTTTATTTGGGCTTATCTTTTGTTAATATATTCGTTGATGTGTATTTTCATATTTTAAGTCGTTTGATTTACATTTATTTATGTGAATTAGTTTTTACGAACTTTTTCTGAAACTAGTGCCTATTTTGTGCGATGCAAAAATAAATGCAACTTTTATGTATTTTGCATTTAATCTATTTTATTTGTTAAAAAATTCAGCATATTAATTAGATTTTTATTATTTAGTGGAACAGCCATTATTTTTAATTACTCCTTTCATTCGTGAAGGCAAGGAATCCACGAGCGCAACCAATTTTGTGAAGGTATGCCTTGCTACACCTGTTTGGCAACAATTTCGAAATGCCTTACATTTGAAAGCTGTTTCTTTCGTATTTCGCTGTCTACAAGCTCCCATAGATTATCTATGGGGTTTAAATCAGGTGACTGTGCTGGCCACTGTAAAACTACCACTCCATTGTTACTTAGAAATTGCCTAGCTAAGCGACTGGTGTGTTTAAGGTCATTATCGTATTGGAATATGCTTCCAACAGCCATTTTTCCTGCATGTGAGGAAGCATGTGCTATTCTAGTAACCCTCTGCGTTTATTTTGTTATCAATATTGACTTCTGGACCAACACCATCACGGGAGAATGCACCTTAAATAAAAATTTAAACAAGTGTGTTATATTTAAGAAAACGATTTCATACCCCCAGAGCATAAGGGATCCTCCGCCGTGTTTAACGCGTTGTTTCTAGTATCTAGGAGAGTACCATTTATTTGGTTGTCTGCGGATGAACTTCAATCCATCGGATCCAAATAAATTTGATTTTGTTTCGTCACTAAATTAATTCTTTGCCCATTGTTCTTTTGCCCAGTGGCTATGACGGTTTCCAAAATCGAGACGCTTCTTTGTATTCACTTTACTTCCCAGTGTAGAAACGGTAATGACATATCATTATTTTTTGGACTACCAGTAGGGAATGCAAAATCCCGCACTTTTTGATTTCCCGGGAAAGCGGGAAATTTATATTGAATTCCCGGGATCCCGGGATCCCGCAAGGGAAATAAGTTAAAAAATATTTTATAATAATTTAAAAATTTTTATAAATAAAATATCTTAAAGATCTCAAATTTTCATGATTGTGAAAAAGCTCAGGTGGGTTTTCTTGGAATTTTCGTAGTGAGAAAGATTAATTTTATATTAGAAATTATATAAGTCTAATTATATATTTTTAAAAATTGAATAAACTAAAACTAATTTTTAGACTAAAAAGCTTCCCCGTCAAAAAATACAGAAAATAATTTTAGAAAATTGAAAAAAATTTTAAAAATTATGGGAACAAATTTTAACTTACTTGAAAATTTTTAAAAATCAATAGACAAATTTGTCTTTAATTCTGTACAGAATAAGTCCGATTCAAAATTTTTTATACAAACACTATTTGAGTGGTTTTAAGAGGCACTGAGAGGAACTTAAAAAGTTTGATCAAGTACACAAATTAATCAGTGTGTTCGTTAACTCGAAAATCTTAGTACTTTTACTCAATCATTGTTTTGGTTACTCTTTGAATTTTTCCAGTTGTGGTAAAAGTAACAAATTGTAGTAAGTAAACGAACAACCCTAATGTGAAATGTTTAGTATTTTCAAAAGGTTGGAAAATTTTGCATAAGAAAATTTAAAATAATTAACTTTATTATTTTAAATTGCATTTTTTGAAATCCCGGGATTCCCGGGAATGCGGGAACTGAAAAATGCTTAATTTCCCGGGAATCCCGGGACGGGAAATCCCGGGATGCATTCCCTAACTACCAGTAATGACACCCACTTACCTTCTGCATTATTTTAAAACATACTATAATGAGTTACTGATAATGACTTATTTTTATCATTATTTCAAATAGAAAATAATTTTATAGACTTTTTTGAAAGTTTTTTGAAATCTTTTTTTAGACTCAATATTTTTTAAACACTGGTAAGGATATATGTAACCACATATTTTTTAATTTTTTGTATGTTGGCGAGTAAGCTTACTTGTGTGCAGCAGGTCAATTATGTTTTTATCTATTAAATATTACATGTCGATATAGCTCAGATGGTAGAGCTATTGACTGGCAATCTGTAGACCGGTTCGATTCCCGCACCAGCAAATTTTATTTAAAAAAAATGCAATAAAAAATATTTTTTTTTATATAATTTATTTTTTTGAAAATCTATTTTTAGACTCATTATTTTTGTCAGTACTGGTAAGCACATGGGTAACGATATATTTTTGATTTTTCGTTTGCTGGTGTGTAACCATAACTCATTATTTTTCGCGACATCGCCATATAAAGGTAATAAGAAATGTAATAACAAAAGTAACTAGTTACCATTACCAAGTATGTAGTTACATAACCACATATCTAAACATGATTTTCTACACTGGGTTATGAAGGGTTTTTTTACTGGACATCTTACTAACAAGTTTGCTTCCTTTAAGTGTCTATGTGCGGTATGAACTCCGACGGTTGCGCCCAAATGTTCTGAAGCACACTGCATAACATCTAGAGCGGTCTTATTGGGGTCGCTTTTCTGTCCTACCTTTTAATTATTTTTCGGGGTCTTCCACTTCCTATTTTCCTATGAATATAACCGCGAGCCTAATGTCAAGTTGCAATTCGTGACACAGTGGACTTGTTTCCTTGAACATAGTTCCGATTTCAAGTAGAGGTTTGCATTCCCAAAGCGCTGTAATAATAGCAGCACGGCTATCACTTGATAGTTGTATTTTGTAAAGAATAAGCAATTTAGTTAATTTTGGTTAATTCAGTCCAAATTTCGTGAATAAATAACATTTTTATACTTACCTGAAACATTTTATTCTTTCGTTGCATTTTTTTTTTGCTTGTACAAAATAGTCACTAGTTTCAAAAAAATGTTCGTAAAAACTAATTCACATAAATAAATGCAAATCAAACGACTTAAAATATGAAAATACACATCGACGAATATATTTATTAACAAAAGATAAGCGCAAGTAAAAAACCATTAGAAGAAATCAAAGCATACTTCGATGATTTAGCGTAGTGTTGCATTTTTTATGCTCGCAACTGTATTAATATATGAACTTAATTGTAAAACCATTGCAGGAAGGATAAGGATATTTTTACCTTTCCCTTAAAAACCTTAAGGGTATTGCTCAAATTTCTTAATTATAAAAATTTCAAATATAGACTTCAAATAGCGTTTTCTGGAAAAATAAAAATTCTCTAATGTAATAGAGAGAATTTGTAATTGTAATTTCGAAAATAGGTACCAATTGGAAAACAGAAAATATCAATTAAAATTCAAACAAATTGAAAACATAACATTGTAGTTCAAATTTTTCATTTAAATTTCAGAAATTATCAAGTAAAATTCAGAAATCATGAATTTAAATACATGTTATGTTTTCTTCATTTTAATTGATAATTTTTAAATTTTAATTGATATTTCCTGAATTTCAATTAATATTTTCTTAATATCAATTGATATATTCTGAATTGCAATGGATGATTTTCCGAATTTCACTTGATACAATATTTACTGAATTATAAATGATATTTTTTTAGTTTCAAATGATATTTTCTTAACTCCAAATTCTGAATAACAATTGACATTTTTTGAATTTCAATTTATGTTTTCTGAGTTTAAAATGGAAATTCTGTATTTCCATTGATATTTTCGCAATTGTAGTTACCAAAGGTGTTTCCATTGGAAAATTTTTAATCAGTATTATCGCGAAAACCGCTACTCTATTTGAAATTTTGACTTCATATTCGTAATTATTGTCAAAATATCTAATAGATTTGATGTGACGCGTTGTAAAAAATTATTACCAAATATGTGGTTATATAACCATCCAGGCAGAAATATATATCAATATATAGGTGCTCAAAAAATAGCTTTCCACAAAAAAAAAAAATACTTTTTTTAAATAAAAAAATTTGTTTTCAATATTTTGGGATGGTTGGGATGCGAATCGAACCCAGGCCACCAAATTGTCCACACACTAACGACACTTGTAATACATGACATCTTAATTTTTAATTAAAACAAAATCAAGAAATTATTTTTTTATTCAAAATAGCTTTTTGAATTTATTTATAAATCCAGAACTTTGCTTATTTAAACTTATTATAATACCCCAGTGTAGAAAATAATTAACAGATATGTGGTTATGTAACTACATACTTGGTAATGGTAACTAGTTAATTTTGTTATTACATTTCTTATTACCTTTATATGGCGATGTCGAGAAAAATAATGAGTTATGGTTACAAACCAGCATACGAAAAATCAAAAAATATATCGTTACCTATGTGCTTACCAGGACTGACAAAAATAATGAGTCTAAAAATAGATTTTCAAAAAAATAAATTATATAAAAAAAAAATGTTTTTATTTTATTTTTTTTATTAAATAAAATTTGCTGGTGCGGGAATCGAACCTGGGTCTACAGATTGCCAGTCAATAGCTCTACCATCTGAGCTATATTGACATGTAATATTTAATAGATAAAAACATGCTGCACACAAGTAAGCTTACTCGCCAACATACAAAAAATCAAAAAATATGTGGTTACATATATCCTTACCAGGTTTTAAAAAATATTGAGTCTAAAAATAGATTTCAAAAATTTTTAAAAAAAAGTCTAAAAAATTATTTTCTATGTGAAATAATGATAAAAATAAGTCATTATCAGTAACTCATTATTATATGTTTTAAAATAATGCAGAAGGTAAGTGGGTGTCAATACTGGTAGTCCAAAAAATAATGATATGTCATTACCGTTTCTACACTGGGACACTGAGAGAATTTTATGCACGATACTCGTATTAATGAAATTTAGCCTAAAACCAATGAAGTTTCACTCGAACTCGTCCATTGAAACTTTTCATTGAATTAATGGAATTTTCCCTAAAATGTTGTGAAACATTTCATTTTATCTATTAAAAGGTTTATACACTCAATGAAAAAGTTTCATAAAAACTAGATTGAATACATATATGAAGCTTTTTCATCAATTTTAAGAAATTTTTCATTTACTTTGAGAACAAAACTTCATTAATTTACTGAAAAATTTCATAAAAATTCGTGCATCAAAATTATTTCTGTTTAAGTTAATATTTAAACCCTATCTTCTGGGCTATCGCGTTAGAGGGTGAAAAGGGTGCCAACAAAATCAGTCCTTTTTCAAAAACTTTTTTTTTCTTTTTAGGTTCATATTTAAAAAACAATTTTCAAAACATAAAAGTTTAAAAAATGTGGCCCATCTTTTATATTATAATACGAGTGTAATTATACTCGTATATGTAAGTTTCATCTACTTTGGACATTTTCAATTGACGCACATTTCTTGTGATTGCTGGAATTTGTTAATATTTTGCTCCTTTTGCTACTTTTTTTTATCAAATGTTTCAATAAGTCACAGAACAACTCATTATTCTACAGTTTTGCTACATACACATACCAAATAAAAATTATTGATTTAAAAAACTTTACGGTCATATAGGCGTTAATTTTCTGGCCACTAACGTGTTTGTTCACTACACAAAAACGCATATTTAATTTTCACATCACACAAAAACCCAGATCTGCAAAAGGATACCTGCATAAATATGCACAATATGCATAATATTAAGTATACGCGAGCACTCATTTAACCACAATTGTTACCACATTGTATATATTTGAATATTGTTTTAGTCCAGCAAACATTTTAAAAAGTGGATTAAAATTTAACTAAATATTCTAATAAGGATGTCATTGCAACTATTCTTTAGCAGCTGCAGCTGCTATTGGTTAGTTAAAAATAACCTTGCGGAAAAAACTTCTGAAATTAGCAGATTATTTTTGCTATATATTTGTAAGTTAGGAACAGCAACAATAAAACTGTTAAATATGCAGAATTTTTATTGCATTTGAGTTAAATTTTTGTTAATAGAAAATAACAACTTAACTTGCTAAAATTAGCAAAAAAATTTTTGGTAAAAAATTAGTAACCTATAAAATCACGAAAAAAAATTTAAATTTTCGAATTTTCTTGTTCAATTTTGTTTAATGCATATAAAAATTGAGCCTTTTAAAACAGCAGTTTACAATTTTTTTTAGCAAATACAGGGTGGCCCAAAATTACCGAAGAGGTTTGACTTTGTTATAACTTTTTATTTAAGCCATAATTATTAGTTTTTTTTTTAAATACAGGATATTAATGGAGAATATTTTTAATTTAATTATGAACAATTATATCTCGGAAGTGGTGGCCATTTTCTGCTTCGCATATTCGTGCTCTATCCAAAACATTTTCTATAACCTTTCGCAAAACTTCAGGTGTTATGTTTTTGATTGCATCGGGTATATTGTTTTTTAATTGCTGGATGGTTCTAGGCTTATTAATATAGACTTTTCCTTTCAAATAACCCCAAAAGAAACAGTCTGGAGCGGTTAAATCAGGTGAACGCGTAGGCCAATTAAAATCGCTTGTACTCGAAATAATTCGTTCGCCAAAGATGTCGCATAAAACAGCCATTGTGTCCCGTCGTGTGTGTGACCGTCGATTTTAGAAATAAAGTTTAACGATTTGGGCACGTTGTTCAATTTTGCACTGTTCAATTTTAAATTCCCCAAGTCTTCTTTACAAAATACTGAAAAAAAATTATAATGAAAAAGTTATAAGGAATTCAAACCCTTCGGTAATTTTGAGTCATCCTGTATTTCTGTTGATGTTAGTAGGAACTAACAAAAAATATTAGCAGATTTTTTTTTGCTAAATACTAGTAAAATAAGAACAGCAAAAATAAAACTGTTAAATTTACAAAATTTAAATTACATTTGAGTTAGCTTTTAGTTAATTACCCAGCAAATATAATTGGAAGTAATGCTTTACAAACTACTTCTTTCACTGCTTCACAAGTATCCGTTAGTGTATTTTGACTGCTTTTTTAAAAGTTATTCTGAACAACTTCAAAAAATCACTCTTTCATTGCTTCCAAAGTATCCCTTAGTATATTTTTACAGCTTTTTTAGCATTAATTCTGAACAACATCCAAAAAATCACTTAAGTTTTGATTCTAAAGAGTAATTGCTCTAAAAGTGATCATAAAAAGTGATTTTGGTATCATTTGGGTTCGATTCCCGATGGGACCAATATTTTTTTAATTTTTTTTTTATATTTATAATTAATTTGTTTAAATTCAATATTTTTTTAATTTTTCAATTTTTAAAAATATGTGTATTTAAAAAAAATTATGAGAAATTGCTTTTTATGCACCCGTAAAAATAGTACTGAAAGCAATATTAAATCGGAGTGCACCTTTTACACTTGTTTAATAAGTACTTTTATTGAAGAGAATAAGGAACAATGTCTCGCAGTAACAAAGTGGTGTTTTTATGCCAGTCAACTTTCATATCAAAGAATAGCTCAGCGGTATAGCGCTAGACTAGCAATCATGAGGTCGCAACTTCAATACCCGGTGGCGGCAATAAAAACATTTTTGTAAAATAAAAAAATATAATTTTTTTGCGAAGAGCTTCCTTTGCACTCGTTCAAAAAGTACTGAAAAATGTTGCAGTGGGAGTACTCCTCTCCTTTGACAACTCAATGTTAAAATCATTAGCGTTTATGTTAAAAAAAGAACTACATCTAGATCATCATTGTAAAGCTTTTTCTAATGCTTCGGCATCTCTTTTTTTTTTTTGCTGGGTAAAAATAACAAATTACCTTGTTAAAATTTGCAAAAAATAATTTTGATGCACAATTTTTTTTCCAAGGTAATTATACCCTACACCACTATGTGGTCAGGGTATTATAAGTTTGTGCTGATGTTTGTAACACCAAAAAATATTGGTCGTAGACCCACCTTATAGTATACCGATCGGTTCAGAATTTTTTTTTATTTCGATTTAACGATGTCCGTCCGTCCGTCCGTCTGTCTGTCCATGCAATCTTGTACGCACTCTACAGGTCGCACCTATTAAGATATTTCGATGAAATTTGGTACATAGACCTATGTTGGCCCAAGGACGAACAAGTTTGATTTTTTTGAACATCGGTCCATGTTTAGACCTAGTGCCCATATAAGGGTCCTACCAAAATTATACTGTTTATACGCTGCAGGTCGTAAATATTAAGATATTTTGATGAAATTTGGTACACAGACCTATATTGGCCCAATAACGCAGCCTATTGATTTTGGTGAACATCGGTCCATGTTTAGACCTAGTGCCCATATAAGGGTCCTACCAAAATTATACTGTTTATACGCTGCAGGTCGTAAATATTAAGATATTTTGATAAAATTTGGTATACAGACCTACATTGGCCCAGTAACGCAGCCTATTGATTTTGGTGAACATCGGTCCATGTTTAGACCTAGTGCCCATATAAGGGTCCTACTAAAATTATATGGTTTATACGCTGCAGGTCGCAAATATTAAGATATTTTGATAAAATTTGGTACACAGACCTACGTTGGCCCAAGGACAAAGCCTATTGATTTTGGTGAACATCGGTCCATGTTTAGACCTAGTGCCCATATAAGGGTCCTACCAAAATTATATTGTTTATACGCTGCAGGTCGCAAATATTAAGATATTTTGATGAAATTTGGTACACCGACTTATGGCAGCCGAAGGACGAAGCCTATTGATTTTGGTGAACATCGGTCTATGTTTAGACCTAGTGCCCATATAAGGGTCCCCCCAAAATTATATTGTTTATACGATGCACGTCGTAAATATTAAGATATTTTGACGAAATTTGGTACACAGAGCTATTTTGGCCCACGGACGAAGCCTATTGATTTTGATGAACATCGGTCCATGTTTAGACCTAGTGCCCATATAAGGGTCCTACCAAAATTATACTGTTTATACGCTGCAGGTCGCAAATATTAAGATATTTTGATGAAATTTGGTACACAGACCTATATTGGCCCAATAACGCAGCCTATTGATTTTGGTGACATTAGTTGGCTTTTACCCAGACTGGTGTAGGGTATTCTATAGTCGGCATGCCCGACTTTAACCTTTTTACTCGTTTTTAACTCACTTTTAGTAGTTCTAAATAAAATGTTTGCAAACTTTTTCTTTTCCAATAGTGTAATAATAAATATATTTAGTAAGAATTTGATCAAAATGGATTTTTTAATTTACAACTTTTTAAATACAAAAAAAATTGTAATATTTGAAGTTTTGCATTTTCATAAAATTTCATATAAATTAATATGAAATTAAAAAAAAATTAAATCGTTTCAAAAATTAATTAAGTGGACAAAATTAAGAAAAGTTCGAACAAAAATTACGTCGCCCTGCAAGGGTTTGAACGCGCGACCCTCTAATTTCTGTGCAAGCTCATTCCCATGCAACACCCATACAAAATTTTAACTTCTTATCAGTCATTTAAAAAAACCTCTGACTACACTGTGAGACAAATGGTAGGGGTCAGTGATCGGGAAGGGTTCAAACTACCGGGGAAAGTTATATCGGTAAAAAAGAAGTTATACGTGTCCCGGCGTTTCGCTGGGTCATCCCTAGGAATCGAGATATATCGATTTGACCTTTGGTGGTGTTTTTTTTTTGACATAACTCGAGAACCACTAGTCCGATTTTGCTCAAATAATTTTAAAAAAATTAAAAATTACAATTCCTTTAATCTGTTCATATAACGTTTTTCTATATACTCAACAGTTTTGCTGGTAAAAATAAATGTATGAAGAAAAAAATATTTTTTGCCTAAAATATTAAAAAAAGTAATTGATTATTGATTTTTATGGTAGCGGTAACAAACATTTATTTTTACCGGCAAAACTGTTGAGTATATAGAAAAACGTTATATGAACAGATTAAAGGAATTGTAATTTTTAATTTTTTAAAATTGTTTGAGCAAGATCGGACTAGTGGTTCTCGAGTTATTTCAAAAAAAAGATATATCTCGATTCCTAGGGGTGACCCAGTGAAACGCCGGGACACGTATAACTTCTTTTTTACCGATATAACATTTCCCGTTGGTTTCATCCCATCCCGATTTTGACTGTCGCATAGTGCTATCATACGAGTATATTTATTGCAGCTTTGAATGTTGTTCAAAAAGCCTTCCTAAAGGAGAACTTCTACACTCATAGAAATAAATCTGTCAAAATAGCAACTAAAAATTAGTTAAAAATAATGTTGCAGAAAAATTAGCAGTGTTTTTTGCTAAACACTATTAAAATAAAAACAGCAAAAATAAAACTGTTAAATTTACAGAATTTTAGATATATTTAAATTAATTTTAGTTAATCCAAAATGACAAATTGTACTGTAAAATCTGCAGAAAATTTTCCTTAATATTAATAGACTAAAAATAGCAAAAACAAACTGTTATATCTACAAAATTTTTGTTATTTTTTAAGCTAAATTTAGGTGATTGCAAATAGCAGTCTATTCTGTTAAATTAACAGAAATATTTGCTAAAAAAAAACTGCTGTTTAAAAAAAAATTAGGCTACTAATTATTTAGCAAAATTTTTTGCTGATTTAACAGGTTAATTCGTTATTTTCTATTAACAACAATTTACCGTAAATAAAACTAAAATTTTGTACATTTAACAGTTTTATTTTTGCTGTTCCTGTTTTGCTAATATATAGCAAAAATTATCTGCTAATTTAGCAGTTTTTTTCTTCAGCATTATTTTTACCTAAGTTCTAGTAATTTTAACTTAACTTTTTATAGACCTTTTTCTATTAGTGTTGGTGATATAATGAAGGAAGTGATTCATTTAGAAGTTGTTCCATTTGTTTTTTTTTTTGATAATTGGGCTTCCAACATTGTGCAATGTTAAAAATTTTGCTGGGATATATTTTTAAAACATTGTACTACAAACAATTTTATTTTTATAATTTTCATTAAATCTCTCACTGTATGTTCATAAATGGATGTCAATATTTGTTTAGCCCAATATAATGAGTCCGAGTCAATTCATGCGTGTTGTGTGACCGTGCATTTATTAAAAAATTGACTTTACTCCCGTTCACATAATTAAAAACAAAAAAAAAAAATTGTTTAAATAGAATTCAAATTAATAACAGTATAAACATAAATTTTAATTTAATTAAAAAATTAAATTGACATTGTTGTTTGTTTATTGCAGGAGAAAAGGAGTTCATGCATGTGGTGAAGCAACCATGCATGCATATCATGCATTAATGTATAATGAGACTTCAAAATTAACTGGTGGATAAAGAAAATTAGCTTCAAAGCAGCAAAGGAAAAACTGAAAATTCATAAATATTTTCCAAGTGGTAAGTTCAGATTTAAATTTACTTATTGTTAGCATACACACTCTTCCCTCCCTTCTCTTTATAACCGCATAATCAGTTTAACTTTATGTTAACACGTAACTACACCATAAAAACGCTAAAAGAATAAACATAAAAAATTTAAAATGCCATAAACTGAAATAGGAAAATTGCTTATCTGTCTATGAAAATTGTGTATTGGCAATACAATACAATCGAAGAAAAGCAATACATTTTCACAAATAGTATACGCACGCATAGACTTGCCACACTTTCTTCTTGAAATTCGTTTCTAAATCTAAATGTAACTTCTGCATGATTTCATATCTAATGATGCAATCAACAATAACAAATCCATGTATTTAAATTGAACATAATACAAGGGAAATTTTCAAGATGTTGTATTCTAGAAAGGGTTTTGGTTTCCATTGGTCGTTTCGTACCATATCAAATTCTGCTGAAAAAAACTGCAACATGTAGTATGTTTGTTTTAAACGTGCCATGAATTTGTTTAAAAAAATACCACATTCTCTAACTTATTTCAAAGAAATTATATCTTGTTAAAAAATTCCATTTTGCATTATAAATGCAGAATAAAAAAAACTTTCATTTCACGCAGTAATTTTAAATAATCTTTCCCCCTTAACAAAACTCATCACCTTTTCTTCAACGAAACGTTTTATTTTTATATTTTCCATTCATTCTCTTTAGCAAAAGTAAAAATATTTTGCTTTACAACCCTTTTACTCGAAAATACTCGTATTCCTTGTTATATTTCTGTGTTCCGTAATGTTCATACATTTTAAAATAAATCCCTGCAGGCTTTTGACTTTTAACTGTTTTTCGTTTAACGTTGCGTTGCAAAAACGCCTTTAAGTGTTAGTTAACGCTACAACATACACGTTTCAATTGCTGAGTTAAAAGGATCTAAAGATTAAATACTAACTTAACCGTTTTGAAGACTTTATTTGGTTGGAAATGTATGATATGCGCAATTTTTTCTTCATATTTTAGTAAGAAATTCCGTTTGTCTGTTTAAAGAATTGTAGAACTCTTCAGAAGCATTCAAATGCTAAAGAGCGCGCCATTAAAAAATGTAACATAGTGAAGTTTTGTTCGTTTTTTTTTGGCATCAACATTCTTCTTAACATTTCTGTCCGGAACTTTCTGAACTTTAGATGTGTTTTAAGTCCAACGTTATACTCATGGAAATAAACCTGTAAGAATAGCAGAAAATGATACTTAAAATTAATTGAAAATGACCTTCTAGAAAGAACTGCTGAAATTAGCAATTCTTTTTTTTTCCTAAATACTTGTAATATAAGAACAGCAAAAATAAAACTGTTGAATTAACAGATTTTTAGTTATACTTTTGGTTAACTTTTGGTTAATTGAAAATAACAAGTTATAGTGTAAAATCTGCAGAAAATTTTATTAAACATTAGTAGACTACAAATAGTAGAAACAAACTGTTATAGGAATTTCGCCTTTAAAAAGTATAACACATTTTTCTTAATAAATTTTTTCACCTTTAATTAAAATCATTTGTCAAATTCGAGTGGTTTATTAGTTTAACTGGAGAATCAAAGACAAATGCACAAAATAAATTATTGAACCTATACAAAATAACTCATTGTGGATTTATAAAAAAATTGCAACAGAAGTACGAGTAACCAGGCAATGTCTTTCCAGAGTGGTCAAAAAGCTCAACAAGGACTTATTAATTGAAAGAAAACCTGGGACGGGTGAAGCAAAAGGACCCAGTAAAGAAACCCAAGGCAAAGCTGTTGAGGGCGATTTAAAATGTTAGAAAACTTCTGTGTGCTGTAATAAAGCTACACTAATAGAAAAATGTCTGTAAAAATTTTATTTAAAAAAAATTTTTAAAAATATTTTTTATTAAATATATTACATTTTCCAAAATAACAGGGTTCTGACAATGGATTCTGGTAGAGGAAACCAAAAAAAGAAAAAAGTATACATGTGTCGGCGTTTTGAAAGATCACATTGGAATTTTATTTAAGGGCAGTTAAAATTTCCTGTACGTGCAGCATCTGAGGTGTAGAGTATGTTTAGCAACTTTGTAGAAAATTTTAAGGCAAATATTTTTGTGAAACATATTAACCCTCTAACACCCCCACATGACGGTAACTCTTGGCTCTATTCTAACAAATCGTAAAAAACACCATTATCAATAGTCATTACTAGGACAAGGAATTCCATGCAAATGCATGTTTTTTCTCAATAGTCCAAAACAAATATAGCCTAAATATTTCTCCGAATCATCAAGTTTAGAACAAAATGGCATCGATTTGTAGTTGCATATTTTTGCATATTTTGACAAAAATGCATGTTTTTGTATATTTTGACTTTAAATGCATATTTGGTGCTTTTTTAATGCATATTTTGTGCTTTTTAATGCATATTTGTGCATATTTTTAGTTTAATGCATATTTTGTGATTTTTAATGCATATTTGTGCATATTTTTAGTTTTTAGGAACATTTTATAATTTGTAAAAAATATAAAAAATTTATACGTTTTCGTATTTTATTCAATCAAAATATATTTTTTTTCGTTATTTTTGAAAATAAACTTTCTTAAAAACCTTATTGACCTATGAAACACTTGGAGTTCGGTGTCTATTTGCAAAATAATTAACTTACATATATTTTTATATTTTAAAGTGCGTTATTTTTACAAAAATAGTCGTTTTTAGAGCATATCTTTTATGTTTTTAATGCATAATTTTCTTTTTTAGCTTCATTTTTTAGGCGCATATTTTCGATTTTTAAGTTCATGAAATTCCTTGCCCTAGTCATTAACTTTTAGCCATTCAAAATTGCCATAAGGGAATTTAATCTTTTTCGTTTTTTAATTGTCCCACAAGGGGAATTGTAAGAATAAAAATACCTGACTGTTTGGAAAACTTGACTGCTTTTGCTGTGTCTACGGCAAGCATACCCTTAAGCAATACAAGGTTTCATTTTTCAATGGTAGAGTATATTTTATGATCTTTTTACCAAAAAATTATAAAATTTTTAAGATATTTTGAATTATTTTCCCTGAAGAAAAATTATCATATTTTTGCTTATAGTATATCCCTACGGGAAATTTTAACAAACTGTCACCGAACTGGCCCCTTTATATGAAATAGACTGGTCACTTTTACATGGCGTTGTCATAGGAGGAGGAAATTGAACCCTTGTGACATGTCACAAGACAAATCCTAGGACAGGTTACTGAACTCTCATAAAAACAAAGTTCAGGGACCTGTCCTGGGATTTGTGTTGTGATATGTCACAAGGGGTCAATTCCCCCCTCCTATGACAACGCTATGTAAAAGTGACCAGTCTATTTCATAAAAAGGGGCCAGTTCGGTGACAGTTTGTTAAAATTTCCCGTAGGGATCTAATATCAGATTTTGATCTATATATTCGATTTTGAAATGACTGTATCAGATTTTGAAGAACACTAGGAAAATTATGTCGGTAAAATTAAATGAAATCGCAGTTAAAAAAGTTTACACTGAAATGGCATTTAAAATTAACTAATATTACAGTTATTTTAAAAATAACCGTAATTGTAGTTAACCCTAATTAAATTGCAGTTTACACTTTTTTAATTGCAGTTGAATTTTTCTAAGTGTAAAAATTCCTTATTCATATAGTTTTTTGATTTCCCTATCTCAAACTTATTAAATTCAAAAAGGTTTCCAGAAAACTCTATTTTAAAATATATCCAATAATAAATTTGATTGCAACAACAACGACCTTAAAAAAAGCGATTTCTTTAACTAAGGCGAAAGTGTCAAAATCATATAGTCCCATCGTGCAACACAACAGTCGATTGTGCCAGAAATGGCACTATTGTGTCACTTTTACCAACAATGCTGGGCACCCTATTCCTATACGTATGAGTAAGTCTAAAATTATTAACAACACGATCCTAAATGCTGTTATAACCAGAGAAGACGAAATTGCTGTTTTAGCTTCCCAGTGTAGAAAATCATTACCAGATATGTGGTTATGTAACTACATACTTGGTAATGGTAACTAGTTACTTTTGTTATTACATTTCTTATTACCTTTATATGGCGATGTCGCGAAAAATAATGAGTTGTCGTTACACACCAGCATACGAAAAATCAAAAAATATATCGTTACCTATGTGCTTGCCAGTACTGACAAAAATAATGAGTCTAAAAATAGATTTTCAAAAAAATTAATTATATAAAAAAAAATATTTTTTATTGTATTTTTTCTTTTAAATAAAATTTGCTGGTGCGGGAATCGAACCTGGGTCTACAGATTGCCAGTCAACAGCTCTACCATCTGAGCTATATCGACATGTAATATTTAATAGATAAAAACATAATTGACCTGCTGCACACAAGTAAGCTTACTCGCCAACATACAAAAAATCAAAAAATATGTGGTTACATATGTCCTTACCAGTGTTTAAAAAATATGGAGTCTAAAAATAGATTTCAAAAAATTTTCAAAATAATCTATAAAATTATTTTCTATTTGAAATGATGATAAAAATAAGTCATTATCAGTAACTCATTATTATATGTTTTAAAATAATGAAGAAGGTAAGTGGGTGTCATTACTGGTAGTCCAAAAAATAATGATATGTCATTACCGTTTCTACACTGGGTTTTTATGCTTTTTATTGCTTGTTTTACTCATATTTGCTCTTTTTCTATTTTCCATTTTTTTTGCTTTAAAATAGCTTTTTCCTAAGATTTTTGAGCTTTTAATTGCTTTTTTGAAGACTTTTTGCCCAAAAAGACCTTTTTTTGTCACAAAAAAATATTTTTTCTCTTAACTTCGAAATTAAAAAAAAACTGTTGATTTTTCAAGTTTTTTACTTTTGCTTTTTTCTTCCTTTTTTTTACAATATTTTTTTGCTTTAAACACATCGGATTTTGCTTTTTTCTGTCTTCTCTGGTTATAATAAACAGTTTGACTGAAAATTTCGTAGGCTAACATAGAAAAAAAAATTTTTTCATAAAATTTGATTTTATTATTCATTATTATATCAGTCATACAATTTTGCGGTACCATTTTTATAGTACGATTCGTCTTTAGCCTCAAAATAGGCCTCAGTTTCGGCGATTACTTTCTTTCCAGGGAGCATTCTCTTGAGGTCTGAGAACAGGAAAAAGTCCCTGGGGGACAGATATCGACGCATAAATTCGGCTTTATTACGATTAAACAGCTTCAAATAGAGCTCAGAATCATCTATTCGTTGTTGTTTTTGGTTGAGCTTTGTCCAACACGTTCCTTTGTTATCTTTAGAGTCTCAGATATCTCGATCAACTTCACTTTACGGTCATTCAAAATTATTTTGTGGACTTTTTTAATGTTTTCGTCGGTAACACCCTCTTTGGGGCGTCCACTGCGTGCATCGTCCTCGGTGCTCATTTCGCCTCTTTTAAACTTAGCAAACCACTTCTCAACGGTTGATTTTCCTGGTGCAGAGTCCGAATAAAGTTTATCAAGCCAAGCCTTGGCTTCAACAGTGTTTTTTTTTTGCTAAAAAGCAATGCTTTATTAACACACGAAATTCCTTTTTATCTATTGTTTTCAAACTAACAAAAGTTGCTTCACCCAAAATACTATATCTTACAAACTAATAGTCCGACAGCGTCAAATTTATACATGTGTCTTTCGAAGGTTAGGGCCAGAGCTTCGAAGAATTAATTCCCTAATTCCCTTTTTCTGAACTGAATTTATATTTTGGGAATGAATTCCCTGACCAAACTTAAGGAATTGAATGAATTCCTTTTTTTTCATTCGATTTATATTAAAGGAATTCATTCATTTTTTTCTAATGCCTTCATAAAATTTTATGAATTCATTCATTTCTAGTTAATTCAACTTTTGGTAAATGAATTCATTCAATTCTAGTTAATTCAACTTTTGGTCAAGGAATTCATTCAATTCTAGTTAATTCAACTTTTTGTCAAGGAATTCATTCAATTCTAGTTAATTCAACTTTTGGTCAAGGAATTCATTCAAGTTAATTCAACTTTTGGTCAAGGAATTCATTCAATTCTAGTTAATTCAACTTTAAGTCAAGGAATTCATTCAATTCTAGTTAATTCAATTTTTAGTCAAAGAATTAAATTTATTTCGTTTAATTCCCTAAGGAATTAAATTTTTTTCTTTTAATTCCCTGAATTAAGTTTTCAATTCCTGAATGAATTCTTTAGTGAATGAATTATTTAATTTTAATTCTTTACGCTTTGGTCAGGGAATTCATTCTATAAATTTGAATTCTTTGAATTCCTTCACAGGAATTAATTCCTGCTTATGTCTTATTGATGAATTCATTCCTTGAATTAAAGAATTGAACTAAATTTTTGGGAATTCATTCCAAAAAGGAATTAATTCTTTAAAGCTCTGGTTAGGGCTAACTAAAAATCATATGAATTTCATACTAGCGGCGCCATCTATGTGTTAACCTACGAACTTTTCAGCAAAACTGTTAAATGATTTGTTAGATCAAAACTCAACTGGAATTTTTGATCTAAAATTGGTTTGGTTAAGGTCTATGTTCTTATCTATGTCTATGGAATCGTTAGCATACAGTTTCATACCTGTAAGAATAAATTATTTCATTTTATATGTAAATATATATTAAATATACACTTAACTTGACGTTAATGTGATCTAAACAGACTTAAATATAAGCGATAAAATAAGCAAGTTAGTATATCATTTCCATACATATGTACCATGTGTAGGAAGGAGTATGTTTGCAGATTAATGTTCATGTATGTATCATTTTTATACGGTTTGTTGAATTTATGTATTTATGCCACATAAAGACATTATTCTTTTGTTAAAAACATTTTGCACGGCTATCATTGGCTAAAAGGAAACCAGGAAAATACACAAAATGTAAACACATGTTAGGGGGAGAGTATGTGGTTAAAGACTTGGGGTTTTATGCTTCACTAACGTCATTTTGGCATTGGCATAGGGAAGTAAATAAATATTAAGGAGATAAGGTAAATCATTTCTTCACACGATTATTATCCTTTTAACTGCCAATGCATGAGCTCATTCTGTGAATAAACATTTCGACTCACACACCATTAATCATTAAATGTGTTGTGAATGTTATCGAAGTGTATGAATTTTTTATTTGTACTAGGAGTCGATTTTGATGAAGGGTGAAATCACACAAAATATAGTTGTAAATATTATAAATGATGATAGTTGAATGGAAAAAGTAAATAAGGGAAACAATTTAATGTTTGGTTGTGTTTTTAATATTTGTGTTGTAAAATTTAATTAGAAAAACCAACAAAACATAATATTTGCATTTTGTTTAGTAACGTTAGTTTAGTTTTTTTTTTCCTGATCCAAATAAGTATGAGTGGACCACAGAGCGTATGAAAATTTATACTAAAACTAAATATTGTTGCTCATACGCATCATAGACCAAAATCACAACAGTTTGTTTATGCATTCATTTAAAATTGTGGCCGACCATATTCAAAAGCAAATCACACTTTAATCCCAGTGTGATTAGTTTAATTGTTGCTCTGTGGTTATAACAGACGCACAGAACATACAAACTTAAATGTTAGTTTAGACTGAAAAAAATATTGCCTGTAGTTTAGATTTGTCTATAAATAAAACAAAGCTGTACAGTGACTCTGGTGGAACTTATTTTGATCTGTAGACAATTACAGGATGTCTATAAATAAATTTCCTTATTGCGACATTTCGACGTAATCTCCTAAGGCCCAGTTTTTAGAATGCAGATTATCTCTAAACATAGTTTAACATAATGTGTAACTGGAATACGCTTTTAAATTTGTTAAACTGTGTTTTTTTTTTTTGAGACCAAAATTATAAAAATTTACCGGAAAGAATTTTATTCATATAAAATTCGATCCGGCAAATTTTTGTTAATTAACTCGTAAATGGCAGACATTCTTCGTTTTCTGTTTAACTAAACCAAGTTTAACTGACATCCGCAAAACTCGGCCTAAGTAGTTTACTTGTCAGTAGGGAATGCAAAATCCCGCACTATTTGATATCCCGGGAAAGCGGGAAATTTATCTTGAATTCCCGGGATCCCGGGATCCCGCAAGGGACATAAATTAGAAAATCTTTTATAGTAATTTAAAAATTTTTATTAATAAAATGTCTTAAAAACCTCAAATTTTCATGATCGTGAAAAAGCTCAGGTGGTTTTTCTTGGAATATTCGTAGTGGGAAAGAATTAATTTTATATTAGAAATTATATATGTAAGTCTAATTATATATGTATGTATGTAATTTTAAAAATTGAATAACTAAAACTAATTTCTTGACTAAAACACTTTTCCGTAAAAAAAAAAATAAATAAAAAAAATTAATATAGAAAATAATTTTAGAAAACTGGAAAAAATTTTAAAAATTATGGGATCAAATTCTAACTTACTTGAAAATTTTTAAAAATCAATCGACAAATTTGTCTTTAATTCAGAATAAGTGCGATTCAAAAATTTTTATACAAACACTATTTAGTTGAGTGGTTTTCTTAAAAAAATATATTTTTTTAAGTTCCTTTTTAAAAAATTCGATCAAGTGTAAATTAATCAGTGTGTTCGTTTACTCGAAAATCTTACTACTTTTACTACAATTTTGTAAGTAAATGAGCAACCTTAATGTAAGATTTTTACTATTTTCAAAACGTTGGAAAATTTTGCATAAGTAAATTTGAAATAATTAACTTTATTATTTCAAACTGCATTTTTTGAAATCCCGGGATTCCCGGTCCAAATTCCCGGGAATGCGGGAACTGAAAAATGCCTAACTTCCCGGGATGCATTCCCTACTTGTCAGTTTTAAAGTACCATGCTCCTAAGTTTGGGCGCCATTTTGTGTTGTGAATAGAATGAAAGTAATGTTCGTTAATTTAGAAAGATTATACCCAGGATACTAAAAAGTAGAGGATTGCAATACTCACTGAAAAATCTTGTTCAAATAGTTCGAAATTCTGCTAAGATAACAGGAAATAGTGCCGGTATTTAAGACTGCAGAATTTTCAATGAAGTTGACAATCATGGTCTGTTAAATTTAGGTAAACTAAATTTTACGCTCTGCTAAATACACAGACAATTTAAGTTAAATTTGCTAAGAAATTTAATCTAAATTCAATAGAAACTTTAACTGATTCAACTGAAAATTTCTGCTAAAATATCGTTTGCATATTTATTATTGCGAGTATGTGCAATCTATTCTGTTGAAATTTACCCAACTTATAGTAGGAAGCTGTAGTCCTACTATAAATTGGATAAATTTAATCTATGTGTGTAATTGAAAAAATACGGACATTATGTTCAAGATGGTGCACATTAGACCGTACCACCTTACAGGCAAAAAAAAAAAGAAGTGTGCCATACACCCTCCAATATGGAGTATTTTTGCAAGGCAATTTCAAAAAAAAAAAAAATTTTTTGCCGAACCTAGTGGTCGCCATTTTACATTTTTCGTTATATTTTTGGCATTTACAGTCGGATCTGAAAGTGTGATACATCGATGTTTTTCTCTCGAGGAGACCAGTGTTTTGCTCTAAGGACCATTGACCTCAAGTATCCCGTTCTAGTAGCTACCCACCAGAAAATTAAAGCTCGCAAAAAATCATTAAACTTTTACTAAGGAAGTTTTTCGATAAACCCAGTAGAAATTTTTTTGGTTACCAAATGTAGGGGTTGCCTTTTTAAATTTTTTTTCATTGGATTTTAACTTTATAGCACCACACTGGTTTCCTCGAGGCAAAAAATTGATATATCACACTTTTTTAAAAATTAAAAAAGGTGACCCCTACGTTCGGCAAAAAAAAATTTTTTTCTGAAATTGCCTTGCAAAAATACTTCATATTGGAGGGTGTACGGCGAACTTTTTTTTTGCGGTACGGTCTAGTGCACATATAATGTGTAACTTTACATTTAGCGTGTTTTTTAATCACTTGGATTTAGAATTTTTCATACAAAAAGTGGATTTATTAAATCCAAAAAAAAGCTGGATTTAATAAATCCATAATAAAAGCACAAATATGTGAATTAATTTAATGTCAGAAAAAAATACGAATAAAAATTAAAAGAGAAACAAAAAATTGGAAAACTAACAAATAAAAGGTTTTTATTAAATTTTTTTTTATGAAATATGTTTAGAAAAAAAAACTACACCTCACCAAATACATATTTTTAATCTTGGATATGGTAAAATAGCTGAAATAGAAATGGCAATTTTTCACTCTACAGTAAGTAATTTAATTAAATCCAATTAGTGAATATTAAATATTGCAATGGAATTTTTCAATTGTGTAAAAATATAAATTGAAGTGATAAAACTGAAAAGGCAGACTGTTTATCGCTGTTTTATATAAAATATAATTAAAAAATAAAAGTTAAAGTAAAATCCTTCATCATCGAATTCGGTATTAAAAATTAGGGTGAAAGAAGTGTCGGACAGAAAATTCTTTTTAAAATAGGGAGAATCTAACGCCATCTGTTGAGCACTTTTAGAAATACTTTTTGGATTTATTAAATCCAAGTGATTAGAAAAAACGGCTGTTGAAAGTGCTTAAAAATTAAATTAAATAATTTGCCAGTGTAGAAACGGTAATGACATATCATTATTTTTTGGACTACCAGTAATGACACCCACTTACCTTCTGTATTATTTTAAAACATATAATAATGAGTTACTGATAATGACTTATTTTTATCATTATTTTAAATAGAAAATAATTTTTTAGATTTTTTTGAAAATTTTTTGAAATCTATTTTTAGACTCAATAACAACATATTTTTTGATTTTTTGTATGTTGGCGAGTAAGCTTACTAGTGTGCAGCAGGTCAATTGTGTTTTATCTATTAAATATTACATGTCGATATAGCTCAGATGGTAGAGCTGTTGACTGGCAATCTGTAGACCCAGGTTCGATTCCCGCACCAGCAAATTTTATTTAAAAAAAAAAATATTTTTTTTTATATAATTTATTTTTTAGAAAATCTATTTTTAGACTCATTATTTTTGTCATTAATGGTAAGCACATAAGTAACGATATATTTTTTGATTTTTCGTATGCTGGTGTGTAACGACAACTCATTACTTTTCGCGACATCGCCATATAAAGGTAATAAGAAATTTAATAACAAAAGTAACTAGTTACCATTACCAAGTATGTAGTTACATAACCACATATCTGGTTACTAAATTTTGTGAGTAAAAAACATGTTTTACGAGTAAATGTACGCGTAAAATGCGTAAAAATCTCCTAAAAATGCGTATATTTACCACAGCTGTGCTTAAAGTTAAACCACCCAAAAATTTTTTGTGCGTAAGAATTTTATTTAACAAAAGAATACTAATTCTACGCATAATGTGTTTATTTGTAAACATATAATGTCTAAAAATACTTTGCATGTGTATGAAAGTGTGCACGAAAAAGTCTACGCATTTTTTATTCTTTAGTAAATTTACAAACATTTTATAGAGTGTGTAGTTTATAAAGACTAATAAATACAGATTAACGAATTTTTGTCCATTTTGCTCTATCTCGCTCAGTTTCCGATACGTTAGACATTTTATGATTATACAATAAAAAATATGGAAATATATCACCATCTCTACACTCATAAAAAAAGTAGTACAAAAGTCTGTTAAACGCGTTTCTGATTCAATTGAAATAATTTTCCGTTATTTTGTCTTAAAATTTAGGATTGAACCAATATTTTTTGTAAATCGAATTTACTATAACAATTACAAAAATATAATAATTTCAATATAATTGTTGTTTAAATTAGCTGAAAAATTTGTAAAATTAATAGCACAAGTTACTAAAAATTAGCATGCAAAGTTAGTTTAAATACGGTTTAAAGTAATTGTTGTGCTAAATCATAAATTAGTCATAAATCAACACAAACGGTACTTTTATGTAAAATGTTGCAGTTCATATACAAATGTACCAAATTCTCGTCCCGCTGAATTTTGGAACCTTATGTAATGTCTCGGTTTGCGCCTTCCAATCATCATTTCTTTATTGCGAACAAGTGATAATTTGGGGTGATGCCCACGAAACGAAACAAATGTATTGTCTATCATGAAAATTATCAACCTTTTTGAAACAACAAATAAAATCTAATATGTATGTCAATAGAACAATATTCTAACTAAATATATGAGAATTTTTTATATTTTTTACATTTTTTAATTCTTTTTATATTTTGAATTATTTTTAATTTGATTTGATGTATCTCATTGGAGTTGCACAACCTCTGTGATGTATTTATTTTAACAAATTGGCTTATTGTCTTCGGACGGATTGTAAATAAAGAATGAATTGAAGGAAAACTAAAATCTAATATGACATATCATATTCGAATTTGGACTTGAGGTAGAACAATATTCTAACTAAATATATGACAAACTATTATATCCACAAAATTTTTATGATTTTGAAATTAAATTTAGTTGAATGAAAATAGCAGTCTATTTTGCTAAAATCAACAGAAATATTTGTTTAAAATTAAGATTTCAGAAGACTCGATTTTTATATACATACATTAAAAAAAATCGAAAAGAAAATAATTATTTTCCAATTTTTTTTTTGCTGATATTAGCAGGTTAAGTTGTTATTTTCTATTAGTAAAAATATAGTCCAAATATAACTAAAATTCTGTATATTTAACAGTTTTATTTTTGCTGATCATGTCTTACTAATATATAACAAAAATAATCTGCTAATCTCAGCAGTTTTTTATGCATCATTATTTTTAACTAATTTTTAGTAGTTCTAACTAAATTTTTACACACCTTTTTCTATTTGTCTAGTATTCATTGGCTTCTATTTACCGGGCGAAGATTTTTTTCCCAAAACTTTTAAGATCGCTTAAATTTTAACTGAATTCTTGTGTTTCAGGTTATTTTGAATAACACTGATTGTAAAATGTCTTTTTCCCGCTTATGAGAGCGCTAACTATTTTATAAATTTGGTTTTATGCATTTTCAAACGAAAATTTTTATTTGAGCCATTTTTTATAACATTGCAAATTAAGAGATAGTCTAATTGATTTTAAGCAACATTTATTTTAAGAGATATACCACTGTGCTACTTTCATTGTTAAATGTTGTATGCAAAATTTAACAAACAAATTTACTAAAATTTGCATAACGCATTGCCACAACAGTTACAACAGCAACGACATTAGTTTGCTGTTGCATAACTCTTTCCCGATTGTACTGTCCAATAATCCAATAAAGTTTATTTTACCAATAGAATGCATTTTATAGGAATGTTAAGGATTAAATGTAATTTATAAACGTTTTCATTTCATTTGATTTAATGATCAAAACCAAGGAGCATCCTTGTATGTCGATGAGGCCAAGCCGGGCAGCCTGGATTAAATGAAATCGAAATAAACGATTTTTAATGGTTTTTGTAACGAACACTCTTTGTTGTTCTCCCAAAAAAAAAAAAAGAACGAAGCATAGATTTAATGAACATTTTAGTTGTACATATCTACACCCCCATACTAGATAAAAACACTCTCCTCCACTAACTAACGAGTATTTAAAAGCATACTGTATGGTTTTGTAAGGACTAAATGCGTAGACTTCTATGGCTGTGTGTTTGTGTGTATGCCAGTGGCCAACACAGTGGCAAAAACAAGGTCATTAATTATTTTACTAAATCTGTGAGATAAGCGTCATGGGTTAAATTTTTAACCACCAGTTGTACTGAACCCACTTTCAACTTCCATTTGAGTGAGCTAATAAGTGTAGCAGCAGCAGCCAGAGAAGACCTAATGAGTTAACAATACCCTTTTCCCTTACATCCATAGCCATCATCATCATTATCTGTGGCCGGAAATTTTTGTGTATGTTGACCATATATTTAAATACATGAGCCAGACGATTAATTAATCTTCAAGGACTATACTCTTTTGAATTAAGGGTTTCATATTTATTTTCTCATTAGTAAATTTATAGTATGGAATATTTTATATATTTCTGATGGGGATGAAGGTTTGGGAAATGTGTATGTTATTGTTTATATATTGATTTTTAAAAAGGATATCATTTTAAATGGATTATATTAAATATTTAAATACCTAGAAAAAGAGTTAAATTCCTTTACACAGGACTTTTTACACTTCCTAATGTTCTTATTAGAATTAGCTTTAGCACAACTTTTCTTACTTTAGAACATCTCCTACAAACATTGGTGCCTCGGATTTGATTTATGTTCTAAACTAATTCGAATATGTACACTAGGATGTCCCTTAAATTAACTATTTGTCGATTGTCATTCATTACAACCCTATTGTTTTATTGGAAATGGTCCCAAATGGAAGAAATCGATTTTTTTTAGAAACGTTAACCCGTGCCGAAATTTGGACGAAATTGGCCGATTTTGGAAAAAAAGTGTATTACTATTAAAAATTCCCAAAATTCGGAATTTCGAAAAAAATTATTTTTTATTCCATTTATTCATTTAATATATTCAAAATGATTCAGAGATGGAATTTTGACTTCATCGAGTTTGTGTTTGGAGCGACTGCTTTCCAGGACATTTTACAAAAATTTATTTGTCAAAAATTTAACAAAATATTAATGTTTTCATCAAATTTTACACAGTTTTTGGAAAAACATCACTTAAATTTGGTTAGACTATAATTATCTTTACATTTGTTTAAAAAATATTTAACCCTTAGTGGCCTGGGGTCAGAAAAGACCCATGAAACTTAATATTAATTATGACTACGAGATTGTAAAGCGATAAATAAACTGGGGGTGTAATGACAAATCTATTTTTAAGGGACAACCTAATGTACACTCATATAAAAAAGAAATTTTACAAATTTTTCAACTAATTTAAACCACAATTTTTTCCAAATAATTATATTTTTGTGTTCACTGCTATGAATATCACATAGAGGTGGCACTATATTTTCATATTTTTTATTGTATCATAATCATAAAATGGCTTATATCTCGCAAACTAAGCGAACAAAAATTCGTTACTATATAGTAATTAATCCTTATAAGTAGGGCAACCAAAAAAAATCTCTAAAAGCAATATTTTAAGCTCTTAAAAAAAGCTCGGAAAAACAGTAAAATAAGCAGTTAAAATAAGCAAATGAACTGCTTTAATTCTTCATTAAAATCCTCATAAAATTTAATTTTTTTATTTAATACAATGCTACATTCCTTGGAACTTCAGGAATCAAAGTTTTGACATTCTTAAATTTATTTACATAGGGAAATACATTAGTTGCGCTGTGGTGTAATGGTTAGCGCGTTGGACTGTTACACGTGAGGTTGCGGGTTCGAGCCCCAACGAAGGCAACATCAATTTATGAAAAATAGTAATATGTATGAGTTTTTTCTATCCCTCATACATATCGCAGCGTCCTCCTTCGGCGTTTCAATAGTACTTAACCCCACCGAAGTAAAATAATATAACAGGGCTATGAACTAAAAAAAGCTTCAACAAAGTTCGCCAACTCACCATCAGATGGCATGCAACAACTGTTCTAAAAACATTCAACATCTCGCGCAATTACAGTGTTGCCATATTTGAAGCCCTTCATCTTTCACCACCTTTCACTTCTTTTCTATCCCCTTTCCAAAGGAAGCAACACGTTAAGTAATAGGAAAATTTTCCTTAAAAAAAAAAAAAAAAGTGCTAAAGTCCCAAAACTTATTTAACAAATTGTGAAAAATAATCTTTTAAAGGTATGGCCCTATCTTGCCTAAGGAAATCGTCATTGTCATACATGTCCTATTAGAATTCAGGTTGGAAAAATAAAAATTTTATTTTAACAAAAGAATTTAAAATCAATTTTAAAAAACAAATTTTATATAAAAAAGTTTATGTCGACTTAAAATAATATCTGTCTTCTTTTTGGTTGGCCTACTTATAAGCCACCTATACTCCCAATAATAAACATATCCGGAGAGTTCGAAACACCAAATTGTAAGCGAAATTTTAGCAGAAATATTCAGTTAAATCAGGTAAATTTTCTGCTGAATTTAGCTAAAATTTTTTAGGCAAGTTAACTAAAATTGTCTGTGTATTTAGCAGTATCTAAAATTTAGCAGACCATAATTCTCAACTTCACTGAAAATTCTGCTGACGCAAATACAAGTACAATTTTATACAAATACAGGCTTTTTTATACAAATGCATAATTTTCTTCGATAGTCCCAAACCAATATGGACTAAATATTTTTCCAAATTTAGAACAAACTGGCACCGATTTCTAGTTGCATATTTTCGCATATTTTAACAAAAATGCTTGTTTTTGAATATTTTGGCTCAAATTGGCATTGATCATGCCTTTTTAGCATATTTGTGTATTTTTCACTTTTAGTAGCATTTTTTAATTTGCAAAAAATCATATTTCGATTCAATCAAAATATTTTTTTATTGTTATTTTTAAAAACAAACATTCTTAAAACCTGATTAATGAGTTCTGTGTCTATTTGCAAGATAACTAACTTACATATCGTCGCTGCGCCTAAGAAAACAGCTTCTTGTCGAAAAACTTTTTTGTGAGGAGACCTACAAAACAGCTCTATTTGAGCCTTTCTCGAAACTGTTTACGAATAATTTGTTCACATAAACAAAACTCCAAGCTTTCCATTTATAAAAGAATTTCTTCCGAAAAAAAAATCCAATGCACACAATAAAGACCTAATTTAGGTGCCCAACAAATTATTTTTGAATTTTCCTAGGCTAACAAAGAAAAACAAGAGCTAGGTTTTTAAAATTATTTTATTTTTCAATATAATCTCCAGAAACTTCAATACACTTAGTCTAACGTTTTTCTAGCAATTCTATCCCTTGATTAAAGTAATTTCCCTCAAACTCCTCAAAGTAGTCTTTACAGCTGTCATTGCATCTTCATTCGAGGTAAAACATTTGCCAGCAAGGAATTGTTTTAGATTTGGGAACAGGTATAAATCAGAGGGAGCTAAATAAGGAGAATAAGATGGGGGGTCAAGCAATTCGTAATTCAATTCGTTAAATTTTGAAATTTTCATTCGAATGCGTTTTTGGTCAACTGTTAACAAATGCGGCACCCATCTTGCAGAAAGCTTTTTCAACTGTAATTCTTGATCAAAATAAAATGTACTTGATCATTTGAGATGCCTATGGCATTACATATTCCACGCACTTTCACTCGTCGATCGTCTAATACCATATCATGGACTATAGCTATGATTTCTGGCGTTGTTGCAGTTTTTGGACGTCCACTTCGTGGTTCATCTTCAATGCTTGTACGACCACGTTTAAATTCAGCAACCCTATTTTAACTGTTGCATATGAAAAAGCACTTTCACCTAACACATTCACCATATCATTATGAATTTCTTGTCCGGATCTTTCTTTCTTATTAAAATATTTAATCACACCACGAATTTCTAATTTTTCCAATATCAAAAAAGCGCCTTTTTTGAAAACCTGTTACTATACGAATGAGTCGACAGATCGAAATGAAATTTAACATGTGTTCATATGACAGATGGAAGTTTCCATTATATAAAGCTTTTTGCTGTTTATACCGCCATCTCCATGTCAGGCTAAGAACATTTCGTACTGCCCTCGTATTACTATGTTTTGAAGTGTGTTATTTTTGAATCGTTTTAATGCATATTTTTTACATTTTTAATGCATATTTGTGTTTTTTAGCCGCATTTTTAGGCACATATTTTCGATTTTTAAGTGCATGGAATTCCTTGCACTAGTTATAACCATTTCTTTATTTTTTATAATTGTTGTTGCTGTTTTAATTGGTTTCTAAAACGTATTAAGGGGGTATCGACTCTAGGAAAAAATTTTTTGGAGCGTATTTTATCATTGTCTTTATTGTAAATCTTATTTCGCATAATACAGCAGAACAAATAGAAAAAAACTACATCTACAGATGCAAGAATTGCACTGAGTCTTTAAAGAAAATCCAATGACGATTCCTCGATGGTGGGCGAAAGCACGTTATATGAGGCAGGTACTTGATGGCTTTTTATAAGCCATAAAAATAATCAATGTAATAAAAAAAAAAATACAAAACAAATTAAAAAGTGTACGCAATAAAAAATTTTGACCGAAATTAAATGTCTAACCCAGCAAAACCACACATTACCAAATAATCGGTAAAGTAATGTATCGCCATAGAGTTGGACTGGTTACTTTACACCTTACTTCGCTGATGAATTTTACAGGCGATGAGCCTCAAAGTAATGTGTCATTGTTACCAGTATACTTACAAAAAAATGAAGAGTAATGGGTTACCTATTTGCAGATAGATATTAAAAAAGTAATTGGTTACCCATATGTTTACGAAGAGGCTGAGAATAATTGGTTACGAATATAATTATAAGGACTGAAATTACCCTATAATTACACAATTTAAATAAAAAATTATCTAAGAAAATAATTTTTATATTAAAACAATGTATTTTGTAATAGTAGTTACTTTATATTTATTTATAATGCATTATGTAATCAACATTCGGTAGCCCATTACTTAACGTTTCAAAATAATGATACATGTATGCAGTATACATTACAAAGTAATGAATTATGTAATCAACTATAGGTAACTCATTACTCTGTGTTTCTAAATAATGCTCAAGATAAGGATTATACATTACAAAATAATGCATTATGTAATACATTTTCGGTAACTAATTACTTTATGATCCAAATTAATGATGAAGGTAAGGAGTATTCATTACAAAGTAATGCATTATGTATCCAATTATCAGTAACCAATTACTTTATGTTGAACAATAATTATACTTGTAAGGAGTACACATTACACGGTAATGCATAAGTTTGTCGCACCCATTACCAAAGTTTTGCTGGGAATAAGTTCTCTACCATCGTTTTTAAGAATATTTGGATTAATATATAAAATACTCTTTATCCAATTTTTCCCAAATTTGGAGTACATGTAGAAAACTGCGAGATATAAATTTTGTTCATACACGGTTTTTTGAAATTTTGCTGTTTTCTTAGCGCAAAATTAATTTTAAACTTTAAACGCGTTTTCCCACAACCCTGAGTTAAAAATCGGCTACCACTGTACAGCCAAGGGGGGTTAACCGATTTCGATCCGGGGTTTTTTCTTTCGTAGGCAACAAAAAACTCTAGTCCTTATCGTGGCCCTTTTTTGAATTTTTGTCAAATAAATTTTATATCTCCGAACAAATGTGTTTTTCTTGCCTTTTTTGGAATTTTTAAGTTTGTGTGGCAACTTTGTTAAAAAAATTTTTAAAAATAAAAATCGGGCCACGTAAGGACTATAGAATTTATCTGGGATTTAGAATCACTTTACATTTTTATTTTCCGATAATCAATGAAGGCTGCACAGTGGCAGCCGATTTTGCCCTTTTTAAAAAAGGTCACTAATGAAGTGGCAACTCTGGCAAATTTGGCCGGGGAAAAATAAAACTGATATTTTTTAAAAATACTACAATAACATGTTTTTTATGCAAAAAAATTAAATATTAAAAATATTGTTAGTTGAATTTTTGACAACCGTTCAAATATGCCCTTTAAAATACTGTTGTTACAGTATTTACCCCCCTTAAAGGCGCTGACTTATGGTGGAGTTTTTAAGCAACGTCTACAATAGTTCAAAATATCGCCAATCTTTAGCTTTTTATGCAATTTTTTGATAATTCAATAGTTGAATCTATCAGTAAGGGCCTAAAAGAATATTATGCAAAAAATCACCCAAATTATTTTTGCTAAATATTGGATCTGTTTGTTTACATTTTTTTTGCCACAAATTATTTTCTTTTCATATGGAATGAAAGAAAATTTTATCAAAAGTAGTAAATAGAAACAATTAGAAAATTAACAAATTGCACGTCAAAAATGATTTTAAGAGAAAAAAATCTAGTAAAGATAGTATAAACTAGCAGGTAAATAGACATATTACTAAAACAAGAGTAGCAAAAATAAAACTGTTAAATATATCAAATTTTAGTTATTTTTGAGTTAAATTTTAGTTAATAGAAAACAATTTACCCTACTAAAGTATGCAAAAAAAAATTTTCTACTAAAGAATCACAAAAAATTTTAAATCTTCAAAGGTTTTTTTAGATATTTTTAATACGAATAAAAATCTAGCCTTCTGAAATTAGCAGCGCACTATTCTCAAGAAAATATTTTTGTTGTTTATAGCTGAATAAACCGATATTTGAATTAAGATAATATGTAATTATTTTTTACTAGAAAATTTTATAGATATAAACAGATTAAAATCTGATATTTTTACTATTTCTATGAGTGCACTGATTTGTAATACGAATTTTTAAGAAAAATGTTTGTTTTAAGCACTATCATCATTTATGATAGCCAGTTTTTTTTCTTCCAACTAAAATGATGATTAGGTAAAATCTCAAAATCAAACGACCCATTTCTGAAGTCAACATTTGTTTTATATTTCTATATTTGTTTGTCCTATATTTCATTCAGTGTCATTTTTAGTTGTAATCCCTTACAAATGACATCAAAAAATAACAAATGAAAGTAACAACAACAAATAATGTGAAATGAATCCCAACCACATTTATTTTTATTACCAACTGACATTCATTTCTATTTGTTTTTTTATTATCTATATCCTTTATCCTTTATTTTTGTTGTCGATTTTACACAATGTGTATTAGACTGGCACTTAAATAAAAGACTTTTTCATTATTGAATTTTTTCATAACATTTGATGAAAAATTTCATATAAAAAATTCTGCGCTTTGCCATTGGGAACCAGTTGTTTAGAAAATTATATTTTTTTAGATTGTTATATTATTTGAAACCAATACAAACATTATATTGGGCATTTCAAAGAACCATTTTTTGAACTAAATTTTTTCATCGTTTTTTTTTTATAAAAAATACAGATCACAATTATCAATAAATCAAAAAATTGCTGTTAACTTCTTCAATCAATTTTCAAATATAAACATTTTGTATTATGTAGCAGAACCGATCAAGAACAACTTATTTTAAGAGAAACCAATTTTTTTTTTATTATTCCTTGTACTCGATTTGCACCCTTACTCGAAAAATTGTTCGATTAAGAATTACTCCATCAAAAACCAATTTTTTTTATTTTTGTAGGTTTGAGGTTAAAAAGGAGAATAAATCTTGCCCTCTAAAAATTATAAACACATTAATTTTCATATCAGGCTAGATCTAGTTTCTGCCTTTTTATGGACAGGCTTCATCAGTGATTTTCCATTAAATTGTATTATTGTTTATATTTTTATTGTCAGATTGTCTCTATATGAATAATTTCAGAAGTGATCAAACAGACATATACAAACATTATACTTCAGATTTTTTGTTTATCTTCTTATTTCCTCCGTGTCACCTTTTCACAAATATTGCCACATTGACGTATTGTTTGTACGTACAAGTGCAGGCAATTTGTGTATATTGGAGACGGACAGGTAATAGTTTTAATTAGTTAATAGTTTTAATTATTTCAGTTGTTTTTTATCTTATCCATGTTGTCAAAACTTTAAATTTTTGTATTGGTCTATATGTAAAATTGTTAAAAGACTTACTCGATTTTTACTCGATTGAATACCCCAGTAAATATTATAAATCCTTACAAAAAAACTATAAAACTTTTGTTATGAAACTAAATTTCTATATTTGTTTCAAAGTTAATTCGTCGAATTGAACAAAGCTTCATAAAAAATTCAAAATTTCAAATAAAAAATAAAGCAAAATTAATTTCACAAAATTTAAATTTTTTGGAAAATGTAAAAATAAACTTCAATTTTGTAAATTAAATATAAGTATCATCCTAATAAGAATTGGACTTTAATGTTAATAGATTGTCATTAAAAACATTAAATCGCAAAAACGAAAAAAAAAAAATTATGAAAGGATTTACTGAGATTTAAAGAGACCATAAGGGAAGAGACTGTAAAGGTCAGTATTTTTCAATGAAGCTACAATTGATTTAAATTGTATTTGACCAGCAAAAACTGATTGAATTTATATTAAACTACGACGATGTTTACTGATGAATTTAAAAACTTTATGGGTCCAAGTACCTTTTGGCTTACTATTATTTTCTAACTTACATTGGTATTTTGAATTATATTTAGTTTAAGAAAGAAAAATTGTAGTAAAAATCAGTATAAAAATAGTAAAGTGCGATTGGCAACTGTTTACAAATTTTTTTACTAACTTTTTTATTTGAGTGTATATTTTCTCTGCTTGAAACGTGAAAGCACTGATTTCTTTTGTAACATTTATTGGCCGAGCTTTGAAATACTTTCCTTTATACTTGTATTAAAATAATCTGAAAATCCTCTAAATTGTAATAAAAGTTTTTGTCACTGTGGGCATGTTTTCAGAATTGTCAAATTTTTCTTTATGGTGGTTTTACTTTTTTGTAAACCTATTTAATTCTGTGATTAATGACACTTCAAGATAATGCAATGAATGAAATTTTATTTTAAATTCCCCAGATGCCAGTTATTGGCAACATTTTGTTGTTTTCCTCTCTGTCTTTCTCTGTGTTGTTATGTCAAGAATATGGAAATGCATCAATTTAATTACGCACGTGCGTCACGTGACATTGAACAGCGTAAAAATTGCATTTTGCAAAAGCAACTATTTGAAAAAGTAAAAAAACACCCCTTTTAATGATGACAACCACAACATCAGCGAATAAGTGAAGGAAAATTTGAGGTAGGGGGTTGCTGGAAATTTCATTAAATATGATAAATGGTCAACGATTAACGATGAAAATACGGCACGGCATGGTATTGTACAATTTTATGCAAAATATAAGTAAAAAATTTGCTTTACAGCATAACAAACAACAAACTTGTTGTCTAAAGCAAAAAAAAAATATGTTACCACAGCTTAGACTGATTCAACAAAATGTGTGGCAGGAAACGGAAGTCAAACACCCACTCAAATTTCAATAGAAGTTTTATACAAGCACTAACAACGCTTAGCAAGTTTTTTTGTTTTGGTTTTTTGGTGACATGATAAATTATTTGAAATTTTTCAAACCTTTTAAAGATGCTTTTATTTGTAAAACGACGACGAGTACAAACACTTGAAAGTTAATTGAACCAAAAAAATACAGCAACGACGAAACTCATCTTAACCACAATCATTTTAAATATTTGTCATGTTAAATACAATACAGCCTTGTGCAGACGGGTTTTCTCTACACTTTATCATTTTGCGAAAATTTTCCAAAAATTTGTAACATTAACAACCATTAACGATGGTTGGTTGGTTTGTTGGTTGGTGTTAGTACAAACAATGTTATCAGATTTTCCATTCCGCTTAAGGCCAAAACTCATATATTCTAGTACGAGTACATACTTTTTAGTCATATACCCAGTTTAAATTATAGATGTTAGTATAACATATGGAAACTGAGCAAAAATATCCACCTTATATTCACAGTTGGATACAACTGGACATTTCAATTTGATCTGTCAACTGCATTAAACAACATTAAATGAAAACTGTTTTCCACACATAGTGTTAAAATTGAAACTCTTCTAAAGACCACAAAACATCAGGATGCAAATGATGATTTTTCAACGCCAAATTGGTTAAAGCATACATACAATTTGGTTACAATTAACAAACATAATACACTGTTTCCTACACTCAGATAAAAAAGTTTGTAAAAAAATTTGTAATCAGTTTCCAATCGCACTATACTTTTTTTATACTGATTATTAGTACAATTTTTATTTTTAGTAATCATTTTTGCTATTCTCTTATTACAAATTACGGATTTTTTTACTAATTTTCACTGCTGATTTCAGCAAAACATTTTACTAATTTTTCAAAACCGAGTGCTGAATATAGCAGAAAAATATATATATTTAATCCTTTAATTCCCAGTGGAACATAGGGCCGCAACAAATGTTCTCCATTGTATTCTATCGGTAGACATCATTTTCATCTCACTCCAGGACACACCATGCGCATGCAACTCGTTCTCTATTTGGCGTCTCCAAGTGTTCGCAGGTCTGCCAGGTCTCCTGGATCCTTGGGGGTTATATTCAACGGACTGTCGAGTTAAATCATCCGCTGGCTTTCCCATTGTGTGCCCTAGCCAACTAAATTTACGTAATCGGATATTCATACTTAAAGGAATTTGATTGGTTAAGTTCCACAAATCCCGATTTGATATCGTGGCAGGCCAGAATATCCTATGTATACGCCTGAGGCGTATTATTTTTTGTTTTGATTTTTTACAATTCTTGTTTAGTTTATATTTGTTACTATTGATATATTCTTAGTTTAGAAATAACACCCAGAAAATTTTATTGCATCTCCAATGCATAAAACGGCAATAACTGGAGAACCGTTTGCAATTTTGACTCCAAATTTCAAGTACGATGAAGTAATTATACGCTTGTTACAATCGAAAGAAAAAATTTTTTTTTTTTTAGATTTTACAGTTTTTTATTTTTTAGTACAATTTTTTGCTAATTTCAGCAGATTGATTTTAAATTACTGTTTACAGCAATTTACTGAAATTTAGTAGCTGCAACTAATTATTTATACTAATTTCATTGTACAAAATTTGTCTTAAAATTAGTGAATAAAATAAAGAAATCAGTAAGAAATTTCAATTTTGCCGACTGTTGTGTGTATTTAAAAGAAAATAAAGTTCAAAGCAAAAACAGTAATAACAGAGTATAAAATAGCATTGTTAAAATTTCATTGATGTTAGTCTAATGAAGCTGTGCTTACAATAGTTTATTTGTTTCGCAGTCAATATAAGTAGACCATTATCAATTATTAATCCATAAAGGCGTGGATACTGAGGATGGGTCTGTAGCGAAACCCGAATATACGTATTCTATCCTGCTGGCCTTATCGATTTTTTTAAAAATTTTAGTCTCTGCAATTTTTACTCGTATGATCTCAAATCTAACAAAAAACATTCATTAACCAATTAAAAGATCCCGAGTAAAAATAGTTACATATACACTCAGATAAAAAAGTTAGTAAAAAAATTTGTAAACAGTTTACAATCGCACTTTACTATTTTTATACTGATTTTTAAATAAATTTTATTTACAAGAATTCGTTGATTTTTTACAATTCTTGTTTAGTTTATATTTGTTTCTATTGATATATTCTCAGTTTGAAAATAACACTCAGAAAATTGTATTGTATCTCCAATGCATAAAAAGGTAATAACTGGAGAGCCGTTTGCAATTTCGACTCCAAATTTCAAGTACGATGAAGTAATTATACCCTTGTAACAATCGAAAGAAGAAAAAATATGTTTTTTTCTTTATTTTTTAGTACACTTTTTTGCTAATATCAGCAGATTGATTTTAAATTACAGTTTACAAAAATTTACTGAAATTTAGTAGCTGCAACTAATTATTTATACTAATTTCATTGCACTAAAATTATTGATATTTAGTAAGTTTTTTAAGTGATTTTAGCAACTCGATTTTGAATTGCAGTTTACAACAATTTTGCTAAAGTTTAGTAGCGACTACTAATTTTTTCTACTAATTTTGTTGTATTACAAATCAGCTAAAATTAGCAAAAAAAAATACCGCTCGGCTCAAAGTAATTTAATTTCTAGTAAAAACAGCAAAATTTTCAGTAGCCATTACAGACTTTTTTGGTTGAGTGTATTTAAAAGAAAATAAAGAAATAAAGTTCAAAGCAAAATCAGTAATAATGGAGGATAAAAATAGCATTGTTAAAATTTCTTTGGTGTTAGTCTAATTGAGCTGTGTTTACAATAGTTTATTTAATTCGCAGTCAATATAAGTTGACCATTATCAATTATTAACCCATAAAGGCATGGATACTGAGGATGGGTCAGTAGCGGGATCCGAAAATACGTGTTCTATCCTGCTGGCCTTATCGATTTTTTAAAATTTTTAGTATATTTTGAATGATATTCCTTTTAAAAATTGATTGGTATAAATTTTCGAAAATCACTAGTCACAAATGGACTCTGCATCCTCTTTTAAGAAGTGCGCCATTAAAAAGTTTAATGCACATTTTTCTTAATAAACTTTTCTACCTTTAATTATAATAATTTTTCTTGATCAAAATATCTTTGAAAAATATGTAAGATTTAGAAATCCATAGGTTCGTACACTAGTAGAAAAAAATCTGTTAAAAAATTAGCTAAAACTACTAAAAATTAATTTTAAATGATGATGCAGAAAAAACTGCTAAGATAGCAGATTATTTTTGCTATATATAAGTAAGATAGGAAAAGCAAAAATAAAACTGTTAAATATACAGAATTTTACTTATATTGGAGTAAAATTTTTGTTAATAGAAAATAACAAATTAACCTACTAAAACCAACAAAAAATTTTGCTGAATTATTAGTAGCCTAAAAGATCACAAAAAATTTAAAATTTTAAAAGATTTTTTTTCGATTTTTTTAATTACAAATAAAAATCGAGCCTTTTGAAAACAGCAGTTTACAATTTTTTTAACAAATATTTCTGCTAATTTTAGCAGTATAGACTGCTATTTGCATTGAACTAAATTTAGCTTAAAAATAACTAAATTTTTTTTAGATATAACAGTTATTTTTTCCTATTTTTAGTATACTAATATTTAGCAAAATTTTCTGCAGATCTTACAGTACAATTTGTTATTTTCAATTAACTGAAAGTCAACTTAAATATAACTAAAATATTTAGTTAGAATATTGTTCTACCTCAAGTCCATATACCAATATGATATTGTAATATTAGATTTGATTTATTGTTTCAAAAACAACTCTTCAGTTGTCCGCAATAAGAAAATGATGACTTGAGTACACAAATCGAGACATTACATAAGGTACAAAAATTCAACGGGATGAGAATTTTGTTATTTTTGTATATGAACTGCCTGATTTGGTAAAACCAGCCATAAATCAACACTTTTTGGAAGCAACAACTACATAAAAGTACACTTTGGGTACTTGTCGAAAAATACAAATTTTACCTAAGTCAATTTGTTAAAAAAAAAAAAATCAAAAAACAATGTATGTATGTAAGTAATTTTTGTTAGTTGTTTTGACTAATTTGTGGTTCATTTTATTAACAGTCAAAAACAAAACTAAAATGTAAGTTGAATTTAATGAAAATATAAGTTGTCTTGTTTTCAAGTGAAATTTCATTTAATTTTTAATTACATTTGCAGCGGTCTTTACACACAATATATTTTAAGTGTATCATTAATATCGTATCATGAGGGATAATTCTTATAGTGCATCATTTTTCAAATGGGAAATAGTGTACCACAACGAGACAATTCCCTTTTACCGGAAAATGTACACAACATTTACGCACTATTGGTATGTACCTACAATGTCATATATATGTTTCAACATATGAGTGCGTTGTTAGATTTCTAATTTCACGGTAAGTTTGTGCAAAATTCATCACGGATCGCATGTCACTGATTATATGAAAGTAGCCCGCAGAATTTGAAAATAAATTCAAAAACAAACATTTGCAAAAATTAAGGTGATAAAATGATACTTTAAATATAAAACACATTTGTTATAATTACACCATTAAGGGTTAAAAAAAAAACGTGAGCTTCATTAACCTCCCTAGAAACTCATACTTCAATACTTTTGGTTTAAACCATAAAAAATAAGATACAACACACACTTTCTTTTATCATTACAAAAGATTTAACAACATCTACTTTTTGTTTCGTTGTTTATAACAAAAGCCATTAAAAATGTAAATAAATTGTATTTTTGTTTGCAAAATAGAAAACAGAAAAAAAAATGAAAAGTGCTTCGAAATAATTGCATTTAATGGCTTCCCGCAAAGGAAACAATACAATCACACAAAAGATGACGACTCTTGTGACTGCTTTTCATTTTGCTATTCTAATTCCCTTCTATTCATTCAAACTTCACTCTTGAAAGAACAGGTAGGAAAAATTCATTTTTCCTATCCACTCCCTTTTGACTAGGATGTAATTGAGCATTATCTTCTTAACCCAAGTTTTGAGGCAATAAACAAAAATTGTTTGTAAAATAAAACAAAAGCCTAGTACATCCCAGCAAAACCTTTCATTACCATGTAATGAGTTTTAGGTATTGAAATCTTAAGTGTTCACTAGTTACCTTTTAATTACTAAACTACTTATTTTAACATGGTGATGTCATTGGAGGAAAGTCATTACACTGATGTTACCTGTAAGTAGTTTATCAGGTGTTCTATAAATAGATGTTGAATATAGATTTAGAAAAATATAAAAATTTAAAAACCAATAGGAGCTGACACGTATTGATCAGCGTACCCCACGATTGTCAGGCAAACACTCTAACCATTAGACCACGACATCACTATGATTTTTATTGCTTTAACTTATGTACACATTTATTGTGGCAACTGTTATACATGTCTATTTTTCACAAAACTTGTTGTTATTAAATACTGCTTAATGAACATCAACATTTCTATAAATAGATGTTTAATATAAATTACAAAAAAAAATAACAATGGAATCTAACACGAGTTGAGCAGCGATCCTCATGTCTGTCAGGCAAAAACGATAACCATTAGGCTACGCCATAGTTATGGTTTTTAATGATTTAGAACATATATTATTGGTTTCAGCTATTGTGAAATAGTAATGTGTGGGGTATAATTATCGGTAAGTCATTACATTCAGTTTAAAAGTAATTCAACGGGTAATGAGTTATGAGATCTAAGTAATGCATGTAGTAATGACCAGTCATTACCAAGGTTTTGCTGGGATATTTACCATGCTCCCTGCTTTAAAACGGAAAAAACATCCTACAGAAAAGTTTTTTATGTTTAAAAAAAAAAAACAACAACAAACAGCTCTCATATTAAGGATCAAAATAACAGTGACAAAAGTTTTTGTTTCGCGTATTTAAGTCACAACAACTTGAAACTTTTTTTGTTTCATTTCTCTTTAAGATGTTTTCGGTGTTTATGTAAAAGACAAATACATAAGTTACAATTTTAAAGTAAATAACTGTTAATTTGTTAATTCATGATTTAAGCAGTTGGGATTTAAGAAAAAACAATCACAAATGCGGTCGGAATTTAAAATTACATATATCACATTAAAATCAGTTGCAAATTCATCCCAGAGAGTTTTAATTTAGCCATGTTAAGATACGTATTATTTCTCATAAGTTAGCCAACCAAATAACTTCCATAGGATAACAAGGAACATACCGTTCGGCGGTTTGTTTGGCTAGGCGAACCATTTCATGCGGGTAAGAGTAGAAACACAATAAAATATACTGGACATTGGCGATTATAATTATTGACACCAATGCAGAACATGCCATTAGAAAACAGCCGCTGTAATTTAAAACAGATCTTTTTTGTTGAAATGGTGAGAGAGAGAGAGAGAGTGAGCAGTGAAATTTTCTTCATGAACATATATTCTATTCTGGCGAAATTAAGTCTTTGCGTTTCATACAAAGTATATAGGAAATTTTTTTCGCTTTTAGTTTTAACTTTGTGTCTACTCTAAGCCTCCATTCGCGAACGCTTTTTGTAAAAACTATCTCTCAAACGCTCTGAAAAATGCTGATAACGTGAGTCATGTTGGTGAATTTTTCCGAAGCATTTGCGAGATAGTTTTTACAAAAAGCGTTAGTCGCATGATATTGTTCGCCCCACCGAACAACCTACATTAGAACGTACCAGAAAAAAAAGTTGGCCGTACACCGTCGACTCTAAATTATTTTTGCAAAGTTTAAAAAAAATTTTTTTTGCCGAACGTAGGGGTCGCCTTTTTAAATTTTTCGTATATATTTGGCATTTACAGTCGGATCTTAAAGCATGATACATCGATGTTTCTGTCTCGAGGGGACCAATATTTTGCTCTAAGGGCCATTGAACTCAATTATCCCGTTCTAGTATTTACCCACCAGATCTTAGTTGCTACCACCCTAATGTACCACCCTAATGTCAGAAAATTAAAGCTAGCAAAAAATCATGAAACTAAGGAATACTTTATATTCCAAGGCATACCGCGCACTTTTTTTGCCTGTAATGTGTTACGGTCTAAGGTACATTCATCGTCAGAATCAATTTTAACTGAAAGCTGCTATCACCTTTTTCTTGGTTTTGTATTTCGGAGAATCCATATCAAACAATCATGTCATTCGGATTCACTCTCTCCAATTTCAATGAAATTCAACATAAATGTTTAATATTACACTCATAGAAATAAATGTGTACAAATAGCAAAAAAAACAACCAAAAATTATTTAGTTAAAAATTACGTTACAGAGAAAAACTGCTGAAATTAGCAGATTTCTTTGATAAATACTGGTAAAATAAGAACAGAAAACTAAAATTGTTAAATTTGCAGAATTTTAATTACATTTAAGGGGGTTTAATACTGTAACAACAGCAATTTAAAGGGCATATTTGAACGGTTGTCAAAAATTCACTTAACAATATTTTTAATATTTTATTTTTTTTATTTAAAAATCATGTTATTGTAGTATTTTTAAAAAATATCAGTTTTATATTTCCCCAGCCAAAATCGCCAGAGTTGCCACTTCATTACTGGCCTTTTTTAAAAAAGGCAAAATCGGCTGCCACTGTACAGTCTTCATTAATTATCGGAAAATAAAAATGTAAAGTTTTTCTTAATCCCAGATAAATTCTCTAGTCCTTATCGTGGCCTGATTTTTATTTTTAAAATTTTCTTTTAACAAAGTTGCCACACAAACTTAAAAATTTCCAAAAAAAAGGCAAGAAAAAACACGTTTGCTCGGGGATATAAAATTTATTTGACCAAAATTCAAAAAAAGGGCCTACGGAAGAAAAACACCCGGATCAAAATCGGTTAACCCGCCATGGCTGTACAGTGGCAGCCGATTTTGAACTCAGGGTTGTGAGAAAACGCGTTTAAAGTTTAAAATTAATTTTACGCTAGGAAAACATCAAAATTTCAAAAAACCGTGTATAAACAAAATGTAAACCTCGCAGTTTTCGACATATGCACCAAATTTGGGAAGAATCGGATAAAGAGTATTTTATATATTAACCCAAATATTCTTAAAAATGATGGTAGATAATGTATTAGACATTTCCTTTCGGTCAAAATCTTTTATTTTGTACATTTTTTAATTAGTTTTGTATTTTTTTTTATTTTTTCATATAAATTTATTACTTTTATGGCTTAATAAAAGCCATCAGTACCTGCTTCGTATAACGTGCCTTCGCCTACCATCGAGGAATCGTCATTGGCTTTTCTTTAAAGACTGCGTGCAATTCTTGCATCTTTGGATGTAGTTTTTCCTTTTTGTTCTGCTGTATTATGCGAACTAAGATTTATAATAAACACAATGATAAAAAACGCTCCCAAAAAATGTTGTGTACAAATTTAATATATAGAATATTACTTTGTGACCAAAATATATTTTATAAAAAAACATGTGGAAACATATACTGAAGAGTATGCTCTATCCAAATAAAATATAAAAAAATTCGAAAACAAAATTTTTCCTAGAGTCGATACCCCCCCCCCCCCCCCTTAAAATAACTGCGGAAAATTTTGTTAAATATAGCAAAAATAAATGTTTATATCTAAAAAAATTTTGCTATTTGTATGCTAAATTTCGTTGAATGAAAATAGCAGTCTATTCTGCTAAAATCAGCAGAAATATTTGCTTAAAAAAATTGTAAACTGCTGTTTACAAAAGGCTCGATTTTTATTTGCATTTAAAAAAATTTTAAAAAACTTTGAAAATTTAAAATTTTTGTGATTTTTTGGGCTACAAATTATTTAGCAAAATTTTTTATTGATTTTAACAGGTTAATTTGCTATTTTCCATTAACAAAAATTTAACTCAATATAACTAAAATTTTGTGTATTTAACAGCTTTAATTTTTCTGTTCTTATTTTACTAGTATTTAGCATATTTTAATGATAACGGTTTTTTAGTTTTTTCGGTAACGGTATTTTAAGGTTAGCGGCTTTTGATTATTTCGGTAACGGTATTTTAATGTTAACGGTATTTCGGTAATGGTATTTTAAGGATATCGGTAGTCAGTTTTTTCGATGCATCCATCAATTTTGTTTACGAAATACAAACGAGATTAAACACTGAATCAATTTACCAACTTAATGTACGAAAATCCAGTGCAATTGGCAAAAACAGAAAATTAACGAGTAAAAAGGTTAAAGTCGGGCATGCCGACTATACAATACCCTACACCAGTCTGGTGTATTGTTTGGATCCGAAATTCGAATGGGTTAAAATGGGGCTTATGTCAAAATTTTCTATAATGTGAGTCAGCGCACCAAATTTCATTAACATATCTTAATATTTGCGACCTGCAGTTTGTAACCAAGCCAATTTTGGGGGGACCCTTATATGGGCACTAGTTCTAAACATGGACCGATGTTCACTAAAATCAATAGGCTTCGTCCTTGGGCCAACATAGGTCTATGTACCAAATTTCATCAAAATATCTTAATATTTGCGACCTGCAGCGTATAAACAGTATAATTTTGGTAGGACCCTTATATGGGCACTAGGTCTAAACATGGACTGATGTTCACCAAAATCAATAGGCTGCGTTATTGGGCCAATGTAGGGCTGTGTACCAAATTTCATCAAAATATCTTAATATTTACGACCTGCAGCGTATAAACAGTATAATTTTGGTAGGACCCTTATATGGGCACTAGGTCTAAACATGGACCGATGTTCACCAAAATCAATAGGCTGCGTTATTGGGCCAATATAGGTCTGTGTACCAAATTTCATCAAAATATCTTAATATTTACGACCTGCAGCGTATAAACAGTATAATTTTGGTAGGACCCTTATATGGGCACTAGGTCTAAACATGGACCGATGTTCACCAAAATTAATAGGCTGCGTTATTGGGCCAATATAGGTCTGTGTACCAAATTTCATCAAAATATCTGAATATTTACGACCTGCAGCGTATAAACAATATAATTTTGGTAGGACCCTTATATGGGCACTAGGTCTAAACATGGACCGATGTTCAAAAAAATCAAACTTGTTCGTCCTTGGGCCAACATAGGTCTGCGTACCAAATTTCATCAAAATATCTTAATAGCCGTCCGTCTGGACAGACAGACAGACGGACGGACGGACGGACAGACGGACATCGTTAAATCGAAATAAAAAAAAATTCTGAACCGATCGGTATACTATAAGGTGGGTCTACGACCAATATTTTTTGGTGTTACAAACATCAGCACAAACTTATAATACCCTGACCACATAGTGGTGTAGGGTATAAAAATATCGGTAACGGTATTTTAGGGGTAACAGTAGTCAGTTGAAAGGGTTTTGAATCGACAACGGTATTTTAGCGGTATTGCCTGCCAACCCTGCTCCTTTCTGTATAATATTCAAAACAAATTTCTCTGATAATAAATATTAACACTACTAAAATGACAAAATTTATAATTTAACAGGAATTTTAAAAAACAAATACATATACTATTTTCTCATTTTTCTCATTGAGACTCATTCATTTTTCTTTATGGAGTTAATCGATTTGGCTACTGAAGCATTCATATGATGGCGGCAAGATAATTGTCACATAGTTTTTTTTTCGACGTTTTCGTTTTTGTTGTCGTCACGGTACTTCTTTTATACGCTATTTTTAATAAAGCGGCCTTTTTCTTGATTAATTTGCATGAGCGCGTGCTTGAACGTTGGTTTCAAGCAATTCAGCAGCACGTATCATGCAAAATACTTCGAATTCTGATAGATTGTATAACATTCTTGTATAAAAAGTACTATTTATGCCCTGTTATCAGTGTTGCCGCAAGGTTTTAGATGGTATCCCCATTTTGCAAACATTCAATAAGAACCCCCTAAATTCTTCAATTTTACAGCATGTTATAATTTATTATTTTAGAGCGCTCGAAAATTTGTTAGCGGGGTAATTTTTTTTTTTTTAAATGTGTTTTTGTTTAAATTAGATCAAATAATCAATTCTTGGGTATTTTAACTTACGAAATGGGGAGATGAGGAAAACTGATCTGGCAACACTACTTAAGTTTCTTGTCTATTGTAAAAGGTATGTGACCTTACTAAAATTTTTATATATCACTTCAGATGTGGATATGTAATCCACTCATTGAGTGGATTACATCTCCACATCTCATCACTTTGTAAGTTTAATGGCTGAAGGGGGGATTATGGGACCGTAAACGTAAATGTGATGTAACTGAACCGTGCCGTAGCTAAAAAGTACACTTATAGAATACCGTAAACGGCATATACTATTTAGCATCTAGTTCATGTGTTTTTTTTTATTTTATTCAAAATTTTTCCGTTTATTTGTTAATTTTTATTCCTTATTTGTTGTTTGAATCAATTTTCTTTATTCATTTTATATTTTTTTCGACTAAAATCATTCAGCTGTTTCGATGACGGATAGAAAGTTCTGATTTCAACAGAATGATCCGGCAAGTACGTTTACATTTACGTGTTAGTAACCATTCGTATACGCTTCTTCTTGTGGTTTCGAAACAGCTGATTCGTTACAGTTACGTTTACGGTTTGGTAACTCAGCCTTAAGTTTGATTTTGGTTAAAATCGGTCTTTGTTTAGACCTAATTTCCATATAAAGATAATTGATCCTTTTGCTTGTTCGCACTCTACAGGTCGCAAATATGTATAAAGATATTTTAATGAACTTCGCTACACTGATTCGCATGACTCCAAGAACAAAGCCCATTGAATTTAGAAATAATGTGTCCGCATTTGGACCTAGCGCAAAATTAAAATTTCTTACTGATTTTCTTATTCTTAGCATTTTATATACAAATTTTGACACAACTCCTTTTCAACCAAACTGGTGTAAGGTATCAGATAGTCGGCATACCCGAATTTAATTTTTTTACTCGTTTTAAATTTTTTCAGCCAAAATAGTTCGTAGCGCTCAGAAATTATTATTCATAAAAGATATAAAATATGTATGATAATTTCAGAGCGCTCAAACTTTAGATTCACATATGAAATACATATAATTGAGTCTTATTTTTGAGCCTTATTGAAAATTTATTTTTTTTTTTAATTCTGAAGCCTTTTATGAGTCATAAAAGAGGCATCATCGGCAAAGAAAACCACGATCTTTTAAATAATGGCTCTTTTTATTATTGCTAATAGGAGGCCATATATAAATAAGTCTAAATGATTTAATATAAAGTCACATATAATTATATATAAAATATTGTAAAACAAAATTTGAATACATTGCCATATATGATTATACGTAATACCATATTAAATCAGATAAAATGAAATATGAAAGCATGCTGATAAATATATATCATACATAATTATATATGTCACAGATGAATGGGGGAAATGTTTTAGTTGATCTGTTATTAAAGTTATCTATGTATTATAATAACCCTATTAAAAAAATTAATATGGAGCTTTATATTGTAATATATATATAACTTAATGTGATCCATACACCATTTCATCCGAAAAATGGCCCGATATAATTTTGTCAGTTGGTTATCACTTTTTATATAATTGTATCAGTTTAGATCTTAACTGATTAGATTATAGTAATCAGATGAAATTTTATCTGATTTATGACCTGATACAATTTTATCGGTTTATGTCGCATGGTATTAGTTTAGATCCAAATAGATACATTTTTATACAAACTTATATAGTTATATCTGCATTTTGACCTGATGCAATTATATCTGCTTTAAAACTTTGATACAATTATATAATGCAAATGTCGGACACAAATATATTTTAGTTATATAAAATTGTACCAACTACGATCTAAAAAGATACCATTAGATATAAACCGGTAAAATGGTATCAGGTCAAAAATCGGATATAATTTCATCTGATTAATGTATAATTTTATTAGTTGAGATCCTAACTGATACAATTAGATGAAAACTGATACACAACTGATACAATTGCATCGGGCCATTTTTCGGATGAAACTGAAATATACAGATATTAGTTAATCACATATTATACGACTATATGTAACTGTTTTTACTCGGGAATATAAAACACAATCCAAGATAAAATTATATATGACTTTATGCATTATCTTATGAATCCATATTGAGCTATATTAAGCTCGATGTCATTAAATAAAATGACATCGAGCTTGATATTAAATTAAGCTCGATGTTTATTACATTAAATAAAATATAGCCAGCAAAAAAGTTGAAACAATAGAAAAGGCACTACAATTGATGATCTAGATGTACTTCTTTTTTAACAGAAACACTAATGATTTTAACCTTAAGTTTTCATAGGAGAGGAGTACTCCCACTTCAACATTTTTTCAGTACTTTTTGAACGAGTGCAAAGGAAGCTCTTTTTCATCAATTAAAAGTAAAAAAAAATTCATCGCAAAAAAAGAAATTTTTTTATTTAAAAAAAAAATGTATTGCCGCCACCGGGTATCGAACTTGCGACCTCAAGACTACTAGTCTAGCTATCTACCGCTGAGTTATTCTTTGTTATGCAAGTTGACTGGCATAAAAACACCACTTTGTCATTGCTAGTATTGTGCTGTCAATAAAAGTACTTATTAAATTGCAGTGCACCTGTTACTTATTAACAGGTGCACTGCAATTCAGTATTAATAAAAGCATTTTTCGTCATTATTATTTTATATATTTTTAAAAATTGAAAAATTAAACAAATATTGAATTCAAACAAATGAGTTATTAATATTAAAAAAGAAATAAAACAAAAAATAAAAAAATATCGGTCACCCCAGGAATCGAACCCGCTTGTCTGTTTGGTAATACCAAACAGATGAGCAATTATGCTTAAGAAGCAATACTTAAGTGATTGTTTGGATGTTGTTCAGAATTAATTCTAAAAAAGCTCTAAAAATATACTAACGGACACTTTGGAAGCAATGAAAGAAGTGATTTTTTGAAGTTGTTCAGAAATACTTCTAAATAAGCTGTAAAAATACACTAACGGATGCTTGTGAAGCAGTGGAAGAAGTGGTTTGTAAAGCATTACTTCCAATTTTTTTGCTGGGTGATTGTATATAAGCCTTTTTACTCGGGAAAATCAGAAAATCCAAATTTCGTTAACCGTTCCATTCCATTTCCTTCCCTAGCAACATTTTTAACTATTTTATGGTTGCATAAAGAAATATTTGTAAACTGAAAATATTTCTTATAATTTTAAAGCTAATTGTCTTACAACAATTTTTCTTCTTAAATTTTGAAAATTTTCAGATTTTCACCCAAAAATTTAAGAAGTTGTTAAACTTTGCTCCAATAAAATAACATATTTAGTTGATATGTTCAATTTTAACAATCGAATCAAGGAAATCGAAATGATTAATCAAATGAAACAAAGTGAAGTGAATTAAAGAATGATTTAATTCTCTACTTAGTTAAGTGAATGAATAAGAAATCTAATAAATTCATATTGATTAAATTCAATGATTGGATAAATCGAATAAGTTAGAATTTCCTTCAAAGTAAATTCGAAAGAATCTGTTCTTTACGATTCCTTAAAAATCATTTGATTTTTAATTGATTTTTAGGGAATTTACACAAAAAATCTTTTGTGATTAGTTTATACATTTTTGTTAAGTAACTTTTGGGTAATACACCCAGGAAAATTTTCTGTTCCAAAGAATCGGTTGTAGAATAGGTACTTTTCATTCACAACCCCTTCTACTGTCGATTCTAACACCTATTCTTTTTGTTTGAAATTGTCCCAAAAGCAACCCCTTCTATAGCTCCAAAGTGGAACCGGTTGCTCTAGAATCAGTTCTGGAACTAGTTCTGGAACTGATTCTACGTCACCCACACCTTCCATATAGGATCCCAGGAACTGGTTCCGGAACCAGTTCCATGGAATCGGTTGTAGAATGGGTGTGGTTGGCTACCGATTGTAAAAAATTTTCCTGGGATACCTTCGTAAAGCAGCCGTAAACCTCGACCAGTAATAATTTTTGGAAGATCACTGATGAAGCCTGTCCATAAAAAGGCAGAAACTAGATCTAGTCTGATTTGCAAATTTAATGTGTTTATAACTTTTGAGGAAGGTTTATTCTTCTTCTTGACCTCAAACCTACTAAATTAGAATTAATAAAAATACATATTAACGACAATATTAATTGTATTTGGTCTATACGACGCGTTTGAAAAAACAACCATTTACTATAATTTTTATATTTATTTAATTTATTTTGATTTCAATCTAAACTACACCCAGAAAACAGTCTCAGTTGTGGCCACCGAATTTGTTGCCAATCGAATTCGTACGGTTACGACAACTATCTTTATATTAAATTATATTTTTCGTCGTGAAAGCCAATATTCGTTTGTCTAATTTACTATTATATTCCACATAAATATTATTATGTTCCACAAAATTTTATTGAAATTAAAAAACTTTTTTTCAATTCTCCGGTATTGAACCCGGTCATTCTGATTAATAATCCACACTCTTACCCATTGCACCACAACTACTTTTAATTTTCTTAGCCATATTTACTTTTTATACTTAAGAATATTTTATTTTTATTAAAAAAATAACATATAAATTTTTGTCTTTTCCGGGATTCGAACCCGGAAATCTGGCGTACTAGGCCAACTCCTCACCCACTAAACCACAAACATTTATTAATTTTAATGTCTAATTTTGAATTTATATGTTTAGTTTGGAAAACAAATATAGTATAAACTTCGTTTACCAATACCAATTAATAGTTGAGTGTGTTATCAATACAATCCATAATTCGGTTGGTTCTACAGAAACTCGACTTTAAGGTCTTATTTAATTAGGATACCCATATTTGTAGGTACCACTTTCGAATATTGAAATTTTTTTAATAAAGGTTATAGATAACACCAATTTTCTTGTATATTCACTGCTTCTACCGCATAGAATTACTAAACTGATACTAATTTTAAAATTGATTGGAGATACCAATAATTTGTTAAAAGGATTGTTTTTTTTTAGTTTGCTTTCCCTATTTTTAATACCTAGTAAAATATTTTTGGTGTAGTATTCAATTATAATTAATAATTTCAAATAAAATAACGTCCTGGCAAATTCATTTTAATAGTTCTGATCGAATTCCAACCAATCTTTTTCCTGGGTGTATATATTGTTTTCATAGTGTTAAACAATTTTTTTTTATAAACATTTACTTATTTAATGGCCTCATTCAATTAACCAAATTGGCAATAGATACTTATAAATTCCAAACACAGAACATTTTTGGAATAATTTTGCAATACTTTTGTTAGCTATTTTGATGAATTAATATAAAAAGAAATTTTCGAGGTCATTTTCAAATTGTGATAAACTTTTTTGGAAATTTATAATAGAAAAGAAGAGGATGTGTAAAATCAAATTGGTTAATTTCCGCTTTAAATAATGCTATTAAAATTTGAAATAAACAGAAAATTAATTAAATTGAACAGAAAATTTGAAAACATTTAAATGCATTTAATTCAATACATATGTATTTGAAATATTGACAGTCATAAATTGTTAACTCTTAACTAAAAATTTTGTACAGTTTAAGAACTTCTCCACCATAAAGAAGTCATTTAGCAAGCTTACACAGAGAAAAAAATCGTAATTAAATCATTTATTATATCATATTTGAATGAACATTTTTAAATTAAGTATGAATTTTATTAAAGTAAATTTGATTCTAGTTGAAATTAACTTTTTAGTACTTAAATTAATATTTCAATATTTTAGATCTTGATTTTGCATTTTAAATATGAGTCGAAATATATTTAAGTTAAAAAGAAACCCACTTGGTTTGATTTCAAATTTGTTTCAATTTAATTTAATGTCGTATTTGCTTGATTTAAAATTTTGTTTAGGTGTATATCTCTAAGTGTGAACAATGAGCAGTTAAGAGGTTTCATCTTATGACTATCACTATGTTTCTCTACATTTTACTTAATTTTTTTTTTTATTTAGCGAAAATATTCAAAGATAATATTAAATACACAAGTATTTAGAAAAAGTTTTCAAATTTCCTAGTAGATTAAAATTGATAAGGGTGTTTATTATTTCTAACAGTATAATTAGCGGATATGGCGACATAACGAAAGAAAAAAAAAACATTTACTATTACAGAAATACCATGGTTAGTTTTTGGTTTTTCTTTAAGAGTTTCTTTTACCTGGAGACACATGTTTTTGGTTTAGTTAGTTGGGTAAACTATGTATTATTTGTAATGTAGTGGTGGTTTAACGTACGCACAATGAGGGTCATCACGTACATTTGATTTCAAATACTTTCATGCTTCTAATTAAATGCTTTTAATGCTTTCTTAAATATCTAATTTCTTTATTTAGTTGCTTTTTTAATCAAAATTTATACTTACAAATTCAACTATTAAATCAAAGCAATCGATTCATGAAAATAAAAGGGTTAGCTAAACAATACCGCTCGTTCTCATAGAAGCAATATTCATTGCAACATTATTGCCGTATTTTTATGGTGTATCGTTGTTTTATTGATTTGCATTTGTTAAGTATAAAGTCGTTTATAGTTTTCAAGTATTTGAATTGGTCAATGAATAATTAATTATTAGCATTATAATTTGGTTAGTGCGTATGAATAAATACATTCCTACAAATGAGGTAATTGTGAATAATATACAACTATATTTAACAGGGTGACACTTAATTTACAATGATAGTGCAAGTATTATAGATAGCACTTACAAGGAGATTATCACCATTACCGCAGAGCACAATGCCCTCCCTAAATTTTCGGCTGAGTCGCTGTAACCCTTTTTTGTACGGCGGCTTGAAGGACTAGTGATAACCGTCGGCTAAATTGTTGTCTTACATATTTTTCTTATGAAATTGTAGTTTTTATTAATATGTACCTTATTTTTTACAATATTTTTTAAGTGCGGCGGTTCAAATTTTAAGCCAATCCAAGCAGAGTCAAATGCAGTGGCTAAAAACTAGAAAAAATGAATTTCAGCAGCACGCCTGGGCTAATGCTGGGCATCCCAGTAAAAAATGGGAAAGTGATTCTTTGTTTATGACTCCTTTCATTGTTTTCAAGTTAGTGTTCTTTTACTGCTTTTTTGGAAGTTGTTCAGAGGAATTTCCAAAAGAGTTCATGTGGATATCTTAGAAAGGTGGTGATTTGGATATTTTCATAACTTCTGTAGCATAATTTATTTCCAGCCAGCAAACAAGCCCAAAAATAACCCAATTAGGAAAATTTGGATACTTATTTGAGGGTTTTTATTCTATGAGTCAAAACTTATTCAAATAAAACACATTGTTTTGAAATTTTAAAATTTTTTGTCAAAAATTCCTCATTTTTTGGACGAAAATATGAGCCTTCTAAAACAAATCATAAAAGACACAAAAATTTGAGCCAAATTATTAAATCAAAAGATGGTTCAGAAATGTAAACAAATTTGAATATTTTTTGAACAATTGAAAAAAGCCTAAAAAAAGATTAATTTTTGAGCCTTTTGAATTTTTTTAAATCTTGTTTTTGAGTCATTTTTGAATCAAAACACAAGTATCTTTTAGGTGAACCACTTTCATACAAAAATTTAAACTTTTAAAAATATTTTTTGAGCTTTTTTTGATTCATTTTTGGGCTTGTTTGCTGGCTGGGAAATCAAAAAACAAGCTCAAAAAATATTACTAAAAGTTAAAATTTTTGTATGAAAGTGGTTCATCCAAAAGAGCCTTCTTGTTTGATTAAAAAATGAAGGCTTTTTTTTAAAAAAGATTCGAAAAAATTCGAAAGGCTCAAAAATTAATCTTTTATTAGCTTTTTTTGAATTGTTCACAAAATATTCAAATTTTTTTACATTTCTGAGTCATTTCTGAACCATCTTTTGGATTTAATAATTTGGCTCAAATTTTTGAGTCTTTTATGATCCGTTTCAGAAGGCTCATATTTTTCAGGGGTATTGCATCACCAAAAACAAAAGTTATAACGACACTAGATGGCACTTTGTTCAAAAAATTAACAATTTTCTGTTTTTATTTAAATTGAAATAATAACAAACAAAAAAGCAAAGAAAAAAAGTAATTCTCAAATTTTATTATTTAAATATATTTTGCGCTTGATTTTTTCTTATTTTGCGCAGTTTTCAGCAATTTTTGAGTTTCTAAATATAGGCTCAGCTGATACTAAAGTGATACGAAATAGTTGCTCAAGTGATACTAAATTTCAGCGCCCCCTACCGGTAAGTAGTGTAAGTGATTTCCTATCTCTATAATTAATAGTCTCCGATATTTTCGTCCAAAATATGAGCAAATTTTGACAAAAAATTTTAAAATTTCAAAAAAATGTATTTGAGAAAGTTTTGATTCATAGAATAAGAACCCTCAAAAAAGTATCCAAATTTTGCTGGCTGAGTTGCTTATTTTAAAAAATTAATTCAAATATGGCTGGAATATATTGTTGTGCTAAGTTTGAATTGCAAAAAATATTAGTTCAATGATAAATTTTACGACAACAAACTTTTATTCTTATTTTGCATAAAAAATTTATTTAAAATAATATGCAAAATATAAAAAGTATTTATAAACATTTTATTAAAAAAGGAATAGTAGAAATTTCAATAACTCTTTAAATATGTATAAGGGTGAAATCAAAAAATGTGATAAGTTTTTGGGCCAAATTTGTGAGAAGCAAAAAGTGTTAATATTTCGATTTTGTCTTAATGGAATCAGTAAGTTTAGTCATTATAAACCTAAATGCAAAAAATCTCTTCTACAAGTTGTCGCAATAACTTATTTTGCAAAATTTTAATTTTTTTTGTGGTAACGGAGTTTACATTTCCACAAGCAAAAGATATAAAAAAAAATTGCGTACGAATTTTATTCAATTTATTAGTTTTTCGTATTTGGGTTTTCAACATGCTTTTCAATAATATACAATTTATGTTTATCAAATTGGCGGTTTCGCGAATAAAAATACAATTCATTCCGCGAAAAAAAAATTTGTTTTTTTTTTAATTTTGTATTTTAGGTCCTTTTAAATGCTTTTCAAAAATATAAAATTTTTTAAAATCCATTCAGCGGTTGCGAAGTTACAAAATAATATATTAAAAACATAACATTTCGCGATCGAAAAATTATTAAATTGTGTGAAACAAATTTAATTTTCAAGCTACGGTCAGTAATGGCTCGAAGTACCGATTCCAAAACAAAGAAATGCAAAATCAATCGTTTTTCGCTCCAGCAGTTTAGGGTAAAGAATTGATAACTTTTTTTGATTTGACACAAAATTATTAGTTGAATCATCTTTTGACGCATAAATATTAGTTGAATCACCTCTGTTTATGGTTATTTTAAAATTTTTTAAACTTTTACCTACATTTTTTTTCAATGCAATCTGATGCAAACAATTTTGGTTACGGAGTTTACAGTAACGGTGTTTACATTTGGTTATTTTTTCGTTTTCTTTCAGAAATGCTTTGTCAGAATTTTCTTTCCGAAACAAAATTGTATGATGCCTACAAGGTGAATCCAAATATGACATTGTTTAGGAACGGAGTTTAGAACATTTTTTCAAATCTTATTAAAGACATCTTTTTTCATCTCGAGAATGTTAAATGGGGCAGAAAAACTTCAAATCTGTTATACACGATGATTACTTATAGTCCAAGGATCATTTGAATATAAATAGTATTATACTTTGCGCTATATAATTAATAAGTAACTCCAAAATTCTGGAGTTACTTTTTATCAAAAATTATGACGTAAAATCGTTACAGAGTTGAAGTCGTGTTAGCATAGATATACGAAAAAGTTTGTAAAATATATTAATTTTTGTTAAAAGCATTACTTTTCCTCTTCATAAAAATTCTTACAGTTAGTGTTTAGCTTCATTGGTTATTAAAATATAAGCTATTAAATTTGAAAAACCTTATGAGTTACTGGTTACGGAGTTTACGTTTGGCCTATAAAATTTTTCACAAATTTTATGTGTTAACTAAAAATTGGTCAGATTGTTATAAATTTTATAAAACAGATGACAATGCGCTGATATATATCGAAATATATAACTCAAATGTAATCCATGCATTAGAAATTAGCTGGTTACATGGTTTTTATGACATTTTTTGATATCACCCACTTATTAATACCCAAATGTAAAATGTTCCTTTTCAAAAAGTGTTGATTTATGACTGATGTTACCAAATCAAACTTTTGAGGAGGGTTTATTCTTCTTCTTAACCTCAAACCTACTAAATTAGAATTAATAAAAATACATATTAATGACAATATTAATTGTATTTGGTCTATACGCCGCTTTTGGAAAAACAACACTTTACACTTTAAATAAAAATGCCCTGTTGGCTATCCGTCTCCAATATACACAAATTGCCTGCACTTGTACGTACAAACCATACGTCAATGTGGCAATATTTGTGAAAAGGTGACACGGAGGAAATAAGAAGATAAACAGAGAAAATCTGAAGTAGAATGTTTGTATATGTCTGTTTGATCACTTCTGAAATTATTTATATAGAGACAATCTGACAATAAAAATATAAACAATAATACAATTTAATGGAAGATCACTGATGAAGCCTGTCCATAAAAAGGCAGAAACTAGATCTAGTCTGATTTGCAAATTTAATGTGTTTGTAACTTTTGAGGAGGGTTTATTCTTCTTCTTAACCTCAAACCTACTAAATTAGAATTAATAAAAATACATATTATTGACAATATTAATTGTATTTGGTCTATACGCCGCGTTTGGAAAATCAACACTTTACCTAAACATTTTCTTATTGCAGGCAACTGAAGATTGTGGTGATGCCCATGAAACTATTGTATTCTCTATCATGAAAATGGTCAACCTTTTTGAAACAACAAATTAAATCTAATATGATAATATCATAACAGAATTTGGACTTGAGGTAGAATAATATTCTAATTGAATATATGGACATATTTATATTTTTTACATTTTTTAATTCGTTTTATATTTTGCATTGTTATTTTTTATTTCAAATTTATTTTTATCGGGATAAATAATAATTGCATTAAAGGAATTAAATGTGCTAAAATCTCAAAACTTATTTGGAAAATGGTGAAAAACAATCTGTTGAAGGCATGTCCCTATCCGGATTTCAATCTTGCCTAAGGTAATCTTTTGTTTATTTGAAATGTTTTTAATTTGATTAGGTTGGATACACGAGTTTCGATTGAAAATTAACCAAATTAATAGAGATGAAAGTCACAACCCCAATTCGTTTGCTGAAACCCTATTTCGATTTTCACACACAGAGAAAAAATATGCCATTTTCCAACTGAAATTCGGTTACATCTACTAAAATAGGTTGGTGCAACTGAATATTGGTTATCATCAAGGTTGGCAACCGAAACGAATAACGGTATAGGTATCGGTATTGGTATCGATTTTTTATTTGTTTCGGTATCGGTATCGGTAACGGTATTTTAATCATTTCGGTATCGGTATAACCGATACCGAAACATTAATACCGGTATATACCGGTATTATTGAAAAAATTTACAAAAATATAAAAAAAACATTCTTAATTATAAAAAAACTCAATTTTATTAAATTTTTATAAAGGATAAGTATTTAAGTTATTCAAAATTTCTAACAACGGAAGTACTTCAGCCTAAACAGAAAAAAATCTAAGATCGACCTGTCTCAGCTTATCGGCCACCTCGGAATTTTAAGAGTCCAAAAAGGGGTTTAAAATGGGTCCTTTTTAGGTTTTTTTGCTTTTTAAGATATTTCGACCAAAGAAACCATGTGCAAGTGTGGTATTGTTGGAAAGCAATTTTTGAGGGCTTTTCACTGGTAGTTTTTTTTGGTACTTTTTTGGTCTTTCGAATTTGCTGTTTTAAAATTTTCAAAACTTTTGGGTACTTTATATGCAGAACTATATTGCTATGGCTGCTGAATTCATATATATTATTCCTTATTAAATTTAAGCGGACACGTGTTTTTGCGTTTTTCGATATTCGCACTACATCAGGTTTGCCAAAATTTTCCCCGAAACACTTTTTTTGGTTCATTTTTAAAGAATTTAGGCCTCTTTCTGTGCTAAACATAGGAAATATGTACATCAAACTTCATATTTTGATGGATATATTAATCCTGTGATATACTCTTTTTTAATTTCGTAAATTTGGAATGTGCTCCCATACAAAAAGTTTAAAAAACATGCGTTTTTTACATACTCTGTCTTTTTTATATAAAATATTATACTTACTTCCACATTAGATCATTTATTTTTTTATAAGCTTTCCAGTGATGTATAACATGATATATATATATAACCGTCGTTAAATAAAATAAGGGAATAAAGGCATTTAAGTTATGCTCTCTTACAAAAAAGTACCAATGGTTATTTTGCAGAATATAGGCCCTATATTAGTGTTTTTTTTTTTTTTTGATTTTCGGAACACAAGTTGATTCACTACAAATATTTTATATTTGTATTGAGATCATATAATAAAATAAAAAAAAAGTTTATAAAATTAATAAAAGGATTCTCTAAAAGAAACTGTAAATTCAATTAAAGGTTTAAGAAACCAGTTTATATATTAAATTATATTTACTAAATTTGTCACAAGTTAGAGAATATTTATGAAGTTAAATAAATTAAAAACAATGTTGCCAATGCAAACTAAAGGCTGATAACCGCACTTTGAATTTATAACACGATTTTCTATTAACAATGGATAATAAAAGTTTCTAATTAATAAAGTTTAATTGTTTAACAATTTTGTATTAAAAAAATTTGTATTTTTGCTAAAAACGTGAAAAAACAATTTTTTAAAACCGATTCCATACCGGTACGATACCGGTATTAAGGGAAAAGGTTTTTGAATACCGGTATTTTTTGAAATCAAGAATTTCGGTATTGGTATCGGTATCGGTTGTCAATTTGAAAGGGTTTTGAAACGGATAACGGTATTATAACGGTATCGGTTGCCAACCTTGGTTATCATAATTCGGTTTATACAACTGCAATATTTTGGGTATATTTAGGAATTACATTCCAATATGGTTTCACCAACTGAATTTATTGGTTGTAGCAACCAAAATAGGCTTAGCAATTCGGTTGTGCATAATCTTTTTTCTGTCTTCCCATCTGAAACCGACTTTTCTGTTGCAGCAATCAAATAATTCGGTTGCTGCCAAATTTGATTTGGGCAACATTTTTCTATGTCTAAATAATGTCAACCCTAATAATAAATATGTTGGTATTGAAATATAAATATGAATTTTATTGTTAAATGTTTGTTACCATACTCGGAATCTGATTTTATTTATAATTAAAGCGGTTATAGTTGCTATTTTTTTTTTTTTATTATTTATTTTATGTAAATTTGCTGTATTACGTTGTAACTCAGGATTGAAATAGGATTGTAGTCAAAGTTGTTGTAAATGATTTCTTTAGTTATTTTTAAAAGAGGAAATTATTTTGTTTCCATATTGGAATAAATAGCTAACCAATTCCTAATAGAACGGGGAGAAGTTTTTTAAAACAAATGTGCGTTTTTACATATGTCTTAAATATTATAAAATTCATTTTACTTCAAACAAAATTGTATTCATATCTCGTTCATACTTTTGTGGCAATTGCACTATTACAAATTAAGAATACCCGGTGAAAAATGCTCATATACACTCAAACATGTTCATATATGGTTTATGTATGGACACATATGAACAAATATGAATTTTTTATGAAGATATATGGGTTTTATATGAACATATATGGAAGTATATGTGATTCCATATATGGAAAAAGATTTCATATACAGACATATATGGAGGCATCTGTTATTTCATATATGGAAAAGGCACTCATATATGGACAAATATGGAAGTATATGTTATTCAATTTATGCAAAAGGGACTTGTGTGCGATCATATTTGGAAGAATACATTTTTCCATATGTGTAAAAGGAGCTCATATGGATAAATATGGAATTATTAATTATTTAGTACAACTTTAACTGCACAATTTTCTTGAGCTTAAGGTTTTGTTTTTTATATATAAAAAGTTTTTTATTTCAATATTTCGCTACTCCAATGTGTAGCATCTTCAGGAAATAACAATTAAATTAAAAAATTATAAAAATTATATAAAAAACAAAACCTTAAGCTCAAGAACATTGTGCAGTTAAAATAGAAAAAGAATGTTAAATAAACTACAAGTATTTAGTACAATCTTATAATAAAGGACAGCAACGTTCGCATATATTTAATAAATGTATATGTTAGGTGTTACCTCATTTTTCGGATCCATACATATATGGTTGAACCATAAATGTTCATATATGGACATTTTTCACCGGTTAGTACCACAAAAGTGGAAGTACTTAAGATAGACTAATTTATTGTAAAAATACTCATCTTAATTATTTTGGAAGAAGTTTATTGCCTTGTCTGTCTGTCTTTTTATACTTAATATAAATCTACTTAAACAACCATGACTGATTAAATTTTCAAATGTTAAATATTCCTACACATTTCTTTGGAGTAAATTTTAAATGTTTATCATTTTGTTTCTATGCATGTTTCTATAATTAATTCCACATTTTATCATTATCATTTACCACTTTACCGCAAGAAGCAAACAGAAAAGAAAAGAACAGACGCCGAAGCAGAAAAAGGGGAAACAGTTATTGAGCATTTCCTTCCGGTTTGTTTAAGTCGTTTGTGATTTTCATCAATAAAATCAATTGCCGAAGCAAGTTTTATATTTCATGACAACGACACACTGTTCCTGTAGCGTTGATGCTCATAAAATATGAGTGTTCATTAGGGTGGGTCGATTTAGCAATCGATATTGTGCCATCGATTTTTCGATAGCTTTTGGCATGAGGAAAAAAAAGTTCCACTACGACATATCAAAAAAATCATTTTCGAGGCGCCCATATTTCAATATTTTTACTTTTTCACAACTTTTAGTTTAAGGTTTTTTTAGTAGGTAATAAAAAAAAAATCGGCTGATTTAATTTTTTTTTTAAATATTACCTTTCCAAGGTAAAATTGTACGCTAAAAACGATGGCGATGGCAGTTTTTCCAAAAAAATGTTTTTGTCGAAAAATCGATCTTTTTTTACGCGATAATTTTTAAGGTTAAAATCGGCTGATTTCAAATTTTTTAAATATATCCTATCCAAGGTAAAATTGTACGCTTAAAACGATGGCGATATCATTTTTTTCGAAAAAAATGTTTTTTTTTTGTGTTTTTACACGAGTTTTTGTCGAAAAAACGGCGCCTCGAAAATGATTTTTTTGATATGTCGTAGTGAAACTTTTTTTTCCTCATGCCAATAATCAATATCGTCAAATTTCCTTTTGTCCTTACAAACCGGCCCACCCTAGTGTGCATGTTTTAAGTTTGTTGTATGTCGCACATAGAAATATTTTTCGTCTTCTATCTTAAGTGCTAAAAATAACTTTTTAAAACTATATATTTTTACTTCCAAATACATGTGTTTCGTATTGGATTGTATTTTATGTTGCCACCGCTCAATTTTTCTTTGGCACAAACAGAATTCCAGCATCTGTCAACTTTTATAATAGTGGCAACCAGCTGCTATAAATGTATGTAATGAAATAAAACAAAAAGAGAATTCAAAATATTTTCAAAAAAATAATTTTCTTTTGGTTTAGCATCAAGCGGAATAAATCATGGAGGAATTACTAAGGAATGATACTCGCAAAGTGTTTTGTCGCCATTACTGCTTTGTTGTCAAATATCAGAATAAGAATATTTATGAATTTTCATAAGAAAATAAAAAAACTTTTTTAGGCATTTTTGACTTTTGAACAATATTGGAATAGCTTTACCACGATAAATAAATTGAGACCTGAGTACCGATTTCAAATGATTTGTGAAGCGATGAAAAATATTCTTCACTAATCATGATGACAAATGATAGTTTTTATCAAGGTTGGCAACCGATACCGTTATAATACCGTTATCCGTTTCAAAACCCTTTCAAATTGAAAACCGATACCGATACCAATACCGAAATTCTTAATTTCAAAAAATACCGGTATTCAAAAACCTTTTCCCTTAATACCGGTATCGTACCAGTATGGAATCGGTTTTAAAAAATTGTTTTTTTCACGTTTTTAGCAAAAATACAGATTTTTTTAATATAAAATTGTTAAACAATTAAACTTTATTATCCATTGTTAATAGAAAATCGTGTTATGAATTCAAAGTGCGGTTATCAGCCTTTAGTTTGCATTGGCAACATTGTTTTTAATTTATTTAACTTCATAAATATTCTCTAACTTGTGACAAATTTAGTAAATATAATTTAATATATAAACTGGTTTCTTAAACCTTTAATTGAATTTACAGTTTCTTTTAGAGAATCCTTTTATTAATTTTATAAACTTTTTTTTTTATTTTATTATATGATATCAATACAAATATAAAATATTTGTAGTGAATCAACTTGTGTTCCGAAAATCAAAAACAAAACAAAAACACTCTAATATAGGGCCTATATTCTGCAAAATAACCATTGGTACTTTTTTGTAAGAGAGCAGAACTTAAATGCCTTTATTCCCTTATTTTATTTAACGACGGTTATATATATATATATATATATCATCACTGGAAAGCTTGTTTTTTAAACTTTTTGTATGGGAGCACATTTCAAATTTACGAAATTAAAAAAGAGTGTATCACAGGATTAATATTATAGATCAAAAAAGTACCAAAAAAACTACCAGTGAAAAGCCCTCAAAAATTGCTTTCCAACAATACAACACTTGCACATGGTTCCTTTGGTCGAAATATCTTAAAAAGCAAAAAAACCTAAAAAGGACCCATTTTTGAACCCCTTTTTGGACCCTTAAAATTCCGAGGTGGCCGATAAGCTGAGATAGGTCGATCTTAGATTTTTTTCTCAATCACATTTAATAAAATTGAGTTTTTTTTTATAATTAAGAACGTTTTTTTATATTTTTGTAAATTTTTTCAATAATACCGGTATATACTGGTATTAATGTTTCGGTATCGGTTATACCGATACCGAAATGATTAAAATACCGTTACCGATACCGATACCGAAACAAATAAAAAATCGATACCAATACCGATACCTATACCGTTATTCGTTTCGGTTGCCAACCTTGGTTTTTATCACTTCACCGCTTGCAAGCTATTCAAAAACGGTACCCTGGTGCTGGTAGAACTCTAGATACTTTCTGTTACTGGGGTTTGGTACATGATCCTAAATTTCTATGTGGAGCTCCCCGACAAACAACTGACCACCGTTCACTGTTGCCAGAACGGTTATTTTCTCGTAAGATCTAGTGATTTTATATTATCCCTAGTAAGAAAAATTGTCGAGTAGTTATTAAAATTCACAAATTGGTCAGGGTGGCGCAAAAGTAATCCTCCTATCAGAAAATGCTATAAATTTTGCGATTGGCCCCTAATGTCAGTTCTGTTTTGACATTTGTGTAGTAAACACATGCGAAATACACGTTAATAAACAATGTTACGCTACACTGCTCCAGAACGCGGAATATTGGTGACTATTTATTTGACCAATAATCGGATGATTTTTCATCAAAAATAATCATGAGTGATGAGGTCCATTTCCATCTTAGCGGGTACGTAAATAAGCAAAATTTACGCTTCTGGGGCACTGAAAATCCGCGTGTAACCCACGAAGAGCCATTACACCCGCAGGTGCCTTCCCTGATATTTGGGTGTTGGTCTAATGTAAAAAAAAAAAAAAAAAAAAGTCACTGTATGGTGTGCTGTTTTCGCTGGAGGAGTCATCGGACCTTTTTTCTTCGAAGACGTCGCGGGCCAAACGTTTACTGTGAATGGTGAACGCTACAGAGCAATGATCAACGAGTTCTTTTTGCCGCAACTTGATGAATTGGGATTGGAAAATATGTGGTTCCAACAGGACGGTGCAACGGCACACACTGCACGTGCCACAACCGATATGCTGAAGGATGCATTTCCCGGGCGCCTAATCTCCCGTTTTGGCGATTTGCACTGGCCAGCAAGATCGCCTGATTTGACCGCTCCAGACTTCTTTTTGTGGGGCTTTTTGAAGTCGCGGGTTTATGTCAACAAGCGTCAGACAATATCCGGCAAGAATGTGAGGACCTATCGCCGGAAGTTTTGGCCAAAGTGATGGAAAATGCCATAAAAAGGGCTCAAATGACAATCAACTGTGGCGGCGGCCATTTACATGACATCATATTCTCGACTTGATGTAAAAAAAATTAAAAGACCAAATAAAAATAATCCACAAGAAGAATGAAAGTTTTTCATTTTTTTTTTTAATTACAGCCAAAAAACATCGGAAGGTTATTTTTGCTCCACCTTGTATTAATAAAATGAAAATCTGGTTCGATTATTTTAAGGTTAATCGTATAATTTTTCATTATTTAAAAGTTTATTACTCTTCTTATGAACATATTTAAGATATTTTTTAGAAAAAATTGCTGGTATCAATGGATCTACATACCATTTTCGATAATCTTGCAGTAAAATCGCAAAGTTTTTGTACTGCTTATAAATCTAGTGATTTTCTAACGATTTCAGAGTCTGATATAACCATTTTTTTTTCGAAAATTTGTTGGCATCAGTGAATATTTACTTTATTCAAAGGTCCATTGGGCAACAACAGCCGTAATATTTTGGCTGAGCACCTTAGATCTCTGATTCAAATATTTATCACAATCGTATGTTTCGGTTTTGTTAACCGTTTTTTTAGTTTGCGATAGCAAAAATTGAGTTAAGACAAGAGTAACTTGACTAGTAAAATAGAATTTCAGTTGCCTCAACATAATTTTACATCCTCTTTATAGATTTCTTTATTTTCGAGTCGTCCGAGAAAACTAAGTTTAAGGCCCAGTAAAATTTTAAATAAATATTATAGAAGACTTGCTACAGAAATAATCCTATGAAATACTTAAATTGTTATTTTTGCTCAATTTTCGTACGAGTATAACCTTGTCACATAGTGTAATAGAGTAAGTTTATTTTAAAATAATCTCGATCAGTAGTCAACTAACTTTTGTTCGGATTTTTTCCTTCGAATGCAACATCAATTTTGATTGATATTATTTTGCATGAACCTTAGTCCTTGTCCAAATCTTTTACATTTCCACATACATTACACGTACAATGTTTTCATTTACATATGGATGTAGTATATTACTGTGCATAAGTAATGTATTGTTTTTATTTCCACAAAAAAATACTTTTTTTCCATTTCTTCCATATTTAACTGCGTGAAATTGCAAATGTTTGTTTGGCTCGTTTGCATTTCAAATTGGTTTATGCCTCCACATTTAATGCTCAAAGTGCGCAAACGACACAACAATACTCGTATCCAGCAACACAATATTAACTCCTTGTATTGTACACTGTTTTGCTGCTGCTTAATATTATTATTAGATTTTCAGTTGTTTTCAATACGCATGTGTTTGGAACAACACAACCAACAACTATTACCCACTGCGAGTGGTAGTACAAAGATAGATATATTCTCTGTTCAAGTAAGAACACGTGCCTGGAATACCAAAGTCACTTCTATAGATTGACTTGAAAAAAAGCATGGTAATGTCTGTTGGTTCTTCTTGTCTATGTAAAACAGAAAACTATATTACTGGAAATATAAAAATACAGGGTGTTTAGATTTTGAATAGTTATATGTTTGTAAGCTCAAAATTGGTGCTATAATCGTATTTACCCAGGTAGAAATTGCAGACGTTACAAAAAAAATTGTACTGGGAGAACACTGTTTTTTTAAGAAATGCCGGTACTACTTAAAACGTGCTTTGCCACTACTGTTTTCTGAAAATTAACGAGCTTTTTTTAATTTATTAAAATTAACAATTTTATAAATTTTATGTATTTTTGCATCTATTACACAATTATTTATGTAAGAGAGACAAAGGCATTATTTTCTTGTGAAGTTTCGAAAGAATACATTAAAAAGCTGTGATTTACATTAATTTAATTTAAATTACTGGGATAATACCAAAAAAATAAAATACGACGCCTGCGCCGACGTTGGAAAATAACTACGGCCAAGCCTTTATTGGTGTTATCATTTCGACAACATGCCAGTACAGTGAAAGTTGAAAATCCGACTCATTACCAGTACATGTACTACCGTCTCCAGTACCGGGCCGACATTGTGCCGTTTGTATTTTTCTACCTGGGTATATTCAAAGTTTTGAAGTAAAGCGTGGACAATAATTTGGGAATAATCTTTTGATATTTCAGCTAAAATTATCAACTTTTATCAAAAGTAAATATGGGTCTGGACTAGGGAATTAAATCAATTCATCGTTATTCGATTAATCGAATAATTTTTCTCAAATAACTCTTCAATTATTTCAAAACGTCAAATTTCGAATAACGAATAGTTCAAATAATTTAAGACGATTAATCGATTAATCGGAATTGGTATAAAATAATTCTTTTATACGGGGTTTCACTGGTTTTGCGCAGGAATGGCAACAAAGTACTATGTTGAAGTTAATTTATCATATTTAATTAATGCTCAATTGAATAAAGCTTCCTACCAGTGCCAAAAAATCAAGCACTGGCATATCGCTGGGTAACCGCGGTGTTAAAAATAAATGACTGGCAGAACACTCATTTGGGACGCTAGGCCAGCGTTTGCAAAAAGCCTTTTGCCAGTATTTTTTTTACAAAAATTTCGGTGGTTTATAAAAAACCCACTGGCAAAAAATGGGCTTACAGTGCTATGCTAACGTTTGCAACCAGTGGTGCTACCTAGTCAGAAATTGACAAGGGTACAAAAATCAATTCACTTGTAGAGCAATAATGATGACGCTTCGTTAAAAAAGAATTGTTGTCAGAAGGTTCCGAGTTCAAACCCGGTTGCAGCAAAAACTATTTTTTTTTTGATTTTTTTAAATTAATTTTTTTTTTTTATAAAATGTCTAAAGTAGAATGTTTGTATATGTCTGTTTGTTCACTTCTGAAAGTATTCATATAGAGACAATCTGACAATAAAAATAAAAACAATAATACAATTTAATGGAAAATCACTGATGAAGCCTGTCCATAAAAAAGGTTTAATGTGTTTATAACTTTTGAGGAAAATGTTTATTATTCTTCTTAACCTCAAACCTACTAAAATAAATTTTTTTGTTTGTGGAAAAGTTCTTTTAAGACAACTTTTCGTTAGTTTTCCCAACGGTCGTCTGCCAATCTGACAGCCTGGGTTCAAATCACGGCAGGACCAAAAAAAAAATTACGTATAAACTTTTTTTAAATTTTATTTTGGCAAATATATTTCCAGACCACCTATTAATTGGTTTTGCCAACGCCGAAAATTTTGTTTCTCCAGTGCTTTTCCGGCGCTTTTTGAAAAGCCGGTCCTTTTGTTTAATGATGTTATTATTTTGGGAATGGGAAAGCAATTTTTGCCAGTACTTGTACCACCTGTTAAAGTACCTTGCAATCGCTTTCCCGTTTGTATTTTTCTGGATGGGTTGTGAATAGGGAATGCATCCCGGGATTTCCTGTCCTGGGATTCCCGGGAAATTAAGCATTTTTCAGTTCCCGCTTTCCCGGGAATTTGGACCGGGAATCTCGGGATTTAAAACAATGCAGTTTGAAATAATAAAGTTAATGATTTCAAAAAAAATAGCAAACATTTTACATTAGGCTTGTTCGTTTATTTACTACAATTTGCTACTTTTACCACAACTGTAAAAATTCAATAATTAAACAAAACAACAATTTTAATAAATGTAGAAAGATTTTCGACTAAACGAATACACTGATTATTTGTATACCTGATCGAACTTTTTAAGTACCTTTTAGTGCCTCTTAACACAGGCACTAAAAGGAACTTAAAAAATAAATTTTTTAAGAAAACCACTCAATTAAATAGTGTTTGTATAAACAATTTTGAATAGCACTTATTCTGTACAGAATTCAAGACAAATTTGTTCATTGATTTTTAAAACATTTCAAGTTCCAATTTTCTAAAATTATTTTCTATATTAATTTTTTTATTTTTAGCCTAAAAACTAGTTTTAATTTATTCAATTTTTAAAAATATATAATTATACTTATATTATTTCTAATATAAAATTAATTCTCTTCCACTACGAAAATTCCAAGAAAAACCAGTTGAGCTTTTTCACGATCATGAAAATTTGAGGTTTTTAAGACATTTTATTTATAAAAATGTTTAAATTATAAAATATTTTTAATTTATTTCTTTTGCGGGATTCCGGTATCCCGGGAATTCAAAATAAATTTCCCGTTTTCCCGGAAAATAAAAAAGTGCGGGATTTTGCATTCCCTAGTTGTGAAGTAAGCACTCTGTATTCATAATATCATTTTGTAAGTAATATCGAACGCTATAAGATACAAGGGGCGATAATTGGTGATTAAAGACACAAATAAATTAATTTTTATCTTTATATTCAAAATATTTTAAAACCTTTTAAAAGGCGTCCAAATACATAAATAGAGCGAAGATCGAAGGACACAGAATGGAAACAAACCTATTAAAATTAATCTTTAATCGGAACTGAATAACTTTTTGTACATATGAGCTTTTCAGAAGTTAATTGAGTTAACTCTTTTTAGAAAAATGTTGACAAATTGAATCACAGTGATTTTTCCAAATTGAGTGCGCAATACTTCCTAAAATCAAATAAAGGGAGTTAAATTGAATCTCAACAGAATTTCTCTTTACATTTTTTTTGTGTCCAAATGACTAACACCCGACAACTAAAATATGACATTAAGCTGGTCAGCAATAGTACTATTTTTTTATTTCAATAAATTAAAAATTATAAATTTTTTTCACCAAGGAATATTTTTGGGAATTTTTGTATTTTTTATGACAAAATGCCGTCATGTCAAACAGATGTTTATAGGAAATATCTTAAAGACGTCTTGGTGAGATATTATGAATAAGTCAGTACTTGTGACGGACTGCTGAATAGTTATGAGATGTCATCCGCTTTTTGTGGAAACAATTCCTCCAGACGTCTTAAGGATATGTCATCATTTAATCCGCGTAAAGACCACTTGATGATTTGTCGTGATGAAATTTTTACATTTGTCTGAAAATGTCATCAGGTGTCTTAAGGTTTTTGTATGGGACCGGCAGCAGTGGCAGCGACATGTCACTAGGCCGTCTTGAAGACGTCTTGATGTTATTGTTCTGGGTTGTTTTTGCTATTTTCTTTAAAAATTAAGTTTATTTTAGCTTCTTTCTTCGAAAATAGGGCATATTCTTACTTTTTTTTCTCATAAAAGTGACAATTTTATAAAATTTTAAAACTTTATAAAGATTTAAAAATTTTTTTAATTTAAAAAATCACTCCTGTCATAAAACTTTATTTTAATTTTTCCACCTTGATTTGTAATTATTCAAATATCTCACAACCTAGTTTGATTCCCGAAGTTCTAAGGAATTTAAATATAAAATTTTATTTAGTTAGAATATTGTTCTACCTCAAGTCCAAATTCTAATATGATATTGTCATATTAGATTTTATTTGTTGTTTTAAAAAAGGTTTGATCGTTTTCATGATAGAAAATACAATTGTTTCGCAGGCATCACCCCAACTCTTCAGTTGTCTGCTTTGTGCTATTGCACAAACCTAGACATTACATAAAAATAAAATTTTATGTTAATGGAGGAAATAATAATTTTAAATATTTAAATTGCAATTAAGATCAAAAGAGTTATGAACTGAACCATGCATGAGACCGAGGGTTAAATTCATATATCGTTGCTGCGCCTAAGAAAATAGCTATTTGTCGAAAAACTTTTTTGTGAAGAGACCTAGAAAACAGCGTTATTTCAGCCTTTCGCGAAAACTTTTAAAAATAATTTTGTTTTTACAAATATGTTAACAAAACTCCGAACTTTCCATTTATAAAAGAATTTCTTCCAAAAACCAAGGCGAAGACAAAAAACAAAGTCCTAATTTAGGTGCTCCACAAATAATTTTTTTAAAATAAATGGCTATTTTCTTAGGCGCAGCAACGGAATGTTTTAAGAAACCCTATTATGTTTATTTTAAATGATGTAATAAGAATTGATAATGGATTTCGATAATTTGGGAAACACCCTGTATTTGAATAGATACCCAGCAAAAAAAATTGAAGGTCATGCTTTACAAACCGTTTTTTTTTTTTGCATTGCTTTAAAACTATCTCTAAGTGTATTTTTACTTTTTTAGAAATAATTCTGATCAACTTAAAAAAATAAAAATGATTTGTCATTCCAAAGTATCCGTTAGTATATTTTCACAGCTTTTTTAAAAGTAATTCTGTACAACATCCAAAAAATCACTTAATAGTTGCACCTAAAGCATTATTGTTCCAAATGTGATCCTAAAAAGTGATTTTGATACAGTTTATTTCGCGAATTTAATTCCAAGCGGGACCAATATTTTCTTAATCAAAAAATTAAGCACTGGATTTATTTTTGGATTTATTTTATTTTGTTAAAAAATCCACATTTTGTTTTTTAATTTTAAAAATTTTATATTTTTATCCAAATCTAACACTTATTCCCTAATATAATGTGAAAGAAAAAATTTCAATTTTGCGAAAATGCAATTTCCGGAATAAAATTGAGCTAAATCCAAAACGGATTATTTCAATTCCTGTGTTCGCATTTCAACAAAATTTAATGATTTTCTTGCACATTATATTAGCGAATAAGTATTACATTTTGATAAAAATTGTAAATTTTGAAAATTAAAAAACAAAATATGGATTTAAAAAAAAAATAAAATAAGTCCAAAAATAACTTCAGTGATTAAAAAAAAGGCCTGTTATTTATAATTTATTTGTTTAAATTCAATATTACCCGTGTTTTGTTGCTCACACTTACCATAAATACGAAAAAAACGACAACATATTTTTGTATACAATCTGACAGTTGCCCGTACATTATCGAAGTTAAAAAAAATTTAAAGCATTAATACTTAACGTGCAGAATGTCAAAATTTGTATGGCATTTCGTAACACGTTAAGAATAAAACCAGCCTGCTTTTTGTGTACCTGTGAAAATAGTACTTAAAAAAATATTGAATTGCAGTAAACCTTTTGCACTGCAATTCAGTATTTTACTTTTATTGAATATTTTAGTATTTACTTTTATTGAAGAGAATAAGACACAATGGGTCATATGAATAAAACTTAGCAATTACTTCGAAGTAATTACTTTGGGCTTAGGAATGGCTTTTAACTGCAAATTTACCAATCGGCTGGTAGAATAGCATGAAATGTAAACGAAAATTAAAAAATTAAATTTCTAGTCTACTCCCAAGCAGACTAGATTTGTGAAGTAATTGCTTAAAAAACCCTGTATTTCCCCCTATTAGTAATATCTATTTTTTATTCATATGAGCCAATATCTTGCAATGGCAAAGTGGTGTGTTTAAGCCAGTAAACTTTCATATCAAAGAATAACTCAGCGGTAGAGAGTTAGACTAGCAATCTTGACTTCGCAAGTTTTAATAATGAAAAAAATATAATTTTTTCGCGAACATTTTTTTGTAATTCTCAATTGATCAAAAAGATTTTCATTTGCACTCGTTAAAAAAGTGCTGAAAAAATGTTTGACAACTCAATGTTAAAATCATAAGTGTTGCTGTTAAAACAGAAATACATCTAGATCATCTCTTTTTTTTTTTTTGCTGGGTATTGTATTAACAATTACAAGAATATTCAAGTAGCCAAGCATGTTGTAACATAAACAGGAAAACTTTATAAACTGATGTTTTAAATTTTGCAATAGTCTTTACGACGCCACTTTCTCATTCCAACAATATTTCTGTTATTTCTCAACAAGTCGTAAATTTTGAAATAAAAACACAACAACAAATTAAACTGTATGCAGGTAAACAAACATTTTAATAGTTTATTATTAATATTTAAATAATCATTATTTGTTACTCTAATGATAAGGTTTTACAATCTGTGTTTTAATTACAAAAGAAACAAAAACCCAACAAATGAAATGTATAACATTTATTTATAAATTATTAGAGAGAATATTTTTATATAATAAAATAAAAATATGCTGTCGATATTTATTCAAATTCATCCATACTGGGGGTTGGGTTGGTTTACACTATCTTTTAAAATTCAGGGCTGAATTTTTTGTTCATAGTTTTTTTTTGGGCGACTAATTTTTTTTTTTTTTATTTGTAAATAATTTTAATTTTCAAATATTTACATTAAGTATAATTATTTGTTTTTTTTTCTTTAAATAGCAACAAAAATTAATATTATTAATATAATGTGAAATAATAATTGTACTGATTGGAAAAAGGAAACCAAAAATAATTGCTTAGATACTATGGAGATTAAATAGAATTGTTAATTAAAGTGAGTACAATGTTTTTTATTTTAAAACTTTTTATTTCTTATTTAAGAATTTCATGATCATATTTTATAACATCAGAGTTTTTTAATTAAAAATATTTACACGCAGAAAGTTTTTTATGATTTTTTTTTTATAATTTTCCATTTTTTTAATAATTTTTGTTTTTATTCTTAAATAGAAAATAATTAAACAAATACAACAAGACAACAATTTTTTTATGCAGTAAGTAAAGAATTTTTTTTTTCTAATTTTAAAATAGCCAGTTTTTTAGTATTGTTTCCGATTTTTTACTAAAATTTAATTAAACTGTAGGTAATTTTAACTTAGCACTAAAACTGCCATTGTGGCTTTTGAACACCACTGAAATTTATTAGTTTTCAAATCGTTTTAAAATCATAAATAGCAAAGTGTCAATACTTGAACTTATCGACATTAATTAAAAAATAATTAAAGTCAAAGATGCTCAATTGACAGCTTTTTTAATTAAATTATATTTGACTTTAGCCAAATTCTTAAGATTTAACCTGTTAAGATTTAACATGCAGTTAAAATATTGAAAATTTCAATAAATGAGGGATTTACCCATCGGGGCAAACGACACTGATGATGGCTTTGTATCGAAAGCCGAAAATACGTATTCTGTCCTGCTGGCTTTATCGATTTCTTTCAAATTTTTTATTCTTTGTAACTTACTTGTAAAAATTGTATCATCTTTCTTTAATTTGAAAAATAATTTAAACAGAAAGAGATATTAATATATATGATCTAAAATCAAGCGAAGAACATTTATATTTCAAATAAATTTTAGATTTTTTGTGTGTTATACGAAATTTTTAAATTTATAATTTTTATAAAAAAAAAACCTTCAAAAAACAAATAACATTTGTTTTTTTTTTTTACTTTTAACTCCCAAATTTGATATTATATGATCTTAACTTGCAAATTTGTGTTCCAATTTAATGAACTAAGATGTTTTCTAGGCTAGATTGCATATTAATATTAAATTGGTCCCATTTGTATAAAAATCTGTCATTACAAAGGCGACAAAAAAACTGTTCTATATTATATCCCAGCAAAAACATGGTAATGATAGGTCATTACCGTACAGATTTCCAAGTAATGATAGACCGTTACCCGTTACGTTGCATTACATTAAAACACAAAATAATGACTTACTTAAAATAAGTTAAAGAAGTACTGATATATTCTATTAAAATAATTACTTACTGGTAATTGATTAAATAACTACCGATTTAATACAATATTTTTTTCTATTTTAATACATTATTAATTGGTTTTTAAAAATTTTACAACTAAATGCAAAATTTTCCCAGGAAAAAATTGTTTTGTATAAATCTAACGATTTTAAAGGGTTTCTAAAATAGCTAAAGTTAGATACTCTTATTTATTTTACGAATTCACTAACTTCTGGGTAACCACTTATTTCCTGGTTTTGGATAACGACTTATTCTTTAACTATGGGTAACCATGCTGGTAACTCGTTATTAATTAAGCGATTAAATATCCTCGTAAGTAGTGACACCTTCTGTGTGCTACTTACTCGCTTAATTAATTAGTAATGTCTGTTTTTGCTGGGATCCATCCTTAAATTCGAGAAAAAAAAAACAATTATAAATCTAAGAAATTTTTGTTATTGAAGGAGTCTAAAGATTCTGATAAATTACATAAAGATTGTTTAAAATCTAAGATATTTTGCTGTCAAAATCTAGTTAAGTCCTGAAATTTTTTATTTCGAAAATATGAGATTTTCACCACTGAAAACTTGTCAGATTTGAAGACTATTAAAAAATATTCAGAAACTGATAAAACACAGGCCGACAGAATTTAAAAAAAAGTCAAGAGTAAAATTTTCGAATCCGACCACAAAATTCTCCATCAAATGAGGTTTTCGAGATATTTTAACATAAAATTCTATTTGGTTGACCTAGTGATAACATTTTAAATCTTTTTTTCTAGTAAAAACTTCTCAAAATATTTACAAACTTTCTATGAAAATATCTTGAGATCCAGATTAACTATCAGTGTCCAATAAAACAGTTCGGCCAAAAAGTGATATTTGGTCGATTTGTTGGTGTTCTTAGGCCATATGGGCAAATGTTGATACTAAACCCAGTAGTTTAGCTTTAAAGTTAACTGTTAGACTGCTGAACTCTTTCCAATTTAATCGAACTTTTGGCGGCCGAACAGTGAATTTGTTGCTTAACTTCGGACTTTTTCTTAAATTAGGCACTCAAAATGGATTCCAATTGGCCCAACAATCGGCCCATAAACAAAATTTTGCCATAGTGCTTCAAAATAACGAATACCGACCAAATACATTTTCTGGCCGAACTGTTCGATCGGACACTATTACTAAACTGTGTTCAAATCGAATAATTGTTTTTAACAAGCGGGGCACCCGGCGGGTAAACCTAATTATGTATGGATCCAAGTACCCCTCGCAACGTGAATATTCTAATTTTGCGACATTTATTTTTACTCAGATTTGAGTCAAAAGTTGTTAATATCGGTCCAGTGATTCATAAGCACTTACCCAGTAAAAACGGCAAGCACGCACCACGGTATTCAGTGTTCTCTAATTAGGTTTACTTGTGGGGACTTTTAACTAACTGTATTAATAATAAAAAAAACTACAATTTAGTAATAAAACAATTGCCAAAAAATAAAAAAAAGAACATTGTATTTTTAAAGCCCCGGATTGTTAGTATTGTTAAAAAACTTGGCCTAAAAATCATGGAAAGTAACCGATACGATGCGGTTTTCGCTAAGGATATTTTAGGTTATTTCGGTAACGGTATTTTAAGGTTAGCGTTATTTCAGTTATTTCCGTAACGGCATTGTAAAGTTAACGGTATTTCAGTTAATTCGGTAACGGTATTTTAAGGATAACGTTTTTTCGATTAATGACGTAACGGTATTTTAGGGGTAACGGTAGTCAACTGAAAGGGTTTTGAATCGATAACGGTGTTTGAGCGGTACTGCCTGTAGTAGTAGCTTTTTTAGAGCTATTTTATAAGCACAAGAAAAAATTAGTAGTATAAACCCTTTCGTTGAAATTAAATTGAAATTCCAGCATTGTTTTCCAGCTTCATTTTATGTCTATAACATACTCCAGCAAAAGGGGAACAAACGTTAAAGTTTGGACGAATATACATTCCGAGAATGACATAAAAATCAACTGAAAATAACTGCAATTCGTATTAAAAATGTATACACTGTAATTTAAATTGTCATTTCAGTTATTTTTAACTGTTAAATAAAAAATTTAACAAATTCAGTAAAAAAAGTAACAAACCGAGTAAAATTTATCGCAAAAAAATTTTTTATTTTTTTAGCAACTGTTAAGTGTAGTCAAATTTACCAACATATATTTTGGCATCTTAAGACTCATATATTATTTAAGTTTTTAGAGAAGCTATATAAACAAACTATTTTACAAAAAAGAACACGAGAATTATAAGCAATTAAAATATACATGAGAAAAATAAAAAAGTATAAATAAATACATATTTTAGATATTACAAAGCTTTCCTCAGTTAAATTTCAAAATAACTGTGAAAATATTTGTTTTACATTTCTCATAGCAAAATAACTGTCATTGCAGTTAAAAATAACTGCTAACTACACAAACAACTTTCATGTAGTCACTGCAGAACTTTTCTGACACGGAAGGTATTCTTAGGCGTACCCTCAGATCGTAGATCTAGAGGAAAAGAAGTAACACCTTTATTTTATAAGCTGTGAAAAGTGACCCAATTTTTCGTTGTTTGCCTTTCTTTCATGTTCATTTCAAAAAACCAATTGCAAATGGATATCAAAAGAGTGGTAGTTTGAAGATATATCCCGTGAAACAAAAGAATTATTGAAAAGATCTTAAACAAAAAATTAAACCCATTTTTCACCCCCTAAAAACTAGATTAGACAGCTGTTTCTTAGCGAATGTTTCTTTCTTTTGTTCCCTCGATCATATACCCAAATTTTATAAGGGATTTGGTCCGACCCATGACACTTCTCTTGAGAGTGTATTTAGGCAATGTCCAAAAAAAAAAGTTTGCGTAAAATTTTAATTTAAAATAGTTAAACTACAGTTAACATTAACTACAAAAATTAAGTGTGAATATAGTTTAACTAAACAGTTTATTATTTCAGCGTTTAAATTTAATTTACAATCAATAAAAATTAACAAATAAGTAGTACATATATTTACAATTTAATTAAGCATAACACTAAAAAACTGGCCTTTAAAAATATTTTAGTATTGTTAACGATATTCAGTTTGTTTTTTAAGTATGTTCGAGTTTGTGTTCTTATGTTTTTAAAAAAATTAATGATTATTTATACTGTTGGGATCAGCCAGCCTAACATTTTGAACCATTTTCTTCAATATAAACATTTCCAGATTTCATAGTTGTCGCCATCGTATTGAATATTCTACGATCATGATGATGTTGATGATGATGTTTATCAAATTTTTCTGTGAAAAAAGAAGAAAGAAAATAATGAAAATATAAATAAATATAAAATGAATAAATTTAACAATAATAAACAATTTAAAAATACTACAAAACCGTGCACCATAAATCACACCTTTATAAACATTCGAAAACAATACGAGTATTGTTTAAAAACTTTTTTTCAATATGTGAATAAATGTTGTTTAACTTCAGTTTTAAAACCCTAGATTATTTTTTGGTTATCCTTTTCTTTTTTTTTTTGTATTTTAAAATATAAAGTGTGTGAGTAAAATTTTTTAAAATTCAGGTAATGTTCTGATGTATTTTTTCGTATTTGTTATTGACAATGATAGGCGACGTGTGGCCATAATAATAAAACAAAAATACATCAGACCAATAACAATTTTAACAAAAATATGTGATTTTGAAAATAAATTTATGAGATTTTTTTTTAATTTTTATTATTGTTTTATGCCATTGGGCAGTGGCGTGCCATTAAATACTTTAAAACTAAATGACAATTTGTTATACGTTTTTAACCACTTAAACTCTTTTTTTATCAATAATTCTAAGTAAGACAGTTATTTAAAAAAAAAAAAATTTACGAAAAGGGAAAAAATGTTGGTATCCCAACTAAATTTTGTTCCACAATTATTATTTTATTAAAAACCTCAACGAGAACATTAATTCGTGTTTACAGCTGAATCTGTTGTCAAACGAACGCTTCGTTAGTAACAGCAGATAATCAGTTGAGATTATTGCAATTTGAGTGTGGCAATAGAATTCCCATTGCCCAGCCACAGCCGAACTTTTCTATTGCCAACAAATTCTCGATGTTGGAATTAATCTTACTAACAAAATGTTCTGAAGATCAGTTGTGATTTCAATACAAAAAAATCTCAGCACATGTGTTCCTTTAAAAAATTTCTCCTGTTTGCTAATCTATGTAGGTACATTAGGGCGGGTCGATTTAAAAATCGCCCAAGTGACAAGGAAAATCGTATTCTAGGGATCAAAATAAGAAACTTTGCCCGAGGAACCATACGACTAAAACGAATTCTGAATCCCCGACTTTTGATGTCCCAAATTTTAAAAAATCCCACTTTGACCCATTTAGAATGCCCCAATCGAGTCCAAATGTATGACCGACCCCCACTAACTTTGGAGGGTCGACCCACCCATGCCAGTGGCACACCCGCTGGAACCCCCCTGGGTGTTCCCTATACAAATATTTTTTCATGTAAAGTGCCAAAAATGGTGATTTTTTGAAATGTTTGTATGGGGAACCCCCAAGGGGGTTTCCAGGGGGTGTGCCACTGGCATGGGTGGGTCGGCCCTCCAAAGTTAGTTGGGGTAGGTCATACATTTGGACTCGATTGGGGAACTCTAAATGGGTCAAAGTGGGATTTTTCAAAATTTGGGACATCAAAAGTCGGGGATTCAGAATTCGTGTTAGAGGTATGGTTCCTTGGGCAAAGTTTCTTATTTTGATCCCTAGAATACGATTTTCCTTGTAACTTGAGCGATTTTTTTGCCTCCCTACAAATCGACCCGCCCTAAGGTACATAGTTTCTTTTATATTGGAAACACCTTCTGTATTATCTGAGGATTTTTGTTTTTTTTTTTTTTTTGTTTAACCGAACTTAAGAAAAATATTCTATAAGAAAACTTGGAATCGACAAATTGTGAAACAATTCGATATTAAGTACATGAAAAACTTCATAATTAATATTAAAATTTCCATAAGATTTTATAAAAAATTCCTAAGTTTAAGAAATAGTTTCAATGGACGAGCTTTAATGATACTTCATTAATTTTATGCAACAATTTACTAATATCCGAGAGATTGTTCTCGCAGAACCCAGCAAAAAATAGGAAAAACTATTTTGTATACCGGTTAATGCGTCTCCAAAAAAAGTTTCATATCCAATTTGTCTATTTTCCTATAAAATTATAAGAAATAAATTTGAAAAACGAAAGATTGGGTAATATTTGCGCTAAGTTTTTAATCCCTAAACATGAAATTAGGCCGTAAAAAATTGAGTGTGCCATATTTATGTTCTCTTCTATCCCATATCGTTACTTGTCGGTTGATAGTACCCGTGTGAAAATGAGTAGATCTGCCCAGACTTCATTAGATCTGATTGCATCAGATCTAATTAGATCTGAAAATTGGGAAAAAATGTCAGACATAAATCGATCTGAACATATACAATTAGATCCAGTTTACACTCTCAAAACAATTCCGTTGTGACAACAGAATTTTTTCCAACCGAATTGCTCGGTTGCTGCAACCTCGTAATTCGGTAATTCGGTTGTCGCAACCGAATTTAAATCGAATTCGGTTGCCACAACTGAATTCGGTTGTAGCAACCGAATCAATTCGGTTGGCAAAAAATTCCGTTGCCACAACGGAATTGTTCTGAGAGTATATACGAACACACACCTCTAGGATCTACTGCACAGAGCCCAGTAAAATTAAGATGTTCGATTTCCAAACCTGTAAGAATTTCAGCTATTCTTATGTGAGACAAGACCCGTGCATAAAATATCAGATCTGACCAGGTTTCAGTAGATACAATATAACTCAAAATTGGAGAAATACAATATAACTCAAAATTGGAGAAAATTTGTGATCTAATGAGATCTAGGCAGATCTAGACATACCTAGTGCACCATATATAATCAAATCTAATTAGATTTTTACTTAACTAAAATTAAAGAACTTATACCTAAATTTAATCTTCTTACCGGTTAATTATTCAAACAAAAATTTTTGAACATTTTTATTTTGTTGCCAGCTCAAATGGATAAAATCTGATACCAGATTTGCCCATATCTGGCCACGAAAATTATCCAATTTTTCAGATCACTTTATATATGAACAGATCTGGCACTAGATCTGATCATAACCTGTGCCATCCTTCAAATTTAACCTGATCTATGCCCCGCATTCAATTCATCGAAAATTTGACATCTCGAAGCGAAGCGTTGGAGGCCATTTTAACGATGTCATTAGGGATTGGGGTTCGGGAATTCCCGGGCGGGAATTCCCGCGAAATCCCGGTAAAAGTTTGTCGGGAATTCCCGGGAAAATAATACATTTTTCCCGGTAAAACGGGAAATTTTAAAAATATTAAATTTTTTAAATTGTTTTTGTTTCGAATAGGATTTTTTTAATTTTAGTCATAAAAATACCAAAACAAAAATGTCATTGTTAAAATCTTTTAAAAGGGAATACATTTATTTGACACACAAATAAAATCTTTGCCAAGTAATTAATATAAAGGAGTATTAAAAATCTTAAATTTAAAATACTCCTTTATATTAAGGGTCAATAATTTTATAAGTAACGTTTTCATTAATAAATGTGAAAAGAAAAGACTGGTTAACGGTGGTATCTAAATTTGGTTATCCGACATCTAAATTTGGTTTACAAAAAAAAAAAAAAAATTGATGGTCATGCAACTTCTCTTGAAGAAAACAACAACAAGAATAACGTTTCACCTAAAATTAGCAAAGTACCCGAAGAAAAAAGCTGAATAGACATTAAAGGTTTTATGGTGGGGCAAACATTTCCTGAAATGGTATCCAAATTAGCCGCAGTCAATCCGCATCATAACCAGATCTTAATTTTTTCGAGAAAGTTTTTATAATAAAAAGCTGGCATTGCAAAAAAATTAAACCGATGTAAAGAACATTATATTAAATTACTACAATCATGTAAAAGATATCATGAGAAAAGAAATATCGAGCAATATTTCTAACAATAAGAGATTTACTATAATCTTAGATGAATGGACAAGAATATCACAAAAGAGATATTTGAAATTATAAACGGAAATAATTCATTTTATAACCTGGGATTGGTTTATATATCAGGAAGATGTAATGCTGATGAAATAAGAAGAATTGTAGAAATAAGACTAGAAGAGTTTTATTTGTCTTTGGAAAATAACATTGTGGCCACCATATCTAATGGGCCAAGTGTAGAGTTTGCTAAAAACCGAAAAAATTTAAAACCGCGATTTCGGTTTTTCAAAATTAAAAAATCCGCGGTTTCGGTTATTTTTCGGTTTTCTTGTGATATTAATTGAATTGTTATAAAATAATTTAATATGTATAAAAATTAAATTGTATAAAAATTAAAAATTAAATATTTTAATACATATTCATTAAAATTCGATTGAATTTCTCACTCGAATAAAGCCAATAAAGCCATAGCCGGGGGGAAAAATGCGGAAACCGTTATACATTAAAATTTGTATTCTTTTTTCGGCAAATAAAGCTCTGTTTAAAGAGTTAAATCCGAAATTTAGCAGTTTTTTTTTAAATAATATAATAATAAAATTTTATACATTAAATTTCGCGGACTACGAAATAAAACTTTTTGAAAAATAAGCGGTGAAAATCTGAACTGAATACGTGAAACTCAATACATGACTTTTTGGTGCAATTTTTTTTCTAAAACTATAACCCTCAGGAGCTAAGCCCTTTTCGAAATTCAAGACTCAATAATATGTAATTTAATTAACTATTTTAATTGTTTTTAGTATTTTTTAAAAACCGACTTATTTTTGTCGGTTTTCGGTTTCGGCTTTGAGGCTTCAAAAACCGCGGTTTCGGTTTCGATTAAAACCGAACAGCAAACTCTAGCCAAGTGTGATGAAACGTTTTGTTTCCGACAGTCCAGTAGTAGGTGCTTTCTGCTGGAATCATGCAATTCATTTAGCAGTGCTGCGAGTAATTTATGTGAAATCAAATGTTCAACATTCTGATATTTTTACTTTGAATTCTCACTACACAGACTGCATTTGTACTGAAATAGTGTTTTTTTTTTAACAAAAATTACTTATATAGGTGGTTTTCATTAACAATTTTGTTCAAAAATATTTTTCAAATTTTTTCATTCCCGTTTCCCGGGAAATAAAAAAGTCCAAGAAATCCCAAACCCTAGATGTCATATATTGGAATGTAGTTTATGGACCAGAAGAACGGTGGGGAAGAAGGGCTTCACAATATGGCAACATTGTAATTAAACGAGATGTTAAATTCTAGAACAGTTGTTGCGCTCCAATTAATGAAGAGTTTGCGAACTATCCTAAGCTTTTTAGTTTATAGCTATGTTATATTATTTTATTTCGATTTGGCTAAGTGCTATGGGAACACCAAAGGAGGTATAGCGAACTCCAACATATTATTTTTATAAATTGATGTTGTCGTCGCTGGGGCTCGAACCCGCAACCTTCTGCATAACAATCCAATGCGATTAACAAGACAGCTCAACTCTCACAATTCCATTTCGTAAAATACGAATCTGACATTATTAAAATTAATTTTAAAATTTTTTGAGATATTTTAATTTGTATACCGTTCGATATTTGCTAATTATTTCCTTGTAATATCCTAAAATTTTAAAATGAGTTTTTGTTGAAGTCCGGGATTGTTCGAGTTCAAAATGTTTACATTACGAATTAAGTGTTTATTTTCTTTTGCTAAATTTACATTAAAAAGACTTTAATTGAAAAAATATTTTGTATTTAAAATAACCCATTATTCTCATGTTCTCTTCGTGTACAACATACATTACAAAAATATGTACTTCTAAACGCTACATGCTGTGTTTGGTGACAATTTTACAATTACCACAAAAACATGGCATACAAATGTACATTTAAATTTAAAATAAAAAAAAAAACGATCTCTTAAAAGTAAACCTTGAAAAAAGATTTAAAAATATATTTTGTAAGAAATTTAAATATCCCGCCAGGAACATAAAATAACACCCTACTCTCTATCCCTCACAATCTTTTTTAAAAAGAAAACAGACACTTGAGAATTGAAAATCGTTTTTTAATCTTGTTGTAAATAGTACACTGAAGAATATCAAGTGGCTCGTTTTGAAGTGTTAAACAATGGTCTTAAAAATGCACGCCCATAAATTGAAAAGAATAAAATATTTACGATGGGAAGTCTTATATTAGTTAACCCTCTAATGTGCAAGGTCAACCCAAAGACCTTAACATTATTCATCACTATAGTATTTTCAATGGATTAATATGTATATCATTATTGTTGGTAATAAAATAGGATTTTGTAGCACTTTCAACAAAATTTTCAAATACCTTAAGAGAATTAAAGGTATTTTTATCTTACCTGGTAACATTACATGTTGTGGTTGATGAAATGTTGTTGCTGTTGTCATTGTTGTCGTTGTTGGTATTCTTAAAGCATCTGCGTTACCAATAAAGAATGTACCACCCTCTAAACTTTGTACCTCTGCCAATTTGGCCATGAGTTTTGTTGAAAGTTCTTCGACATCTAGAATTGAAAACAGTTAATTAATATTGAATTTGTTTGTGTTTAAATAAGTCAATATTTTTTTTCCTAAATGAGATGTATAAACAAATTTTATTGTTAATACACTTAAAGTTAAACATATGTTTTTCTGCGTGCTACTTGTCAGCCTGTCTGTCCGTTCTCATTTACTCGTAAAGATATTTTCTTATTCTTTTTTTTCGTTTTTCATAATTTTCGCACTTAATGAATATGATTCTTTGTGAGGTGCTAGTGGAATCTTGTTATAAACAACAAAATAAAAAAAAACATACTAATAAACATTATTTTTATTTCAAAAGTTTAACTTAAAATTGTCTGCAAGAAATATATTTAAAATATTCGAAAATACAGGGTATAAAATATGCAGTAATCAAAGCTCGAAACCACAGAACATATAGAAAGTCAAATTATGCTTATATTAGAATTTTTCGCCTATATGGCGATTTAATGATTCTTCTTTTTCACATTCAAACACATTGTTGTTGTTTGACATTAGTTAGAATGAAATGCCGCGAAAGTGTTTTCGTTTTCTTATGTATTTTGTAAACGTCAAAACTTAAACTGTTTGTTGTCACTTACGAGTATACATCCTTGTGCATGACGAAAGCAACCATGTCGTCCTACTATGTCTGTACTGTGCTGGCAATATTAAAACATTGCACTCATAACATATGATAAGAAATTGGGCACATTTGCTGATGTTCTGTTTTTTTTTTTAATTTTAAAAAGTTCCATTGAATCTTAGCTTTAAATAATAAGCAGAGCTTCGAAGAATTAATTCCCTAATTCCCTTTTTTTGAACTGAATTCATATTTTGGGAATGAATTCCCTGACCAAACTTAAGGAATTGAACGAATTCCGTTTTTTGTCATTCGATTTATATTAAAGGAATTCATTCATTTTTTTTCTAATGCCTTCATAAAATTTTATGAATTCATTCAACAAGGAATTCATTCAATTCTAGTTAATTCAACTTTTAAATTTATTTCGTTTAATTCCCTAGGAATTAAATTTTTTTCTTTTAATTCCCTAGGAATTAATTTTTTTTTGTTTAATTCCCTAGGAATTGAAAACTTAATTCAGGGAATTAAACGAAAAAAATTTAATTCCTATTGAATTAAACGAAATAAATTTAATTCCTTGACTAAAAGTTGAATTAACTAGAATTGAATGAATTCCTTGACTAAAAGTTGAATTAACTAGAATTGAATGAATTCCTTGACCAAAAGTTGAACTTGAATGAATTCCTTGACCAAAAGTTGAATTAACTAGAATTGAATGAATTCCTTGACCAAAAGTTGAATTAACTAGAATTGAATGAATTCCTTGATCAAAAGTTGAATTAAGTGCACAGTTGAATGAATTCCTTAGCCAAAAGTTGAATTAACTAGAATTGAATGAATTCCTTGACTTCAAATTGAATTAAATAGTGTTGAATGAATTCTTTAGTGAATGAATTATTTAATTTTAATTCTTTACGCTTTGGTCACGGAATTCATTCTATAAATTTGAATTCTTTGAATTCATTCACAGGAATTAATTCCTGCTTATGTCTTATTGATGAATTCATTCCTTGAATTAAAGAATTGAATTAAATTTTTGGGAAATCATTCCAAAAAGGAATTAATTCTTTAAAGCTCTGATAATAAGAGACATTTACACAATATTCCAGGCCTTCTATCAGAACAAGTTATCAGAATGTTATTAGAAAAATGTTTTAGAAATATTTCAGATTTCAAGTCAGAACGAAAATATGTTTAGAATCAAAGGATAAGGATTTTGAAATGAAATATTTGTGAATTAATTTAGATTCTCATAAAATTCTGATAAGGATTTTGAAATTAAACATCTTTGAATTAATTAAGATTTTCATAAGATTCTGAAATTTAATTATTTAAATATCTTTGTATTAATTAGGTATTATACCCTGTATTTATTAAACATAAACATTTATAAATGGAAACGCATATGCTTTCTAACACATGACCAAATATACAATTCGAATATATTCCCTACTTGCTCAGTGTTTATGCCAAATTAAAAAAAAAATATATATGACGTATTCTTTGTCAATCGTTCTATCCATCTGCCAAAAATTGGTCTAGATTTAAATTATTAAATTAAAATTTTTTAAATTCAAAATGGCGAATCCAAGCTGGTGCTCACTTTTTAAAAGTGAGAGGATTGTCTCAGGACTCTTCAATCACGTTCATTTATTAATTATAAAAGGTTCTCTACATTATTATTCGCCCTAAACCAGTTTCACAAAATTCAAAACAATAATAACAAATTTTCAAAATTTTATATAATATTTTGCTCTATTATAACGAGAACTTTAATTGTAATTTAATTTAATTGCGTAAAAAAGTAATGAAGAAAATTAAATTTGACATAATTGACTCATGTTTAGTACATTTAAATATTTATGTTTGAAAAACGTGAAAGAAACTTGAATATTTTGCTCTATGTTTACGAGAACTTTAATTGTATATAGTGAGCTCAAGTGAATTAAGTTGTGTACTGACCATTTCAAGTCGACCTTGATGTTGTTTGTGGATTTTGAGTAACGTCACTAATAACGGTCCGTGGTAATTGGTCTATGCTCAAGTGTTTTAGCGGTTAGTAAATATAAACCTGAATTAGGATTTTCAAAATAACGAATTTACTACATTTTTAAAAAATCGGAGCCATTAATTTTAACTTTAAAAATCCAATTTCAGATTCTTATTTACCAACCTCAAATACCACTAAGGGAAGAGTTTCGAGAGAATGCGATCAATTTAAAAAATTGTCCGCTATTTTGAATTTCAAAAAACACCACTCGGTGTTGAAAAGTAAATATTTTTAAATGATTTCTGAAATTATAACTGATAATTTAAACCTGCACCAATTTTGGGCAAAAGGTTGAAACGACTGACGAAGAATACCTTGTATATACCAGGGATGTAGCAGTTCAGTTTTGAAATAGTCTTGGAATTTAGCAAACAGAGCACATTTTCGAACTCCACTCTACCTATTAATTTTATATGAAAAACATAAAAAGAATTTTAAAAAAAATATGAATTATAATAATTTGTTTTAAGATTATTTGAAAAAGGATATATAACTTAACATTAAGCAGTATATCCCTCGTAGGAAAAGGAGCCGGTGAACAGACAAGTCACGTGACCGGTCCTAGGTGTTAGGGACCGGTTCTTGAAATAGAACCATTCGTAGGAATGAAGCAAGAGAACCTATCACAGAACTGACGCATAAGAACTTGTAATAGACTTATGTAATAGAACCGGTTTCTGAAAAAGTTCTTAAAATAAAATTATTAGTTAATATAATGACTTTATTTATAACATTAAAATTAGGAAAAAAAAGGAATAGAACGAAATAAAATAAAGGACTAATTAAAAATAAATACTTATTTAAAAAAAAGTAGTTAAAAAACGTTTTTCTTTAATTTTAACTTTAATCAAAACGTAAAAAACAATTTTAAATTTCTGATATAATGACCATTTGTTTGGATTTTGATTTTAATTATGTTTTTTTTTTATTTATTTTTAATTTTTTTAAATAGAAAAATTATTCGACTAAAAAAAATGTATAAATTTATGTAATGATTAAAATTAAAGAAAAATGTGTATGCTATTATGAAATCAAAGAAAATGTATATACATTATGGAAAATTGGGGAAAAATCAGATTCATAAAATTTTATTATTCAATAAAAATAAAATTTTAAAACAAATACTTAAAGGCAGTAGATTACACAGCTCTAGAAAATATGACAATATTTATAAGTTGAACAACTTTAAAGTGGTTCTAGGATAATTAAGGGGTGCTGATTTTCTCTAGATTTTGCACAATAGCGATTTAGATTTTTTTAATAAAAAATTTATAATTTAGTAACTATAGCTTCGGAAAGAAAACGTTTTACATAGTTTAAGCTTAATTCCGTGCCCTATTTTTCAAACTTAAGTGTATATCAATATCTCAATAACATTTCTAAATATACTTAGTCGCTCAAAGTCGAAATTTTAAAATTTTTTAAGGTTTTTTAAAAAAAATGAAGTATAAGACGAAGTCGAAGCTATAGTTATTAAATTATAAATTTTTTATTGAAAAAAGTCTGCTGAGAAATTGAAAAAATTTTAATCGCGAATTGTGCAAAATCTAGAGCCAATTTGAATAAACTGGTTGCAGATTCAAAAGCAACACCCCCCCCCCCCCCCCCGAATTTCAGTTGATGTTTAATGAATATCAAATGAAAATTCTGAATTTTAATTGACGATTTCTGAATTTTAAATGATTTTAATGATTTCCATTTGATAAATGGATACTTCATTATATCTTTAATCCTGTCCGATTTCTTTATTCAGCAACTGTATATTAATATTTCTTTTAAAATGATAAAAAGCAGAATAATCTTTTTCGAAAAATAATTTTGCAAAAACAAATTGCGTTTAATTTTCGTTTTATTCTTAAGTTAATAAGAAAATTGATTATTTATAGCCGAACATTAGCCAGTTTCTGTTATTATAAATTGGAAAAAGGAAGTTTATTCTAAGATATATGTACGTACGTACATTAGGGCGGGTCGATTTAAAAATCGCCCAAGTGACAAGGAAAATCGTATTCTAGGGATCAAAATAAGAAACTTTGCCGAGGAACCCTACATCTAAAACGAATTCTGAATCCCCGACTTTTAATGTCCCAAATTTTAAAAAATCCCACTTTGACCCATTTAGAGTGCCCCAATCGAGTCCAAATGTATGACCGACCCCCACTAACTTTGGAGGGCGGACCCACCCTTGCCAGTGGCACACCCCCTGGAACCCCCTGGGGGATTCCCCATACAAACATTTTTTCATGTAAAGTGCCAAAAATGGTGATTTTTTGAAATGTTTGTATGGGGGTGTGCCACTGGCATGGGTGTGCCACTGTCATGGGTGTGCCACTGGCATGGGTGTGCCACTGGCATGGGTGGGTCGGCCCTCCAAAATTAGTGGGGTCGGTCATTCATTTGGACTCGATTGGGGCACTCTAAATGGGTCAAAGTGGGATTTTTCAAAATTTGGGACATTAAAAGTCGGGAATTCAGAATTCGTTTTAGAGGTATGGTTCCTCGGGCAAGTTTCTTATTTTGATCCCTAGAATACGATTTTTCTTGTCATTTTTTGCCTCCCTACAAATCGACCCGCCCTAACGTACATACATATAGTTATGGCCAATATTAGCAATAAATGTTTACATATTCTGATTCAATGAATTGGGTATAAAATTAACCAAACATTTTATACAAATCATTCATTCAACACTTGTAGGAAACACAAATATAAACGGGCTTTAGATATATTAACTCAAAGAATTGCTAGTACTTACAAGTAAACATATTCCAAATATAGATTTACATAAATCCATATTTGTCATTGAATTTGTATTTTATAATTTATCAAAAAAAAAAAAAAAAATTTAAAAAAGACAACCCATTAAGGTGTATAAATATATAAACACTAGTTTACAATATGAATGATGTTCTGGTGTGTAGTACGACATCATTACAAACATCATATGTTAACTGCAAATGACATATGTGTTTGATATTAACTCTCTAACGGACGATATTGATAAAATGGGACATTTAATGCTGAAAAATGCTTGCATAAATACAAGGAGTGTTGTAGTCAGAATTTCAATTCTTGACATAGGTACTCGTATAAGGTCATCAAAATTATATACAAAATATGTTTGTAAAACGTATAAAGAGTTTAGAGGACTCTTCACATTTTCAGTCATAACTTTTTAATTTCTGGACCGATTTTGCTAATTTTCAACTAATTTCAAACTGCTCAAAGAAATGACTCAATGTTTCTGTAAAATTCAAGTAATTTTTGAATATATTGTCGTTGTGGTTATGATTTACGCAGTCATTCGGAAATCTTCAACATGCTTAGCATGGTAAAATATTTCAACAAAAATGTTTGTATTGAGGGTTAAATTTTTTGACATGATTAGAATATTTTTGTTCAATCTTTAAAAAAAAAAAAACATCATATTCTCCATAACATACCATGAGGATACCGGAAGTTGACATTTGTTAGATAGAGTTTTATTGAAATATATTTAAATATTGTTGTTTTAAATATACTCTTCGACACTTAAATATATGAGATTTTAAAATAACCTCAACCTACGTGACTTTACCTGTTATAGTTTTAAATTTTATATTTTTTGAGGTTTTCCTGTAGGTACTTCCTTTTTGGACGAATAAAAATAAAAAAACCATAAAACAATATCCGGTTCATTGTTATCAATTGAAAAAATATCTTAACTTTTTGTTGTTCTCCATTCCAAATCTACTTTTATACCAAAACAAAAATGTAGATCATAAATTTTCCCAGATCATTGTTGTAACATGTTTGTTTGATATCATCATCATCATCATCCACCGAAAATGCCCCAGTATAAAACTAATAAATTATGTTTGAAATATTTCAAGCGCTGTTCATGTTTAAAGAAAAATAAAAGAATTCCAATAGTGGGTTGTTGTAGGTGGGGGTTATATGAAGCCAATTATGTTCGATATGGATTTCCTAAATGTTTCTCATTTCAATAAGAATTCTTTATTGTTTTTCCTACGAAGAAGAATTTGTATTCAAAAAAGTCACACATTTGTATTTCCTTGGTGATAATATTTTATGGCTGACGACAATTGTACAACTGTATAAACTATGGAATTCATTTTGTTCATTCGTTTTTCTTTTTGTTTTCAACAGTTTGCCAAAATTTATGACATACTAAAGACACATGTTTCATCTTGTAACATTTTTTATTTTTTGTTTGTGCTTTATTGATATTTAGAATTTGTGTGTTGCATTAATGATTGATGTGACAATAATTATTATTAGTGTAGATTTAGATCTAAAGTTTAATATTTTATGCGACATCATTTGAATTTTATTTTTGGATTATAGAGTTTCTTATGAAGAAGCGATGCCAATAGCAGAGTATTTGGGTTTTGAAAGTGGAACAAAATTTAATGAAAAAAATACAAAAAACAACTAAATTATGAAAAATTTAACTCAATACCCAAAACTTTCAGGTTCTAATATACTCCTCTTGAAAAACTGTGTAATTTTAAAATTAAATGATGTTCACGATTTAAAATAATCATAGTCTGCACCACTTTGTGCAACACGGTAGATAGAGTTTGCGCTGAGATTTGTGACTACCAAAAATAATGGGGAAATAATAGGCGTAGACTCACCTTATAACATATTTAGATACCGATCGACTCAGAATCACTTGCTGTAAAATAAACTACCCTTGTAGTTAAACTACAGGCCGCAATTTTGAATTGGACGAAGTTTGATACATATTTGGTTTGTAGTGCCCCAGCAACGAACTCTGTTGAAATTTGCTAAAATTAGTCCATCTTTTGACTCACTAGCAATGGAAATATCCTGTTTTGACTTCCTCCAGTCATCTATTAAATTTTCTAAGTGTTACACTTTTAAACGGCACACACCTTTATGGAATCTAGAACGTTTGTTTATGCCCGTAATTGACGTTCTATCAATGCGTTATATTTTATCTTCTTTTCATTCGTGAAAGTGTAGAGGTTTTTGAAAGCAAAAACTCTGTGAAGTATTTGTCAGAAGTAGGGTATTGAATTAATCGGCTTTTTATTTTAATCGATTAATCATGCAAATAATTATTCGGGTTTTTTACTTAACCGGTTAATCGAACAAAATTGTAAAATTAATCGGTTAATCGAAAAAATTTTCTGTAAAATAATATACATAGACTTGTTGTGTTTTTAATAATTTTATTTAAAAAAAAGAACAAAAATAAATTCAGTAACTCTTCTGAAATTCATAAAAATAAAAACAGTTTAATAATTGAGATCAGATTTTGTCAAAAGAAGAATATAAAACCCCGTACATTAATTTGTATATCTTTCGTATGCAATGAATACATAAATGTAGAGAGGAATTTACTTGAGAAATTGTTTTCCCTCTACGTTTTCGTACCTCCATCCTTTTATTTTATTTTATTAATTCAGAGTGCTCACTAAACAAGCTTTATTACATTGAACATTAATTATAATTAATAATTTTAATAATCATTAATTACAATAATTGCACTGTGCTAGTTGAAAAATCCAACAAGCGGGGCACCCGGTGAATAAACCTAATTCGAGTACACTGAACCCAGTGACGCTAGCCGTTTTTCTAGATTAGCTCTTGAAGAAAAAGATATTTTTGTTGGAAAATTCTGGGTCCAAAGACCCCAAAAAAGCGATTTATCTAACTTTTTGACCATTTATTTTTACCCAGGTTGTTTGTTATTTCCCCAGTCAGCTTTTGGGTGAAAAATTAACAAAATCGGTGCAGCCGTTCAAAAGTTCTGAGTGAAAATGTGAGGACACTTCGAAATTTTCCATACAAAATTTTACATTTTATTGCTTTGTTAAATGTACTGAAATTTGTATAGAAGTGAAAAATTTGCATAAAGGTTTTTATGTTGTCCTCACATTTTCAATCACAACTTTTGAACCGTAGGACCGATTTTGATTATTTTTACACAAAGCTTCTTGGTAGAGTAACAAACAACTTAACTAAAAATTAACTGCATACAAATTGGAAAATCGAGTGTTTGGGGGTGCTTGAAACCATAATTTTCAAACTCAAATATCTTTTTTTTAAGAGCTAACCTAGAAAAACGGCCACTTCCACTTCATAAAATAGCCCATATCTCAAAAACTAAGCAAAACGGACAAAATGTTTGCTCCATAGTAGTGCCCTTATATGGCCTCACATGATATGGCATAGTTTCGGGGAGGGTTAAATTTGGGTATATTCTACGACTCAGTATAATTACAGATAAAACTGTAGTTTTACAAATTTTTTACTTAAATTTAGATTGTTAAATTTAACAAACGAATTTGTTAAAATCAACAAATTTTATTTTAAGCCAAAAAACAGGAATAAATTTTGTTAAAGTAACAAATTTTTCTGTCCAGCCAACAGACGTATTATTTTGAGTGTAGTACTTCATGAAACTCCAGAATTTTCAGATATGTAGTACCATTCAAAAAACTTACCCCTAAATTCATAAACGCTTTGTAAAATTATAGGAGGTTTATTGAACAAATTTTGTATGAAGATGACGTTTTGTAAACCTGCTATAACTTTACAAATCATTTATGAATTGAGGGGTTAGCATTTATGTATTTTGAAAAATTAATAATAATATGTTACATTGTTCTTTTAGAGATAGTAAATTATCTAAAAAATAACCCGTGTTAAAAGTTTACCAATATTTTCATATAAAATTGACCTTCATAACTACAGTAACGCACTAAACTTTGGTCATTTTAAAATAAATTAGCAAATTCCTCGTATCGAATAGAGCAATATTCCCTGCAAGCTTGACTTCGAACGTACAAACTTTTTTATTAAAAATAAATTGATGAGGTCGGAAAATTGCAAAACTTTTAAGCAAATTTTCTGCAATATAAAACATTTTGGTACCGTAAGAGTTGAAAAAGTACAATTTTCTTATCTGGTTGGTACAAAATCTAAAAGCTCATTTTACATCACTGATTCTGGCTCTTCTGATTATAAACGAAAAACATAAACAAGCTACAAAATGTTTTAATATATCAAAATACCAAGGTTGGTTACCGAAACGAATAACGTTAAGGGTAACGGTATTAAATTTCATTTGTTTCGGTAACGGTAAAGGTAACGGTATTTAATACTGTTTCGGTAACGGTATACCGTTATCGAAACAGCAATACCGGTACGCACCGGTATTATAAATTATGTTAAAAATATATAAAAATAAGTAAAAACTTAACATATATTTATTTTTACGTGTTAAAAATACATATTATAAGCTTTATCTTCAATGCTGGTAGTTTTAATAACTAAAATTATTATCCATAAATTTTTTTGTACAAAAAAAACTGAAAATTATTACAAAAAAGTTATAAAAATTTGCATTTTTATATGAATTAATAAATACCGGTAAAATACCGGTAACTACCTTTAAAAATAACGGTATCGGTAACGATAACGGTATTTGGAAAAACTTTTAGAGGTATTGGTAACGGTAACGGTATTCAATTTGAAACAGTATTTTAGCGATAACGGTATTATAACGATAACGGTAACAAACCTTGCAAAATACTGATGTCCTTGATTAAAAAACACTTTCATATTGCAAAATATTTTCCCATATACCCTGTATTTATTCAAATGCATATTTTTTTTATTTATATTTTAATATCTTGGCATTTTAAGTTTTAAAAATTGTTTGCTTAATGTCATGTCAAGTCGTCTTCTTTTTCTTATTTACAATCTTTCTTCATCAATGGCTCATTAGTAGTCTTAATAACAACCATCTTTGCAGAAAATATTATTGGATAAATATGGACGTTGTTTTGTATGATAGAAACACTTGTTTATAAAATTTTATATAAACAACAACACTGAATATTTATTTATAATAAAAAATATATATAGCATGAATATTTATCAGTTCCAAGGACAGACTGATTAGAACTGATATGTTTGCATTTACGCGGATTGAAAAAAGAAATATCAGAACAACACTGGACAACAATGTGAGAAAAAATATTTCAAAATTTGGGAAACATAAAGCATTTTTTGGATATTAATTTTGTATTCATAACACGAATTCGAAATTATTTTACTATACAATACAGTAGCACCCATTCCATGGTTTGTAGCTAAAAAAAAATAATAATGAAAAATGTTCATGTACGTGTTGCTCAATATTTCAGAGAATTATGCCGACCTGTTTGTTTCAATGTTCTGATTGCATATTTTTGTTTTTTCGTTCAATATAATAGTTTGAAGAGAATTATACAATTCAACCATTTTTTTATGTATCTTTTTTCTGAATTTGTTAAAAGAAATGATTGACGGCACTCGCCATAAAATCTACTGTTTAAGGTTTTTTCCATAGTGTTGTAAGATTCGAATACTTTTCGGTAATCGGTAAAGCACAATATGCACGGCAACCTAAAATTATTATGGTCTAATTCATAAACTTTTACAATAGCTTTATTGCAGGATTTTAAGCTTATTTGTGAAAAACAGTATTCATATTTGCTTAATAACGAAGAAAATAATAAAGGTTTATAGTTGGTACTCATCAACTTTAAACGTTTTATAAAGTTTGGAGTGAGGAAGCCACCATTTAATTGTTAATTATTTCATTTTTAGGCATGAAATGATTTATTAAAGCCATCCCATCCCTAGAATGTGTGGCTTCTAACAACTTGCATCCATCAAACTGAAAAAAGCTACAACAATTACGTAGCCAATGACCTTTTTCGAAAAAAATTAAAAAAAAATGTAAAAATAAAATTAAAAAGAAAAACAAAACAATAGTGATGTACAGACTGTCAAAACATTATTCGAAATTCGATTACTTTTGTATGCTTCGAATAATATGTTCTAAAAAATTAGTTTTTTATACACATTTCCATTGATTTGCTTTATAAATAAAAAAAAATATTTTTAATGGCTTTTAAATTTATCTTAGCACATCATTAGTTCTCTAATTTGAGAAAATACATTTCCACTTCCGATTACCGAGTCAATCGTTTACTAAATTTGTGCATCACTTACGACTTATTTGGGAGAAGAGAGAAAATAAACAATAGTGTTGCCAGTATCAAATCGAAAAATTAATTTATAGTTAAAATACGATTATGAATCAAGATTTCTAATAACTCTTTATTAAGCGAAATATGCACTTTAACTATAGCACGCTTCAAATACCAAATAATTTTTTTTTATGAATTAGCACATTAGTTTTTAAAAACTTCGTTTTTGTTTCAAAATTTGTATGGAATTTGACAAGTGATTACGAGAAGTTTTAAAAAATACTACCCAGGAAAATTTTTTACAATCGGTAGCCAACCACACCTATTCTGCAAGTGGTTCCACTGCAACCGATTCAACGGAACTGGTTCCGGAACCAGCTATAGAAGTAATAGCTTTTGGGACAATTTCCACTAAAAATAATCGGTGTTAGAATCGAAGTAGAAGGGGTTGTAAATGAAAAGTAGCTATTCTACAACCGATTCTTTGGAACAGAAAATTTTCCTGGGTAGTTTTTGGTTGTAGTGTAAATTGGGTGTAGAAACCGGTTTTGATTTCAATCGAATCGATTTGGTTATTACTATTGTACAAAAGTTAGATTAGACTAACAGATATGTAAATTTTCGAAACGGCTTTACAGATAAACATTTTTTTAAATTCGACGTAGTTCACGTTATATCCCTGTTCAAAATTCGATATTTTTTGCAAAATTAAGAGAAATACCTACCTCATGTTTAAACTGCAGCTTATATAAATACTTTAATACTTCAAAAATGTTATTTATTCGCGAGTTTTTAAAAACCATCTTCGATTTTTTTAAAACCATTTGTGTTGATAGACCACACTGTCTTGTATAACATATTAAAAATTTAGGGCGGGATACCCATGGAATCGAAAAATACCCATGGGATGGGTATTTATTTTCATTAATAAATATTCTTCGATTCCTAAATAAAATTTACTAGAATCAGAAAACATTTTCCTATTCAAAAATCTTGGACTTGTCTGCGGACAAGCTTTTGGTTTTAAAAACCATTTTCTACCATTTTCATATTTGGAGAATATTTTTTATAAAAAAAATCTTACAATTAAGGTCTGCGGAGTGGTTCATTTAGATTTTGATGAGGAGACAAAATTAATGAAATTGCATATTTTTATGGGTCCAATCTCATATTTAGGGGCTGAAAGGGAAATCTTAAAATTCATTAATGGATTTGTTTGGGAGCATATCTGAATTTAACAGAATTAAAAATTATTTTCAACTAGCTTTAAAGCACTCGCAAAAGCAAAACTTTTATACCCATTTGCTTATGTTTTGGGCAGAAAGTTATCACCTTTCTAAAATTTTTTGAAAAAGTCATCGCCTAAATGAAATGGCGCAAAAAAAATATAAGCTTGGTGACACTGAGGATAAGTCCTAAGGTGGCAAGGGCCGGCCTTTGATCGGTCTTTTTATTTGAAAGGAACCGGTCACTTTTATATAGCGTTGTCATTGTAGGGTACCAATTGACATAGTTTAGATACCTTTTGACCTAACTGGCCCTTAGCGAACACTTCACTGAACTAACCCAAAAAATAAGCACAGAATGAGTCATATTTTATACATTTTGTGTTATATCACTTGCCACTTGTCACTTTGTGATATGTTACAAAACTAGCCCAAAAAAACATGTCACCGAACTCATCCAAAAGAACATGTCACCGAACAACAATATTTTTAAAACCGGTTTTATAGATAATTAGGTTTTATCTGGCTGAACTGTATGCCTACACAAAATTTTGGATTTCTGCGATAAAAAATAGAGGTTTAATAAACAAAAGGTATTTAATTTTCCGCTTTTTTCGATTGCCCTGCATCGACCTTCGCTTCTTCACAAAATGTTTTCCTTTTGTGATAACAAAGTTTTATTAAGGAGTTGTCAAAATATCTATCGATATTTTTCTTCTCCTAAAAAAAATTCAAAAAAATTAATTACGGCTTTTTGCATTCTAGCTAACGATATGTATTATTCTTAAATTCTGATAAAAAAAAACTACTTTAAACTGTTGAAATTAGCAGATTCGTTTTGCTAAATTTTAGTAAGATAGGAACTGCCAAAATAAAACTGTTAAATGTAAAAAATTTTATTATACCCTACACCGCTACGTGGTCAGGGTATGTGCTGATGTTTGTAACACCAAAAAATATTGGTCCTAGACCCACCTTATAGTATACCGATCGGCTCAGAATTTTTTTTATTTCGATTTAACGATGTCCGTCTGTCCGTCCGTCCGTCTGTCTGTCCATGCATTCTTGTGCGCACTCTACAGGTCGCAAATATTAAGATATTTTGATGACACTTTGTACACCGACTTATGTCGGCCTATTGATTTTGGTTAAAATCGGTCCATGTTTAGACCTAGTGCCCATATAAGGGTCCTACCAAAATTATATTGTTTATACGCTGCAGGTCGTAAATATTAAGATATTTTGATGAAATTTTGGTACACAGACCAATGTTGGTCCAATAACGCAGCCTATTGATTTTGGTGAACATCGGTCCATGTTTAGACCTAGTGCCCATATAAAGGTCCTACCAAAATTATATTGTTTATACGCTGCAGGTCGCAAATATTAAGATATTTTGATGAAATTTGGTACACCGACCTATGTCAGCCCAAGGACGAAGCCTATTGATTTTGGTTAACAGCCGTCCATGTTTAGACCTAGTGCCCATATAAGGGTCCCCCAAAATTGGCTTGGTTACAAACTGCAGATCGCAAATATTAAGATATTTGAATGAAATTTGGTGCGCTGACTCACATTATAGAAAATTTTGACACAAGCCCCATTTTAACCCATTCGAATTTCGGATCCAAACATTAGTTGGCTTTTACCCAGACTGGTGTAGGGTATTGTATAGTCGGCATGCCCGACTTTAACCTTTTTACTTGTTTCTATTTGAGTTTAATTTTAGTCAATAGAAAATAACAACTTATCCTGCTAAAATCAGCAAACAATTTTGCTAAATAATTAGTAGACTAAAATTCCCAAAAATAATTTTTAAATTTCTGTTTTTTATAATTTTTTTAATGCGAATAACAATCTAGCCTTCTGAAATCAGTAGTTTACTATTACTTTAGCAAATACTTCCTTTGACTAGCAGGAAATACTGCTATTTGCATTCAAATAAATTCAACTTAAATATTCCCTGCAAAAAAAGCGCATTCCTACATTTAAAATGAGATAGTGGAAAAGTTAAATACAACAAATACAACAACACATAGAATTGTCACGCACAAGCATAGTTTTCTACTGAAAATTTGTTAAATTTACAACGGTATCGGTTCTTTCCTATTGATGTCCTCATTGGGCTCAAGTTTTCCGGGGCGTTAGCCGATATACTTTTTACAAGAAGCGTTCGCGAACGCTTGTATTTCGTCCTGGCGAACATGCCGTTGAACGTTCAGTTTGTAGTTCCTGGTTTCCATGTTCCTTGGTTTTACTACAATACTTTTATTATAAGGACAACATGTAAATTTATGGGTCCAGTGTGCAGCTTTTGATGATGGATGACATAAACAAACTTAAATATCATTTCCATGGTGAAGTTAATACATATAAATTAAGCCTTATGTTATTTATGTCAGCTATCGGATACCGATTACCCTGTACTCTATATATGTATCTATCTGCATCACTAAATATGTTGCCTTCTTCTTATGTTGGAAAACAATCGATAAAGTTATGTGTGGAATTTCAAATAATTCGGCTTTTATAGGTTTAAAACGTGATCTTCAATATAAAAAGAAAAATGCTTTAAAGACAAGTACGGCTCTTTAGTCCAATACTCATGATCATGGTGGTAACGAAACCGGCACACACAAGTAACCACAGAAAACACACAGTAGTGCAGAACTCGATTGTTGTTTTTGAGTGTGTGTTGTATGCTCAAGGAATATTGAATTAGGGATTTCATAATAATCAATGTTGTTTGGCTTGTTTTTGCGCTTACCTTGATCTAATCTACGTTCCATGCGTCGCCATTGTCGCATATGATGTACTAGTATACAAGCGGCTACAATGAAAAATAAAAGACAAGCCAAAACAGCCAAGAAAAGAGCAGCAGTTTGCCAATCCATTGGATCGATCTCATCCTGTAACTGTTGCAATTGTTCGGCAGTTAACTCATGGTGGTCTAAACCATAATCCAAACCATCAAACTTTCGTCTCTGCAAGAAAGGAAACAAACAAATAAACAAAAATTAACACAATTTAAAATTTTGAACAACAGAAACTTGTGAAGAGAATTACAATTAAGGCGATAAGGCTTTAATTGGCGTTTTTTGTCTTTTGAAAATTATCAATATATTGTTTCTTATATAGAAGGCATCCCAGGGGGTTCTTTCCGATCGCAGTTGCATTGAAATATATTGTGTAAGAGATGAAATTAGGTAACTGACTCATGTTATCGGCACAATTTTAAAATTCGGAAAAAAGACGTATGTTGAGGATATTTCACAATTTTTGTACAGTAGCTATACACCAATAGAAAGCCCTTTATAATAGTTTTCAAGAAAGTCTTAAGTATTTACTTGGAGAGTAGAGAAAAATTAAAAAATTAACATTGTGTCCGTTATTTACTTTAACCTATTTAAGTCCCATTAAGTTCTATTCTAAGGAGACCTTCCACGCCAATTGTGATTATCAAACATTTTTATACAAAACGAAGCCTGTCGCTCTCAGTTGTGTCTCTTACTCCTGACTACTAATGCCCGATTACTGAATGTAGAGTTAGTTACTAACTGGGACTTTAAATTAGTTAAAGTCGAATTAGTTAGTTACTAACTGGGACTTTAAATTTGTTGTTTTTCCAATATAAAATTTCTGTTTAATTGTCGGCTGAATTTTAACTGAGCATTCAGTAATCGGGTCTTATTATTAAATAATATCTACTTTACCTCTTTCCAATTGGGTTCAGTTTTCGATAGTACCACCCAATCGATTTTTAAATCATATATCGAACCACATACTGTGTCCCGATGCATTTCACATGGCCTTAGAGGTAACATATCACCTTGACACACAGTGCAAAGTATACATTTATCCTTGTAGGAATCCCACCAACTTTGTGGCTCACATAAGGAGGCAGAACATAAGGAACATGTCGTTGTTAATATTAATATGGTAACACAAGCCGCTGTTGATGGTTTTATACCTCGCCAACATCTTGAGGTCAACTGACCAAGTTGACTGGTATTATTTGTTGTTGCAACGCTGGTGGTGGTCGTGGTGGTAAAAACATTATTTTTTTTATAACTATTTGTTGGTTTGGATTTGAAATCCTCTACGCTGGTTCCTATTCTACTCCTCGCCGAACTTCCTGCATATGAGGCCGCAGTATCATTTGTTATTGTTGTATCAAATTGTGTTCGGCTATAAGAATCGTGGTGAGGTGTTGCAATTTTGTTGTTATTGTGTTGTTGTATTAAATGCGCGGGTATTGTGCTGTTGTTCATCGTGTTATTGTTGGAGTTGGTGTTGTTTTGTTAGATGTCGTCGTTAAGGTTCGTTTCGGCATTAACTGTAATAAATTAGAAAAACAGAACTCCATTAACTTCAAACTCTTTTGTTTGTTCATTTTTATCATATTTTTCCCACGTTATTTTCTTTTCAACTTGCACTTAAGTATTCAGAACTCCCCATTAGAGGTTGCCATATTTCAAATGTAACCGTTTAAAATTTCTATATACATAAATAAATGTTTAAAATGGTGCCAGCATATACTTGGACTCTATAGACACTTGTTTTTTCTACCCTAACTGTAAATGTTTTTATGCAAAATACCAGCATTTGAATTAAGTTTAAGTGAAGTTTTTCCATAAAAAAATTTGGTGTGTTTGTGTATATTTGGTTCCCATTACTTGAGGGCTATGCAAAAATATCATGGTTATAGCCTTGAGAGGAAATTTGCATTTAACTATTGTTTATGTAACTGATCGTCATTATTTAACCATAATGTAATAATGAATGTGTATCTATATTTTTACAATTTCAAATATTTTATTGATATTATTTACAGTTATTGTACTCTAACTTCCGTTGGAAGATATATGCACAGTAAATTTTTAAACAGTGAACAGCGGCGGTTAGGAAAATAGGTTATGTTAAGGTGCAATAAGGATATTTGATTTGAAATTCTTGGCAGTGTAAAGCGGTGTTTACATTAGCTGTACTTTCTGCTCTTATCTTTACTAAGAGAATTATCTGCATGATACTAAAGAATTTTTGCATTAAATTAAAGAAGTTTCACTGGAGCTCGTCCATTTCTGAATACAGGAAAAAGTGATAGAAAAAGTTTTTGGAGATTATTTCTGAGTTATTAATGATCATCTTTGTTCGAAAAAATTTATCCGGGATTTGCATAAAAGCTTTCTGATTCTTAAATAAATCAACAGGAAAATCCTCAGATTCTAAGGAATTTTTTATAAACAAAACTTTTAGGTTCTAATGACTTTTCTGCAGAAAAAACTATCATATTTTAAATGATTCTGCGTGCTATTTGCTGTAAAACCAGGGGTCTACCATGGTCCTGATGAATGGCAACACCGGTTTTTACTGTTGCATTAAAAACCGGCGCTAACTGCTGTTTTGTTTTTTCTGGCAATACTGTTTCATTTTATTGGGGAGCGGAGTTGCCCAAAAAGTTTTAGCTTATTCCCATTTTAAATGTTTAAATATCCAATATTATACCCAATTCATTTTAATTTAAACAAAAACTCAAAAAAAAGCAGCTAAGTTAGCATCGTTCTTAAGTTCAGAAAATTATTAAGAAATGTGTGAGCAAATTAAATAAAATTGAATATTTTACGAAGAAATATTTACGTTTTCACTCGAACTTTAAAGGCCTCAAATCTTTGTTAAAATTGTGAAACTAAAAAATGTTTATTATACGAAAGACAAATCAAAATTAAGCTGAAATGTCACCGTTTCAAAATAAAATTCGTATACTAAATTTTCGAGAGAAAAAATTCTACACAATTTTCACTTGAACTTCATTATTGTGAAAAGTCTTATTTTTTCTAATAAATCTTTGTAAATCTAGTAAGGTGTAAGTTCTAGGGCTCGTAAACTCTTTTGAATATTAAGTCTGCATAAGTCGAGTTTACACGATTCAGAAGGTACAGCAGTTATATGGAAACCCCTGGTTCTTTTTGAGCCTACACAAAATTTATTTTTTCTGAGTCCTTTGCATGTAACAATTTCAGTATTTGAAAAATAGAACATTTTTCGATTAATTATTGAGCTTGGTTGCTTTTCGTTATTTCAAGATTTATAAATATTTGGAGAACATTTATTCAATAATTCAAATATTTTGTAGAAATTTTTAAATTCTTTAACAGACCTAATTTGATCGAATCCAATTTAAAATAAAACGTATATAATTTATACCAAATTCTTCTTATTTTGGACCTAAAAGTAAATCTTTTAAAATTTGCAAATTTTTTAATCTGTCCCCAAAACGAAGTCGAAATCCCTAATTTGGATCCAAATCACCTTACCTAACAACTCTGTACAACCTCATTTGACATAAAAAAGTCCTCCCTTGAGAAAATTTCCCAAAATAAAATCTTCCTTTGACAAAATTTCCCACATGTTAGCTACATCTATAGTTTGTTTACAAAATTATCGATGTTGCATCTCTATATTATATGTCTCTGGTAAAAACATTAATATACGAAAATTGTTTCAGTTTTTGTAAAAAATAAAAATTCTAGACAATTTTTTATTATGAAATGCTTAGAAGTGCTCCTGTATAAAAATCTTCAAATTTTTTTAATGTAGAAAAATTCTTACCGCGAATATGTTCTAAAAAAATCGCTTAAAATTGTGTTTTGATTTCTTTCATAAAAAGCGATCGACAAATATTGTCTTTTTTTGAAATGTAAAAAATCACTAAATACAATCAGTACAAATAAGTACACGGTTGTTTCATCAGTATGTTATATTTATCTGACTAAAAATCAGTATATCTACCGATCAAATATGTATAAAGCGCTTTCGAAAAAATCCCCTAAGATTTTATAGGAAGGGCAATTTGCCGATTATCATAAACTGTACACTGGACCTATGCAGACTTCTACCCTTAGAATTCGGAACACATCTAAGGAGTGAGATCATAAAAATGTTAACACACATTTTTGCCTACAACTTTGGTTTAAAGCTTCTCATATTTTTTTTTTTCGGCGGTTTACATTTTAAAAATATGTCAGTTAATAAATTAATTTACATCATGAGTTTTAATTTGCAATTTTTTAAAGAATGGACGATGAAAGAAAAGTGCGTTCAAAAATAATTAAATATTTTGAACAAAACCAAACATGGACATACAAAAAAATTGCCAAAGAAACTAATGTATGCCGCCAAACAATTTCAAAAGTGGTAAAAAGGTATCTGGAACACCTAACAATTGAAAGGAAGCCGGGAACAGGAACAACGACTGGTTATCGTAACATTGGTAAGGCATAAAAAGTTAAAAGCATCCTTAAGAGAGCTCCTAACACATCTGGCAGAAAAACAGCTCGGTTAGCCCAATTCTCGGACTTTTTTGTACGTAAAGTGAAACGTAAGGCAGGACTAAAGTCCTACAAAGTTCAAAAAGTTCCCGATAGAAACGCTTTTTAAAATTTGGAGGCCAAAACCAGAGCTCGAAAATTGAAATAAATTTTTATATAAAAATATACCTGTTGTGTAATGGACGACGAAACTTATGTCCTGGCTGATTTTTCGCAGCTCCATGGTCAAGAATTTTATGTTTTCGATGAAAAAGTGTTTAACTTTGTATGTATGTAGTGGTTAGAATTCCATGCGATTTTTTTTGTATGAGTTTATATTAAATTTCATTTAATCCAAATTTGATTGAAGTCTTAAAATTCAGTGGTTTGTTTTTTATTTAACTTTATGTGTGTTAAAATTTTTATAATCTCACTCCTTAGGACCATCAGCTTTCCTATATGTTTTTTTTTGCCATTACTTTTGAAGGTCATAAAAGAAAAGTTGGGGGTCCTGGTTTTCACGACGGGTGGCTATGCCGACAATCTTGTAATATCTATCATCGACTAGCGGACGACAATGATTAGAATTGAGAACTCATGTAGAACCATCTGCGCTACTAGATGATGTTTTGCCACCATTACTTTTAACCTTGGTCATAGATTAATTGTTTGATGCCTTGGTTTCAGAACTATGATTTCAATCCCACAAATTTTTATTGGTTTTCTGACAGAAAATTAAAAAAATAATTTTTTTTTACATTCACAAAAAAATAAAAATGTTTAGAAAATGAAATTCAAAAATCGGCCGTGACAGATTAGTTCGGAATTTTATAAACTAAAATATGGAAAAACTATTTTGAAAATCGGCTAAGATTTGTGGGCTGAAATGTTATTTGCTCAAAAAAGTGATTTTGGAAACACTGGGCGGTTTATCGTCTTATCATGTTTTCCTAAAAAACAAAAAATGTTCCATTTTTTGTCAGCCTTGCGGTTCAGATATGATCGATAAGCAATATCACAATCTAACAAACTTTTTCTTATTTCAGAAGAGTTAAAAGTGCTTATAATAAAAAAATAAAAGCCATATTTGAAGCCCTTTATCTTTCACACCTTTCACTTCTCCTCTATCCCCTTTCCAAAGGAAGCAACACGTTAATTAATAGGAAGAATTTCCTGAGTGTTGCTTCTTTTTTATAAAAAAAAAATAAATAAGGACAAATTTAAACCCCAGAATCCCGAAAAATATTGAGATTTTAAAAAATTTAAGCCAATTGAAATCCCTAACACGCAGTGATTTGCTAGAGCCCTGTTGGCATCGAGTGGTTTGCCAATTAAAATCTAAGTTTTCTAAAGCGCACTCTCTTTTTTAAATACCCACTTGTAAACTCACTGTGTTATCAGTACTTTAAGTTCGTGGTCAGTTTTTCTAATATTATTCATATTTTTTATCAGATTATTAAAACTATTCAAACTAAAGTTCCTCCATTTGATCGCCATGCATGAAAATAAAAGAATATGTTCATAGTACCAGAAAAAATACGCATACAAAAATTAAACAAAAAATTTAAAACAACAGGAAGGAATATTTAATTAAAATCAACTACATATTACGATGATGACCACCGACACCGCAGCTAATCCAAAACAAAAAATGTGTACTAATACTTACAAGGAGAGTCTGTTTGTCAGTTCCCCCAGATTTTGAAGAAATTTTTGGTTTTTTGGTGGAAAGGGCACAATCAAAAAAAACTCTCGGTAATAAATATAGTTGGTATTTCGGGGGTAAATATGAATTTCAAAGTTGTTCGAATTTTTTTTATTGTTTGAAAATTTTCGAATATACACAGAGAGATTTTTTTTCATACACACAAAAATACCTTTACCAAGTAATTACGAGCACTTCAACTAATAAAGTTTTTCGCATATATTATGTGAAAACTAGAAACATTTTACCAAGCTTTCGGTTTTTTCTACTTAAATTTTAAACAATTAATGCGAAAAAACTTTATTAGTTGAAATGCTCCTAATTACCTGGCAACGATTTTTTGTGTGTAAGTTTTAATTAAATTTTCGGTAAACTAATAAAGAAAATACAAAATTTCTTAAATTTAATGAAAATACTTCATAATTTTTATGAATCTGGTTTTTAATGAAACGTTTTCATTGAGTGCACAAAATCGAAACTTTTCGCAACATTTTATGAAAAACTCATTTTAATGAAAAGTCTCAATGGACGACTTCCAGCGGAACTTCAGTGGTTTTATGGAAAAATTCATTAAAATCATGCAGATAATTCTCTCAGTATTTCATTTGATACTCAGTTTATAAAGGGTGTTTTTTCTAAGCCCGCTAGAACTTACGAAAGGGTCAACTGTCAAACGAACTGTCATACTGCGCTCACTTTTTGACATTTACGATCGATCTCTATACTCTTGCAAATCATCATGAATAGATTGACGCTTGAACAACGCTACCAAATTATCCAGATTTACTTTGAAAATCTGTCATCAATTCGCGCAACTTATGGACGCAAAATTTTGTTCAGCGATGAGGCTCATTTTTTGCTTAACGGGTTTGTATATACATATAAACAAAATTGCCGCATAGGGAGTGAAACCAATCCCCAACAGACCCTACAGACTCCATTACACCTAGAAAAATGCATCGTTTGGAGCTCGCGTTACAGTCAATGGAGTTTGTTACCACACCATTGTCAATAATGGTGACAATATGGATGACATTGATCCGGCCGATATGTGGTTTCAGCATGATGGCGTGTCATACGGCAACCGCAAACATGGAAGTCAAAATTTGGCAATAAGTTGATTTCGTGAAATGGACCTATCAATGGGGCTCCAAGGTAATGCGAGTTGACATCTCTCGATTATTTCTTGTGGGGCCACGTGAAGTCGCTGGTTTATGCTGATGAACCAGCAACAATTGACGCCTTGGAGGCCAACATTGTTCGTGTTATTCTTGACATACGGCCAGCAATGCTCCCGAAATCATTTCCAAATGTTAATGCCTTTGGAAAAAAAAATTTAGATTCAAATTTAATTTTTTGTGTTAATTTTTACAATTTAAATTTCTATAGGGCTTAAAAAAGCACCCCTTAACATATATATTAGAGTTGTCCAAAAAAACGTGAAAGTTGGAATTTTCGGGCTCCACATTGTTGCCCCTATTCCTTAGTGTCTAAAAACTCTCTGTGCCAAGTTTCAGCTAAATCCGCTTTTATTTAGAGGTCTCTAGAGTAGAGATGGACACGTGAGCAGAATTTTGATTGATTCAAGTTAATCACGCGTGAGCGTTAGTAAATTCTGAATTTACTCACGTGAGTGGAAAAAAATTGTTCGAGAGTGACTGTGCGTGATTGACATTTTTCTCTCGTGAGCGTGAGTGAGTGTGAGTCAAAATTCACTCACGTGCCCATCTCTACTCTAGAGTAATTTACACAAAAAGTAGGGTGTACTTTAAATTAAATTATTTCTTAACCTATCCCAGCACCCAAAAACTGCATTAAATTAATAAAAAAAAAAAAGTTTCAGTGAACGAATTCCAGCGATACTTCATTTAATTAATGTAAAACGGTACACATGCTTATTTGTCTACCCCGTCTATCATATATCTAAATTTCATTCCAATTGAAGTGAACCACACGGCAGACCTTCCTTGTCAGTAACTAACTACTACAACTTTAAATATGTATACAAAAATTGTAGGTAGACGACATCATCACAATCGTATAGAGAATCAACAACAAACAAAATCGACAATTCAATGTGGCAAATGGAAACTTAACTACATACAAAAAAAAAAAAGAATTAAAATTTTGCGTAACTAATGTTTGAGCAACTCCTACCCAATTACTCGTACCCACCATTACATACCCTAACAAAATTTATATTGAATTTCTATATTCGTATATGCGAATGATTGTGTGCCTTCAATTTTACACAATCTATAAATTTGAAATCGCTAAGTGTCGAACGCCAATCAATTGACAATTTAAAATAACAAGAAGTCAGCAGCAGCAAAAATAATCGGAATTGGAAAAACTAAACAAATGTAAAACTAGAAAAAAATCCATTTGCCATATAAAAATAAACATTTCGTTTTTTTTTTTGTCTTCTGTTCTACTATTAAAGTGTGCGTATAAGTGCCAATGAACTGGGTTTGCGTATCCCAAATGAATTGCGCGTTTTTTTTTTTTTTTTGTTCGTCGATCGTTTGTTTTATACATTTAAGGCCTACAATTTACTTGACTTCTGACTTTTTAAGTCAGTCGAAGGCTTCATATCAAATTTTATACACGCTGTCGGTCGTTCGGTCGATCGTTCAATTGAGTTTTATTCAAACATACAACCAGCCAGGCAGTCAGTCAGTCGATCATTTTCATTCATTTATATTTGTACGCATTTACACTATTATTGTTAGTTGTTATTGTTGTATGTAGTTGGTGTTGTTGTGGTGTTCTTGTTGCTTCTCTTGTTTTTTCCTGTTTCTGATGAGCTCTTCCACCATCGACACCATCAACACCACCACTACCATCCCAACACTTGTTCATATAGTTTTTCAGCCACTACCACTTCTATACATATTCATAATTTATATACTGTACATGGCAATTTGTGGTTGTGTTTTCTTTTTGTATTTATTCATAATTAATTCCAATCGGAAATAGTTTTTAATGGCGGATTTACATTTAACCCAAAGATCGTACATACTTTACACATGCACACACTATAAAGTACCTTTACGTTTTTATTTTCCATATTTACATACAACAACAACAAAATCTACTTAATGTAAAACGTTGTAATGAATGACAGTTAGGAGAGGTGTCCGTCCAAAAAAAACCCAAAACGCACACCCATACGAGTATACCCACAAGTGTCTAATATATTTGAACGTCAAGTAAAGAGTTATTGTTTTAAAAGATCATTGATCTTTAGAGGTAGGGGTCAATTCTATTCCAACAATAGTGTCTGACCTTTACAATCACAACCCTTGATTGTCATAACAAACTTTAGTTTTATTGTTGCAAATACTTCAATTCATAAAATATTTCAATTCAGTGTTGACATTGAGTGTTTTTATTTTATATAATGAGTATAAAAGGAAGTTTACACATTAGTTTAGGCTCTGAAAGTGAGTGACAAGGAATATATCACAATGGGGTATAAAAAACAGTTTTTCATGAATTTTATAAGACCTTGAGTAAATTGTTCTCAAAGCAACTGAGTTTCAACAACACTCTGAAACTAGTTCCTTAACAGAAAACAATTTTTTTAAAATAAAGCCGAAACAACTACTCGCAAGTTTGTTTTCTTCTTAATTTAATTCTAAAATGCTGGCACATTAACTTAAGTACGACAAACTTTATTTTAACTAGAATTATATCTACTTTAATAAGATTCATACTTAATTTAAAAATGTTCATAAAAAAGGCGATGTTAATTCCCATATGACAGTTTTCGTGTGTTTAACTTGTGTAAATCAGCTCATCCTTGGCTTGGTCAAATATCTCGGATTCTCCTGGGGTTAAATTTTACGATTTTGATCGGCAATTAAACTGAAACCCTAATTTTTTTGATGACAAATGTTTATTCTTTCAATGGACTTTGAGCTAACAAGAGTGGCATCTACGGGGTCATAGGAAATTTTCAAAAAAGCTTCTGACATCGCTGTATTTAATGCACTCAACACCCAATGGTGTTTGTTAACTATTATCGATGTAATATTAAGGAATGTAATAGAATTTAGGTTCACATTATTCATGTGTTTATTTAAATATCTTGGATTTTTTAGCCGGTGCAGAGATCATACAATGTATGCCCACTAGAGCGACTCACCTTATATGGACAAAAAAAGTGCCCCCCTCAAAATAAACTTCTTAACCTCAAACCTACTAACTTTGGTTTGTTTTATGATGATTCCCAAAATATTTCGGGTCTAGCAATGAGATCTCACAAGCTGGACCTTTTTTAAAAAACGTCTTTTTTTAGTATTTGTTAGAAATTTGCATCTTAGCTGAAGTAAACATACTCAATATGGGTATCATATGAGAGGTTTTTTAGAGGCGCGTCCATCGCTATATATAACATCCCTACGGGAAATTTTAACAAACTGTCACCGAACTGGCCCCTTTATATGAAATAGACTGGTCAGTTTTACATGGCGTTGTCATAGGAGGGGGAAATTGACCCCTTGTGACATGTCACAAGACAGATCCTAGGACAGGTTACTGAACTCTCATAAAAAACAAAGTTCAGGGTTTGTTAAAATTTCCCGTAGGGATGTTCAAGCATATCCTGACATGTCCAAGGATATTCAATAAAAAAAACAAATTTTTGACTCTTTTGTACAAAGGCAAGTAAATCTTCGCTGAGTGGATATATTTTGGAATTTTACAAATTTAATACATTTTTCACGGTGCTCTGGACCAAATTGTGCAAAAAAAAAATGCGTGATGGATTTTTTTCTGTTAAGTTGCATTTTTATCTTACATCAACTACATACTGAATTCAAATGCAAATTGCAGTAACTCTAATATTTTAACAAAATTTGATCCAGAGCATCGTGCAAAATGTACGAAATTTTCAAAATTCCAAACTATATCCACTTAGCGATGATTTACTTGTCATAACAAAAGTCTTGGTATCCATATTGCCCTATTTAGAACATATCGTTTCCACCATATTGAGTTTCTGATAAAACGTGAAAAATCGCGAATTTCAATAAAATCTGAAACACGTGTTCACTTAAATCGTCTACAGATAATGATATGTAAGTTTGACATTTCTATCACAAACATCTCCGTACAAACGCGTCAAAAATTTGTTTTTTTTATACAATATCCTTGAAAATAGGACATGTCAGGATATGCTCGAACACGTTATATGTGTTAAAATTTCAGTGTTGTTAATTTTATTTTAAAATCGCTAAAAACAAAGAAAAATTTGTTCATGCACGTAGCGCCATCCTGTTGAAACCACATCTCGCCCGAATCAATGTCATCCGCATTTGGAGTCTGTAGAGTCTGTTGTGGATTGGTTTCACTCCATATGCGGCAATTTTGTTTATTAACAAACCGTTAAGCCAAAAATGAGCATAATGACTGAACACAATTTTGCGACAAAACATCGGATCAGTTTCCAACTGCTCTAGAGCCCAGTCGGCGAAAGAATGACACATATCATGGTCTCGTGGCTTTATTCGTGCACCAGCTGGATCTTAAACGGGTATAGGCCAAGATCTTTGTGCAAAATTTTCCACATAGTGGACGGACAGAGCCCCGATTCCCGCGACGAATCGATAAATTTGAATCTTCTATGTGAGCCATAAGTCGTCTATAAGTTGTGCGAAATGATGGCTGATTTCCAAAGTAAATCTGGATAATTTGGTAGCGTTGTTTAAGCGCCAATCTATTCATGATGATTTCTCTGATTATACTGATAATAAATTTCAAAAAGTGAGCGCAGTATGACAGTTCGTTTTACAGTTAATCCTTTCGTAAATTCTATCAGGCTTAAAAAGTTATCTTTATTTTCCACCACTGTATGTAGGAAATTTGTGTGATCAATCTCTTAACAATAGACGCAACTTTTGTAAATCTTCAGTAAGGAACGAAAAACGCGATTTTTTCACGTCGCCATAAGATAAATCGCTATTTTCATCACTCATTTTTATAGTGTCCACATTTTCAATGTCAATACTCTTGTTTTTTTGAATTCGAAATAAAATAAAACAGTCTACTATTTTAACTCTATTTGCATAATTTAATGCACTGACATTTAAAAGTTTTTGTCTGTGCCTTTATTTAAGAAATTTTTCTTTTCTTTCCATATGTAAATGTTTATTTATGTAATTTCTTTTTATTACTAATTTCTATGCTCAAGTTTTCTGTTCAACTTGTTTTTTTTTTTTTCTTTTTATTAGACAGATGTTTTTTGTTGTTTCAACATTGTTGTATTGACAATGTTTGTCCCTCGTCATCAGTAGCGGCGTAGTAGTGGCAGCATCATCATGCTGTTGTAGTTATAGTTTCAATTTGGCAGTGACAGCAATTTAAATCATGTTTTTGCTTTTTTGCATTTTTTACATTGTACATTTTGCTAATTGAATATGCAAACATTGGCGAAGACAACAACATATACGATTTTAATACATATTTCGTATGTCGTGAATATTTGTTTGTTTGCTTTTCTCCTCAAAACCAGTAGTATTTGTTGTCGACGATCAAAATACATCACGTCATAAATACGCACTCAAAATTCTACAAACATATGCACATACAATTTTATCTTGTGGAACTACGATTAGAATTAAAATAAAACCTGTCGAAATACAGGGCTTTACGAAACGAGATGTGTCGATTCTCGATTTCTCCAAACAGAATTTCCATTTCTCAATCGTTAATGGATTTGACAATTGTTTGAGTTCTTTTAATCTCGTTATTTTGGGAATGAATTTTAAATTTAACAGAATTTTCGAGTTTCGTAGTTCCTGGTGTTTGACTTAAATGTATCTGTCGAACCTTAGTTAAAGAGGCGAAAAAGGAAGAAGGTAAAAAAACGACAATATTTTTGATTTTTTTATGTTGGTTCTAAAGAAAATATATTCGTGTTGGATATCAGTACAAATTCTTGAATTGCGTATAACAGATGCTCACGCGACTACGGATAAGACCACAGTATACTGGATAGTAGAATAACATGGTTACATTGATCATGTTTATTCCCAATATGGAACAAGCATTTGACCTCCATATTGGGAAAAATAACACGTATTGTTAACTTATTCTATGTATGTTCTGTGGATAAAACACTTCAGCACATTTTGAGAGTATCTAGGTAAGAGGGTGAATATCTCGGAGCACCGCCAATGACTTCAAACTGTATTTAGGAACTTGGTAATCTTAGCCTGCGTGTATAAACGCGATTTTACTTGAAATTAAGTTATTTATTACATTAAGGCCGATTAGTGAATGGCCAGTTAAAATTTAGCCGACAGTGAAATTCAGTAGTAGTAGTAGCTAATTGGACACTCAGGAATCGAGCCTAAAGCATATTTCGGCAAATCCAAGACATAAGTGTTGATTTACCAATTCATGCAAGGATGCAGTCAGGTCCAGCTAAAAGGCGTTTAATAACACTGTGCACGAAAAGGAGACTTTTTTCCCGACAGATGGGGGACCCAGTGGGTAAAACTAATTCGGATACGCTGAATCTAGTGGTGCTAGCCGTTTTTCTAGGTTAGCTCTTAAAAAAAAAGATATTTGAGTTTGAAAATAATGGTTTCAAGCAGCCCTAAACACTCGATTTTTTAATTTGTTTACCGTTAATTTTTAGTTAAGTTGCTTGTTACTCTACCAAGAAGCCTTGTGTTAAAAATAATCAAAATCGGTCTTGCGGTTCAGAAAATGTGATTGAAAATGTGAGGACACCATAAAAACCTTTATGCAAATTTTTCACTTCTATACAAATTTCAATACATTTAACGAATACATTTAACAAAGCAATAAAATCTACAATTTTGTATGGAAAATTTCGAAGTGTCCTCACATTTTCGCTTCACGGCTGCACCGATTTTGATAATTTTTAACCCAAAGCTGACTGGGGAAATAACAAACAACCTGGGTAAAAATAAATGGTCAAAAAGTGAGATAAATCGCTTTTTTGGGGTCTGTGGACCCAGAATTTTCAAACACAAATATATTTTTTTCAAGAGCTAATCTAGAAAAATGGCTAACATCACTGCATTCACCGGGTCCCCCGCTTGCTAGATTGTTTAACTAGCACAGTGTAATTGGTGTAAGAAGAACAACAACATTACTTCTATGATACGCACACGGGCGAGGTCTGAATGTGCCAAGGTATTTATTCACGCATAGCTTATTCATAGGGCAGTCAATGCTATCCAAAATATTGGCTTTTTTAATCAATATTGATGGCATTACTAGAAATACCAACTATCACCAATTTATCGAAGATTATGTCATTTGAAGAAAATATGAAGACACCATCGAAACATGGTGTCTTCATTCTAATAGAGCTTTCTAGAGTAACTCCAACCGGTCCACCTTGGCACTGAAGATTTCTAGCCACTGTTCCTAGGTCAATTTCCAGATCACTCTTGAGTGTATAACTTAAAAATTCGGGATTCACAACAGATGGCGTATCTTTTACTAATGGTTTGTGTCTTTAATAACTTATATGGCATTATGGAGATAAAATTTGGACCGAAATGGTGTAAACAACAAAGTTTTTTTTGCTTCGAATATGTCTAATTTTGTGAAAATAAAGCACTATTTGTGGGAAGTTTTGCTTTACTTATTCAATTTGAGAGAAAGTGCAGCTGAAGTACATTGATTGACCACCGAAACTAATCCTGAATATGCTCTATCGATTCCAATGTGCGAGAAATGGTTTATGCGTTTCGGAAGTGCTGATTTTGACATGGAAGACAAAAAACGCCCAGGTCAGCCAAAAAAGTTCGATGATATTGACTTGGAGGCATTACTCGACGAAGATTGTTGTCAAACTCAAGAAGAACTTGCAAGATCATTGGGAGTCCCTCAAGCAGGAATTTCAAAACGTTTGCAAGCAGCAGGATTCATCCAAAAGCAAAGAAATTGTGTACCGCATGAGTTAAAGCCGAGAGACTGTTTTGTCAAATGCTGCTTCAATACCATAAAAACAACACCAAGGCGGATTTTTAGCACTTTTTCTATATTTTACCACGATTATATCTCGGTATACCGTATGAAATATATATATATGTATATAGAGATATAACCGTGTTAAAATATAGAAAAAGTGCTAAAAATCCGCCTTGAGCCAAAAAATTTGTATGGCCGTTAAATTGTTAATGCAGCCAACTTGACAAAACGAATGATGCAGTACTTCTTATTTTTGGGGCTCTTTCACGAGCAATTCTCAGAATTGGATCCCAAAATCATGTGTTGTACTGTGTAATGATGGCCAATACTTTCAATATATTTATATTGTACCAATGTACAATAAACGCCCAGAATTGGCCAAAAATCCCGCATTTTTAAGTTATACACCCAGTCATGATCTCCTTCGGTTTCTCATTTGTAGCTCTAGAAGTTTCCCGAACCTCATCTAGATGTTTCTCATTTGTAGCCCTAGAAATTTCCTGAACCTCATCTGGACGTTCTCATTTTTCTAGAGTTTTCTTCCATATTCTCCATCACAGCTATGAACATTGCCTTAATGTTCATACTGCTTGCCGATGAACGGGTAAAGTTTAATGTTATATGTGAAGCACTAAGCTCGGAACCCCTGCATTTTATAGAAATTCGAATGACTACACACAGTGAAATGCCTTCGCATATTTAAAGGAACCAACTTGCTTTTACCAAAGCGGGAAAATTACCGTCTTCAACAGAGCGACTTTTGCGGTGGCCATACTCTCGATTTATAATTCTCGTCATAGATTTTGAGGACATTTTCAATTGAGTGGCACACACAACCCTCTTATAACGCGGTTTCATACAACATTGGATCATTCCAACACAAATTTTTAATAGAGATGGTTGTTCTTTCCGCGGTTTTTGTTGATTGGCTGAGGTACAAAATAGCGGTCGCGAAATATTTTTTAGCACCAGCGCTATTAAGTTACATTTAAACTACGAAAGATACATAAATCATTCTCAGTAGGGCTATTTACAGAAGCTTCTTGCTCTTTCCTAGCAGTTTACGGACGCACGTAAATGTGCCTTCATGCTTTTCGGGGTATTGACTTATTTACGATCAGATAAAAAAATAACACTTTTAACTCGAGCACGAAAGAATATCTTACATTATAAAAGATCTCCTCAGAACTTCCGAGAAGTTCAGAACTGACCTTTTGAATTACATTTTATTAATCAAGTAAGAAGTGCGCCGTTAAAAATTCTAACACACATTTTTCTTAATAAGTTTTTCCAGCTTTAATTAAAATAATTTTTCTGGATAAAAATTTCTTTGAGAAATATGTCAGATTTTAAAATCCATCGGTTTGTCAAATTCGAGTCTTTTATTATGGAGGCTCAAAGACAAGTGCTCAAAAAGTTATTAACTTTTCTAAATAATCTATTGTGAACTTATGAAAATATTGCAACAGAAGTACAAGTGACCAGTTAGTGTGATTCCAGAGAAGAAGAACTTTAATGCCAAAGAAAAAAAAAAAACAGTACAGCTCTAACTGACGCACTCTTTATTTGAAAACATGAAATTTAGTGTTTTGAATTTTACAAATTAAAAATTGTTTAAATTTCGAAAACTTCCAATTTTGTTTGCTACTTTTTTATTAGTTTTTTTTTTTCTATCCTTCATTAAAAATTTTAATTAAGCATAGATAAATAAATTAAATTATATATTCTACAAGCAAAATGATTTATTATCGTTCTCTCAGTATCTTTTGCGAATATTTGTTTAACCTACGTGTTGGTATTGATAAATATTTACAATTTAATTAAAATGTTTAAATAAAAAAAAAATAAAACATTAACAAAATCGTTCTTCTTAATTTTAGTATCATGTCACGACTATGAAAAAAATCAAAATTTTAAACAAATTGTTAATCGTGTTATACCCACCCATGGTGAATGATTGGAATTTTAAAAAATAATTAACCCTATAAAATATACAACAATTTTTGCTAATAAATTTTAAAAAATATGAATTACATTTAAAATTTTAATGATTTCTTGAAAGAAGATATTTCAAAACACTTAAATAATTTTCACACCCTGTAATAATTTTATTTAAATGTTTATACTAAATGTTAAACAAGCGGATGGGGTTTCGTACGAAATGAAAAAAAAACAAAATTGTTTATAAATTTTCACATTTTTTTCTATATTTCAAACCGTATACACTGAATACAATGGAAATCTACTCAAAACATCTGGGGCAAAAAATATCTAAAAAAATATTTTTTGTTTAAAATTCTGAGGTTTTTTGCCTTGTGTTTCATTTTATGAAAAATTTTTGTTTTGGAAAGATGATGAGGAAGAAGAAATCGAAGTAGAAAAATAATAACACATGCCGTTAAGATCATAAGGAAATGATGTTGTATGGAACTATTACCTGTTGTATTACAAAAATAAATTTAATCGGAAAATTTTATTAGTTTATTGTGATGTTAATCATGGTGTATGTGTATTACACATAATGTAGTTTTTTAATAGAAGTTTTCATTTACATCGATTTGTAGTTCAGTAAAGAACATAAGCATTTATTGTTTAAATTAAATTTGATATTACCAATAATTGTGTAAAAGGTCAAGAAGCTATTTTATCGAGTGAGTCGTTTCTTTACATTTGTAAGAATATACATGTCCCGAAATTTAAAATTTTACGCAATAGAACTCAAACGATGTGGAAAAATACCAAAATCAATTTCGATAGTTCGTACTTATGGGAAAATCTACGAAACAGGTAGATTTCAGATTTTGAAAATGAAAAATCTCAAATTAGTGGCACACATTTTTTTTATAGATTAAGTTATTTAAAATAGATTAAAAAGAAGTAATCTGTTCGCGTGAATAAATTTTTTTGAGTGCTGAAAAAGTTATAAACAAAAAACCGCACACATTTTCGCTAATAAATATTTTTAAATTTTTGGATTTTTCGGGCATGCGACCACACATTTTCAAGTAACTTTTCCGTGCTGAGTCCGAATTTGGTTTCCAAATTTTTCCAACACATCTGGTTTTTGAGCAAATTGAGGTCAAAGTTACCAAAAACCTTTTTTTTTTGGCTATTTTTGAGTTGTTTTTACACACTTTTACCTTAATTTAATGAAAAAAGATGACACAAATTTTTCAATCATCACGGTAATTTTATTCGAAAATGCATAGTCGCGCTATATTTCCATTATTGATTATAAGTAATGTTGTTTTTTTAATTTTTCCATCCGTCCGTCTGTCTCTCCATGTATTCTTGTGCGCACGCTACAGGTCGCAAATATTAAGATTTTTTGATAAAATTTGGTAAACCAATTTATATCGGCCCAAGGACGATGTCTATTGATTTTGGTTTAAATCGGTCTATGTTTGGACTTGTACCCATATAAATTTCCCTCAAAACTGCAACACAAAATTGAATGGCACATCCACGGTTTAAAGAATTATGGGATCACATATGTATGGTACATATCTTCATTACTATTATTATCTGAAAGTGCTAAACGGATCGGACGAATTTCGTATTCTCTACAACATATCTTTCTCCAAAATTCGCTAAAAGGTTAAATTCAAATTGAAGGCACATCCACAATTTTAAGAATTATGGAGTCCAATATATCTGGAACGGTAGATCTTATCATAGCTGTCATTATGTGAAAGTGCTAAACAGATCGGATTTTATTTTTAGGCTTTACATCAATTTTCACTGTACAATACGCTAAAAATCCAACTTTAAATTGACTAGCACATCCACAGATAAAATAATTAAAAACTGAAATCTGGCTTATATGATATATATGGCAATTAATATTGTTGTGTGTAAGTGCTAAAACGATCGGATTATCCGTTTGGTTTCTACGTCACTTTTAGCTCCAAAAATCTATGAAAAGCTACAAAATTTAACCTTAAGTGGGTCTGGACACCAAACTAATAGTACGATACATTTAGCACTTACACACAATAATAGTATCACCGATATATACCGATTACGCAGGACTGCAACTAATTATTTCTCAAACTGCGGATGTGCCCTTCAAAAAATATCAAATTTCAAGTTGTTCACGCATAGAGGTGAAGGGATTATTATTGTCATATTTTCTTTATTTTTGAAGGCACACTTACTAAATTGATCTCAATTTTTTTGTTTACTTCTCAGTTATATGTCAGTATCAAAAAATGTTCAATTGCATTGAGGCTGAAAGCGCAAAAAATAAAAATGTCTGAAATTACTCTTTATTCAAAAAACAGAGTTACAGATCTACCATTTGCTCCTACTTGAGGGCACCTATTTTTTTCAACAAGTGGGAGATCTTTTAACATTATAATTATTATCCACCAAAGGTTTTGGGCGATTTCCTTTTATGCTGAAAAAGTTATAACCAAAAGAGTTGAAAAACTGTTGAAAGTTACAAGCAAAATTAAGTTAAATTAGAGTAGTTTTTAATTGAGTAGAGCACATTAGCAGTATAAATATTAAAATTTAAGATGTTCGCCTGATTAAATTCGTTGCCTCGCAAATGATGATACCATCAAAAATATTATATATTGTTATTAAAATGGTTTAAATCCCGAGTTACATGGAATCGCCCGTTTCCGTAGATTTGCCCTTATAAAAAAAAATCAAATTCCGCTCTTTTTCGAAAAAAAATGCAAAAATAAGGGCCTGTTTATCTATTACGAAAATAGTTTAAATGAAAATAGAAAAAATGGAAAAAGAAAACATAAAAATTTACGAATTGGATGAGATTTCGACATTCGATTATTTACATACACTCAAAATAATACGTCTGTTGGCTGGACAGAAAAATTTGTTACTTTAACAAAATTTATTCCTGTTTTTTGGCTTAAAATTAAATTTGTTGATTTTAACAAATTCTTTTGTTAAATTTCACAAATCTAAATTTAAGTAAAAAATTTGTAAAACTACAGTTTTATCTGTAATTATACTGAGTCGTAGAATTTATCCCGGAACTAGTCCATTTAGCTCTATCTCGCTTAGTTTTCGTTTTGCTCTATCTCGCTTAGTTTTCGAGATATGGCCCATTTTATGAAGTGGAAAATTTTTATTAAAAATTTCCGAGGGTCCAAGGCCCCGCCATGGTCCATTTTTGGATAGAGATACCCCATTTAGCTGGGGTACTGTACGGTTAGGGGTAGTCGAAATTTTCATCAATTTTGCTCTATCTCTCTTCGTTTTCGAGATATGGGCCATTTTAAAAAATCGGAAGGGGAAGAAATAGCGCCATCTTTAAAACTTCGGATACATTGGTGGCGCCAATGGTAATAACATCAACATGAAAATATTATATTTTAACAATAAATTTTGTAAAATTTAACGAATGGGTTCTTAAAAATTAGTTATAAATAGTTTTGAAAATTAACACTCAAAACCAGTTAAAGTACTGAGGATTTTTAGTATTGTGTTAAATGAAGATAACTAAAATATTTGCTGAAATCAGTGTTTCAACTAAAAATTTGTTAAAAATTAGTCAAATCGATTTGAAACCGGTTTGACAGATTTTTCTACTGACGTATTATTTTAAGTGTAGTCGTAAATTTCATGAAACAAATATTAGCAAAATGCTTTTTGTTGTCAAAGCGCTGTTACCCAATGTTTTGCCAGTAATATTTTTCATACACATCCATAAATTTTGTAAAACTAGTATTGGCAAGGCACTTTCTTAAAACGCTGGCAAAGCGCAATTAAGCAATGTTTTGTCAGTAGTATTTCTTACATACAGTCGTAAAATTTGTAAAACAAGTACTGGCAAAATCCATTTCCCCAAATGTGGCAAAATCCTTTTCACCAAAACTAGAATATTGAATATTTGAGACTAAAGATTATCACATAGGGGGGTTTGGGAGTGACTGATTACGAATCTGAAATAATATATTTAAAATTCAAAATTGCTAATCCAAGATGGCAGCCATGAATTTTTAGTTTTTAATATATTGGACTTAAAATAATCAATTATATAGGCCTAGAGTCCGCTAATTAAAATTCTGAAATCAAAATTTAAAAGTTCAACATGGCGGATCCAATATGGCGACCATAAATTTAAAATTGTTATGTGTAGGAAAATAAATTACACTGTTCAAAATAAAACAACATAAGCTTCTGACAACTGATTCTGGCAGAGGGAACCTAAGAAAATATACTTGTATCGGCGTTTTAAAAGTTTACGTCTGGCCCTATTTTTTGGGGGGTTAAAATTTCTCCTCATTTTGCAAATGGAATCCATGTGTATCTTCTATTTTAGGTATAGGATGTGTTCAGCATATTTATGTAAAACACTACGGCGGACATTTTTATGGAACATTTTAATCCTCTAACTTTGCAATTAAAGAGTCTTTTTTGGCCCTTTTTTAAAAAGTTTCAAAATAGACCCGTAAGTTGAAGTGGCTTAAAATGTTCCACAAAAATGTTTGTCATGAAATTCTACTATAAGTCTCTGAAGACATCAAAGTATAAAATTTAACTTTAATGCCAGAAATAAGTCAAAACTTAAAATGTGTTTAAGGTTTAATTCCGCACTTATTCAGAATTGGAGCTCAAATGACCCACAAACCTGGACTTGAGGGGGTTAGTCTGTATGAAAACACCAGAACATTCATTTAAGGCAATTTTTAGTCCTATTTGTTTAGTTTTTACTAAAACTCTGGAATGTTGGAAATCAGCGAGATCTGAAGGTACTTTTTCAGTTAAAGGGCAAAATCTCGAAAGTTTATGGACGGTCGCAAAAACCTATTTAGAGGACATCTTAAGGATTCAAGTTTTTCAAATATCTCTTGGAACATTTTGGAGCTTTTTTTTGAAAATTTGGGATTTTCAAAAAAACCCATATTTTTGAGGTAAAATTAATAATTTTGTTACTTTTTTCGTAAATATTTAACAGGTTTCTTTTTTTTTATAACTAGTTTCAGTTTTATAATTTCAGATTATTTTTGGAACAAATTATTGTTTATTTATGATTTTTTTTTATTGTATCATTACAAAATAATAAAAAAAAATGTCACAAAATTATAAAACTTTGACTTCAAACTCTCGCCAACTAACACCTAGTAACCATAATAATACAATATTTCACTCACAAAATATTCAAGAATCCAAGATTTTGAATATATAAACATATTTTCCTTTACCTTAATTGTACTTTTGGCCAAAAAACGGCAATCTTGGCCCACAGTGTATTGTCAACCAACGCTTTTCTAGTGCTTTGTTTTTTGTACCATCGGCAATTTCTACCTGGGTGGTTCAGTTCGCTACAAGCTACAAGAGTTTGTGCTGATGTTTGTAACACCAAAAAATATTACACCTGGACCATTTAGTATACCGATCGTTTCAGAATCCCACGTTCGTGTAATGTCCATGTTTAATCCTAGTGTCCATATAAAGGTCTATCCAAAAATTTACTCTTATGCTTGTTCGCACTCTACAGGTCGCAAATATAAAGACATTATACTGAAATTTGGTACACTTATTTACATTGGTTCAAGAACAGAGCCTCCCGTGTAAAAAAGTTTAGATCTGATCAGATCTTTTTGGATCTAAATAGATATGATTGAATCAAATTAGATCCTGTACCGTATCTCATCAAATATGATCAGATATGGCATATGTGATAATACCTTATGGCAAGATCTGATCAGATCTAGTGCCAAATCTGTTCAAATCTAAAGTGATCTGGACAATTGCGCTAATTAGATATCATTTGTCTCCAATTTTGATATCTAATTAGATCTGGTAAGATCTACTAAGATCTGGCCAGATATGCCTAGATCTGGTAAGATCTACTGAGCTCTGGCCAGAGCTGATCTTTTTTACACGGGCTATGAACTAAATTTTCGATTTTGTCTTAAATACACTCTGGTATAGCGTATCATATAGTCGTCATGCCCGGCTTTAATCGTCCTTAAACTACAATATTTTTCCTCCTTTACATACAGAATTTTTTTAGGGGTTTCTGGGATTTTCTCTATACAATTTTCGAAATGTTATGGTATCTGTAAACTAATTTTTCATACAATTTTTAAAATACCGTTTCGTATTTTTTTTTATCGCACGAGGCGTTAATTTTTTTTAAGAGAGTGTTCGTTATAAAAAACATTCTCACATTGTCTATCTACTAAAGCCCTGCACGAATGCATTCAAAACATTCACTACACTTTTTACAATTCAGAAATCATTAATTGAAATTCAGAGCATATCAATTAAAATATAGAAATGATGAATTAAGATAGATATTATGTTTTCTGAATGTGAACTAATATTTTCTGAATTTAAAATAATAATTTCTGAATTGCAAAATGTGTAGTAAATGTTACACACCCTGTTTTAAATGCATTCATACAGGCCTTTACTATCTACAGACCTATCTACGCCAATGACTCTTATATAACAAGGTGTGGTGGTATTTTCTGAACATAAGATGGGATTCTCAGTAGAATTCAGTCACTTCAGATATAAACTGAATTCGATTAATGGGAAATTCGTTCAAAAAAGATTTAATTCTTCGAAGCCCTTGACTAGATCACATTTTATCTGTTTATTGTAGATTTTCCAGTGGATCAAATAATGAGTGAGCTCGCTAAATAAACTCCAACATCGCATTCATTTTGCCCATATATTATTTTTGGATAAGAATAACTGGCGCCCAACGTGCACTGATTCATGTAATAAGGTGTGTTGATAATTTTCTGAACACAGGGATTCTTAGTAGAATTCAAACCGCGAAATTTTAGCGATTTTCGAAACTGAAATTACTTTCGCAGAATTCATACTACCAGGCAAAAGCTAAAATATATATATATATTTCTTTGTCAAAAGAATATATGCGAGCTGAAAAATATTTAAAAAAAAATCTTATTCTTCCCACAAAAAAAAAAAACATCGCAATTAGGTAGCTTAACGTAACTGATGTCGCACTGTATCAACATTTAGTTACCCAGCTAAACCTTCTATTACCAGGTAAAGGAAAATGTAATAAGAAACCAAAAATTGTAACTACTTACACTTTGGTCGCATAACACATTATTTTAACAGGGGGTGTCATTGGGGGTAAATGGTTGCCTAAATCGTACCGGTATAGGCTAAAATAAGTGATTACGAAGGAAGTACTGAAATAAGTTGTTACTTGCAATATTGAATTCACTAGTTAGCTAAAATAAGTACATACTTTTATAGAGTGAAGTAAGTCATTACACATTAGTACATATTTCATTGGTTACATATAGGGAATAAAATTAGAAGTTACCAGTAATGACTTTGTTTAAAAGTACACCCATCCGAGCAATGTAATTAGATTCTAAATTTTTACCTTCGCCTTATAAAGTAGTTATATTATGCAATACCAATAACTTATTATTTTTACCCTTATTAATAAGTTATTATAAAACACAATATCGGTAATATATTATTTTAAAGGCTCCAAATAAGTAGTGATATATCTCCATATCGGTAACTCATTATTTCATACCTCTCACATAAGTATTGATGTATTACAAAATTTTAAACGTATTACCTAAGGTTTCTAAGTAAAACCAAGGGTAAAGGGGTACCCATTGCCAGGCAATGCGTGAAAAAGGTCAAACCCATTACCAAGTTTTTGCTGGGTATCTTAAAACAACCGATTAAGAGATTAATCAGAACTGGGTCGACATGTCGTTGTGCTTTTTCATATATTTTGTATGGGAAGCAAAATGTCGCCATGTCGTCCGGCGATTTGTCGTCGTAATAGAATCTATTCTATTTTCGTGACGACACACTAATACACACTCAAAATATTTGTCAAATAATTGCCATATTTTTAACTAATTAAGCGAGCAGAGTTGCAAAAATTCGTATTAGAGTTGCAAAAATTCGTACTTTGTTTACAAAAAAAATTATTTTTTTGACAGAAGAAATATAATTGAAAATAAAAATGCATAATTTACCGCAAAAAAGCAAAATTAATAAGAAAAAATGTAAAACAACAAGAATTAATGGAAAACCAATTGAATTGGTGAAGAATTGTGGCGAAAAAAATACAACCATATTCTTGTTTTGCTTTAATTTTTTTCTAAATGTCGAAAAATGTCGACAATCGATTGTCGCTGAATTTAAATTATTCGCGACGACTTTTGCTGTCGTTGGTCGACAATCGACACAGTTGTGATTAAACTCTAAAATTTAAATTATTGCCCCTTCGTAACTGTTAAGATTTTCGAAAATTTCCAAAAAAAATAAAAAATCTACTGAAATAAGAAAACCACATTCATTCAAATAAATATTCACAATTATAATAATTTTTACACTCTCTCTTTCATTATTTTAGTTCATCACTCTCTGTTTTTCATTTTCAGTTCAAAAACATCAGTCAGTCAATCAATCAACAACAAATCCATCATCACCGCCACCACAAAATTTTAAAAATTATGTAAGTTTATTCTCTAAAGTAGTATGAATTTCGCACAAGGAAGGTAGCCCAATGGGATCTCTCCGATCTTAATGAGATTCAGATATGTATAGAGAAGAAAATAATAAGGGGCACGTATTTTTTCGTAGCGGCCTAATCTTATGTTTGGAGGTTAAGAAGTGGGGTCAAAAACGATCCAATTTTTAGTTTATTTCTAATGGTTTTAAAGAAAAAATAGACAAATTGGGTATCAAATGAAAGCTTTTTTTTAAAACGCGTCGCAACGGTATACGAAACACGTTCGAACATGACCAACTTTTTTTTGTTATCCAATTTTTATTTTTTTCGAATAGCACATTTGTTGTTGGTTTTAATTCAATATAATGCCTATACTTGATTTAGCTGGGGGGATGTGTGAGCTTTTTTGGGTATTCGTTCTTCTTCGGCTGTAGGACGACTTTTCGCATGGCGCCTTCTTCACTAATAATTCAAATATTTGAAATAAGTGGCAACCCTGTATTCACAACACATGCAATAATGATACCAACATTTTTATTTTGTGGAGTATTTAAAGGTTTATAAAGGAACATTGAGTAGGGGAAAAAAATATCAAAAAATTTGTAAACACGAATTGCACGAATGTCAACAACATTAATACACAAATCAACATTCGTTCCTTAGTATATTCCCCGCTTAACGTACCTACTCGTAAATTTCAGACACGTTTTCATAGAAAAATAGGTTGATTTTTACCCCCACTTTTTAACCGTTAAACGTGATATTGGGCGGCTAAAAAAATACGTGTCCCTTATTTTTATTTCCTCTATCACATATTCGAATTTCATTAATATTGCAGAGAACCCATTTGTATACATTCCTTGTCAGGCGAGTGAATGAGTATTCTTTTTGTGAAGATCATCATCACCATCATGTACATATGTATGGATGTGAGTGACAACATCACCCTAACAAAATATGATGGTTTCAATGCGAGTATTGCTGCTGCAACCAAGGCAAAAAATTATAATACCATCATCATCATCAACGGTTAAAAACAACATTATACTACATAATGTATGTAGTAAATCGAGAAAAAAATTATATGTTTCCCTGACATCCATCCATCTATTTTTCTATATACGAATACATTATGTATATATGACGCTATATTAACGCAACACGCGTTCACTGATACAATCATTTTTTCCCTACCGATCTTCTTTAAAAGTATGTATGTAGTATTTATTTTGAATGTATGAAATAAAAAGTCTGAAAATGTTTTTTTTTTTTTAATATTTTGGGGTCTGTTAATATTCTCCACATATAAAACAATATGCATATAATCATATCATATGTATACAGTTAGTGTCAAACAAATATATGCCGGTTGTTTAGGTCTGCTTTAAATTTTATTTTTCACTAACTGTAAGATCAATTACTTATTGTCAATTATTCACAGGCGTAATTAAAATTCTGGAATGAAAACAAAAATTTCTAAAAAAAATTCGAAGATTTTCAGAATTTTAATTTGTGTCCAATCCATTTTTACTAGCTCGTTTTAAATACAAAATTTCCTATTTCAAATATTCTCTTGTTTTCCCATATATTTCTTACAAAGAGAAAGATTTCTTTTAATATATATTTATTAGAGATCGTCACAAAAATTTGATTTTCGGATATCATCACTTTTTTTTAAGTTTTTGCATAGAAAAAAAGAATGGCGTTTTTTTTTTCTTTTTTATTTCAACTCCTTCCAGTGGCGCAAGTCGGCCAAAAACGCTAATTTTAAGACCCTTTTCCTTCAGAGCAAAAACAGCTGCATTTATAGGAAATCTGATTTTACCATTCGATTCTACAACAAAATTTAATACACAAAACTTTTTTTTTTTTGCATTTTCAAAATACACCAGATAGCCATTAGAGTGGTTCGAAAATCCGATTTTTTTCAAAAACTTCTAAAAAGTAAATTTTTTATTACACACAATGTAAATGTATTTTCGGCGGAGTACATGGGTACAAAAATTTTGGATATACCGCAAACCGTTAAAAAGTTATTAGCTAATCAAATTTGGATTTTTTTTTTAATTCAATGAAAAAGTATTTGAGCTAATTAAAATGCAGCTTCCAATACTCGCTGCCGCATTATAAATTTATTTTTTAGTAATGACAAAATAATTTGTAAGTTTTGTAATGTTTATTACAAAGATTTTTTTTTACTAAACATATTTGATTACTAAATAACTTTTTAACGGTATTTCAAAAATTTTTGTACCAATATTCTCAGCAGGAAATATATTTTCATTGTGTGTAATAAAAAAGTAACTTTTTTGAAATTTTTGAAAAAAGTGGATTTTTGGACCACTCTAATGATTATCTGCTGTATTCAGAAAACGCAAAAAAAATGTTTTTTATTTTAATTTTTGTTGTCGCATCGAATGGTAAAGTCAGATTTCCCAGAAATGCAGCCGTTTTTGCTCTGCAGAAAATGGGTCTCCAAATCAGCGTTTTTGGCCGACTTGTGCCAGTGGAAGCAGTTGAAATAAAAAAGAAAAAAAAACGCCATTCTTTTTTTTCTATGCAAAAACTTTAAAAAAAGTGATGATATCCAAAAATCAAAGAAATTTTTTTTTGACGAACCCTAATATTTATAGTTTCTCTGATTCGTCAAATATCGGCATCGAATGTTCCTCGACTACAATCCGGAAACGGAAATTTTATAAAAAATATTTCTTCAATATACTCTATCTATCAATAAAGATTAGCAAAGTTTTGCTGAGGGTTAATGTAAGCTAGACTTAGGTTTCTATTCCTAATCGTGGTGGGTTGTAATTGTCATAACACTATTTTTAAGACTGAAAGCCACAATTTTCCATAGAAAACAGCAATGAAATTCAAAAAAATCAAATTTTATTTGCCAGTGTTATGATTGGACAATTCTGTAACTTTTTAACGAAAAAATTCGGTAGTTAAATTGACAAGTTTTCATAGTAAACTGACATCTTGACTACCGAATTTTGTCGTTATAAAGTTATATATAGTGCTATATATCAAGATTAAAAGCTTGTTCGTTTACTTACTACAAGTTACTACTTTTACCACAGCTGCAAAATTTCAATACAAAAAGTAAACAAAACTTTCCAATTGTAGTAAAAGAAGTAAGAATTTCGAGTAAACGAACACACTGAAAACAACAATAAAATTCAAAAAATTCAAATATTATTTGTCAGTGTTATGATTGCATCGACCAGGTCTTATTTGATTTTTTGAAGTTTTCAAACAAAAATTTGAATATAATTTATTGTGACTTTGCAACAACATACACAAGGTGAATACAGTCACGACTAAGAGTCACAGACTTATCGTATCACGTTAATCCTTAAATGCATGGTTTAGCCATATGGCAACATACCAGTTTTTTAATAAAAAAACCGACTTGATGCACAAAACTGCATTTTTGGGCATTTGCGCCCAAAAAGTGGTATTCTCGCAATAGAATTCATTTTGGCGGCAATAAATGTATAGTTCATACTCTAGAGATTTTTTTTTTCGTACACGTTAAAATAATCACAATTTAGTTATTTAGCAAAAAAAAACATATTTTTCAATAAAAATCACCTTTTTTTAAAATAGATTTTTTTGTATTTTTCTTGAAATGTACACGCCATTAGAAATCATATATAGTGGTAGAAAATATAATAGAAACGATTCAAGTTTTTCCTAATTTTATTCTCTCGCCTTTAGGGGCAAATTTAGCCACTATTTTGATCTTTAAAAATAAAGGCAACGAGAATAAAATTATAAAAAACTTGATCGTTTCTATTATATTTTCCACCACTGTATAAACAATTGTTCAAAATTGAAGAGATCATGCATTTAAGGGTTAATATTCTAATTTAAAAACAAATAGTGAATGGTATACTTATATAGCTTACGATATTTTTTGTCGCCCACTGTATATATTTTTGTATAATTTTTTTTTATTGTTAAGCTAATTCACAAGGATATCGCATTTGTCGTATATCCTAATCCGTTTCACCATTTTCTTGCAAATTTCTTTTTGATAGATACATCACATACGACGTGCCTTTGAACGGCCTTATTGTATCTTCCGTTTAATATGAGTCTGGCTTTTTTATATGTGTTTGTTGTGTAGAATTCATACAACACATATAAAAATTTATGTTGTTGTTGTATTTTGCGACCTGCACTTGTAGATCACTATTAATTTGTATATTTTTATATTTACAGTGGAATTTCGACTATTTCAATTCCGATTATACAATCTGCATTAACTAATTGCCAGAATCTGTAAATCGATTCCAAATGTTGAATATTTTAGATTGGTCTGTGTATATTGGACATGAATTTTCATACGTTACAGGTTTTAGGGAAGACCACTGTGGAGAGTTTATTCCACATACGGCTAGCCCGAATAATGAACGAATTCTCCACTGCAAAATGGACCACAAACGGATGAGCCACCACACAAGCTTAATGGATGAGGGTATCATTGACCATGTACTTAAAATAATATGTCAGCAGAATAATCTGTCAAACGGTTTTCAAATCGATTTAACTAATTTTTACGAAATTTTTAGTTGAAACACTAATTTAAATGAAGATTTTAGTTGTCTTCATTTAACACAATACTAAAAATCCTCAGTACTTTAACTAATTTTGAGTGTTAATTTTCAAAATTATTTATAGCTAATTTTTAAGATCTCATTCGTTAAAGTTTACACAATTTATTGTTAAAATATAATATTGAATACTTTAAAATATAATACGATACTTTAAGAATTAAAGTTCAAAGCAAAAACAGTAATAACAAAGGATAAAAATAGCATTGTTAGATTTCGTTGATGTTAGTCTAGTTGAGTTGTTAACATATTACATTTGCTTTCAACTTTAACATAAGTAGATCATTATCAATATTTAACCCATCAAGGCAAAACGACACTGATGTTGGCTTGGTAGCGAAAGCCGGAAATTCGTATTCTGTCCTGCTGGCCTTATCGAATTTTTTAAAATTTTTTTTTCTTTGTAATTTCCTTGTAAAAAAAATTATATCATCTTTCTTAAATTTGAAAAATAATTTAAACAGAAAGAGATATTAATATACATACATATATGATCTAGAATCGAACAAAAAACATTCATTTACCAAATAAAAGATCAACTATACATACCCCTCATTCAAAATATAATATTTTCATGCTTGGGTAGATGGCGCTACCGCTGTATCCGAAGTTTTAAAGATGGCGCTATTTATTTCCTTCCCGATTTTTTAAAATGGCCTATATCTTGAAAACTAAGAGAGATAAAGCCAAATTGACGAAAATTTCGACTACCCCTAACCGGCTAGTACTCCCGTGAAGCGGTCATTTCTATCAAAAAATGGACCTTGGACCCTCGAAAATTTTTAACAAAAATTTTCTACTTCATAAAATGGCCATATCTCGAAAACTAAGCGAGATAGAGCAAAACGGACAAAATGGTTGTTCCTTTGGATTGCCCTTACATGCTCTTAAATTATATGGACTAGGTCCGGGGAGGATCTCGAGACTCTAAATTTGAACAAATTTTACGACTCAGTATAATTATAAATAAAACTGTAGTTTTACTAATTTTTTTACTTAAATTTAGATTTGATAAATTTTAAAATCAACAATAAAAAAATTGTTAAAATCAACAAATTTTATTTTAAGCCAAATAAATTTTGTTAAATAACAAAATTTTCTGTTCAGCCAACAGATATATTATTTTGAGTGTATAGATGTCATCACGCTAGGATTCGAACCTGGAATCCCTGCGTGTTAGCCTAGACTTCTACACTCAGATAAAAAATTTATAAACAGTTTTCAATCGCACTTTACTATTTTTGTACTGATTTTTAGTACATTTTTTTTTTTATTAATTATCCAGTTGTTGTTAAATTAGTATATTTTTTTCTAAGTTTAGCACTCGGTTTTGAAAAATTAGTAAAATATTTTGCTGAAATCAGCAACGAAAATTAGTAAAAAAAAAATTATTCTAACTAAATATATAAAAATTATTACTAAAAAATGTACTAAAAATCAGTACAAAAATAGTAAAGTGAGAATGAAAGCTATATACAAATTTCTTTACTAACTTTTTTATCTCAGTGTGCTTATGCATAATAATTTGGAAACCTTTTAAAAGTGATTATGCATATGACGCATAATATATAAGATTACTATTTTTCTGGTCACAAGTGACAATTTGAGTTTATTGTGATTGTGATTGAAAATTGTACATTTTCACAATTTAAATTACGATCTTAGGCCTTCATATAATTTTCAAAATCAACTAATAAGTTGGAAACGCCGAAATCAATTTCGAAAATTCAATAACAAATGATAAGATTTAAAAATGCTTTGATTTTTATTATTTCTATTTTAGCATTTTGAAATAAAATAAGTTGAATTACAAATTTTAGGACATTTTTTTCATATTTTTGTTTTGATCTGCGGTGTGCGGAATCGACCAAATGAAAATTTAAAAACTCAAGAAGTTATAAGACTGAATATTATTCTGATAACAAAAAAAATTATAGTCTCCTTGATTAAAATTTTAATATTTTCTTTGGGCAGAGAAAAAAATTGCCATCTCTTTAAAGGGACACTCTGTACTAAAGGGATAATTTAATCGATGATTACAAACTTAAAAATTTTTACAGTATTTTGAATGCTGTTTGATTAATAAAAGCGCCAATTTTTTCACACAGTTCTAAATTTAAGATCAATGAGGGCCAGTATTATAGTCAGCACTAAAAAGGAAGGTATACCAATGGGTTCTCTCCGATCTTAATAAGATTCGCATATGCGATAGAGGGAAAAAAATAATGTAGACGTATTTGTTTGTAGCGCTCCAACAATTGGGGTCAGAAAATACACAATTTTCAGCGTTTTTAATTTATGTCTTGTAGTTTTAAAGAAAATAGAAAACTTGGGCAGCAAATGAAAGCTTTTCTGGATATATCTACCGGTATACAAAACATGTACGAACATGTCAAAATTTTTTTGGTATTCAATTTTTATTTGTTTCGAATAGCACAGTTGTATGGGAAATTATTTTTGGTTTTAGCTCAAATTTACATATATAAATGCCAATTTAAACGAGGTTTGTCTGAGTTTTTTTTCCATATTCGTTATCGTTCGGCTTTGTGACGACTTTTCCCATAGCAACTTTTTTGAAAATACGTGTCTCTTAATTTGTTCTCCTCTATGACATATCTGATAGATACAGTTGTTTAAATCGTTTCATTTTAATTGGAGAGAACTCATTTGGAAACCTTGTACGTACGAATTTTTGCTATATCGTACTTAACATAGGGGTTACACGATCAATTTTTGCCTTTCAAGTTTCAATACACTCACATTTTTTTACTAACACACTCACATTTTAAAAATTGAACAGCAACTTGATATCAATTTTTGCTTTCAAGTTGTAAGAAAACTTGACGGTCAAGTTTTAAACAGCTGATCAATTTCTTGTAAATTTGTTTTTCTTTTTACAAATATTGTGCCGCAATTAAAACACGATTGATAAAATACGGAATGTGAATATTTCGTTATATCGACGAAATGATTTAAAAATAAAAATAAATAAAAAATCAATTTCTGCTGACATGAAAATGTGTGTGGAAGATGTGAAGAAAAAAATAAAGTCTTTTCGAGCAGCCTACAGTGCGGAAACAGCCCACAGAGGCGAGCATTTTTAGTTCTTTCCTTGACGACGGCATCTTGAAAGCAAAATTGACTATCAAATTGCATGCAGCCTACGTCACAGCTTCAAAGTCCAACTGAATTTGACAAGCAGTATGTGTTATCAACTTGAAAGCAAAATCTTGATCGTGTAACCTCACTGTAAGTAAAATTTCAATATAAAATCGATTTATTTCTTAAATATTTCTTAAGTAAGAAATTTTCAAATGGATCTAAGTTCTGATTATAAAACTGGCACTAATTTTTTATCCAAAAATTATAAAAATAAAAAATTAAAGAAAAAAATTAAAAAATATCGAAATTTGAATTTCATTAAGAGCGGCACTAAAATCAGCAAAGGGCCTCATTTGCCCACCGTTGTCATATATTATCTGTTCTGCAAATAGTCTATTAAATCACACAATCGTTATTCTACTGTAAATCCACTATAAAATTTTCGGTTGTTGCTGTTTGGCAGACTTTTTTTAATACCGTAGTCGGTCGGTCATTCGTTAGTTTTATTGGTTTTAATTTAATTTCGTTTAAAAAGCTTGAGTTTCGGCATTCTACATACTTTTATACACATGAAGAAGGAAAAATAAACCACTGTAAAATAATTCTACATGCGGACTAAAAACAACATTCGTTTTGTTTCAGATTTAATTTTTTTTTAACTTTCATAAATGCGTTTAATATCGCAGAAAGCAGTAAAAATATACAAACGACATTATTATTAAACAACATGATTATCATGTTGTTCATATATAAAACAACATCATAAATTACTACACATAATCTATATACATACTCGTACATCATAATCATTATTATAATACACTCAACTCACTACACTACATTTTATAATTGGCTGTCATATTAATGATCCAGTAGTGTAATTGTAACACAGATTTGAGATTTGAAAACGGTTTTTTTATATTTTCAACACAGATAATAAAGATAGATTCTGTTTTTTTTCAACATCATATTTATATTAAATCAAATCCTTTTATTGAGTTTTTATTAAACGGACCATAACACTGTTCGTTTTCTTTCATTTTATTCTTGTTTCTTTCAAATCTAACAATGATAGATCATTGTTTTCAAAATGTTTTTTAACAAATAAATGGAAAAAAAATTTAAACTAATTTATTTTCAAAAGAAAATTCTTAAGAATTTTTGCATTCTTTATCGCATCGATCTAAATTTATTTTCTTTAGAAAAAAAAAAATGTTTGCATTTTCTTTTATTTAAAAACACTTACGTTGTTTAACAATTTATTTTTTATTTATAAATTTAAATATTTAACATCATTGTTGTTGTTTATAGTATTATCTTGGCTGTTTTCAAAATATTTTTTTAGCTTTTATTTAAATATTTTACTTTTTTTTTCTTAATTTTAGATGTTACACATTACTATCTACTTTTTGTATGAGTATTATTTTTTATATGTTTAGTTGTTGGTCATTTTTTGTTTGTTTAATTTTTCATTTGTTTAAATTATTTTTTTAAACGCGTTCGCGCTTTTTTTGTTTAACTTATTCGATACCTATTCTTTCGAGTTTGCAATGATACTGAAATGTTTCAAGGAAAATTTCATATGTTTTAGATAGATTTTTCTGTTGTTTAAATTGTTGTTAAACACGATGTTTGAGTTCGTTTCGAACCGTGTAGAAAACTGCATGTTCGGAACCTGTTTGGTCTGCCAGGTTTTGGAAAATGTTTACACTAGTGAAACACAGATTATTTTCATATTGGAAATATAGACCAAAGTGAAGTTAGCCCATATTTTCTGGCCCACACCAAATATCGTCACCGCGCCTAAGAAAATAGCTATTTGTTTTCAAAAACTATTTATGGTCCCAGAAAAAACAGACATTACCGAGTAATTAAGCGAGTAAGTAGCACACAAAGGTTTCACTACTTACCAGGCTATTTACTCGCAACATTACTTTTGTTCGCGATGTCCAAAAATTCATGGGTGGTCATTACCCTCTCGCTTACAAAAAAAGTGCGAATAACGAGTTACCCATAGTGAAAGAAACAGTGGTTACTCACAAAGATAGAATAAGTGGTTACTCAGAAGTAAGTAAATAAGTGGTTACCCTACATTGTCAAATAGTTGTTTATATTGGAAATATAAATTTTTACCTCGGAAAATTTTATATTCAGTTGGAAAAATGTTCGGATTTTCGGATATCATCACTTTTTTAAAGTTTTTGCATAGAAAAAAAGAATGGCGTTTTTTTTCTTTTTTATTTCAACTCCTTCCACTGGCGCAAGTCGGCCAAAAACGCTGATTTGGAGACCCATTTTCTGCAGAGCAAAAACGGCTGCATTTCCGGGAAATTTGACTTTACCATTTGATTCGACAGCAAAAATTAATATAAAAAACAATTTTTTTGCGTTTTCTGAATACAGCAGATAGTCATTAGAGTGGTCCAAAAATCCACTTTTTTCAAAAATTTCAAAAAAGTTACTTTTTTTTACACACAATGAAAATATATTCCCTGCTGAGAATATTGGTACAAAAATTTTTGATATACCGCTACCCGTTAAAAAGTTATTTAGTAATCAAATATGTTTAGAAAAAAAAATCTTTGTAATAAACATTACAAAACTGACAAATTATTTTGTCATTACTAAAAAATAAATTTATAATGCGGAAGCGAGTATTGGAAGCTGCATTTTAATTAGGTCAAATACTTTTTCATTGAATTAAAAAAAAATCCAAATTTGATTAGCTAATAACTTTTTAACGGTTCGCGGTACATCCAAAATTTTTGTAAAAAGTTAAAAAAGTGCCCCCCTCAAAATAAACCTTGGTTTGTTTTATGATGATTCCCATGATGGGTTCTCTCCGAAGTTTTGAAAATTTTTGGTATCCATATTGCCCTATTTAGAACATATTGTTTCCAACACATTGAATTTCAGATAAAACGCGGAAAATCGCGAATTTCAAAAAAATCTGAAACACGTGTTCACTTAAATCGTCTATAGATTATGATATGTAAGTTTGACATTTCAATCACAAACATCCCGTACAAAAGAGTCAAAATTTTGTTTTTTTATAGAATATCCTTGAAAATAGGACATGTCAGGATATGCTTGAACATGTTATATATACCGCTGGACGCGCCTCTAAAAAATCTTTCATATGATAACCATTTCAAAAACATTGCAAAAACTAAAAAAAGACCTGTTTTAAAAATGGTCCTGCTCGTGAGATCTCATTGCTAGACCAGAAATATTTTGGAAATCATCATAAAACAAACCAAGGTTTATTTTGATGGGGGCACTTTTGTTACTTTTTTTGTCCATATAAGGTAAGTCGCTCTAATGTACATAGTTTAGAATAAGGAGACGTCCACGAAAGTTCGGAAATCTAACGTTTTCTTCGTATTCTTTTAAAATCCGAACAAGCTGATTTTTAGTTTCTATTAAAGATATTGAAATTTGATATAGCGGATATTTAACATCTCCGAAATATCTATATTTTTAGCTACCCTATCTAACCTAAAAACATAGGCTCCTTTATAAGAAAAATCTGACACTTATAGAAAATATTCATAAATAAAAAAAAACATAAGATTGTCATACCTAAAATTAGTTAAGAGTTATTTGACTCCTTTTGGACATACATATAAATGGCACATTTTACCATGAATTCTTTCTTATGCAAATACTATTAACAACCAACAAGTTTTTGTTTTTTTCCAATGTTTATTATGCACATTTAATATTGCTATAAACTTTAATTGAAATTCATTAATGTAAATAAAAACTTATCATTATGAAAAAAAAACCCATTGAAATGAGCTGGACACATAAATGGCACAATCTTAAAAAGAGAGAAGAAATGGTTTTTATATTGCATTTGTTAAATTTTTTGGTATGTACAAATATTTTACCGTTGATATTTAGTGCTGTGACCTTTGTTTCTGATGACAGCTTCACACCTGCGACCCATCTTTTCCACTAGTTTTTGGCATTTTGTTTTGGGGATGGCGTACCAAGCTTCCTGTGCGGCCGACCACAGTTCGTCCATATTTTTGTAATTTTTCTTGGCGATTTCAACCTTGACTTCATTCCACAGGTTCTCTATTGGATTTAAGTCAGGGCTCTGGGCTGTCCAATCCAAAACATCAATATTCTCCGCACAAAACCATTTTTTTACTAGTTTGGAGGAGTGTTTGGGGTCATTATCTTGCATGAATTTCCATTTGATTGGCATGGAGTTGAAGGCATATGGCTCCATATGGTTTTTTAAAATATCTAAATACTGAAACTTGCCCATTTTTCCATTGATTTTTATAAACGGACCTACGCCATGCCAAGAAAATGCACCCCAAACCATAATACTGCCACCTCCATTTTATACCGTCTTCTGAGTGAACCGAGGATTAAACTCTTGGCCTTTAGGACGACGAACAAAGATTCTGCCATCTGGTCCTATCCTGTTAATTTTTGTTTCGTCACTCCATAACACGTTTTTCCAAAAACTAATGGGATTTTTCTATATGGGTTCTGGCGAAGGTTAGTCGTTTTGAAATATTTTTTTTTTTGAGAGCAGGGGCTTTTTTCTGGAAATGCGCCCAAACAAATTTGCCTCGTTTAGTTTTCTTCTGACAAGTCTGCTTGATATTTCGATGTTAAAATTTTCATTAATATCCGATGCTATCTGCCTTGATGACTTGAATGGATCACCATTCGTACTGTAGCTGCATCCGTACGCTCATCTGTTTTTCGTGGCCTTGGCTTCCGAATTTTACCATTAGTCAATCTATCGGGATCCTCAACACAAGACTTGATTGCATAGTAGACTTTTTTGCGAAAAATTTGCATTATGTCCGCAATTTCCGCTACTTTTTTTCCATCTTCATACATTTTAAATATGATCCGCCTTTCCTCACCTGTGGTATGTTTTCCTGATCCCATTTTAAAAATATTTTAACTTTTTATATTTATTTTTGAACTACGAAAAATATTTATTGCTTTGAATTAAATCTACACGACTACTGCCTATTTTAAGTAATTGTGCCATTTATAGGTCCATTCGATTACTTTTCTCAGTCAAGTCCAGTAAGAATTACTCAGTACAAACTTACAGAGAGTCAGACAAGATTTACTCTCAAAATAAAATTTTCCCAAACATGTTTCGCGAACAGAAAATTTGCAACAATTTGCAAGTTTGTAGACACAGCTGATTACAACACCAAATATACAAATAAATTTTAACTGGTCGCTATGAAAGAAGAGAATTTTTAATGTTAAACCTTAAGCAGAACATTTTTAGAAGGTTTTCGTATCTTTCCCATAATTTATTTTGAAAGTTTTACTGCTTGGCATTTCCATAAAATAACATAATTGGAAAATATTTTTTTTTATTTACAATAAACAAACATATGTTTTCGAAACATATGTTTTTTTCTGCTTGCAAATTCTTACTGGGAAAAATTTGTCCAGCAAAAATTTGCAAGAAACAGAAGAAGACTTAGAAACTCTCAACATAGAACTGTCACTTTATTCTCTCTTTTTTCATTCTGTTTACTGAGTATTTATGTAAACGAACGCCATCCAGTAAAAATTTGTACAAATTTGTACAAATTATCCAGTAATCGAATGGACCTTATATGTCCTCTTTAAATCAGCATTGTTAACGCAAAAATGATAACGGTAAATAATAAGCAAAACATAACGGAACATTTGAGCACTTTTAAGACAAACGTTTTTTTCAACAATAATCAGAAGAAGATAAAACTTGCATTTTAAAATATATTTAGTTGGAAAATACTTAAATTTATGCGCAATTTAAATTTGTGCCAATTATATGTCCATAGCTGTATATTAAATTCTAAATATATCGTCAGCAAAGGGTTGGCTACATATGACCATCGGCATGATCTTTTATAGGTTTAAAAATTTTTTTTTCTGCTTAATTTTCGAAAAAATACATTTATTATCGCTAACATTGTATACCACATACATATGTATATATTACTCATACGCACTAGGGTTCCCCAACTTTGTATGGAGCAAAACAAAAATGTCAGTTATTGACTGCCCCCCCCTTAAAATATGTATTTGGGTGTAAAACAACGTCTCCCAAAAAATTAGGACAATCGGATAAGAGGAACACGTGCCTCAACGGCCCTGAAGTTTAAAATACGGTATACATGGGAAAAATATGACTTTTTTAATATTTTAAATTAATCTTGAATTAAAAGGATTAAAAAATCGTAATAAACAGTAAATTATCTTTCTAATAAGGCAATAAAAACTAAAATCGGTTTAAAAAAAACCAAGTTATTACAATTGCCCCCGGCAACTAATGTGTCACAGAACGCTTAATCAAGAAGTTCGAGCCCAAATTTTGAAATTTGTAGAAATAACGTAATACAAAAACATTTTCTTATTTTATTAACTCCAAGGTACTCAATTAAAAAGTATTTTTTATCATGTGCTTTGCAAACTCGTTTTAAATTAGTGCCAAAAAGGTCGGAATTTTTAAACACTGTTTTCAAATCTACAATTTTACATTTTTAAAAATTTTTTTAAAGAAATTTTAAAAAATCAACGATTGGACTTTAGGGTTTTATTAAGAACATATTGTAGATTAAAAACTACAAAAATTGTAGGAATTCCTTTTTTAATTTGGCTGGGGCAGAGATTTAATTTTAACGGATTTCGAGAAAACGGCGATTCTTGGCATTTATTTAGCTTTTAGGCAAGTTTTTCTTTTTTCTTCTTTTAATTTCAAATAATTTTGGCCGGAATATAAAACAACACAAGATCAAATACTTCAATCCTGAAAATTAGGGCAAAATATAAATACATTAAATTGTCCCTGTGTAAGGTCCGAGATCAAATTTTAGGCGTTTTTAATTTTTCTTAAACATATTTATATAACATATATTCTTGAGCAGATTTTAATGAAACTTCTTGGTATTATTTTTCTAAGTCTAAATATAATATTTTTAATTTAGTTTTAGATAAATTGAGTTTTTCATAAAAACACAAAAAATCCAAATTCAGAACTTTTTCCGAAAATTTTAATTTTTTTTCATTCAGAAAAAGCATGTAAGAAACTCTATAGATTGTGTTTAATTTTAGGCTTTTGACATATTTCAAAAAGTTTTAACAAATTGATAAATAAAAACGCTTTTAAATTTTTTCAACATTTGACCACGCCTACCCCGCCTACTTTGTAGAAAAGTAGAAAAACAAATACGGATTCTATTTCCCGCCACACAGATGTATGTATACCAAAAATTTGACATGTGGTATACATACATCTGTGGATGGAATGCCTCATATTCAAATTTCATCGCAACCATCTAAAACACTAAAAACAAATAAAATTTACAAAAAGCTTTTCATATAAAATGTAATATCCCGTTAATTAATATATTTTTGCGGTCATGGCTCGATATTTACTTCTCTTTTTGGATTACATTTATTATATCTTTACAGAAATGCTGTTCGTTATACGTTTTAAATCTATTTCGTATTTGCTGTAAATAATTGTATTTTTTCTACTCAATTAAGTTTTTTTAATAAAATATTGTTCTTTTGTTAAACAAATAAAAAGTATTTCATTTCCATTTGAATTTGATACGGCAGCACTACTGTGGAAATTGGTTAAATAAAATAGGATAGTCTGGCAACGCCTTATGTGGATACTTTTAGCGCCATCTATTGTAAAAGTACTCTTAAAATTCAAAATTAATATTTCAATCTGGCAACATTTAGCGAAAATTGTGTTGCCACTATGGAAAATAATCTGGCAGCACCTGTAGTGCTACCAGACTCTCCTCCGTAGTGGCATCTCAATGTTGCCAGATTTAAAAGTGGAATTAATTTGATTCAAAATAAAAATGTCAATCTGGCAACAATTAACATTACTAGCCAAATTCCAAAAAAGGTGGCAACGTTAAAAAGGGCCAAATTTAGCGCCATCTATTGTCAATCAGTTCCTCAAAATAATTTTCACTTTTTCAATCTGGCAACATTTAGTGAAAATTAGGATGCCACTATGGAAAATAATCTGGCAGCACCTCCAATTTTGCAGTGCTACCAGACTGTTTTCCTTATTGGCATCTTAATTTTCACTAAATGTTGCCAGATTGAAAAAGTGAAAATAATTTTTAGGAACCGGTTGACAATAGATGGCGCTAAATTTGTCCCTTTTTAACGTTGCCACCTTTTTGGAATTTGGCTAATCCCCCTAGCAGAGATCACGCAATTATTGAGTTTTTACACAAATAAAACGCTTCCAAATTAAATAAATGTTAAATATAAATTTGATTTATTATTATAAATTTATATTGTATATAAAGTAAACATTGTTTTTAAATTAAAGAATAATACAAAAAAGAAATAATAATTAATTAATTTAGACACACAGAAAATCAACAAAATCAAATAACATAATAGGGTTTAAAAAAGCAGATAAAAAAATACTTTTGTTTTATATATTAAAGTTAAGTTTCCTTCTAAAAATACCAGATTAAGAGACTGAGACAAAAATCTATAATAATTTACAATTATTTCTTAAAGAAAACAACTTACAAAATTGTTTGAATCATTTTGCCTGAGCCTAATGGAAAGTTTTGATTTTCTTTAAAAAAAAATTGTCATTTACAAAAATTGGCCTCTGGTTTTCATTTCGTTTATAAATAAATATATAATAATCTAAAACTTATTAAATAATAAAATATTTTTTCATCAGTTATTTAAAATATATAACATAAATTTTTTTTTCTTTCGTTAAAAAAATTAAATTAATTTAGGAATTTAAAAGAGAGTTGATTTTAATCGATTGTTAAAAAATTTCATTAAAATTAATATAAAATAAATGTTTCTGTAATATATCGGTTAGTTATAGAAGATTTTGTAAAAAAAAACATATCATAGATCTCAACAACTACAATAAAAGCACTTTAATTTTGCACTTTGAAGGCAACATGGTGATGATTTCAGTTTATTTTTTGTGATGATTATAATTTTTATAAATTTTACTGCCGAATCTTAACCGCTGCAATAGAACAATAAAATATTTACATAATTTCGAATGTTATTAAAATTCAAAATATATCTTATACTAAGCAATTTTATTATATTCCTTTTTATTCACGGAATTTGTTCTAATAAAAGCATCTATTTAATAATAATTTAAAAAAAAAATATTTAAAAATATATCTTACTTGTGCCTTATTTCAGTGAGCGTCAAAAATTCTCAGTTCATGCATAGTAGTAGTATGTAGGTTTTGTTTTTAACGTGCATCTTTTTTTTATTATTTTAGCATTCTTACAAAAAATCGTTCATATTGATGTAATTTTTAAAACTAAATTAAAAATTTTGTTAATGCTTGTTTTTCTTTTAACAAATAAAACATACAAACAAACATTTAGATGAATGTGTGCAAAAAAATTATGAAATTATGAAAAATTTTAATAATGTGGTGCACGAATAGTAAAAAAAACTAAGCTTAGGTAACTATTATTTTTATAAACTAGACAAAATTTTTAAAAAATAAAATTGTTTTAATAAACATTTTTTATTAGTAGATTTTTAAATTTGCAATTAAAAATTAATTAAAGCAGAGAAGCATGAAAACGAGGAGTTAATTTTCTACAAAATCTGTTGTTTAAAAATATCGCTGATCTGATAAAATGTTCAAGCTGGTAATTCTTTCCCAAATAAAATTTTAATATCCTCTGGATTATTTAAATGAAAAATTTAACTAAAAAAGTATATTTGTGTTAAAAAAAGAATAAATTGTTAATATATGCAGTGTACAATTGGAGTCCGAAAAGACTCATAAAGGAGCCCTTAACATAGACCTTCTGAAATCATAGCTATATGAGGGTGTGTTTCTCTTTGCAGATGAAGCCTCTTTTTGAGCGCTCTTTTATGACTAATAAAGATGTCTTTTCTATACAGTGGTGGAAAATATAATAGAAAAGATTCAAGTTTTTCCTAATTTTATTCTCGTTGCCTTTAATTTTAAAGATCAAAATAGTGGTTAAATTTGCCCCGAAAAGCGAGGAGATGGTTCAGAAAATTGTACAAAATTTTAACGTAACGTTTATTTGTTTCCTTTGTCACTTATTTTAAGTGGGCGTGGCTTTTAACGAAAAATGAGCAATATCGACCTTTTATCAAATTATATAGTAAAATTTAGAGAGTACTGATCGGTTCTGTACAATTTGTATGTTTTTGGAAATCCTAAAAAATTTCTTTAAGTCTTGCATTATTTTGATCTGGAAATAGTTGCCAAATTTAAAATGGAAGTACCTTAAAGATGACCAAATTTTTCTTTGTTTTTAGCGATTTTAAATAAAGTTAACAACACTGAAATTTTGAAGTGAATAGTTTTATGCTTTTCTTTGCGGCAAATAGACTATGCAAGTCACTTGCACAGTAACGAGTTTGTTCAAGTCACCTTACTCGCCACTAGTGTTTCCAATTCTGTTAATCGATTAACCGATTCCTCGATTAATCGCCTCTGTTTCGGTTAATGTCGAAACAAATAATTTAAAACTCAAATAATTATTCGACCCGAATAATCGGTTAAAATTGGTCGATTAACCGGTTACATTTTTAATATGGAATTTTTCCTTAATTTTTTTCACAAAACTTCACAATTTTCTTAATATTGGATAAAAAATTACAAGAAAAGCTTAGAAAAACACAAATACTAACTAAAATAGCATCAAATTCTTTAAAAAAAACGTGTGAAATAGGTTCTTAAGGCTTTAGATACCTTTTTCGAGCAAACGCAAGAACCATCGAGACACGTCATATGTTTTGAGAGAATCCCAATTTTTAATAAAATTTTGCGCAAATGTTTAAAAAAAAATAGCAAAGTTTCTATTTGTAAAAAAGCCTTAAGAACATAGCAAAAGGCTAAAATGAAGGTGTTTTTTAAAACTTCTCAAAACACGCAATAGACAATTTTGCGTTACTTTTTCAATTTTTTTATAATTTAAAACTAATGTAAATTATATCTCAATGTCCTTAAAGACAAGGCTGCATTTGTTTTAAAACTCTGTCACACAATTAACATGTTAATTCGTTAAAGGCACATCTACACGAGATAGAAAATTGCTAGGGATAGAGCAAAAAACACCTCTAAATAGCTTAAATCATTCACAATAAAGCTAATTGAAGGTGTTTTTTGCTCTATCTCTAGAAGTTTTCTCTCTCGTGTAGATGTGCCTTAAGAACTCTAACTTTTCTTATTTTTCCTAAGAAAGTGTGTATAATCGGTTCAAAACCACATCAATTCTAAAACATGTTCCACTAGAGCAACATGGAACCCGAACCCGTTTCAGTGAGTTTAAATTCGAATTAAAACAAATAACCTCAAGTTAACAAAAAATTATAATTAAAAAATTTTAATTTATATAGAATTTGACTTCTGTATCTGCACACTCAGAGAATTATCTATTTGCTATTGATGAATTTATACACTGATTCAATTAAGTTTCACTGGAATTCGTCTATTGAAACTTTTAATAGAATTGCTGCAATTTTTCATAAAATTTTATGAAACTTTCATATTATTTATTAAAAATGTCATACACGCAAAAATGTTTTATTAAAAAGAGATTCATAAAAATTATGAAGCTTTTTCATAAAATTTAAGAAATTTGGCATTTACATTGTGAAGAAAACTTCATTAGCTTAAATTTTGTTTAAAATATGATCCGATAAAATTCTCTCAGAGTAAGTTCGCTCAAACTTTAGCGTATATTTTACTGTTAATGTCCCTTACCTAGTGTATTCAAATGCAATGAAATGTGCAAAGAAATTTGAAAATAACACACAAAACAACAACAACGAAAATAATTTTGTTGTTGCTTTGTGTGTTATTTTCAAATTTCTTTGCACATATCATTGCATTTGAAGACACTAGGTTAGTAACGAAAAAGATAGGTACAACAAAGTAAACTGGTATTCTCAATTAACTGAAATTAATCTCAAAGAGAACTCAAATTTTTTTAGCGATGCCTTAATGAAAATTTCATAGGTGTAGAAAAAATCTTATTAAAATTTAAAAAACTTTAGGTATAGCATTTCTTTAAATGCAATATTAAATTTTATTGTGTCAGTATTGATTAAAAATTTTTTTCTGAACAAAAAATCTACGTTAAGTAATCGATATGTAACCGTTTTAGGTTTGCTGTTCTTAGCTTACTAATATTTTGCTAGTTTCAGCAGTTCTTTCTGCCATCTTTAACGAAATTTTAGTAGATTTAGCAACATTTTTACAGACCTTATTTAAAAAATCTCAGATTCCGAAACTTTTCAACCTTAGAATATGAAAACTTTTTTATTAAATACATCGTGTTTATATGTATGTAACGTTAATATTTAATGAAAAGTGTGTTTTAATTGATAAAAAGTTAAGGAAATACATTTTTGCATTAAACGATTAACCGCCAATTTTCTCGCTTAAGCGACCCGAATAACCGGTTAATCAATTTCAGTGATTTTTCGAATAATGCATTAACCGGTTAACCGCCTATGTCGAATAATTGGAAACACTACTCGCCACACACCATTCAAGTAAACTGTGCAATATTCATTTTAATTTAGACATAGCAGCAGAAATATGTAGCGGATTGTTATTGCTATGAGGAAATATTAGTCTTTAAAAGATTTATTTTACACTTTGCGAAGGCCAAAATACCTGAAATTCGTTGGCAATGTTAATAAATTTATATTAACATTTTTTACTTTACGTTTATTCATACTTTTCATTTTTTTTATCCTTATTTATGATGTTCACTCTTCAAAAATTACTGCTGAACTGTGCTAATTTCAGCATACACTGCGCAAATGACTTGCACAAGTTCTAAAATATTGCGTAAAAATCAAAATCGTTTTGATTTTTACTCAAGTCTAAAAATATACTTGTACAAGTACACAAACCAGGCCACACACTGTTCAACTGACCTGCACAAACTGATTATTGTGCAAGTAACTTGAGTAGTCTATTTGCCGCATTACCACAATATAACAAATCAGTGAAGATTTTTTTTACGTTACCTAGTGTCTTCAAATGCAAAGAAATGTACAAAGAAATTTGAAAATAACACACAAAACAACAACAACGAATATAATTTTGTTATTGCTTTGGGTGTTATTTATAATTTCTTTGCACATTTCATTGCATTTGAAGACACTAGGTTATAGTAAAAAGCATTTCATGTTAAAATTTCAGTGTTGTTAACTCTCTTTTAAAATCGATAAAAACAAAGAAAAATGTGGTCATGTTTGAGGTTCTGTCATTTTAAGTGTGGCGACTATTTGTAGACATACTTGGGAATTTTTCATTGTCATTGAAATTTAATTGGCATTACTTGATCTCAATGCCAATGCCAAAAAATTTCATTACCATTCAATGCCAATGAAATTTTTTCAATTGGCATTGATTGAAGCAATGGTATGAAATGTACACCCAATGGTAATGAAATGTACATATAATTGAAGAAAAAAGCATTGTATACAAAAAAAAATTTTATAAAAAAAGGAAATTAAAACAAAAATGTAAAATTTCAGAGCTATAAACATTATAAATATACGACGCTATTTTACCAAGTTGTATCAAGCATAAACTATTCACTCTTCTTTTAACACTGGTTAGTGTAGATGGATCCGCCTCTAGTAATGTAAACTTGACGAAATTGCCATAATAATTAAGAGATACGCGGATTTAAATTTTTTTTCTTAATTTGTTCTTTTATCAAAACATGAAAGCAAATGCTTTTTTCATCAATTATAATTGGGCATTCTGGCATTGAACAATGCCAATTGAAAAAATTTACATTGGCATTGATCAATTGTAATGCCAAAAAATTTCATTGGCATTGGTCAATTGTAATGCCAATGAAATCATCAATTAATTGGTCCATTCAATGAACTAGTCCCAAGTATGTTTGTAGATAAAAACAATGCAAGACTTAAGGAAATTTTATAGGTATAAGATTTCCAAAAATATACAGTTTGTACAGAACCGATCAGTACTCCCTAAATTTTACTATGTAATTTGATAAAAGGTCGATATGGCTAATTTTTCGTTAAAAGCCACGCCAACTTAAAATAAGTGACAAAATTAAAAAAACAAACATTACGTTACAATTCTGTACAATTTTCTGAACCAAAGGGCAATAAAGGCAACGAGAATAAAATTAGAAAAAACTTGAATCGTTTCTATTATATTTTCCAGCACTGTATAAGAAGTGAGATCATAAAAATGTTAACACATAAAGTTAAATAAAAATCAAACCACTGAATTTTAAGACTTCAAACCAAATTTTTATTAAATGAATTTTAATGCAAAATCAAACAAAAAAACCGCATGGAATTCTAACCACTACGAACAAAGTTATCCACTTTTTCCGGAAACCCTACCTTAAGGCTTTTATGGTAGTTTCTGTCACCTTTTTAGAGCAGGTGGTCCATCTACGTTTGAAATATTGCATGTCCTGGGAGACCTTTTTTGTGCCCTTTAATTCTCTTTTAACAAGAGCCCAATATCTCTCCACTGGCCTGAGCTCCGGGCAGTTTGGTGGATTTGCCTCTCTTGGTACAAAAACCACATTATTATCATTATACCACTCCAGCACTTTCTTGATGTAGTGACAACATGCTAAATCGGGCCAAAAGTAAGTGGATACATTGTGCTGACTCAAAAATGGAAAAAGTCTCTTCTGCAAATACTCCTTGATATAAATTTCGCTGTTTATAGAGCCAGATGTCACAAATGACTGGCTTCTTTGGCCGCAGCTACATATGGCTTGCCATACTAGGAATTGTTAGGGAATTTCGTTTGCTTTTTCAACCTAAATTTTTCCGCAACATTTCCTCGAACATCGGAAACATAAACTTCTTGACCAGGGAGCTTCGAAAAATCAGCCAGGACATAATTTTCGTCGCCCATTACACAACAGTTGTATTTTTGTATAAAATTTGATTTCAATTTTCGAGCTCTGGTTTTGGCTTCCAAATTTTTAAAAGCGTTTCTATCGGGAACTTTTTGAACTTTGTAGGACTTTAGTCCTGCCTTACGTTTCACTTTACGTACAAAAAAGTCCGAGCATTGGGCTAACCGAGCTGTTTTTCTGCCAGATGTGTTAGGAGAAACTTTAAACCAAAGTTATAGGCAAAACTGTGTGTTAACATTTTTATGATCTCACTGCTTATAAGCATTATTCTAAATTTCTGAGTCATTTATGAGTAATTTATGATTCAGGTTTGAGTCAGTTATGAATATTGGTAAATTTTCCAAATATACGCATAAATAAAAGTCAATCATTGTTATTTGTTATTTTAGTCTGATTGGAAATTTCCCAAAATCCTAACAATCGGAAGTTTCCGTAAGAAAAATGTAAAAAATTTATGTATTTTTTTTTGTACGGAAATTTTTAAACTAAATTTCTCATATTGGATTTTATAAATCCTCCGTTACACTTAGTTTAACGCAGTTTGTAACTGGTGTACCGCTACTAAAATTTGGTTTGTTGGGTTTTATCAGGGGGTTTCCATCAGCTTGTTTTAAAAATTCATTATGAGCTAAAAAATTTTAGCAAGAAACAGAGGAATAACAGAAGGAATATGAAGAAATTTAACAGCGAATGAGATAAAATGAAGGAATTCGGGAAAACAAAAAAAATAATGAAATCGTTTTTACAACAAAAAAACAAAAGTTAAAAGCAAAAAAATTTATTTAAATTAATTAATTTTTATTTATTTTCTTATTAAAGTTGTTTTTGTTATTCGTTTTATTCAGTAATCGCAAAAAAAAAATATTAACTTTTCTTTTGTTTTTCTCATTCTTCACTGAAATTAAAAGACCAGAGCATCCATACAAATAATTGAGCACGAGTTAACATAATTTCTTGGGAAGAAAACTCTTTCCTTTAGATCCTCTTTGGTTTTATTTCAAAAGACCAACATTATAATCGAGAAAAAGTTGTTCCGGCAAAATTTTTATAAATGAACTTGGAAATGGCTGACATTATTCGTTTTCGGTTTAAATCTCGGCCTAAATTAATTAATTTTACCAAAAAATTTGGAGGACCGAATACGTATCTAAAAAGTTACAAGAGGTAATTAACCACAGATATTTCCATATATATTTCACGTTCATAAATATGGTTAAGCACTAAACTTTAGGCATTTCGAGATAAGTTAGCAGGTTTAAGTAATTTAATTTTTTAAAACTTAATATATTAAAAGTATTATGATGTAATTTTAATGCAATTTCCGGTAATTTTTATAAGGCGTTAATCAAATCCAATTCCTGTACGGATTTCATAAAGACCACGTTTAGGTACTGTTTTATAGCGAGCAAAACAGTTCTATATATTGCAAACCGGACTTTACCCCTCGCTTCTACAGTAAAAAATATTTCCATGAGCATTTTTTACGCTTTCAGAAAGTATCCAAGAGCCACGAGAGCGGTCGAAAAATTACTTTTTTGTTTACTCGAACAAAAATAAAACCGATCAATTTGAATCCCCTAATAAGAACCAGTAAGAAAATAAGTGTTCTTAGAAATATAAAACAAAATATTTACGGATTTTTTTTGGTCCATCTAAAAACGAATAGACGGATTTTTATGAAATTTGGCAGAAAAAATATATTTAGTATAACTAGCAAAGCCTTTAAGTTTCAACAATATATGTATGTAGTGGTTGTGCGACACACTTGATCCTTTAAAAGAAATATAAACCGATAAAATTGTATCAGGTCGAAAATCGGATACATTTTCATCTGATTAATAACGGGTTGTTCAACAGGGAAGCTACAAAAGTAGAAAGACAGGGACAGCAAACGACGCCATATTTCTTGCCGCTCTTTTGACATTTCTCTTCAGTAAGGTTTGCCATTTCATGATGGAAAGATATATGAGCCAACGAGTCGAAATTATTAAAATTTACTACCGAAATTCGGAGTCAGTGGCCTCAACGTTAAGAGCGCTACGTCCAATTTATGGTCGTCATAATCGTCCTAGCAGATCAACAATTGAGCGTTGGGCTACGTCAAATCTATGGTCTATGCCAACAAGCCAGCGACGATTGATGAACTTCGTACGAATATCGAACGTGAAATTGCAGCAGTATCGGCCGATTTATGCTTGAAAACCGTCGAAAATTGAGTTCAGCGTCTGGACTTCTGCAAGCGTGCCCGTGGTGGCCATGCAAAAGGGATCGATTTCCATACATAATGGCATCGAACGTACTTTCACAGGAATAAAGAATTTCATTGATATCCAAAACCGTTTTTGTTTTATTTAAACTTTTTACTTTTGTAGCACTCTAATTGAAAAACCCTATATGTAAAAGAGCAGAAACTCGTGTTTGAAGACCAATGAATGAACAAAATTGGTGGACAGTGAACCAAATGGGATTTTTGGTATTAATCAAAATCAGGTCGACTTTACCCAACATTAAATTATTTTATTTAATTTTTTACTCAAATATTTTTAAATTTCAAATACATTTTTCTAAAAATGCATCTATAGTTGTGCAATACTAGTAAAAATAAAAGTGGCGATTTAAATTAATCTTCGTTAAAAAAATTTATGTTTTTTGTGGAAATATATGTTTTTTAGATATAACTTTTAGTTATAAGGTCTTTTAAACATACATATGTATGTCTAAATTATTTAGAACCTCACATACCAACTGGTTTTTAAGTGCGGCTATAGTTATGAAACGGAGTGTATTATAGATGATTTTATAAAGAACGTTATATAGTTATATATTAAAGAAATCATGAAATATTGTAGATATGGAACCACATTAAGTTATATGCGGGTTCATATGCGTCAATATATAATCATATGTCACACAAATTATAAAATATTTCTTATATGACCAAATTATATATAAACGTATTTGTAATTACCCAGTAGCAAAAAATACTAGTTCAGAACCAAATATTTACTAGTTTATTTGAACCAGGCAACTAGTACGAGTTCTACCGCCTCTCCATACAAACAACTGTAGAATTTAACATGGAGATGTCATAGGGATGGGGACAATTGTCGCCAAACTCCCACTTTGGTACTAGTTGTAGAACTAGTTTGAAAATTACAATTTAAGGACGAAAAATAGGGAGCAAAACTGGTACTAATGTGACACTCGCGGAACCAGTTCTGAAGTGACTCTTTGGAAATAGTACTGTACCAGTTGGTAAAGATCTAAATTATATACGTAGATAAAAAACAAACACTTTTTCTTTGATGAAACGTAAATTAGACCGATAATTTCCTTACGGAGATAATTAGGTCCATTTACCAAACGAAATCTAAAATATTTTGTGTTTATGATTTCTAATCACAATAAAAAATTTTAGTGTTTATTCACAACTTCAGACTATGTTACTAACAACAAATGTAAACAAAACTAGAATTTCAAAACTCCTATTTAAATTTAATCTTTCGAAATAGTCGCGCATTGTTTCAATCAAACTAATAGTTGTGCGGAGCTATGAATTTCTATTATATAACCACTTATTTGGTAATGAATGATTTTGCTGGGTAGTACACAACTGGTTCAAAATGGTTATTTTGAGAACTAGTTTTGTAGTTTCTGGTCAAAAAACTAGTACATTTTAGAACTAGTTCGACCATTTGCTACTGGGTATATCTTTCAGATGTTACTTTACGTACTTATATATAGCACATACAATTATATGTAGGCCAATATGTAATAATATAAAATTATATGGTATATGTCTCCATATAAAAACCTGTGAGGAAAAAATATCTAATATATGATTATTAGGGCAAGGAATTTCATGCAAATGCATGTTTTTTCTCTTTGTTCCAAAACTAATATGGACTAAATATTTATCCGAATCATCAAATTTAGAACAAAATGGCATCGATTTGTAATTGCATATTTTTGCATATTTTGTCATAAATGCATGTTTTTGCATATTTTGACTTTAAATGCATATTTGGTGCGTTTTTAATGCATATTTTGCGCTTTTTAATGCATATTTGTGCATATTTTTCATTTTAAGAAGCATTTTTTATTTTGAAAAAAAATATAAAAAATTTATACGTTTTCATATTTTGATTCAATCAAAATAAACATTCTTAAAACCTTATTGACCTATGGGAAATCTTCGAGTTCTGTGTCTGTTTGCAAAATAACTAACTAAATACATTTTTAAGTTTTAGAGTGCATTATTTTTGCAAAGATAATAGTTTTTAGTGCATATTTCTTATATTTTTAATGCATATTTTTCTTTTTGAACCGCATATTTTAGGCGCATATTTTCCATTTTTAAGTGCATGAAATTCCTTGCCCTAATGATTATATAAAAGTATATATCGTCATCTAAAATGCAAAACATGGTATCATCAAAAAACTCAAAATCGGGTTTTTGATTGACTACGATTCATGTGACTAAACTACATGTCTCTGCGAAATTTTACATTTCTGTGTCCAAAAATAAATTTTATAACCTAAATTCAAAACGAGTAAAAAGGTTAAAGTCGGGCATGCCGACTATACAATACCCTACACCAGTCTGGTGTATTGTTTGGATCCGAAATTCGAATGGGTTAAAATGGGGCTTGTGTCAAAATTTTCTATAATGTGAGTCAGCGCACCAAATTTCATTAAAATATCTTAATATTTGCGACCTGCAGTTTGTAACCAAGCCAATTTTGGGGGGACCCTTATATGGGCACTAGTTCTAAATATGGACCGATGTTCACCAAAATCAATAGGCTTTGTCCTTGGGCCAACATAGGTCTATGTACCAAATTTCATCAAAATATCTTAATATTTGCGACCTGCAGCGTATAAACAATATAATTTTAGTGGGACCCTTATATGGGCACTAGGTCTAAACATGGACCGATGTTCACCAAAATCAATAGGCTGCGTTATTGGGCCAACATAGGTCTGTGTACCAAATTTCATCAAAATATCTTAATATTTGCGACCTGCAGCGTATAAACAGTATAATTTTGGTAGGACCCTTATATGGGCACTAGGTCTAAACATGGACCGATGTTCACCAAAATCAATAGGCTGCGTTATTGGGCCAATATAGGTCTGTGTACCAAATTTGATCAAAATATCTTAATATTTACGACCTGCAGCGTATAAACAGTATAATTTTGGTAGGACCCTTATATGGGCACTAGGTCTAAACATGGACCGATATTCACCAAAATCAATAGACTACGTTATTTGGCTAACATGGGTCTGTGTACCAAATTTCGTCAAAATATCTTAATATTTACGACCTGCAGCGTATAAACAATATAATTTTGGTAGGACCCTTATATGGGCACTAGGTCTAAACATGGACCGATGTTCACCAAAATCAAACTTGTTCGTCCTTGGGCCAACATATTTGCGACCTGTAGAGTGCGCACAAGATTGCATGGACAGACAGACAGACGGACGGACGGACAGACGGACATCGTTAAATTGAAATAAAAAAAAATTCTGAACCGATCGGTGGTATACTATAAGGTGGGTCTACGACCAATATTTTTTGGTGTTACAAACATCAGCACAAACTTATAATACCCTGACCACATAGTGGTGTAGGGTATAATAACGTATCATCACACTTGTGCACAGTAGTTCACAGCCCGAGTAAAAACAGTTACATATAGTCGTATAAAATGCGATTAAGTTATATCTGTATAAATATACTGTTTCATCCGAAAAATGTCCCGATGTAATTGTATCAGTTGTTTATCAGTTTTTATCTAATTGTATTAGTTTAGATCTCAACTCATAAAATTATACATTATTCAGATGTAATTATATCCAATTTTTGACCTGATACAATTTTAGCGGTTTATATCTAATGGTATCTGTTTAGATCGTGGTTGGTACAATTTTATATAAATAAAATATATTTGTATACGACATTTGCCTTATATAATTTTATCAAAGTTTTAAAGCAGATCTAATTGCAGCAGGTTAAAATTCAGATATAACTATATAAGTTTGTATAGTAATGTATCAATTTGGATCTAAACTAATACCATGCGACATAAACCCATAAAATTGTATCAGGTCAAAAATCAGATAAAATTTTATATGCTTAATATATAATCTAATCAGTTAAGATCTAAACTGATACAATTAGATAAAAAGTGATAACCAACTGACACAATTATATCGGGCCATTTTGCGGATGAAATGGTATATGGATCACATTAAGTTATATATTACCATATAAAGCTCCATATTAATTTTTTTTAATAGGGAGCCCAAAAAAATGGTAATAACTATGGATCTTTCATCCTTCTTGGTTTTTTCCTCTGAAATATATCCGCCGTTGTGTTTTAAGTCCAAACAGAAAACATTGTTTTTGTGTTTGAAATATTTTTAATTTTAAAAGGTTTTTTGCTTCTCCTATAAACCTATGAAAAGTGAGTTTACGTTGTATTGCATTGACGATATGACGATATGCTTCAACTTACAAGCATATGTGGACATATGTAACTATAAGTTACTATATGCAATTACTACATAAAATAATATATGATTATATCAAAACTTTTTTAGACGGGGATATAACTTAATCCCATTATATATGAATATATGTAACTATTTTTACTCGGGCATATGTGGCCCTTTCGGCTCGGTTATGTAATTGAAGAATAAATAAAAAAAAAAACAAAAAAGCGAAAAAAATATTGAACAATTTAGAAGCGATTCGGCTTCAAATTTTTTGGGATCAAGTGTGTCGACTTCCCCTACATACATATATTTAAAAACATACATATCTGAAAAAAGAAAATCGATACATGCACTTATGTTAGGTAACAGCATTAAAAATGTAATTCTTGGATTGTAGTTAAATCAGGGGGTATCCATTAAAGTGTTTTAAGAATTCGTAAAAATTTCACACACGAATGAGAAGAAAAACACAAAGAATTTGAAGAAATTTAACAGCGAACGAGAGAAAATGAAGGACGTCACGAAAACAATAAATTTAATCAAAACGGGTTTACAAGCAAAAAACATCATTAAAAACAATAAAAAAATAATTAAAATTGATTATTTATTATTTATTTCACTCTTAAAGTTGTTTTTTAACTTTAATCAATAATCGTAAGAAACAATAAAAACAGTGCCCTGTTAACTTTTTCGGTTTTCCTTATGTTTCTCTTATTCTTCACGGGAATTAACAGAATCCCAATCCATATAAATTTTAAGGGAACCAAAGAGTACACTTTTTTCGTATGGGAACTCTTTAGCCTTTATCATCGTTGGTTAAATCTTGGTAAGAGGAATAATTTATAGTGTCACACCGATTTTTTTTTTCACAATTTTATTGACATTTATTCGTAAATCTATTCCCGCGAAGCCTTTAGGCTTATCTGCGGAAATTAATAGGCTTCGGCCAAAAATTTACAATTGGCCATTAATCGGTAATCGGCTATAATTTGGCCGATTACCGATTATTAACCAAAACAATCGAAAACAGCCCAAACACCAATAATTTTCATACAAATTTTCAGTACGGAAATGCTTTTAAGCTATTTAGAGTTACCAGGATAAAGTATTGCTTACAATATGTCTTTTTCCTGTACTCAAAAGTGTGTGTATACTGCTTTTTGGACCTAATAAAAATAATCGGCATCGGCTTCTGCATCGGCCCAAAAAAGTGCCTTCGGTCAGACACTAATAATTTATGCTTAAACATACTAATTTTTATACACTAGTTTTCGAGATTTTCTCTAAACCGATTTTGGCCCAAAAGCAATGAAACAAAATTTTGTAAAAGATTCCAAAAAACTTAGGCCCGTTAGAGGGTTAAACGGACATTGGATTGTTTTTTTCCAGAACAAAGATCCTAGTATTCAGAGGACTTACTCTTCCAGGATATATTCTCTACATTATTTTTAATGGATACTGAGATATTTTCCTTACGAAATTTTGAATATCCTTGAACATAAGGTTTCTAAGGTGTGGAATGTTTTTCTGAGATTATGGGACCTAGAAATTCGTTAATTATTAGGATTTTAATACCACATCTAAGGTATTAAAATCCTTATAGGATAACGGGTACAAATTGTGGAGGTGTAGCAAATCAAATTTAAATATATTTGACAATTTTATAATTTATAATTTTGTCTTGTAAAAATTACCAATATTAGTAAAAACTTAAGTAATATCTAAAGAGGGACATTTTTGAACTAGCAACAAGCAGTAAAGATAAGATTTTTAGTATGAGTATAAGATATTTAACTAGAAATGAAATATAATTTTAATATGTGCATTTACAATTAACTTACCTTTTAGCTGAAGTAGTACGTGAGTAAGGATTTTGTAAAATTTTTGGATGTGTTTCCATAACTCTTAACAATAAATTGTCCAAGTAATCTTCTAATTCTTTAACACGTTGTCTTTGTATTAAGGCCTCATTTTCCATGCCATTAGCAATAAGCATAAGTTCCTTAAAATGAAGAAAGAAAATTTATTAGAATTTTATAATTCAGGCGTGATTGTGAGTGAAATCTTAATTTTCGCACATGAACGTGAGTTAGTGTGAGTAGATAAGAAACGTTCATGAGTGAGTTTACTAGAGTCAAATTTCCGCGTGAGTAAATGGACGTAAGTTGAATATTAAAACACATTTTTTTAGACTTTTAATTAATATTTCCATTTATTTTTTGGCGAATTTATATTTTTGGGATTTGACGTCCGGGTAACTCAGGCTTAAGTATGAGTAGAAAAAAATTTCATGAGTGATTGTAAGTGATTGGAATTTTTCACTCGCGTCAAAATTCTCTCACGTGCCCATTTGTATTCTTAACATGGTTTTATATAGCAATAATTATGACATACCTCTCTGGATTTGCCTTCATATTTTTTAGCTAAAGCTGCTGATATTTCAGCACGTCTTTCGGCCTGTGAAGTTGATTTTTCATGACCAATTATAATACGTTCATTTTGTTTTGGACTAGGTGTTGATGATGTACTTATAGATTGTTTTTCTATTGATAAAGGTTAAATAAAAATGTTAATAATACTCTTAAATTCTCTTGCAAGAAATACCTTTAAATAAGCAAATAAACATGCGTATGAGTGTTATGAATGTTTGTGTTTGTGGTGCATGTCCAAAAAACAATTACGACATTAGCATTCAGTGGTTTAGTAATAGAGCTTCGAAAAAATTTAATACTAAAGTTATTAAATTTTGTTCTAATTTTGTAACTGTAGCATGATTTTCTCAAAAAGAGTTTATCAATTTACGCAGTTTTTTTATAAATGCACTAAAACAATGTAAAAAGTAGGGCAAGGAATTCTATGCAATTATGCATGTATTTTCTCGATAGTCCAAAACTAACTATTTTGACAAAAATGCATATTTTCGCATATTTTGGTTTCAGTCATTATTTTTCGAATAAAAGCTTACATATATAATTTTTTTTTTTTTTGTTTCGAATTTAGGAAATGTAGAAACTATTATCGCTAATTTTTTATAACTTTAATTTTTAATTTTTTGTTTGCATTTATTAATAATTTCATATTTACATTGTTATCTAATTATACATATAATTTCTTTCTGTTTAAATTATTTTTATTTTGATATTAATTTATGATCTCGAGTCAAACTAAAATAACATTCATTTACTTAAAATAACAGATCAACTAAAACATTTCCCCCATTTATAATATTTTATTTTATACCTTTATTTTTTTATTTTAAACAAATTTTATTGCTTGTTTTGTTACCTTGTAATAAATAAAGAAATTAAATTAATAAACATTCTTAGGTCCAGTTTTATAGTCAGAACTAAAAATTTCTTAAATTTTATTTTAGTCAGAAACTAAAAACTAGAAAAATTTTATAACTTAATCAATATTTAAGGAAAAAATCGTTTTTAGTTCTGATTATAAAACTGGCCCTTAGAAATCTTATTTACTTAAGAAAAAGCGTTTAACGAATCTGTTCCAATTAAAAAATAACTAACTTACATACGATATATTTACTGGTATTTTTTATGTTTTAAATGTTATGTTTGCTAAATAATCGATTTTAGTGCATATTTTTTTTAAGTGCATGAAATTCCTTGCTCTAGTAATAATAAATTATTTTAGTTAAATTTGACCTTTATTTTAGGATTTTCAGATTAATTTACCCAATAGTTAATTTCTACATAAAAGTTGACCAAAAATTTTCTTACGGTGGGGCTCATATTGGAGGTTTAACTTTAACTTAAGCATTGAACCAAAGAAAATGTCAAAAAATTATTTAGAAAACAACAACGTTATTGTTTTGTATGAAATTTTTTTGCATGCCTTTTAAAGTTTTTTTTTTTGTTGACTTTTGTGTAGAGCTAAACTACTGAGTACGAAACTGAGCGTTATAGTTTTCAGTTGAAGTCATATTCTTTTTATTAAACACAAATTCACGATTTAAATTCAATTAAAAAAGTATAAATTCTCTGAAGCTCTTATGTTTAGTAATTTCTACTGAAAAGGACAAAATACAAATGCAATAAAGTAATATATAAATTCTAAACCAATAAAATAAAACCGTATCATTTGGATAGACAACATCTTCAGTGGGATTTGGGAAATACAATTTGGGGAGTTTGATATGGGGGAGTTTAAAACAAATGCTCAGTGTTCTCCACAAACACAACATTAAAACATCTCTTAAAACGCTGTTTAATTATGTTGCCTTATCACGTTCTTATTAATCTCACACGCTCACCTCTGTTAAAATTCAATTGACGTTCTTTTATCTCCATAATGTCTTCTCCCCTCTCAGTTTGCTTCTCTTCTATTTTCTGTTTATTATTTATTATGGGGAGTTCAATTGGTTTTTGTTCTTGTTTCTCCTCTGGCTTATCTTCTTGAGATACCAGTCGTTTTGAGAAATTTAAAATTCTAAAATCTTCTTCACGGCGTTTAGCTTCACGTCGTTTTTCTTCTTCCCGCTCAAATAATTCCTGTTGTAAAGCTTCTTCCTCCTCTCGCAGACGTTTTTCATTGGCCTGTAATTCAGCCTCCAGTCTAGCATCTTCAGCCGCCCGTAGACGTGTCTCTTCTTCCAAAGCTTGTAAGTTTTCTTGTCTTTCTACGTTAGGTGTAATTCTTGCTCTAGGTTTGGGTAGTGGCTGTGGAGTACCAGTTGATTGAGATTCATGTTTAAGAAAGTTATTAGTTTCTTCTTCGATATCAAAGTATTTAGCGCTATGTTTTTGTTCATATTTAGCAAAGGAAGCATTAAATTTAGCAAATTCATTTTTTTCAACATCTGGTGATATCAAAACATCTTTGATTTGGCTATTTATGTTGTTAGAGGGGGCCACAAATTTGAGATCAGTTGGTTTTACAATAGAATTTTCCTTAGGTTCCCCGTTACTTAACTTCCTTAGAGGAGCTACAACTTGTTTTGTTTTTTCCGGCACTTCTTCATCTTCTGCCTCACTGTTACTTGCTGAAGAATCAGTGAAAGTTTCTGGAGTTTGTGATTCTCTTAGAGTGGGTAGCAATGATTTACTCATTCCCTCTAGTTCCGGCTTAGGTAAATCCTTTGCTATTGCATCCAAAAGTTCATCATCTGTTGTTAATGGCACTGCAACAGGTTCCCAAGATCTTCTTTTCAAAGAATCTGTAGTACCAGTTTCGGCATTACGTCCATACAGTTTTGATTCCCATTCATCCAATTCTATATTATGTTTATCTTTTCCATTCGTTTTAATCTCTCCTCCATCCATTAGAGGTGTGCGTGGAGGTTTTGAAGGTGGTGGTAATGTACGTGCTCTAATGCTAAATTCATTTTCAATTTCTTCCAATTCCGGATCCACACTGAGGTTGTCTGATCCATCATATCTGAGATGATGATCCTTACCTATTTGACCCTTGCCGGTTGAACCACCTAGCAAAGGAGAGGGATTTCTTGGCGCATAATTTGGTGTGGGAGGCTGTAAATTATCACGTAAATTCAGAGAACTAACCGAACTCTTTTGTGACAATTTATCAAACTGAAATTCGTCTTCATCATCACTATCTAACACTCGATTGCGATTTGGTGTACCTATGCTGGCGAAAGAACCCGTGTAGGACATATCATCATCATCTTTATTCTTCTTTTTACCACTGCCGCTGATATGCAGTTTTGAACCAAACTTTTTTGCAATTTTCTTAATTCCCTTACGTTCTTTTGTACCGATTGACATTAGACTACCACCCACCGATGAAGCTAATTGTCCAATGGAAGACTTGTGTTTTTCTTTTTTACTAAGATCGGATAGTGATCCCGATTTTACTGTGAACGATATTAACACATCTAATTCACCACGTTCTTTACTCTTCTTCTCTTTGCCTGGTTTACTTTCGAGTTTATACCATTTAGCTCGGGGACGATCATATGCATCCATTTCATTTAGGGGTAATGTCACTTGACCCAGGAATTCATCGATACCTAAATTGTTGCGATGTAAACATGTAAGCACAAGCTCAGCTCGATTTCCTTGATCAGGTATTTTACTAAAAATTAAAAATTAAATTAAGCAAAAAGGTGAAATATTTTAAAAACGAGTCAAACTTACAGTTCACATTCTTCATTCCATGCTACATTAGTTTCAGACTTTTCCTTGACGGATGTCTGGTATTTTTCCTTTCCTAAGCCTATGGTCACAAAACAGTTGTTGGTATTATTTTTGCCCTTACATAGTAAATTTCGGGCGGATCGTACTAAAAATAAAGTAAAATAATAATTTTTATTAATAAAATTTATATTTTCGCAGGTATTTTTACTACATTTCTACTCAATTAAAATTTAAATAAACAATAAAATCATAGGGCCAGGATTATAGTCAGAACTAAGAACGAATTTTTTCTAAAATACTTAAGTCAAATCGTTCTTAGTTCTGACTATAAACCTGGCCGTTAATATATGTATACATTAGCTCCAGCTCAAAAGGATAACTTGGCGTACAAAGACGGTTAAGTACTCAAAGTTTTATACGAAAAGATTATAACGGCAGTGGGGTATAATTATTTTTTGGACTGATACCAACTTAATTCTTGTATTACTTGAAAATATATAACAATGATTTACTAATAACTTTTTTTAATCTAGAGGCTTTCCAAGCCAACTGTCCAGTTAAAAAAGGTAAGTCTTATCAATGTCAAACCTACAGTATCTATTGACCTATATGGACAGCGTAGGCGTGGTTAAATATTCACAAATGTTGGATGTTTTTTTAATATATTACCCAGTATAACAAAATAAAAAAAAAATTTGACGCATCGGGGTTGCGACACATCATTTCTAAAAGACTTTGGGACGCAGATCACGAATATAGCCTTAGAATTTTAAAGTTAGCTGTAGTTTAAGAAATATTTGCAAACCAGTATTTGTGGGAAAAATAAACTTTTTGCAAGAAAATGCAAAATTGAAAATCAGAACGATATGTTATTCAACATTCAAATAGGACAAACTATTCCCTTTAATTAGATATATTACGCGTTTCGTTTGTCAGTTTACACCTTAAACTCAGGGAAATAAAAAAGCTTTTTAAAGCGATATTTTTGACCGCGGTGTGGATTTTAAGTTGCTGATCCTATTACTTCACAATTTTAAGAAAATCGGGGTTGAACTTCTTGTTTTATAGTTTTAGGAGCCCGTGCACCATGCAAAATACGTTTTATAGCACCTAATAAGATTTGAGTTTACTTTTTACAATGGGTAAAAAAGTATTTGAAAATTGTTTTAAGAAGCGGTTTCTTAAAAATTCGAAAATGAATTAGAAAGTCATGAGAAAGTATGGAGAAGCCAAATTGTCTGTTTTCGTTAAAATCGAAGCAATTTTAGTTCTTTGGGTACCACAGAAAAGATCACAGCATTTTTGTTTGTTTTTTATTTAGGTAGTTGTAGTCGCAAAAAATGAATTAAATTAAATAAAATATTTTTAATTAGAAATTTATTAATTTAGTTCGAGGCCAATTTCCTTAATATAAATTAACATAATAAGTACTTTTTTATTTTTAATAATATTTTTATTTAAAATAATACAATAGTTTTCAACAAAATAAAAACTGTTTTTTTAATTTTCCGAAAAAATTTTTTTCACAGAGTCCTTATACTTCAGAAAAAACAAGAAAACTACTTACTGTTAAAGCTCCATTAGTCTAATACTAGTATCGTAAAGTATCGTGTCAGATGTTTACTTTTAGTTAATGACAGTATATACACTCTAAAAAGTGCCAGTAAATTCACTACTATAAACTGAGATATTTTTAGTGTAATAAAGCGCACAATGTCTAAATATAGGCACTATATGTGTAAATTTTTTATATACACATTCATAACTACAAAAATGCACAAAATATGCACATAAATACATTTTTAATTTAGAATTACACACATTGTGTGTACAATTAGTATTTTTGTGTCTAAAAAGAAATATTAGGCACAAAGTGTGTAAATGTACAATTTTGTTTGTATAATAAAATATTCTGTCATTTCATTATTATAAAAACATAAATAATCGAAATTATAAATCTCAATTGAAAAACAGAATTCTTAAAATGTATTTTTATGAAGATATTGGCTCTTTTGAAGGTATGTATATGTGACAGCGCATAGAGAAAGGGACCTAAGGGTAAAAAAATCGATTTTTTTTTTGTGGACATCATCTGAACATCGATTGAGACCGATCCCATGCTCTCCTGAACAAAACCGGTTTTTACCCTTAGGTCCCTTTCTATTTTGCGCGTCACATATGCGCATTTATACTCGTATCTATTAATATTTTCCTTGGTATTATTTCCATAGTCTATTATCTTCAAAGGTAATTGTGACCGAGTCTCCCAAAGGTTGTGTCTCTTAAACAAAATTTTTGCCCAGTACAACAATATCGCAGTGATATATCATGTGGCCAGGTTATATTTGACTAAGTGTTTGATCTTCGTTTTTAACCGAAACTGCGGTTTTTACTTTAATTTTTATCGTGGATATGTTGCTGAAACTCTTGATACCATTGCCCAATATGTAAATATTTAAAAAGTAAGTGCCAAATCTGCGTTCGTGCTCTTTTTCAGATAAGCGTAAATCGGGTCGGAAGCCCCGCAAATTTTTGCCATAAACTTTAAATGATGTGTTTTTAAATCAAGAATTAAAGAAACGTCATTTGAAGTTTGTCATCCTAAAACTAGCGCACTGATGTAACCAGTCCCTCACCAGTACTGGTACTAAACAAACTTCTTGTTTTACACTTTCAGATCGTCAACACTAATTTCAAAAGACGAGCCATAGAGAGGTATTATCGTGCTTTATTTTGTTCTCATAACTTTGTTCTCGACACTATTATCAATATAACTAGTGATTGTTAAAATTGTGTTGATAGTGTGCAAAAACCAATGACTTACAATTCGGGTTTATGTCCCGGGACGGTATTCCCGGGAATCCCGCGCTTTTTTGAATCACGCAATCCCGGGAATTTTATGCGGGATTTCCCGGGATTTTTTTTTAGTCTTTTACAGTAGTTTTAGCTAGTTTTATTGCAATTTTAGAAGCTTTATTTAAATTTAAAGCATTGATTTTTTTAAATTAATTTAAATAAAGAATATTACGGTTTAAAATTTAATAAACTGAATTAAGCCAAATTGTTTTTGGATGCCAATTGAATTTGTTTTAGTTAAACCAAAAATATTATATTAGCAATTACTAAATTTACAAACTAAAATACTTGTCCTTCGGGAATTTTTTTCTTCTTTAAGATGCTGATATTTGTTCAAATAAAGCAATATTTATATAGGCTGTTTTAAACTATAAGATTCTCGGAAAGATTTTGCAACCTTGACTATATGTTTTGCACGTGTACTGAAGTAAAAACATACCGAAAATCTTATAGTGTAAACCAGCCTTATACAACATTTCAATATCATTATTTCAGTTCCAAATTACTCCAATAAACTAGGGATTAAAGTTAAAAAATAGTAATTCAATTTCATTTAAAGTTCAATTGCTATTCCTTTATTTTAAATATAGTTTTTAAATATTATTAATTTTTCAAATAATAAATACATCAGATGCTTTTTCAAATTATTTTGAATTTTTTATATGCTAATTTAAAATGCAACTAAATATGAATATTAAATAATTTCTTTTTAAGGAGTTGTGGCATAAAAAATTTCTATTCAAAAAAACTAATTAAAGTTATGAAACTATTTAATATTTTACGGTGGGTCTCATACTGCAGGTTTAAACTGTAGTTAATAGTTAACCCAAAAATTTGTTTTTGAAATAGAAATAGAAATTTTTGGATTTCATGTATAAGAAATATTTAAGCAAAAAATTGATTTTTAAAATTAAACACAGATTATATACTTAGAGGTAGTAATAGGCAGAACTAATTTCGTCACAATTTATTGATGTTTAGTGCCAAATTCGCCAAATTTCGTAATTTTCAAAAAGCGAAAATCGCCATAACTTTTGAAATAACAACAATTGATCAACAATTTTCGGTACGTAATTTTATTTTATTGATAGTATTTTTTACAGCAAAAACCGAAATTATTTGACCACTGGGTTTCAAGATACGTCTTCAACCTTTGTTGTGCAATATCGCCTAAATAAAGCGATAAATTAAAATTTTAATATCTGTTCCATAGTACATTTTCAACGCCAAATATATGGTTTGAATATTATTGTAATCAGAATTATTGTAATATATTACTAAGAGTTTTTTTTTTAATTAGGACGGCCTTCCATATAAATATATTACATAAATACTAATTCACGATTTAAATTGTTAAACGAATTGACGTGGAAAAAGTGGAAGACATGGATATTTAGCCCTCCTATCAGAACATTTTCTCATGGATACAACCAAAAGATAAACTTTGTCGAACGGTGTTTAACCAAAAAGTCGAATTGATATATTTTTCAACGAGCGGGAATTCCCGGGATCCCGGGAAATTCCGAAAAAAATCCCGCTGTCCCGGGAAAGGAAAAAGTCCGGGAAAAGAAAAACCCTACTTACAATAATTTACAATATCCTTTTAAATTTAAAATAAAATAAATACAATTGCATTTTTATACCAAGAGTTTTTATGTACTATTGTTTTTTGACTCATTTAAATGCGCAATTTCAGGCATTTTAGGCTTACAATTACCATTTAATACAACAAAATAAAAAAATTTATGAAATTTTAATATAAAATTACACACAATATGTGCATAAATATTACACACAATGTGTGTACAATTTTGAATTTACGCACACAGAGTAAATCTACCCTATTTATAGTAGGTAAAAAGTTACCTACTATAAATAGGGTAAATTTCAACAAAAATTTATTAGAGTGTAGTAGTACTTAGTTTGGAAGTACATACATTGGAGGTAAGAAAATCTATTAAAAATAGATTTCTACCTCACGATTTGGGCTTTAGATATTTGTTCATTATAAGTATAATAAATAAATCGATCAACGGAACAAAAATTTGAAATTCAAGCTAAAAATAAAAAAGGATATTTGTTTATAGTTGGATGAAAACTACCACTTTATCCAGCAGATTCGAGTCTTATTTAGAAAATATACAATACTGATCAGTTTTTAATCCAATAGATTAATTTTTAATCAAATGCATATAAAAAATCAATAAAAATCATAACAGCTAACAATTTTTAAATGAATGAACAATTTTCGTGGTTGGACGAATTTTAGCGACAAAATTTATTGAATAGGCGTTTTTTCTGATTGAAATAAGTTTTATTTTTTGTGTGCTAAAACTTTTACTTACAAATTAAAATTAAAGAAATACATAGGAAAAAATCAAATTTGAAGTACAATTTTATTTTGATATCTTATTATATTATGTATTAGGTCTGTTTTTTTTGTTTTTTGAAATTTATATTTATACTTTATATGTATACACTGATAGAATTATCGTTCATACTATTAATTAATCGATTTCATTAATCTGAATTCATTGATTTAATGAACAATTTTCATTGAATTAATGAAAAATTCATTAATTTAATGAATTTTTTCATTATATATTTTCAACTAACCCGTAAGATATGCTATAATTTTTATAAGGGTTTTGAATTTGCTAATTACTAAAATAGATATATGTTCCAGTAATGAACGCTAGGGTTGCAAAATGAAATTATTTAAATATAAAGGTCCAAGTAATGACATCATTTTGTTTTGGCTATTTAGATCAATCGGTAACGCGGTAATGTTTACATTCTGGTGATTGCGGGTTCAAGTCGAGTTCAGGGAGATGTCAAAACATTATAAAAACAAAAAAGAAATATGTACATGTACAAATAAAAATTAATAAAATAAAAATAAACAATAAATAAAAAAACACAAAAAAAATATATTTTTTTCAATTAGTTTTCATTTAATGAATACGTTTCATTGATTTAATGAACGCGTTCTTTGGCTACTTTTCAATGAAAAAAATCATTGGATAATGAACAAATTCATTAATACTATGCACAAAATTCTATCAGTGTACTAACTTGTAAAGAAAACGACTATCCCTACATACCCGATTTATTTTACTTTTTGTAAACAAATGAAATTTAAACATTTGTGCCGCCTAGGTACGAAAGCTGTTTTCGTACACGACAAGTTTGAGCTAAAATCACTAAAACCTAAATTCGGTTTGCAGATACCGTCATTGAATATAGTACTAACTTCTAATAACCAAAATTTACTATATATCTGCATTGTACGAACTTCACATTTCAGAAAATACTTAAAAGAAAAAAACAGTTATGTGTCTAAAAAGAAAATTTAAGTTTATCAAATGGCATTTTAAATATAGCTACATAGTATGTATATGTCGTTTTTGATAAAATCCTTTAACCGCTCCAAGGCGTCTGAAAATCTTTGAGTTTTGTGTGTTGTAATGATAACTTCCCAGCAAAATCATTCATTACCAAATAAGTGGTTATATAATAGAAATTCATAGCTCCGCACAACTTATTTTTTGGCGTCTAAACTCATTATTTTTGTTTGACGTGGTCGTTTTTATACCCGCTTACCCGCTCGCTTATAATAATAAGTGGTTACAAACATGCTTACAAAAAGTTGAATTATAAGTGGTTATCCGACTGCTACTTGATTCTTAAAAATAAGGAGTTACACAAATACTATTAGCTTCAGGAAATACATTAAGAGAAATTAAAGTTTTTGCTAGAGTGTAATTTTAGAACTCCTCATAACAATTTTAACACAAAACATATTTACATGTAATAAATATAAATGTATATAATTTAACATGTAAAAAGTACTTATTTAAATTATTGCGAGTAAGTCATTATTTTATATTTAAAAGCAATGACTACAATAGGCCGTTATTAGGAAGTCATTATTTTATATTACAGAATAATGCAAAAGGTAATGATATACCATTATTGGTAATACAGACAGCAATGAGGTGTCATTACCAATATTTTGCTATAACAGCTATAACATTTTACAAATATCGCAAAATGGCAAAATTAAACAATTCTTTTGTGCTCATGAAAATTTAGTGAAATACAAATAGGAAATTTTCGAGGCGCGGCGACGATATGCTTCTTACATTCTTTTTTTATAAAAACGGATTTTTCATTTACAATCAATCCCTTAAACCCGCGAACTTATACTTTTGATACTAATTCTGGGCTGTATTCCGAAAAACTTGCCCTTGTCCGTAAATTAATGATTTCAAAAATGTTCGGGTGTTCGGTGTTGGCTTTTTGGCCGAGCAAGTTTTATTTGTTTTTCTCTTTAATTGTCAAATCAAAATGTTCCTACAATCGATAGATTTCAAAATTTCTCATAATTATTTATTAATTACAAAAATGATCGGGTGTTCGGTGTTGGCTTTTTGGCCGAGCAAGTTTTATTGTCAAATCAAAATGTTCCTACAATCGATTAGATTTCAAAATTTCTCATAACAAAATATGTTACACTTGAAATCAATTACTATATCTACTCTGACCTCACAATTCACAACAATTTGAAAAAGTGGAACACAACGGTTAAATATTCAGAAAAATTCAACATTTATAAAGTATGTAAAATACTCATATCAATGGCTTGATTATTATGGCAAAATGCAGACAAATGAATGAATTAAATTGAAAATGAGAGAGATATGTATGCATCAGGGATGGACAACTTGGGACAATTGTGCTGTTTTTTTTTTAACTTCGTTATTTATTTATTTGCTTTAATTCGCAACAAATTTTACTAAGTACACTATACAACAGCCTAAAAAAGCCCCGCAGGTGTATAGTTTGTACACAGAAAGAATTTACGAAATTCTAATTAAATTTTTAAACACATTTCTCATATTAAATTTGTAGATCCAAAAAAAACTTTTTAAAAAGGCACCAACAAAGAAATTTGTAAATCCAAAAAAAAATTTTTTTGTAACTTTGAATTTTTATTTTTAAACAATTTTTATATGAAAGATAACAATTTACAAACGAGTTACAAATATTTCAAACAAAGAAATTGTTGAGAATAAAATTTCAATTTAAAAGAAAATTGTGATTGATTTTACAAATTCCCATTGTTAGAGCCTACAGTTTTTTTTTGTGGATCCAAATTTGGCAAGAAAACGAATTTTCAATGCACCGTCTTCGTGAAGTCGCGATTTTTATATTTTTGGTCGTAACCCCCCTTTTTATAACTTTGTACTTAAATTTTTAAATATGTACTCAAAAATCAATAAGTTTATATAAAAACAATAAATCTACATAAATTTACCTTTCATTTGAGTATAATCGTGATGGTGGACGTTCAAGGACAGCTTAGTGGTTATCACCATCAATGCAAAGAAGTTGGAAATTACCGTTTTTTAGTTTAATCGTTATAAATTTCATATTTGCTAATCAAATTTATCATTTTATTCTTACGCGTAAACTAGACACGTGAATAAACAAAATTTTGTATCAAACTTGATATTCCATAGATCCGGAAATATGTGACACGATATATCAATATTTTGAACTAATTATAATCACATTTTTGTGAATTTATCACAAAAAACAAATAAAGTAAAACTGTTAAATACTAATCAAACGATATTTTAGGTTGACCCATATCCAACAAGACGAACATTTGGCCTGCCTAAATATTAAACAGAATCAATTTATAGAAGTCTAATTAAATTATTAAACATCTTTCTCATACCGTTTTTGTAAATAAATACAAAAACCAAAACTTTTTAAAAAGGCTTCAACAATAGAATTTGTAAATAATTAAAAAAAAAATTTTATTTTTTACTTATTTTTATTTTTAAACAATTTTTATATGAAAAATAACAATTTACAAACATTTCAAACAAAAATATTGTTGAAAATGAAATTTCAATTTAAAAAAAAAAATTGTTTCACCCTTACTATCTAAATTTTTCAAATGTATATTTTAGTTAAAGTCGACTTTAGTTAACCCTTTCGCTATATTGTTGCCATGTGGAATCATAAACTTAGGGTGGATCTGGCAACCTCCATATTAGAGAAACGATTTGGATTTTAATTGATAATTGTTTTTTAATGTCTTGCAGATCATTTCCAAATAACACTATGCGACAGTCAAAATCGGGATGGGATGAAACCAACGGGAAATGTTATATCGGTCAAAAACAAGTTATACGTGTTCCGGCGTTTCGCTGGGTCACCCCTAGGAATCGAGATATATCTTTTTTTGACATAACTCGAGAACCACTAGTCCGATTTTGCTCAAACAACTTTAAAAAAAATTAAAAATTATAATTCCTTTAATCTGTTCATATAACGTTTTTCTATATACTCAACAGTTTTGTCGGTAAAAATAAATGTTTGTTACCGCTACCATAAAAATCAATAACCTTTTGTTTATTACTTTTTTTTAATATTTTAGGCAAAAACTATTTTTTCCTTCATACATTTATTTTTACCGGCAAAACTGTTGAGTATATAGAAAAACGTTATATGAACAGATTAAAGGAATTGTAATTTTTAATTTTTTTAAAATTGTTTGAGCAAAATCGGACTAGTGGTTCTCGAGTTATGTCAAAAAAAGACCACCAAAGGTCAAATCGATATATCTCGATTCCTAGGAGTGACCCAGCGAAACGCCGGGACACGTATAACTTCTTTTTACCGATATAACTTTCCCCGGTAGTTTGAACTCTTCCCGATCACTGACCCCTACCATTTGTCTCACAGTGTAATTATCGGCACATGGTTGCCATATTTCCTTCTGAAAAAAGCATTTTTTTAGGTTTTTTTTTTGCAATTTTTGATCTTTAGTTATTACAAAATACATGAAATGCCCATTTTCTAAATTTTTTTGTCTGGTTTTATTAGGAGAGCTTCAGGGTTTATAGGAATATTCAGAAATTGTTTGTCCAACAATATATTTTTTCAAAATTTGACCGATCGTTACATGAAGATTGCGTCTATATAAAATGACAAATTTACAGATATTTGTCTGTTTTTTTATTTTGGTATGAAATTTGACATTTTTGCTCTAAAAATAATTCAATTTACTAAAAATATTTATACCAGGGTTGCCATATAAAAATTTTAAAAAGCGGTCCAAAATTGGGATTTTTTCCAAAAGTTATTAAAATTTGCGCTTTAAAGGTTTTCGAAAAGTTCTTTTTATTTTGTATAGAGTTTTGTCGTGGAAATAATACAAAATTTTAAATTAGAAAAAATCTTAACCCGATTGGGAGCAGCAGCGTGTTAAAATTTGAAATTTTAGGCAAAATTTCTCCGCTAGGAGGCGCGATAAAGCTATAAAAACAAAACAAAAGTATTTCCTAGGCATAGGTTTATATTTCCACAAACTTTGGTCAAAAACTATTTAGCCAATCAAAATCTTTACCGAAAGGGTTAAAATATTGAGCATTCTGATTGGTTCATTTATTTTCAACCAATCCAAATGTTTGAAAATACAAATATTTTTCATGGTTTTCATACGCAAAATCAACAAAACTGTACGATTAAAAATAAAGTCGGCTTTAAATTTAAAATACTGTTTTATAAGTAGTAAGGGCCTTTGTTTTTACCAATTTCATTATTATTTTTACCATTTCAAAATTGAATAACAACTGTGTTGGTATAAATTAGCTAAATCTTTTGGTAATTTTGCCAACACGGTTTTCAAAAATTTGTGAAATGATTTTTGAAATCAGCAACGAAAATCAGTTAAAAATTCAGTAAAAAAAACTCAGAATTCGAATAGTAAAAATGTTTACTAAAGTATATATTTTTACTAACAATTACGAGGGTAACTATTTATATTGTGAGTCTTGGCCACTTTAACACTTATTAGTCGCCAGCTGCTATTTCCACTAGAAAGTTGAACGTTTTTGGCCATAACCTTGCTTAGAACTTTTTGTCATTTGACCATTATTTGTGTTGTTTACAAAAAAGTGAAAGTCGTGTGGCAGCAAAAAAGTGGAAATAACACTTGAAAATTTTCGGACAATGATTTATTAAGATTTTCGATGTGGATTATCTAGGCAAGAGTGCATACGCAAATTAAATTAAACTTTGGGTGATGAAGCTTCATCCGTTGCAATTGTGAAACGCTGGTATAATGATTTTAATCGCGGACAAAATCAGTTTCATGATGAATGAAATCCAACAAAAATTATTTGCTCTCGAAGCACTTGGAAAGAAATGGTCGCCTGTCTCATTTTTTTTTTAACTGGTGATGTGGCAACAGTACCATCAAAATGACTTTGAGCAATCAAAAGACCTAATTAATGGGTCATCCACCGTTCAGCCCTTACACTCAAGAACCCAATGAATTTTTGGCACCCAATGACTTTTTCTTATTCCCGCACATCAAAGATAACCTACTGGGACAACGATTTTCGTAGGCAGAAGAAGCCGTAGATGCATTAAAATCCAGGTTTTGGAGGTGTCTCACACGAAATGGAAAAAATGCTAATTCCCTGTTTCGAAGGCATGGAAAAAAAATATAAATCATAAAGAATTTTTTAAAAGACATTTTTAATAACACATTTCTGTTTTTTTTTTTCATTGTTGTGGTCAAAATATAAATAGTTACCTCGTAGTATAAAAATATTAAAGTAAATTGAATCCTGTTTACAAATTTGTCTTCCAACATTTTTTCTTGAGCGTAAGAAAAACACTATCTTACAAATATCTTTAAATTTCAAATTTTAAGTTAAAAAATAAGTAGTTGTTGTTAAATAATACCCTTACTAAGGAGTGAGATCATAAAAATGCTAACACACATTTTTGCCTATAACTTTGGTTTAAAGCTTATCATATTTTTTTTTCGGCAGTTTACATTTTAAAAATATGTCAGTTAATAAATTAATTTACATCATGAGTTTTAGTTTGCAATTTTTTACAGAATGGACGATAAAAGAAAAGTGCGTTCAAAAATAATTAAATATTTTCAACAAAACCAAACATGGACATACAAAAAAATTGCCAAAGAAACTAATGTATGCCGCCAAACAGTTTCAAAAGTGATAAAATGGTATCTGGAACACCTAACAATTGAAAGGAAGCCGGGAACAGGAACAACGACTGGTTATCGTAACATTGGTAAGGCATATAAAGTTAAAGGCATCCTTAAGAGAGCTCCTAACACATCTGGCAGAAAAACAGCTCGGTTAGCTCAATGCTCGGACTTTTTTGTATATAAAGTGAAACGTAAGGCAGGACTAAAGTCCTATTAAGTTCAAAAAATTCCCGATAGAAACGCTTTTAAAAATTTGGAGGCCAAAACCAGAGCTCGAAAATTGGAATCAAATTTTATACAAAAATACAATTGTTGTGTAATGGGCGACGAAACTTATGTCCTGGCTGATTTTTAGCAGCTCCCTGGTCAAGAATTTTATGTTTCCGATGTTCGAGGAAATGTTGCGGAAAAATTTAGGTCGAAAAAGCAAACGAAATTCCCTAAAAAATTCCTAGTATGGCAAGCCATATGTAGCTGCGGCCAAAGAAGCCAGTCAGTTGTGACATCTGGCTCTATAAACAGCGAAATTTATATCAAGGAGTGTTTGCAGAAGAGACTTTTTCCATTTTTGAGTCAGCAAAATGTATCCACTTACTTTTGGCCCGATTTAGCATCTTGTCACTACATCAAGAAAGCGCTGGAGTGGTATAATGATAATAATGTGGCAAATCCACCAAACTGCCCGGAGCTCAGGCCAGTGGAGAGATATTGGGCTCTTGTTAAAAGAGAATTAAAGGGCACAAAAAAGGTCTCCCAGGACATGCAGGATTTCAAACGTAGATGAACCACCTGCTGACAGAAACTACCATAAAAGCCTTAATGGGAGGGTTTCTGGAAAAAGTGGATAACTTTGTTCATAATGGTTAGAATTCCATGCGGTTTTTTTTGTTTGATTTTGTATTAAATTTCATTTAATAAAAATTTAGCTTGAAGTCTTAAAATTCAGTGGTTTGTTTTTTATTTAACTTTATGTGTGTTAACATTTTTATGATCTCACTCCTTAATATAGTTATTAGGATTAAAAAATAAGGGGTTAATAATACCACATTATTTTTGTAATTAAATAAGTAGTCGCGCGTAAACGATTGGAATACTTTCGAAGCATTCCAATCGTTTAAAATATTTTTGTAATTAAATTTTTTTTTAATTTAGATTAGAATTCTATAAATTAAAATTATTAAAAGTAAAATATTGTCTTTAATCTCCTCTTTTTGAATAAGTAAAATTTTTTCCTAATTTTATTAATTCGGTTTTCAAAAATTTGAAAATATTTCCTAAAATCAGCAAAGAAAACTTATAACTACTCTGTAAAAATTCAGTAGTTAGCAAAAAATATTACTAAAGAATAACTTCCCAGCAAAAATGTGGAAGCAGTATGAAAGGCTTTGATTAATTGTTTACATCGCTTTTTGCTGTGTTTTTCAAAAAGGCATGAAATGAGCAATACATTTTGATTGCTTAAATATTTTTGCGGTTCTTTTATCAAATTTTTTTAAAATGCGGAAAAAAGTTATTTTAATGAAAATAAGAGGTTTTTCTAAAAATAAGATGTATTTTTTCTTCACGGAAAAATATGCAGGAATATTGTGCTTTTGAGAAGGCATGATTTTAAATAGTTGAAATGCTTTATAATATGCACTTTCGAGAAGGCATGAATCATCGACATTTTAAAAGAAAAACAGGAGCACTAATTAAAAGCGGTGAAATCATGCCTTTTCGAAACTCGAAACAAGTGCTTTCACGCGAGCTATCTCGAACAAAAATCAGGCATGATATCATCAATAATGCAATCGCTTCACTACTCAACTTTCCCTGACAAAACTGCTTCGAAGCAAGCAGTAATTTCTGCTGGGTTCTTACTAATTAGAACAAAAATAGTAAAGTTAGTTTGAAAAGCGTTTACAAATTTTTCTACTAAATTCATTTTCTGAACGAATATATAAAAAGTTTTGGTACAGCGAGGTTCGGAAAAGAAAAATTCTTCTGTCTGGTGAGTACAACATCTAAAAACTCATTTTCCATCCTTGACATATATACATACATAACAGCACTTTGCAAAACTTGGTCTTGGAATACCTTCATTTTCCAAATGAAAAAATTCAACAAACAATAAAAGAAATCACAACAATGGAAAGTAAGAAACAGAAAAAAATCATAAAACTAGCACGATAATGACAAGCTTTTACTGATGGTGTGAATAATAATATTTTTTCTTTTATTTTAAAAATCGACAACAAAACGCAGAAGATAAGAACATGATTAAGTTTTAAATGTGAGTGGCTTAAATAATTTGGAAGCAAAAACAACAAAAACGAGATCGTTGTAATAAATAACTCCACCTTTGAAGTGTGTAAAAACAGAAATGCTAGAAAAAAAAATAACAAAAACCTTTGGCATACGAAAAATAACTATCAGTGGTGTCGTTATACCCTACACAACTACGGGTACAGGGTATATTTTGAGTTTGGACAGATGTTTGTAACACCACAAAAATATTGGACCTGGACCCGCCTTTTGGTATACCGATCAACTCAATTTTACTTTTTGATTTGGTTTGGAGATGATTGTCTCTCAGTCCATGTATTCTTGTGGCCATGTAATTTTAGATAGAATCGTTCCATATTTAGACCAATCGCTTATATGCACTATATTTCCAATTTTCTAAATCAAAAAATCAAACTTTTTGCGAAATACTAACTGTTAAATATAAAGAATTTTAGTTATATTTGAATGAACCAAATATACAGCAAAATCTTCAAAAAATTTTTGCTAAATAACAGTAGAGTAAAAATAGTAAAAACGATCATTTATATCTATAAAATATTTTGTTATTTTTAAGTAGCATTTAGTTGAATGCAAAAAGCAGTATACATATGCTGGTAAAATCAACAGAAATATTTGCTAACAAATATAGTAAACTGCTGATTTCAGAAGGCTAGGTTTTTATTTGCATTAAAAACAAATCGAAAAACATACTTTGAAAATTTTAAATTATTTGTGATTTTTTGTCTACTAATTTATTTTCTATTTATTTTCTATTAATTAAAACTGAACTCAAATAAACTAAAATTCTTTACATTTAACAGTTGCTTCTATCTTACTAATATTAAGCAAAAAAAATTGCTAATTTCAGCAGTTTTTTCTGTAAAGTAATTTTTAACTAATTTTTAGTAATTTCAACTGAAAGTTTTACAGACTTTTTTCTATTAGTGAAACTTTAGGCAAGTCTATTTCAAAACATTCAAATTTCGGATCCAAACATTAATTGACTTCCACCAGACTAGATTAGGGTATCATAGAGGCGGCATGCCCGACCATAACTTTTTTACTTGTTTTTTTATGTTATTTTATGATAATTGTAAAAACTAGTACAAATAGAGTCAGCAGTTAAGTTACAAAGATCAAGACCAATATCTGAGTATGCCGGCTAATTCAAAAATACACACATAGATATCTAAAATGTAAAGTAAAGATAAATAGTTCCATGACAGGTGTAGTTCGTATGAACAGGTTTCTATAAAAATTTGTGCCTTTTTTGAAACATCACCATTTTTGTCTTGTTATTAGAAAATTGTTTTACAAAAAGAATCCGTTCTTTAAAAAATTAGCAGCTGAATGCATAAAGTTTCTAAACAGTTTAATTAAAAGTTTTTAAGCTAATTTGGCAAAAACAGTATGCGTAATTCGTTTAATAACGGAACAATTTAACAATCTGGTAAAGTAGGGTCAAGTATGTCTAAAAGTATTTTTTTGTAAAATAACTACAGTAAAACTCGCTTAAGACGAACTCCGGGGGACTAAACAAATTAGTTTGTTATAAGCAAGTTTCGTTTTAAAGAGAGTAAAACTAATTTTTTAAATTATCCCCAAGATGTTTAAAATTCCTTAAAATAATTTCAAAAACTATGCAATTCTATCATCTGGTTTCCTAAATAAATTGTTTGTAATATATGTATTTAAGTAAAAATTTCTGTGTCTTGGGTTTAAAATTTCTCAAAATAAAAATAAAAATATAGAAAACAATTTTAAAATTTTGTAAATTTCGTATTAAAAATGGAAAATTACATATATGAAACTTTGTTTATGGGACCATCGCAAATAGTTCGTTTTAACAGAGGCGAGTTCGTATTAATAGCTGTTTTTATATTGAAATTAGGGATGTGCGATTAATCGATTAATCAAACAGTCTGATTAATCAGAACTTTGATTAATCAGTTAATTGCAGGGTTGGCAGGCAATACCGCTAAAATACCGTTATCGATTCAAAACCCTTTCAACTGACTAAAACCTAAAATATCGTTACCGAAATACCCGGAATTCCGTTATCCTTAAAATACCGTTAACGAAATAACTGAAATACCTCTATCCTTAAAATACCGATACCGTTACCGAAATAACCCAAATATCGTTATCTTTAAAATACCGTTACCGAAATAACTCAAACACCGTTATCCTTAAAATACCGACACCGAAATAAATGAAATAGCGTTACCCTTAAAATACCGTTACCGAAATAACCTAAAATATCGTTACCCTAACGATAACCGCATTCGTTTCAGTTACCATCCATGGTTAATTGAAAATTTGATTAATCAGAATTATTATTAATCGATTAATTTAAATTTTGGTTATTCAGAACTTGCATAATTTTAATTAATATTGAAAAAATGCTTAAAAATATAAACATAACAGCAATTCTGTCTTTGTTTTGTGGCGATGCTATATACATACATGGCTTGTTCGTTAACTTACTACAATTTGTTACTTTTACCACAACTGGAAAAATTCAAAGAGTACCTAACCAAAACATTGATTGAGTAAAAGTCGTAAAGCTGCCTACACACTAGGGAACATACTTAAAAAAAGAGAGCATTTTTTGTGAATGTGTGAGTGCTTTTGTGTGTGTGTGCGTGTTGAGAGCGTGCATTTCGTGTTTACAAAATTTTTTGATATTTTTTGTTCCCTCAACCATGTTCCCTAGTGTGTAGGCAGCTTAAGATTTTCGAGTTAACGAACACACTGATTAATTTGTGTACTTGATCGACTTTTTAAGTTCCTTTCAGTGCCTCTTAAAACCACTTAAATATTGTTTGTATAAAAAATTTTGAATCGCACTTATTGTATTCAGAATAAAAAATTTTCAAGTAAGTTGAAATTTGTTCCCATAATTTAAATTTTTTTCCAATTTCCTAAAATTATTTTCTATATTAATTTTTTTATTTTTTTGACGGAAAAGCTTTTTAGTCTAAAAATTAGTTTTAGTTTATTCAATTTTTAACGGTGGGTCTCATACTGCAGGTTTAAACTTAGGTTAATAGTTAACTCAAAAATTTGTTGTTGTTTTGTGTACATTTTTTTGACATTTTATTTTGTTTATAGTTAAAGTTAAACCTACAGTATGACCCCCACCGTAAAAATATAAAATTAAACTTATATAATTGCTAATATAAAATTATTTCTTTCTTACTACGAAAATTCCAAGAAAAATCATGAAGATTTTAGATCTTTAAAATACTTTATTTATAAAAATTTTTAAAATATAAAATATTTTCTAATTTATTTCCGGGAATTCAAAATAATCCCGTGAATTCAAAATAAATTTCCCGCTTTCCCGGGAAATCAAAAAGTGCGGGATTTTGCATTCCCTAATTATATCCATAGAAAACTTAACTGCCTACTTTTTTGCCTTCAAACTTTTTTTGTATAAGGAACAGTTTTCAAGCGAGAACCATGTAAAGTAAAAATTTAGAAAATTTGAAAAAATTAAGTTTTTAAAACAGAAAAAAATATTTGAAAAATTATCAAAAATACATTACATGGCGTACATTACCGATAATAACAAAGCTAGTTTGGAGTCTCTAATTGTAAAATCAATTAAAAATTTTTCTCCAGGGCTCACAGGATAACGCCAGGATACGTTTTACAAATATCTCTGTAACACAAAAACTAGCCAACAGATTTTCTTTAAATTAAACACAGATTATATACTTAGAGGTTGTAGTTCGTCAAAATTTATTGATGTTTGGTGCCAATTTCGCCAAATTTCGTAATTTTGAAAAAGCAAAAATCGCCATAACTTTTGAAATAACAACAATTGATCAACAATTTTCGGTACGTAATTTTATTTTATTGATAGTGTTATTTACAGCAAAAACCGAAATTATTTGACTACTGAGTTTCAAGATACGTTTTCAACCTTTGTTGTGCCATATCGCCTAAATAAAGCGATACATTAAAATTTTAATATATGTTCCATAGTAGATTTTCAATGCCAAATATATGGTTTAAATATTATTGTAATCAGAAGAAAGAGCATTAGAGGGTTAACTAGAATATTGTAGCCCAAAGCATAAATATATTTTTAAGGATTTTTATAATATTTTTTTCTTATTCAAAGCGTTTTTTTCAAATTTACGAAAATTTCATTTTACATCCTTCTCGCCTGAAAATCGTTCTTTGTACAAAAGAAATTTGAATGTTAAAATCTAACTACGTATTCTATCGCTATACGAGTAATACAATTGCTTTAATAAAAAACTGCTATTTAGCCAAAGACTAGTTAAGATCTGAATACCACTTGGGCAATAGATGGTTAATTAAACAAAAACAATCTGTTTGCTGAGTTTTGGGTTGGAGAGATATTTGTAAAACGTGTTCTGGCGGTATCCTTTCAATACTGGGGCTTTGCTTTTATAAAAAATTGTTATTTAGGCAAAAACTACTTAAGACCTGGGGCCTTGGTCATTAGAGGGTTAAATGGAATTATTTCCATGCAGTTTGTATTAAATATTTCTAGCACTTTTTGCGTATTTAAACGAGGAATTCATTTAAATTTTTAACAAATTTTTAGTAAAAACACTGATTTTAGCATAGATTTTAGTTATCTCCATTTAACGCAATACTAAAAATCTTCAGTACTTTAACTAATTTTGAGTGTTAATTTTCAAAACTATTTATAACTAATTTTTAAGAACCCATTCGTTCAATTTAACAAAATTTATTGTTAAAATATAATATTTTCATGTTACTGGTATTACTCGGTAGATGGCGCCACCAATGTATCTGAAGTTTTAAAGATGGCGCTATTTCTTTCCCTCCCGATTTTTTAAAATTGCCCATATCTCGAAAACTAAGAGAAATAGAGCAAAATTGATTGATAAAAATTTTCTACTTCATAAAATGGCCCATATCTCGAAAACTAAGCGAGATAGAGCAAAACGGACAAAATGTTTGCTCCATCGAAGTGCCCTTATATGCCCTCGCATGATATAGACTAGGCCCGGGGACGATCCCGAGACCCTAAATTGGGATAAATTCTACGACAGATAAAACTGTAGTTTAACAAATTTCTTACTTAAATTTAGATTTGCCAATTTTAAGAAAAGAATTTGTTAAAATCAACAAATTTTATTTTAAGCCAAAAAAACAGGAATAAATTATGTTAAAGTAACAAATTTTTCTGTCCAGCCAACAGACGTATTATTTTGAGTGTAGGTAAGGTCATACTGCCGGTTAATAAAATACACAATAGGTAATTATGAAATTATTACTATATGTTTTGGTGGTATTTAAACCGCCACATCAACTTTAAAATTTATTTCATATTTAAAGTGCATTAGCCACAATACATACATATAAAAAAAATGCGGTTTGGTAAATAAGGGGTTAAAATGAAATTTCCAATGCAGCTCATCATTTGTTATCTGCATATGATACGAAGAAATCAAAAGCTTTTATGACGGTTTGCAATTCAATACTACAACTCCCCAACTATCACCATCATCAAAATCATGAGGAAAAAAACATTAGCCGACGTGACTATGCAATGGACAAACTTTCAAATTCCATTGAAGCAAATAGCAGAAAATTATTCAAGTATAATATTATGTACGTAGTCGTATGTACGAGTACAAACTAATAATCATAATAAAATGTACTCAAAAAAGATACAAAACAAAAAATAATTAAATGTAATGCAAAAGAAACACCAATATTTGAACATTTGCAAATGTAAGTTTAACTTAAAACCACTGTTGGTTATCGAAACGAACAACGGTAAGGGTAACGTCATTTAATATTTTTCTGTTTCGGTGAAGGTAAACCGTTCCCAAGTAATAATAAGGAAAATGTTTGTATCTATAATTTACGCATAAATAAAAGAATTGTTGTTTTATATAAGTTAATAAATTAGCCATAAAAATTTACTTCAACGGTAACGATTTTTGGGAAAAAAATTTTAGAGGTATCGGTAATCAGAGCTTTGAAGAGTTAATTCGTTTTTGAATGAATTCACTACCAATCGAATTCAATTTTCTTTAGAACTCAATTAATTCCGTTTCTTAAGTAATTTGCTGAATTCGTTCAACTGAAGGCGTTCAACAAAAAACAAATTCAAAGAATTAATTCAATTGCTATAGTTCTTTTTATTAAATCAAGTGAAATAATTCCTTACTGAATTAATTCACCACTGAATTCGTTCAATTTGATTTTCGTTCAGTGAATTAAAAAAAAAATATGTTCACTAAATTGAAAAACAAAAAATTACGTTCACTGAATTGAAAAACAAAAAAATTACGTATTGAATTAAAGAATTAATTCTTCAAAGCTCCGTCGGTAATGATGTTATTAATTTGAAAATGTATTTTGGCCATAACGGTACTATAACGATAACGGTAGCCAACCTTGCGTAAAACTAAATTTGGTTTTAATATGTTTTTAAACTAAATATGTGATTTAGTTCACAAAAACCAACAAAAATTGTATTTTTAATTCGGCCTTCAGAGGCCGAATTGATTGCATTCGGCCTTGAATTCGGCCTTCGGAGAAATTTCGGTTGGGGAGTGGTAGTCAAGTTGTAGATGTACGCAAAAAAAAATTGGAAAGTTTCATTGATCTTGGACTTTTCATCTTCAAATTTTAAATTTTCGACCAAAGTGAAATTTTGAAATGGAAATTTTTTACTTACAAAATAATTCTTCATTCGCCCTTATTACGAGAAAAAAACACAAAAATTTTATCGGACAAAATTTGCGGTCTCAACGGCAAACTATTCGGAAAAAAGCAAATTTTTATATCTTTAAGCAATTTTGTACATTAAATTCGCTGTGAAGACTGCAGATTTTGTGCGATTAACTTTTGTTTTTTCTCGTTTATTAGAGAGAATGAAGAAATATTTTTATTAAAAAAATCTCTATTTAAAAAAAAAATTAATTTTTTTTTAAACTATCAGATTTTTAGATGGAAAGCGCAAGTTGAAGATCAATTTTGATTTAGCTGAAACTCTCCAAAACTATTTTTTAAAATCTATCCCCACCTTGTCTACCCCCGCCATAAGCGAAATTCCTACACTTAAAATAATACGTTAGTAGAAAAATTTGTCAAATGGGTTTCAAATCGATTTGACTAATTTTTAACAAATTTTTAGTTGAAACACTGATTTAAACAAAGATTTTAGTTATCTTCAGTTAACACTATACTAAAAATCCTCAGTACTTTAACTAGTTTTGAATGTTAATTTTCAAAACTAATTTTTAAGAACCCATTCGTTAAATTTTATAAAATTTATTGTTAAAATATAATATTTTTACGTTTTTCGTTTATTACCCGGTAGATGGCGCCACCAATGTATAAAAAAATTTTAAAGATTGCGCTGTTTCTTTTCCTCCCGATTTTTTTTAAATAGTCCGTATCTCGAAAACCAAGATATAGAGCAAAATGTACGAAAATTTCGACTACCCCTAACCATGTAACACCCCCGTGAAAAGATTATCGGCATTCAAAAATGCACCTTGGCGGGGCCTTGCACGCTTGGAAATTTTTAACAAAAATTTTCCACTTAATAAAATGGTCTATATCTCGAAAACTACGGAGGTGGCGCAAAACGGACAAAATATTTGCTCCTTGGGAGTGCCATTACGTGCCCTCAAATGATATGGACTAGGCCCGGGGAGGGTCCCGAGACTCTAAATTTGAACAAATTTTACGACTCAGTATAATTACAAATAAAACTGTAGTTTTACTAATTTCTTACTTAAATATAGCTTTGTTAAATTTAACAAAAGAATTAGTTAAAATTTGGCTTAAGCCAAAAAACAGAAATAAATTTTGTTAAAGTAACAAATTTTTCTGTTCAGCCAACATACTTATTATTTTGAGTGTACAGACTGACTTTGATCCACTCTAAAATAAACCTATGCATTTTTATTCAAGTATCTATCTGCGTATCTTCATGTGTACCTCTTTGTATGTGTTTAGATATGTAAGATGTTGTTACATTAAAAAGTTAAAAATAGTGCAGTTCATAAAGTAAATAAAAAGTACGAAAAATAGAAAACAGAACACTTTATTTTTGAAGATATTTATGTACAACAGCAGTTTTCAATCTTTAGATTTTGTGTTACCACTAAAATTATACTAACTACTCATATTGTGACGAAAATAATCGACTTGAAAAGCAGAGTGTCAATAGTGATTGTGCGACCACAACGAAACTCAGTAAACCACTTTTTTCCATTGAAGTTGATGGTGCAGAATCTAGTACTTCCCAAGCTTTTCCTTGGTTTCGGTGACGGTTTTTTTCCCAAAAAATAATGTTTGATGAGCACTCGAAATTCAACCACGAAGTTGTATTCTTTGAACACCTGTTAAATGCAAAGTTAATGACGAAATTTGACAGTAATCTATTAACAGATGGTACTTGACCGGAGCAGTGTTGCGTTTCATGTAACTACGAGGGAAGTTCGAAAAGTCACGGACTTATTGATCCGCCCTCGTACCAAAAATAATGGACCTAGACCCACCTTATTTAAGTATATTATTCGAATCAGAATAACTTTGTAAGTCAAGGACGAACCCTATTTATTGAAAGTGGACGAACCCTATTGAAAATTATAAAAATTGGTGAATTTTTTGACTTGTTTTGACCTGGCCATAAAAAGGCCCTATCTGAATTGCGCTTAAATGGTATTACCAAGCCAAAGCAGTTTCTTCCACGGGACGTATATAACGTTATACGTTAGTACGATAGTAAAAAAAACCTGGGTTCAACATTGGTTCACTTCCCCTCGGTTTTTTTAATGCGTTGGAAGGTAACAAAGTTCTAAGAATTACGAAAGTTTTATTTCTCTTTTATGTTTTTTTCACTCTCCGGGATAAAATTGTTAAATGAGTCGTGAAAGTTCTGAAAATAAAACTTGAGGCCTAACCGGCTACAAATCCAAAAGTTTAACGTTTAAAGTTTTAAGACCAGCCAAAAATACCAAGGTTGGTTACCGTTATCGTTATAATACCGTTATCGCTCAAATACCATTTCAAATTGAATACCGTTACCGTTACCAATACCTCTAAAATTTTTTTCAAATACCGTTATCGTTACCGATACCGTTATTTTTAATGGTAGTTACCGGTATTTTACCGGTATTTATTAATTTATATAAAAATGCAAGTTTTTTGACTTTTTGTAATAATTTTCAGTTTTTTTTTTTTCTACAAAAAAATTTGTCGATAATAATTTTAGTTATTAAAACTACCAGCATTGAATTTAAAGCTTATAATATGTATTTTTAACACGTAAATTTAAATATATGTTAAGTTTTTACTTGTTTTTATATGCTTTTAACATAATTTTTAATACCGGTACGTACCGTTATTGCTGTTTCGATAACGGTATACCGTTACCGAAACAGTCTTCAATACCGTTACCTTTACCGTTACCGAAACAAATGAAATTAATTATTTATTCGTTTCGGTAACCAACCTTGAAGAATACTGAAAAATTCATGAACGCCGTTTTGGATGTATGTATCTTGAAAAATATCAGCCAGATATTTACGAAACGTTCCAGCAAAAATAAATGGTAGTCATTCTTTGATTCTCACTCCTTTCATTGATTCCCAAGTTTCAGTTAGTGTTATTTTACTGCTCTTTTGGAAGTTATTCTAAGGAACTTCCAAATGTATTCATGCGTTAATCTTCTAAATATGCATTTAAAATAATACGTCTGTTGGCTGGACAGAAAAATTTGTTACTTTAACAAAATTTATTCCTGTTTTTTGGCTTAAAATAAAATTTATTGATTTTAACAAATTCTTTTGTTAAATTTAAAAAATCTAAATTTAAGTAAAAAATCTGTAAAACTAAATAAAATATCCTTAAGTAGCCACTTTTTGTTAAATTTATTTTGAAAAATTAGTGAAATATTTTGCTGAAATCAGCAACAAAAATTCGTAAAAAATCAGTAATTTGTAATAAGAGAATAGCAAAAATTATTACTAAAAAAAATTGTACTAAAAATCGGTACAGAAATAGTAAAGTGTCATTAAAAATCGTTTTTTACTAATCTTTTTATCTGAGTGTAATAGAGATGGAACTTTACGTTAACTTAAGCTAAATATGGGTACCTTAATAAATTTGTATGATGATATCACTCTTTTCCTTATCAACTTGGGATATATGTATATGGGATTTTAGGAAGTTTTAAAAAACATAAGAAAACTAAATCAAAACTCATGAAATTTAAGCAAATCTATGAAAGTTTCATAATCGAAGTGGGTTTCAATAAAAGATTTTTCGAAAACTTATCCAACAAATTTAATTTTACGCTCACCTACATTGTCTATTGAGCCTTGAACTTTTGAAATACTGAATTTAAACTTCTAATGTCTTCAAAGTGCCCCTTAAACTAATAATTTGTTCCCCAAATAATTTCTACCAGGCTGGAACCATGGCTGACAAACACTAACCCTAAGATATCAATAACGATTTAAAACCCTTTCAAATGACTACCGTTTACTTTAAAATACCACTAACGAAATAACTTAAAATACCGTTAACCTTAAAATGCTCTAACGAAATTATTCAAAATGACGTTAACCCTAAGAAACCCTAACGAAATAATTTAAAATACCATTAACCTTAAAATACCCTAACGAAATAACTTAAACATAAAATTAATAATTCCCTAACGAAATACTTTTGAAATAACATTATCCGTTATCACTAACCTTATGAATCGGTTGCGAACCGTGACTAGAACCCTTGAGTAGTGATTTATCTGGCTAGGGATACCATTAAAAATTGACAATTATTGTCAAGTTTTCGAAGATAAAAATCTAACATTTTAACCTTCCTATACCCGCGCTAATTTTTGTAACACGTATACCCGCGCGCGGTCTCACAGGCCGAAGGTTTGAAAACCTCGTTCTTCATAGTTTTTCCTAACACAACCTATATACAGTAGTGGACTAAAGTGGATACATATTTGAATATTTTTAAATCTGTATTAATAAATTTTGTTCAATTTGTGATATCCAAGTGTAGTTTTTCCAGTTTTTGAAGTGGCCAGGTCAGAGCCCCGATTTGAATCTCATCGAGAATTGGTGGGCAATTGTCAAAAGAAGACTCTCCCAATGCGAACGAGCACAGTTTCAGCGGAATGGACTAATATTCCACCTCAAACTATTAAAAATCTCGCGGAAAGCATGCCTTCTCGAATAAAATCTGTTTTAAAGCACAAAGGACTTTGGACAAAATATTAAAGAAAGAACTTGCCGAAAATTTCAAATATGAACAATACTGGATAAAAGCGGTCACAACTTGCAATTATTTTTTTATTAACTTCTTAGTGATATTGTCTACTGTATTTAGGTTTTTATTGAAGAAGAATGTTTTAATTTTATGCTTTAAAAAAAATCATTTAAGTTTCTATAATAAAATAAAAATTATAACAAATTTCGAAAAATGTTGAATTAATGTATCCACTTTAGTCCACTACTGTAGATAAAAAAAATGTTTAAAGATGAATGGTGGAATATTTAGTTGATCTCTTATTTTTAAGTAGATGAATGTTCCTTTTAGTTTGACTCTAGATCATAAATTAATATCACTTTCTGTTTAAATTATTTTCAAATCAAAGAAAGATGATACAATTTTTACAAGTAAATTACAAAGAATAAAAATATATTTGAAAGAATTCGATAAGACCAGCAATACAGAATACGTATTTTCGGCTTTCGCTACAAAGCCATCATCAGTGTATTTCGTCTTGTGTGGGCTAATATTTTAATGTTGTCTACTTATGTGACCGCTGAAAGAAAATCTAATTTCGTATCAACAACTCAACTTAGACTAACATCAACGAAATTTAACCATGCCATTTTTATCCTTTGTTATTATTACTCTATTTTGCTTTGAACCTTAATTCTTAAGATATCTCAGCTGATTCTATTCAACTCTGTGTATGATAACCACAGATTTTTGAATTACAACGAACCGTTAAATTTTAAATTTAAATGTATATTATTTAAATTATATTTTTGCACCGTGTCAATGTGTTCTAAGATGAATGGGGGAATATTTAGTTGATTTTTGGGTTAATGATATCCGATGGAGTCAAAATTCCATATCTGAATCATTTTGACTATATTAAATGAATAAATGAAATAAAAAATATTTTTTTTCAAAATTTAGAATTTTGGGAATTTTTAACAATAATACACTTTTCCAAAATGGGCCATTTTCGTCCAACGTTTTCCAAAAAAAAAAATAAAAAATTGATTTCTTCCATTTGGGACCATTTCCAATAAAACTGGGGGCGTAAAAACGAATCTATTTTTAAGGGACACCCTAATGTAGGTTCTTAGATGACAAATGAGTGGTTTGCCCTCATATCACAAGTCACGGGATTAGACATTTAAGTATAATTCAAACTGCTGTGATTTAAGCAATGGTGAGTTATACCAGTCCTGTAGAAACCCAGCAAAAAAGTGGAAGCAGTAAAAACGATTACTGCTTCCTTACTGCTACTTTTACCGCTTCTAAAAATGTATAGCTTCGTAAACAGCACTAATGAAAGGCCTAAGTTGATTAATTGTTTACATCGCTTTTTGCTGTGCTTTTCAAAAAGGCATTAAATGATCAATACATTTTTAATGCTTAAATATTTTTGCGGTTCTTTTATCAAAATTTTTTAAAATGCGGAAAAAAGTTATTTTAATGAAAATAAGAAGTTTTACTAAAAATAAGAGGCATTTTCTCTTCACGGAAAAATATGCAGGAATATTGTGCTTTTGAGAAGGCATGATTTTAAATATGTAGTTGAAAAGCCTTATAATATGCACTTCCGAGAAGGCATGAATTATCGACATTTTAAAAGAAAAACAGGAGCAATAATTAAAAGCGGTGAATTCATGCATTTTCGGATCTCGAAACAAGTGCTTTCACGCGAGCTATCTCGAACAAAAATCAGGCATGATATCATCAATAATGCAATCGCTTCACTGCTCAACTTTCCCCGACAAAACTGCTTCCAAGCAAGCAGTAATTTCTGCTGGGAAGTTGCGCCTCAATACTTTGGTCCCAAGTATGCTTTGCACATTATTAAAATAAAACCATACGAACTCATTATCAAAACTAGATTTCCAATGATGTGCATCGCATTTTATTCCAGTTTTATATGCTTGATGACATAATATTGGAATTGCTTTTGTTTTTTTAATTCCTGTTTTATTTTATAACTGTTTATTAATGAAACTATAAATGCAACATGAATGATGTGAGTTGGCCAGATAAACAGCTTTTGTAGTGCAAACGCAAAATTTATAATAGAAGAAGCTTGTCTCAATCCTTGGCATGGATATTCATTAGAGTAGTTCACTAAAAATATTTTTTGGATTTTTGAGACTCAAAACTAAATATGAATGCTTGTGGTCAAAAAAAAAGAAATTTTTCAGATTTTTGAAGAGGATTATTATTTACACACAAATTTTGAAATATAGAAACTAATTTGGTTAAATACAGCAATTTTGCACTATATACTTCCACATTATTGCAACCAACATCTTTAACCTTCCTATACCCGCGCGTTGGTCTGTGAGACCGACAAAACACTTTTTTCAAATATATTTAATTTAAGGCTGTTTTGTAAAAGACTGAAAGTCGATAAAATTACTGAAAATAAAGTTATTGCATGGTATAATTTTTCTCATTATATCCTTAAGTTTAAACAGCAAAAACCTGTTTTTTAATTAATTTTAAAGATTTTTTAAAATGCCTAATTTGGAGATGTCGATTGCTATTTGTACCACATAATAGTTGATATTAAAGAAAAAAAAAAATTGGAAAAATGATAATTCGAGTTTGTGCTTGGAGCGACTGCTTTCCAGGACATTTTACAAAAATTGCTCATTTTGTCAAAAATTTAACAAAATTTTAATGTTTTCATCAAAGTTTACATAGTTTTCGGAAAAGTATCACTTAAATTTGTTAAGATTATAATTATCTTTACATTTGTTTAAAAAATCGTTAACCCTTAGTGGCCTGGAGTCAGAAAAGACCCATGAAACTTATTAATTATGAATACGAGATTGTAAAGCCTTTAAATTTGACAAAAAAAATCTCAACTGGATAAAAATAATTATTTTATATAACATGATCCATGTAGGGTTAATTTTTATACTTTCGGCTAAAAAGGAAAATTTCCAATAGGAAATTTACAGAATATCACCTTTCATAATTTTCGAAAAAATATCTCTACAAATGGATCAAAAAAACCTTTTTTCCACTTGATAAAAAGTATTATTTTGTGTAACTTGATCCATATAGGGTTAATGTTTCACTTTTCGGCAAAAAATACCAACTTGGAAATTTTCAGAATGACTGGCTAAGGCAGGACTTACATAATTTACCACTGCTGTTTGTCAATTATATTTAAAGGAATGGTCCCGTGACTGGTGTAACGGGGGCTCACCACTTAAATAGTAAATAATAGAAAACCCCAAAAAGTTTTTCTTACATTTATGACGTTCGATTATACCTTTAATATTATAGTAGTAATTGTTAACTGTAGGTATAAGATTTTTAACTTTAATCGATTTAACGTAGATGAGCTTTAAATACTTAACTTTGATAGGTAAGAGAGAAAGTACAACTTTTAGGCTAGTTGAGTGCCATGTTCGTTTAGGTTCGTTTTGTGTTTGCCCTGTGACATTTTTAAAAGTGTCACGCAGTTTATCTTTTAATACCGTGGCAGCCTTATTCTAAAATAACAGAAAATCAACCATGTTTTAAAGACTAATGGTGGACTGTGGTCCAAACTGTGGAAATTGGTCCCCTTCAACGATAACGTCATGTTAAATTGCTACTGTACTATTACAGATTTTTTTTTTCTAAAAACAACAGATTTCATTCACTATTGATTTTTTTGCGATATTAATGCGATTTGCAAAGTTTATATTTAAATTACAATATTTTCGTACACATTCAAAATGTGTTCGTCGAGAAATAATTGTAGAAAGAGTCCGAAGGCATTATTTAAATATAAACTTTGAAAATCGCAATAATTTCGCAAAAAAAACCAATAGTCAATGAAATCTGATGTTTTTGAAAAAAAAATTCTGTAATAGTACAGTAGATTTTTAGTACACTAAAATATTTTTTTGTTCTTTTTAAGTCTAAATTTAATTACAAAAGGCTCTAAAACTGCACATTAGACCGTACCTCAAATAAAAAGTTCACCGTACACCCTCCAATATGATGTATTTTTGGAAAGCGATTTCAAAAAAAAAAAATTTTTTTTTGCCGACCGTAGGTCGCCTTTTTCAATTTTTCGTTATAGCTTCGGCATTTAAAATCGGATTTTAAAGTGTGATATATCGATTTTTTTGCCTCGAGGAGATCAGTGTTTTGCTATAAAGGAAGAATCCAATTAAAAAAAATTTAAAAAGGCGAACCCTACACTCAAAAAAAAAAGTCAGTAAAGTCAGCAAAAAATGTTGCTGTGTCAGCAAATTTTTAGTCAGGAGCGTGCTTGCAAAAAAGTTGGTAATTTCAGCAAAAGGTTTGCTGAAAATCAGCGAGCTGATTTTTACCAAAAAAATTGTAATCTTCAGCAAAAGTTTTGCTGACATTTAGTCGACTGCAAATGAAAAAACTCCTTGCTAAAATCACTAAACTTTTTGCTGAATATTAGTAGACTGAAAAAAACTCAAAAAACTTGTAGCGAAATTTTACTTTAGCAAATTTATTTGCTGAAAATTTAAATATAGAATATGTGTAGAGTTGTTTTTCTTTTCTTGTCATTTCCGTTTCCACACAAGCTGCGACATCTATATCTTGTCTATCTGATTGTCGTCCACGCTATGCATGCGGTTATCAGCACAATTTTTGTAGCAAAATAAATTAGTAAAACATTAGTTCAAAATTAGTTTAGTGTTAAAAAAATATAACTAAAATTTTTGCTGAAAACGGAATTTCAGCAAAAAAATTGCTGAAAACTAGTACACTTGATATACAAGACGTTTTACTAATTTTTCTACTAACTTATTTTTTTGAGTGTACGTTCGGCAACCAATATATAAAAAAATTTCTACTGGGTTTAGCGAAAAACTTCCTTAGCAAAAGTTTAATGATTTTTTACGAGCTTTAATTTTCTGACATTAGGGTGGTACATTAGGGTTTTAGCAACTGAGATCTGGTGGCTAACTACTAGAACGGGATACTTGAGGTCAAAATGTCCTTAGAGCAAAACACTGGTCTCCTCGAGAGAAAAACATCGATGTATCACACTTTAAGATCCGACTATAAATACCAAAGATATAACGAAAAATTTAAAATACCATTAACCTTTAAATACCCTAACGAAATAACTTAAAATTAAAAATTCCCTAACGAAATACTTTTGAAATAACGTTATCCGTTATCAATAACCTTATGAATCGGTTGCGAACCGTGACTAGAACCCTTGAGTAGTGATTTATCTGGCTAGGGATATCTGGCTAGAAAAATTTTTTTTGAAACCTCCTTGCAAAAATACTTCATACTGGAGGGTGTACGGCGCACTTTTTTTTTTTGCCTGTAAGGTGGTACGCTCTACTGCACATAATTTGTTAAAGCAATATGACATATATATTAATTTTGGACCTTTTTTTCTTTCTAAATTGGCCCCATATGTTCTTAGCGCCTAATTAATTGACTTCAACTTCTGAAAAATAAGTTTTTTTGTTCATCTTTTTTGGATGTCATTTATTCAGATGTTATTGGTTTTGCAAGACCAAAATTTTGATATAGCATGGACCTGTGCTTCTTGTTTTCTGAAATACCAACACATTGTGAATAGTTTTGTTTTCTTGCCTACAGGACGCAAATTCAGCATGGGACATACATATGTGTTCCATTGGTCGTCAAAGGTAAACAAAGAAGTTTTATAGTTTTATTTTTTTCATTAAATTAAACAAAAAAAAAAACTCTTCATCAACCAAACATAGACTTAGGAAAAAGATATTTGTTTTAAATATATACATCGTCGCCTAATATGCAGAAGGGTGTAACAACAAAAAAAATTCAAAATCTAGTTTTTTATTGATTATGATTAGGGAATGCAAAATCCCGCACTTTTTGATTTCCCGGGAAAGCTCGAAATTTTTCTCGAATTCCCGGGATCCCGCAAGGGACATAAATTACAAAATATTTTATAGTAATTTAGAAATTTTTATTAATAAAATGTCCTGAAGACCTCAAATTTTTATGATCGTGAAAAAGCTTAGGTGGTTTTTATTGGAATTTTAGTAGTGGGAAACAATTAATTTTATATTAGAAATTATATAAGTCGAATTATATATGTATTTTTAAAAACTGAATAAACTAAAACTAATTTTTAGACTAAAACACTTGTCCGTAAAAAAAAAAAAATAAAAAAATTAATATAGAAAATAATTTTAGAAAATTGGTAAAAAATTTTAAAAATCAATGGACAACTTTGTACAGAATAAGTGCGATTCAAAATTTTTTATACAAACACTATTTAGTTGAGTGATTTTCCTAAAAAATATATTTTTTAAGTTCCTTTTACTGCCTGTTAAAAAAAAGGAACCTAAAAAGTTGGATCAAGTACACAAATTAATCAGTGTGTTCGTTTACTCGAAAATCTTACTACAATTTTGTAAGTAAATGGGAAGCCTAATGTAAGATTTTTACTATTTTCAAAAAGTTGAAAAATTTTGCATAAGTAAATTTGTAATAATTAATTTTATTATTTTAAACTGCATTTTTGAAATCCCGGGATTCCCGGTCGAAATTCCCGAGAATGCGGGAAATGAAAAACGCCTAATTTCCCGGGAAATCCCGGGATGCATTCCCTAGTCACAACTAAATTCTTCCGTATAAAGTGCTGTTCGATATTATATAGTTTTCAAAACAACCTGCACATATGTTATATCTATGTATGTACTTCTTAATAAAATCTTTTTTGCAAACATTTTATGAAGTCAGGTTTTTCTTATCATTCCGTACATTGACATTTATTTAATGCTTTTTCTTTTTTCATTGCTTCAAGAGTCTATTTAATTAGCGTGTTTTTTAATCACCTGGATTTAGAATTTTTCATACAAAAAGTGGATTTATTAAATCCAAAAAAAAGCTGGATTTAATAAATCCATAATAAAAGCACAAATATATGAAACAGCCTATTAATTTAATGTCAGAAAAAAATACGAATAAAAATTAAAAGAGAAACAAAAAAATGTAAAAACTAACAAATAAAAGATTTTTATTAAATTTTTTTTATGAAATATGTTTAGAAAAAAAACTACACCTCACCAAATTTTGCAAAGTTTATATTTAAATTACAATATTTTCGTACACATTCAAAATGTGTTCGTCGAGAAATAATTGTAGAAAGAGTCCGAAGGCATTATTTAAATATAAACTTTGAAAATCGCAATAATTTCGCAAAAAAAACCAATAGTCAATGAAATCTGATGTTTTTGAAAAAAAAATTCTGTAATAGTACAGTAGATTTTTAGTACACTAAAATATTTTTTTGTTCTTTTTAAGTCTAAATTTAATTACAAAAGGCTCTAAAACTGCACATTAGACCGTACCTCAAATAAAAAGTTCACCGTACACCCTCCAATATGATGTATTTTTGGAAAGCGATTTCAAAAAAAAAAAATTTTTTTTTGCCGACCGTAGGTCGCCTTTTTCAATTTTTCGTTATAGCTTCGGCATTTAAAATCGGATTTTAAAGTGTGATATATCGATTTTTTTGCCTCGAGGAGATCAGTGTTTTGCTATAAAGGAAGAATCCAATTAAAAAAAATTTAAAAAGGCGAACCCTACACTCAAAAAATATTTTTAATCTTGGACATGGAGAAATAGCTGAAATAGAAATGGCAATTTTTCACTCTACAGTAAGTAATTTAATTAAATCCAATTAGTGAATATTAAATATTGCAATGGAATTTTTTAATTGTGTAAAAATATAAATTGAAGTGCTAAAACTGAAAGGGCAGACTGTTTATCGCTGTTTTATATAAAATATAATTAAAAATTCAAAGTTAAGGTAAAATCCTTCATCATCGAATTCGTTATTACAAATTAGGGTGAAAGAAGTGTCGGACAGAAAATTCTTTTTTAAATAGGGAGAATCTAACCCCATCTGTTGAGCACTTTTAGAAACTTTTTGGATTTATTAAATCCAAGTGATTAGAAAAAACGGCTAATGTCTACTTTGGTTTATTTTATAATACACAGAAAAAAGTATCACAAAATTTTAAATAATTTAAAATATTTGTTTAAACTCAAATTCGATTTCTAACAATTGTTTGAAAAGTTTATAAATTTTTATTTTTCATTTAATATTCTTAAATAATTAAAAAATTTGTTGTTGCCTATTTAAAGTTTTTTGTTTGTATTTACAAAAAAGGTGCGTGAAAGATGATTAATAATACAAACAGAATTTTGTAAAAAAAAATTTGTGTATATAAATATGTAAGTTAAGGTTATGACTTTTTGATTTTTTTTGCAAATATCAAATTTTACATACCCTAGCCAAAAAGGCCATAAAAAAATATTAAGAAATGCAGTCTTACTTTTTTGCTGCTGTTGAAAAAGTTCCCGCACCGAGAGGCATGAGACTCAAACGATGCTTATTAAAAGCTATTTATGGTAAAATTTACGAAACCTTTTTGGGGGCATTTTTGGATAAATTTTTTGTCGTTTACAATAATTTTTGTAATAGTTCGTTATGTAAATTAAACAAAATCCCCGAGCAAAAATTATATTTAGAAATTGCATTTGGTGCGGAATGGTGTTTTGCCGATATGACCCGCAAACACGATTTTTATTATTAATTTAGTATTGCCTATCACGTGGTGATAGGTAAAATTTTTGTTAAAAATGAGTCATAACCCTAATGTAAGCGCATATTTTGTTAACCCATTTCCTACCAATGTGAATAACTGCTTCTAAGAGCCTATAACTTTTGATAGGAATGCGTCATTACAATGGCGTAGAAAGAATATGATACTTTGAGGCCTTGACTATAAACGATATGTAATAAATTACAAAAATTTGACTTTCAGAATATAAGGAAGAGCGGCGTAATAAAAGTAATATGTTGATTTCGATAAAGACATGTAAAAAAATATTTAAGGGAAACAAATTTTGAGTTCAGTTCGCACTTTAAAAAATAAATTGACTGATCTTATCAAGGGTTATTCGTATTTGTAAAACTGTAAGTACAGTTAAACCTCGATTATCAGGGCCTCCATTAACCGGGTACATCTGTTAACCGGCATGCTGGTATTTGATTTTATACCTCTATTAACCGTGATTTAACTCTATTATCCGTGCTTTCAGTATTTAAAGATATCTCAACAGGTATTTTTGTGGAAATGGCTCATTCAAATACCAAAGATTTAGTTAAAATATGACTCTTTTACCCGTGGTTTTCGGTTATCCGTGCTGAGCCTGGTCCCGAACAACCCGAATAATCGAGGTTCGACTGTATATACAAAATTAGTTCATTTTATTTGTTATATTAAAAATGCGCTATTTTCTCTCAACCGCCAAAGAAGCATACAAATCTGGGCAATTAGTGTTGCCAAATACCATTTTTTAAAAACGTCTAAAAATGCCAATTTTTTAAAAAAGTTCTTAAAAATATTGCAAAAGAAATAGTTTTATTCTGTTTATTTAGAAGTTTCCAGAACGGGCTTTTAAGGTAATATTTTCTCAATCAAATAAAAGATTAGTTTATTTAACTGTTTTTATCTACACTCAGATAAAAAAGTTAGTAAAAAATTTGTAAGCAGTTTCCAATAGAAATTTACTATTTTGAAACTGATTTTTAGTACAATTTTGTTTAGTAATCATTTTTGCTATTCTCTTATTACAAATTACGGATTTTTTTACTAATTCTCGCTACTGATTAAAGCAAAACAATTTTTTGAAACAACAAATAAAATCTAATATGACAATATCATATTAGAATTTGGACTTGAGGTAGAAGAATATTCTAACTAAATATATGACAATTTACTAATTTTTCAAAACCGAGTGTAAAATTTAGCAGAAAAATATACTAATTAAAAATTTTTTTTTTTTGATTTTTTAAAATTCTTGTTTAGTTTATATTTGTTACTATTGACATATTCTTAGTTTGGAAATAACACTCAGAAAATTTTATTGTATCTCCAATGCATAAAAAGGTAATGACTGGAGAACCGTTTGCAATTTTGACTCCAAATTTCAAGTACGATAAAGTAATTATACGCTTGCTACAATCGAAAGAAAAAAATTTTTGTTACCGCTACCATAAAAATCAATAACCTTTGTTTATTACTTTTTTTTAATATTTTAGGCAAAAAATATTTTTTTCTTCATACATTTATTTTTACCGGCAAAACTGTTGAGTATAGAAAAACGTTATATGAACAGATTAAAGGAATTGTAATTTTTAATTTTTTTAAAATTGTTTGAGCAAAATCGGATTAGTGGTTCTCGAGTTATGTCAAAAAAAAAGACCACCAAAGGTCAAATCGATATATCTCGATTCCTAGGGTTGACCCAGCGAAACGCCGGGACACGTATAACTTCTTTTTTACCGATATAACTTTCCCCGGTAGTTTGAACCCTTCCCGATCACTGACCCCTACCATTTGTCTCACAGTGTTATTTATACTAATTTCATTGTACTAAAATTATTGATATTTAGTAAATTTTTTAACTGATTTAAGCAAATCGATTTTGAATTGCAGTTTACAACAATGATTGCTAAAATTTAGTAGCGACTACTAATTTTTTCTACTAATTTTATTGTACTACAGTGTTGCTAAAATTAGCAAAAAATACCGCTGGGTTCAAAACAGTTAAATTTCCCGTAATAACAGCAACATTTTCAGTAGCCATTACAGACTTTTTTGGTTGAGTGTAGTACAAAGCCGTCAATTTTTTTTATAATAGCTGCGTTCGTGTGATTACCTACACTCTCAAAACAATTCCGTTGTAGCAACGGAATTTTTGCCAACTGAATTGATTCGGTTGCTCGTAATTCGGTTGCAGCAATCGAATTCAGTTGTGGCAACCGAATTAGATTTCAATTTGGTTACGACAACCGAATTAGATTTCAATTCGGTTGCGACAATCGAATTCGATTTTAATTCGGTTGCAAAAACCGAATTATCGGTTGCCACAACTGAATTCGGTTGAGGCAACCGAATTACGAGGTTGCAGCAACCGAGCCAATTCGGTGGAAAAAATTCGGTTGTTACAACGGAATTGTTCTGAGAGTGTATCTTTGTTTTCTAGAACGATTTTGACAGTTGAATTGAATTGAATCTATTACAGCTTTCTATTGTCGAAATTGTCTAAGATAGCGTTGATAGGCATGCCATACAAACACAGTTAATGCTTCTAAGGCAATGTTTGTTTATAAAAAATATTAAGAAATTTCTTGTTTGCGTTTTTGTTTTTTTGTACGTAATACGTTACATTTGCTATTCGGATATTTATTTACTTGTTTTATGCATTATTTTTATCTTTTAAAATATGTAAAAATACACTCATAATCAATGTATTCTTAGCGATTTTAATGGGTGCGGTGCTTATATTTTTTAGTTTGTGGTTAGGTAAACCAAAGTGGTGATGAAGGGGTGTTGCAGCCAAACAAAACAACAGCAAAAATTAAATATATTTTTTTATCAAAACAATTTTGCTTTTTCTTTTGTTTTGATAAAAGTACAATTTGAACGGAAGAGTGATGTTGAAAAAATAGTTTGCCAATTACGTTTTTAGTTAATCATAAGAAACTGCGAAAAATATATTTAGAAACCAAATAAACAAAACAAAAAAAAACTAGAAAAAATGAATAAAACAAACCTACCAAAAATACCTTAAATAAAAATTATTTACACTTGCATACATATAAATAACTAAAAACATAAATTCCTAACTATTTCCCTGCAAACATTGCTATAAGAAAATGTTTCGAAATCGTATTGGCTGGAGGAAAAACTTTATATCGGCAATAACCATAGTTTTTGTGTCTTCGGGAGTAAATGTCCGCTCCATAGCGATACTCTCAGGAATACGAAAGTGATAATTCTTTAAGATAAATCGGCTATATTGCTAGATAATCTCATATCGCTTACAGTCTGCAAGATAAAAAGGTGATATCGCTAAATAAACTCCGCGATACAAAATAAATTATTTATTTTTTTTATTATTAAATTTAACTTTGAAAAATAATATATGCATACATAATCCATTGAACAACACATATCGCTTTAATCTTCTTTTATGATATCTTCCAAATGTTCGCAGGGTTAGGTATTCAGCTGTGTTGCCAAAGATATTTAGACGTTTGTACACATTTTCGATAATTAAATTCCCTTAATTACCCTGCATGATACTCAAAAAATTAATGGAGATCTGACCAACAGTTCTATATATTTCGGACATGCTGATTACAATGGCGTACTTTATTTTTCGATCAATGGCACAGATTTTTCGCAAATGTCTTTAAAGTTAGACGGTTGTTCATTCAGTTTTTTATATAAAAAATTTTTCAAATTCAATTAATATGAATTTTTTTGTGGTAAAATGTAAGCACAGGACCTGTGGTCATATTTACGATATAAATGCGATGTGCTAATATTGATATTTAAACCACTACTTAGCGTTTTATATAAGTTTTTATGGTTTTTTGCTATTTAGCGAATTTAGTCGCTGAATGTACAATCGACGTCAATAAATGTAATACCTTAGTAAGGAAGCAATTAAGAGGAAAATATTTCAATAAAAAAATTTATTTATCTATAGCGGCCTATATGTTAAAATCGCGATTTTTCAAAAACTTTGTATGGCAGCATAGCTTTCCAAGATGTCCCCAAAGTCAAACTTTTAGAATATATGGGGTCACATCCAAAAACTGTTCTTGCAAAATTTCAAGCGAAACAGTTTCCATTTGCAAAAGTTATCGCAATAAATACATTTTTTACTAAGGTTAGTATCGTACTAAATACACTTTAAGATATTGAGGCTAATACACTAGAAAAAATGTCTAGCTTGGAACTTGAAAACAATAGGCTACATCGCAGATCAAATCGTGCTGATATTGTTATCACTAGTTTACCTTCTGGTATCAATAATCTTTCTGAACTAATATTATCTATATGCTCGCATTATAAGTTACATTCTGACGCAAAAGACATAAATCATTGTCTCTATATACAACAAGGGAGATCTTTATTGGTGAAGTTTAATAATGTTCATCTTCGAGATGATCTTATGAAGGCCTATTTTAAAACACGCACTTTACAATTGACATTATTGGGACTCAAGTTGCTGCTAGAGTTTATCTCAATGATCATCTGACTCCTGTTTATAACAAACTCCAAATGATTTGTAGAACTTTGCGTAAGGAGAACAAAATCACTTGGTTTCGAATACTTAGTGTTTCCTGATGGAAATACTAAACAATATGATTTTCTTCAATGTTGCGAGCTGCGTGATTAATTAACTGTCCTCTATACTTATGAATATGAAACTGGTAAATGTTTTCTATATTACTGTGGATCTCTTATAACTATTTATTTGGTTAACCGTACTAAATATTAAAACAGTATTATAAGTAAAACAAAAACTATTGTCAATATGTTAAATTTTTTATATATTTTTAGTTTTATATCCTTACGACTCCTCTTTATACTCTATTTAAATATAAATGTCACTTAGACTAAATTTGGGCATTGGAACTTCCGGGATATGTCTTATGCAGAAGTGATCGGCCATCTCACGTCAGAAGTGGTGGTGTTGCTATTTATATTTCTAACGATATCCGATTAAAAATTGTTCATAGATGTACTAAATATTTCCATTATGAGGCCTTATTTATTGAAGTTTACCTGGAGTCCGTTATTTTATTGGTGGGTGTTACTTATCTTCCTAGGGGACAGTTGAATTTGATTGCACGATTTTTGAGTGATATGTTTGTTCGATATAGTAATATTGTTGTAGTAGGTGATTTCAATAATGATGTATTTATTCCATCGAAAGCTGGTAATTTAAATATACTTTTCAAACGTTTTGGTCTAAAATGCAGGCACAATTCTATACCCACGCAATATGACTCGCATTATCAATACACTTCCTTTATTGATTATTTTATAATTAGTCAAATTTTATTAGTTACTACATCTGCTCAATATCAGATTCCAGTTATTTCACATCCCTCGTTAATATGATTAGCTTTTCAAATCAATGTACGTTCTGCAATGAATACTGTTTTTTATAGGGACTATAATCATCTTAATGTTAATGCCTTGGAGGAACATACATATAAACAATACAGATTTTTCCCAGATTTATCAGACTGGTAACGTTGATAGTCAACTTGATTTTTTTAATTCCCTTTTTACTGATCTTCTGAATTATGTGCCTTTAAGAGAGGTACGTCCTAATATAAGAGGTAGTGGACTAAGATTTTCTAATGAAATTAATTACCTCCGGTCATTAAGCGATATTGCGTTGAAAGTTATTTTGAAGACAGGAATGATAGAAATTGGGGAATTTATCGACAACTTCGAAATCGGACTAGGACTATGATTAGGAAGTGGAAAAAAGGCACTATGTGCGACTTTTTGATGTAAGTGATTCAAGAAAGATGTGGAAGGTTTTGCGTAATGCAAGTGCTTTAGGTGGCTCAGTTGATCAAATGCATGTTGATGTAAATCAAGTCAATGAAACGTTTATTAGTAATCAATTGGATTCTTTTGATGATGTTCTGGATTTTAGTAGTTTTGCTAATGCGCCTGATGCTTTTTCTTTTTTAATATAACTGTTAATGATTTGCACCAAGCCATGCTTATAATTAAATCTTCCTCTATTAGTATTTCAATAAAATTCTTGAAAATAGTTTTTGCATATGTCAGTGGACATTTATTATATTTTGTGAATAACATTCTTACAACATCTGTATATCCAAGGGGATGGAAGGTGGCAAAGATTTTGCCTATCCCTAAGCATGGTGCGGAGTTATCTGCCGACAATATGAGACCGATTAGTATTTTATCCTCGCTATCGAAAGTAGTAGAAAATGTTATCAAGGATCAAATTATTAAGTTGATAGATGATCGTGAATTACTGCACGATTATCAGTATCGTTTTCGACAGGGTTGTAATACTAATTTGCTCTTAATGGGTTTAACGGAAATGATTAGAAAATGTTGAAATGAAGGGAAAATGAGTATTTTAGTTTCTATTGACATATCTAACCCTTTCAGACCCAACCAGCTGCAAATATTTATTGATTTTGTAACTTTAAAGTAAAATGGTTTTAAAACTATTAGAATTTCCTGATGTCAATTCATATTTTATGAAATATAATTTAGGTGGGCTTTGCCCACCCTAGACTGCTTTTTGCCCACCTCAGAATTTAAAGAAATCTACATATAATTCTTTTATCTATGATTTTGATGGCAAAAAGTATCACAACATTATTTTTTTTAAATATCAATCCTGTATTTTTAGTTGGAATAATGTCTACTGGTTTCCTAGGAAGATAATTTGTTTGAAAAATTCTTACACAAGGAGTATTTAAGATACAAATCGATCTTAGTTCTGATTATAAAACTGGACCTAACCCCCAGTCTAGACTAGCAATAAATATGTTGACATAGTATATTGCAGCATATGTCAAATTTATGTTATACTCAGTGTAGACCCCCAAATTGCGTACATATTTATTGCTGGCAATATATGTCGCAATAATTGTTAACGCATCTTCGTTAACAATTATTGCCGACATATTGCTGAGATGAAATGTCAAAGTCAGATGACATTTTAGTTTGACATTTATAAAAAAGGACGCCACTAATTAAATAAAAAACAGCAAGAAAAACTAAAAAACTAATTAAATTAAGAAGAATTAAATATAATTCAACTAATTATAAATAAAAAACAAAAAAATTTATCGATTTTGGATTTTTACAAGGGTATTTACTAGTAAGTGTCGCATACCCTTCTTCGTTGAAGAATAGCAAAAATGATTACTAAAAACAAAAATTGTACTAATAATCAGTATAAAAATAGTATAGTGCGATTGGAAACTGTTTACAAACTTTTTTATCTGAGTGTAATTACGTGTTCTCATACCCTTAACATATGCTCGGCAATAAGCAATTTTATGCCGTTATTCTGCCGACGTACTTAACTTATTGCTAAGATATTTATTGCTAATCTAGACCGGGGGTAAGAGTTTTCCTTTAAGAAAAATTATTACAATAGAATCACAGAGTTGTTCAACAAGCATCTGAAGGCATTTGATACGAAAATGGAAAAGGATTTTTAATAGGAAAATATCGCAGAATCTTTTTTTGGTGAGATAAATATCTTAGATTTAATTGTTTTCTAAAACAATAATTAGTTAATATCTAACAAGGAAGTTACTTCAAACTAAACACTCTATTTTGATGAAATTTTAATATGTTGAAGAAACAAAAATTTTAAGATGAACATCTCACAGTTTTTGGCCACCTCGGTAATTTAAGTGGTCAAAATATTAGAATGGATTCGTCCGAGGTCGACGAAAAAACGAGACAGGTTGATTTTAGATTTATTTTCTCTATCAAATATCTAAATTTCATACTAATCTGAGAGTATACATAGCTTGGAATACATTCCTTTTACGAGATTTTCGTCAGAAAAATAGATGAACTTTTGAGAGTTTTCTGTAAAAAACATGGCGATTTTGATAAGGGAATTTTATGAGAAGGGAGGGAGCCATTTTTAAAAGTTTTTTTTGTATGAAAAAATTGTAAGCATAATGTCGAAAGTGTTTTTCAAGGTTAAGAGTTTGAGAATTGCAAATAAACAGCCGAACATTAATGGGTACCTTGCCCACCCCAGAAAAATGGTCTAGGTACGCCTATGTGCTTTGCTGGTAAGAAAAATTAATAACAACTTCAATTTTTCTAGATCTGCTTTTCGATTAATGTGGTCTTATTTATCTAATCGTAAGCAGTGTGTATCTTTCAACGGTTCGAGTTCTTATCTACTAGATGTTAAGTCAGGAGCACCGCAGGGGTCGGTTGTTGGTCCTATACTATTTAGTTTGTTCTTGAATGACTTTGTTGATTGTGTTAGTTATAGTCGTTGTAAACCTTTTGCGTTTGCTGATGGCATACAGTTATTATGGACAGGGGATCGTCAATTTATTGATACCCTAGAGGCAACCGTGAATTATGATTTATCTATTTTAGATGATGGTAGCAAATTGGCTTCATATAAATCCCTCTAAAACAAAAGCTTTGATTTTTAAATCTAATAGTTCTGATATATTTATTTTGAATTTGAACATATGTATGTAATGCTATTTAATATTGAGATTGTTAGTAATTTACGTTGTCTTGGTGAGCAAATTGATGATAGGTTGACTTTCGAGTCTCACATAAATAATCTGTGCTCTAAAGTTAGTTTCACGTTGCGTCGGCTTTATCATTTAATTTTGTTCTTGCCTGTGTCCGTGAAGCCGTCTATTGCACATGCTTTGCTTATGTCTCAAGTAAATTATTGCTTTGAAGTATTTTCTGGTTGTTTTGAGACAAATAAGAAGAGCATTAAATATATTATTCATAAAATAGTCCGATTTGTCTATGGCTTAAGATTATGTTAAAAATTTTCTGAATCTTACCTTTGATGATTATCTTAAATTTCGTTTATTAATACAGTAAAACTCGGTTAAGACGAACTCCGGGGGAGTTTGAAATATTGAAAAATATTTATGGGGAATATTCCCAGTTTTTTAGAAGTTCGTATTAAATATGGAAAATAATATGAAATTTAGTGTGTGGGACTGTCACAAACAGTTCGGTTAAACCGAGGATTCGCCTTAAGCGAGTTCTTATTAATAGATGTTTTTATATGAAAAATGATAGCAAAACGTCGGGACCTAGAATTCGTCTTAACCCAGTACGTGTTAAACGAGTTTTACGATTGTTTTTTATAGTAAAGCTGAGTGTGTTTTTCGTTTATTTTCATTTTTACATTCTGATAGGAATCCTCAAATAGAGTATACGCTTATTTCGAATACTGTATATGAAAATTCGTTTGCAATAAGAGCTGGTCGTTTGTGGAATAGCTTGCCGAGGAATTTGCGTTCATTCCATTTTTCTTTTGACTCATTCAAACGTAGGATTCATGAGTATTTAACTTCTTCCTATTCTTAATCATCGATAATTGGGATTTAAACTTATTTTGTATATAACTGTGTAGTTTCTTTGGAGGAATCGTAGGGATTTTTATTATTAGACTTTATTCTCATAGTATTAATAGTACATGTAATATGATTATATTGGCCATTTATATATTTGTTCCTTTTACTCCTGCAAGGAGCATAGGGCCATTTAGGCTACTTATATTACAAATGAATAAATAAATGAAATGAAATTGTTTTTCGGACTTTCTATATTTTCATATATTTAGTTAGAATATTGTTTTACCTCAAGTCCAAATTCTAATACGATATGTCATATTACTATTACATATTACATACTCCTAAGTCCATAGTGGCAGGGGTTCAAAGTTAAAAATTTGTTTTGCGATTACAACCAAAAGATATGATTGGATCAAACAAAATATACATCATTGGAAAGTTATTTAATATATCTTTCTAACGAGGTATAAAATGCGCTCATCAGGGGATTATCCTGAAGAGCCAGATTAATATTTTGTAATTTTTCCCAAATTTTTCACATTTTTTTAATAAAAAGTCTTAAAATTATTGTAATAAAAAGCACAAATTATACCAGATATGAATCAGCTGATTTGGGCAATATGGGCGACAGAAAATGAGCAAAACAAAACGCAAAAATTTAAGAAAAACACAAAAGATAAAGCACAATAATCTAAAAAGAGACAGATGTATACAAAAAATGCGCAATACAAAATGTATGTAGATTTTATATTGTTATCTCCCTCTTGACTTGACTTCCATGTAAACAAAACCATACGGTTCGAGAATACTTTTTTGACACCTGTCATTGGTTTCACATCTGGTATTAATCTGTGATAAAAAGTATCAAAAGTGGACAATAATTTATATAGTCAAGATATTGCTGTTTTATTTAATTAGTAAACCCTGTAGTTTTATTTAAGGGTTAAGCTTCGACACTTTATTATTTTTGTTTTTTGGTTATGGTTTAATATGTTTTGGAGATAAGGTTAACCGAAATGATGCCAATATTGACAAAAAATTGTGTATCGAATAAATTAGAGAATAATACTGTTTTAGATTTTAGTTATTCAAAACATGTGTTTAAACTTTATTGAAATAATTTGCTTTAATTTTTTAATTTGGCAATAGTGCATTTTTTTGTCGGCAATGCCCCTTTTAAGTATACATATCTCAATAATAATTTTCTCGAAACAGCTTTCCGCAACACCGGCCTTTGTCCGGCCTTGGCGCGGTTTCGTTGAGCAACGCTTTCTTGGGTAACGGTCATTGGGCTGAGCTTAGTTTCCCTGGTTTATTGTTTTTGTTTTGCAGTATTCTAAAACGATTCTCAGCATGCCCTTAAGCGGCCTATAGGCAGTCAAGCATGCTGGACAACATTCGAGTAATGCCTTGATGGAAATTACAAATAAATACACGGAATTATCAAGCCAGGCTGTACATCATCCTTAATCGTCTATAGGCCCCTTTCGACTGTGAAGTCTAACCATATTCAAACCAAAGTTCATATATGTAATTCAAACATTCCGAATTCCTTTGGAAACACCGTTTACGCCTCTGTTGTTTTGGTGTTTCTGGTTCATCTAATTGTAAATCCCGTGGACGGAACTTTCTGGAAAGTCCGCCACATCAACCTGGAAATATCTGTTTTTAACAGCGCCAGATAACAATACATTTTACTGTACTTAAATCTCAAAAAAAGGAATAGAAAAAAATTAAATAAAATAAAACATTTAAAAGAAGCCAAGCAAAAAGCTGGTGTGATACGGGCTTCAAGCGAATTAATTTCGCGTCCGCCAAAAATAAAATAAAACATCAGCACATTCAGGGGTATCTTGGGCAAAAGTTTACTTTTTGGGGCACCCCTCAAAAAAATATAACCCCCTCTGGAATTAAAAAAGAAAATTTTTTTTCTATATGGTGTTAAGAAGGGCCGGGGCCCCCGGGACCCGCTAGGTGAGAAAAACCGAAACACGCCCAAAATCTGGAATTAAAACAGAACATTTTTTTCTATATGGTGTTAAGAAGGGCCGGGGCCCCCTGGACCCGCTAGGTCCGAAAAACCGAAACACGCCCAAAATGGCACGACGGCTCAAATTAAAGGAAATTTTCTCACGATTCCAAATATGCATTTTGTTTTAAGATACGGAAAATGTCATTCTAGGTGTTAAAAAATATGTACTATTTTGGTTTCTATCATTGGTACATAGTGATTCTCGCGTGATCGTGAGTTAAAATGATAGCACTCACGTGAATCGAGCGTGAGTTAAAAAAAATGTTCGTGAGTCGTGCGTGAGTTTTCGTGATTATCTGGTTTAATAACCAGATTGCGATAATTTACAATTCTGGAAAAATTCCAGAGATCTTCTCCCCCTTCAAATAATCTGTATTCCAGTCAGTTCAGGTACTAGCGAATGGGTGTTTTCTACTTCTGCCAGAAAACATTGAAAATTTTAGTTCCTCTACAAAAATTTGGATCAACATTTAAAGATTAACACTGAATTTTTCAAGTTATTTATAAATTTTAAATATAAAATTAAATTAAAGGAATTAAATAAAAATCCCAAAACCTAATTGACAAATTATGAAATATAATCTGTTAAAAACATGTCCCTATCCAAATTTTATTCTTGGATAAGGCAATCGTCAGCGGGCGACGTTTTTAGTATTTCTAGAAATATTTGTTAAGTTAAAGTGCAAACTCAATGAGAATTTCTTCTTCTCGTCTAGGAGCGTTTCTAAACATTTAAAATATCAAAACAAAACAAAAATACCACAATTTGCTTTGTCGTCTTCCAATATACTACTCTGTTGTTTTGACAGATCTAGCAATGTAGTAACATTCATTCAAGTATAATCAACAATACAAAATAAAAGTTTTTCTAAAGTGTCAGTAATATTTATATTTGCACATACACTTGCATATTAGTTAAGTTTTTAACAAAATTTTTTTTATAGTTAAGCTAATATTAATTCTAACCCCCATTAACAATAAACAAATAACCTGAAGTTAACACAAACTGAAAGTTAAAAAATTCAAATTTGTATGGAATTTGACATCTGTAACTCTAAGTTAGCTCAAACTTTAGGTTAATTTGTTTATTGTTAATGGCCCTAAATAAATAAAACTTATATTCAATAAAGTTTCCTTAAATAATTAAGATAAAAATAGGGTTGGCAGGCAATACCGCTAAAATAACGTTATCGGTTCAAACTGGCTACCGTTACCCCTAAAATACCGTTACCGAAATACCGCCATCTTTAAAATACCATTACCGAAATAACTGAAATACCGTTACCCTTAAAATACCGATACCGAAATAAATTAAATATCGATACCCTTAAAATACTCTTACCGATATAAATGAAATACCGTTACCCTTAAATAACGTTACCGATATTTTTAATTTTCTGTTGTTGGCAATTGCACTGGATTATTGAGTGTTTTTCGTACATTAAGTTGTTAAATTGGTTCTGTTTTTAATCTCGTTTGTTTTTGGGGGATGCATCGAAAAAACTGACTACCGATCAGAGCTTCGAAAAACTTAATTCAATTTAAGCTTAATTCACTAAAAATTAAATTCAGATTTTAAAAAGATTCATGTACCATTCCCTTAAACCATTCGTAAAGAATTCATTCATAAGCTTCATTCCCAAAGCTTTAATATGAATTGAATGAATTCCTAACTTGAATCATTCAAATCGCATGTTCATTCACCATTTTACTAATTGAATGAAGAAATTTTATTACCATTCATTTAGTGCAGTGTAGTTTGAAACTAACATATAATCAAAACCAAAGCATATAAGCTGTAACAAAGCATACGATACTATTTATTTCTGTTAGATGAATTTTAAACGTTTTTCATTGTATTATGCTAATATTTCAGCAACTACATACAAATTAAAATTTTTCATTTGATTAAGTGAATGAAAACAAATAATTTTTCATTCACTTTTTTATTAAATGAATTCAGGTAAACTGGGTTTCATTCAGTTAGAATTCAATCAAAATAGAATGAATTCATATAATTTTAAGCTATAGGGAATTAAGCTACCGAATTAATTCCATAAGAATGCTATTAGGGAATGAAATTTAACCCAAATTTCATTAATTTTTAAAAAGTGAATGAAAGAATTAAGCCTTTTAAACCTTTTCTACCGATATCCTTAAAATACCGTTACCGAAATAATCAAAAAACCGTTATCCTTAAAATACCGTTACCGAAATAATTAAAAAACCGTTATCCTTAAAATACCGATACCAAAATAAATGAAATAGCGTTACCCTTAAAATACCGTTACCGAAATAATCTCAAATAGCGTTACCCTTACCGATAACCGCATCGTTTCGGTTACCATCCATGGATAAAAACAAATTTCATATTTTTCGTGAGTATTTCGTGAGCGTGAGTACTTCGTGAGCGTGATTAAAATTAAAATTAATCACGTGAGCGTGAGTGAGCGTGATTATAAAAAAATGTTCGTGCGTGATTACTATGTTTCTTTCGTGAGCGTGCGTGAGCGTGAGTCAAAATTCACTCACGCGCCCATCTCTAGTACATAGCGTACATAAGCTTTATTTTGGTAAAAGTTGGTGTTTTTCTTTGAAAAAATTAAAATTTAATGAATGTTTGGGGGTTTCTTGTGTATTGTGGGACATAGCGCCGCAGGGGGAAAAATTTTTGAAAAAATCGGGCGCAATAAGTGGTTATTTTAGACTCCTGGGGAGTCTTAAATGGATCTAGTGGGAGCCACAATTTATGGATCATGAAACCAAATGCATTTTTGAAATCGGAAGAAAATTTCCTTTGATTTCAGCCGTCGCACTTACCATTTTGGGTGTATTTTGGTTTTTTGGACCTAGCGGGTCCCAGGGGCCCCGGCCCCTTAACACCATATAGAAAAAAAATTTCTTTTTTAATTCCAGAGGGGGTGATATATTTTTGTTTTATTTGAGGGGCATAACTCCGATCACTTCAAAATTTTTATGATAGGTACACATTTTTATTGTGAGTTCAAAAATATAAATTTTTTGTCGGAAACGCCTACTTTCGAGTGGGCATGGCTTTAAAGTTTAAAATTGAAATAGGAATTAGTCCGGAGATACTTATCCGATCAGGACAAAATGCACATCAACTGAAAGGTCTGTAAAATGCCTTTCAGATGGGGTCCAATATGACCCCAAATATTAACCCATTGTGGAGTAAATTAACATTTTGGATTTTTTTCATTGACTTTTTGCATAAAAAGCCAATTTCTTCAAAATATGACCCATGTACCGGTAAGTATACTTTATGTTAGCTAAAACTCAAGACTTTAGGCTTTCATTTGAGATATGATCGGATAAATATCTCCGGACTTATTCCAATTTCAATTTTCAACTTTAAAGCCCCGTCACTCGAAAGTAGGCGTTTCCGACAAAGAAAATTTATATTTTTGAAATCGGCTCAAAAACACTACACTGAAAAAAAAAATTGGGGCTATGCTCCTTAACTGCACTTGTTCCGAAATTTCTTATCAATTTTTGGAGACACGCAGCAAACTTTAACTATGCCAAAATATTTTAACTGAAAAACTGCCTCCCACCAAATGCAAGTTAAAATCATAATTATGGTGGACAACCCCATTATATGGCAACACTTTTTATATTTGCCCGTACAATTAAGTTATTGTAGTTGTTGTTTACTTACTTGTCACTTTAATATGTGTTGGGCTCCACATTGTTGTGTGTGTGTGCTGTGTGAGTTGTTTCTAAATTGTTGTTGGTAATTGGTACGTTTGCTCCCTCTCGTTGGTTAAATTTACCTTGATGTTACTATTTTTGCTGTTATATTTATTATTGTATTAGTAAATGAATGCGATCAACTGATTGTTTTCACCGAGTTTTTTTTTAATAATTCTTCGATTCATACACTTTTTGAATCATTCAAAGAAATTTTGTAATTATAATTTTTTCCATACCACACTAATTGATTTCACTTTTAAAACCATTTCTCTTGTATTTACTTATTTTTAAATTCTGTTTTTTGTTTCCTTAAATTTTTTCTTCTTTTAATTATTAATTATGGAAATGAAATAGGATTTTACTAAACGAAATAAATACAAGAAACACAAATAACGACCCACCCGAACAACGTCGATGAAAAATCACTTCTAATTTGACATTTTACTAACAAAATGACGTTTGCTCAGAGATACAAGTCGAGTGGCGTAAAATCGATTCGACGCCGCCGTCAACTTTTTTAGGTAGTCCTTCGCCGTCGATGTAAGCGGCTAGTTCCGACTTATTGTTAGCTTGTCGTGCCAGCTAAACCGTTTTTTTTTTCTAATTTTCCAAATATAACATTTATTTTATTTAAAATCTGCTTTTTGCTCAGACTTTTAGAAAAAATGATGACTTATTTTCCTTCTTAACCCCCCGTTTCCACATGCAAGTAAATGGTTGCAAGTTGAGAATACGTATTATCAGCGAAAATTTCGAAAATTACCGAAAAACCATGAAAATCTTACATGTGTCCACACTACTTGCTGCAAGTTCATTTTTAAAATGTCGTCGAAGGCATAGATTGTCACTAAATAGGACTCCAGTATTGCTTAGTATTCAATATTCTAACAAAGCTGGGAAAAAATTTGTTCTTAACAATTTTTTTTCTCAAAAACTTATAAAATTGATATAAGTTTTTACAAGTTTTTTACAAATAAATACAAAATCAGTTGCATTACAACTCTTACTTTACCAAATACTAGTAAATTAATAGAAAACATTACTAGACCACACTGTTTTCTTTATTCTGTCATTTCACTTGTATTAGTGAAATAGTGTAAGTGTATTGAGTTTTTCGAACTTGCACTTGCATGTGGAAACGGAGGGTAAGGCTGGACATACACCAGAGCTTCGAAGAACTAAATTCAATTTGAGCTTAAATCACGAAAAATTGAATTCAGAATTTTGAAAATATTCATATACCATTCCATTTAACCATTCGTAGAGAATTCATTCATAAGCTTCATTCCCAAAGCTTTATTAAGTATTGAATGAATTCCCAACTTGAATCTTTCAAATCGCATGTTCATTTACCATTTTACTAATTAAATGAAGAAATTTTATTATCATTCACTTAGTGCAGTGTAGTTTGAAACTAACACGTAATCAAAACCAAAACACATAAGCTATAACAAAGCATACAATACTAGTTAGTTATGTTAGATGAATTTGAAATGTTTTTCATTTGTATTATGGTAATATTTCAGCATATAATTGCAAATAAAATTTTTCATTTGACTAAGTGAATGAAAAAAAAAATCATTTTTTCATTCACCTTTTGACTAAATGAATTCAATAAAAATAGAATTAATTCATATAGTTTAAAGCTTTGGAATTAATTCCATAAGAATGCTATTACGGAATTAAATTCAACCCAAATTCCATTAATTTTTATAAAGTGAATTAAAGAATTAAGCCTTTTAAAACTTTGACATACATTTGCAATATTCCGCCTGATTATGTAAGGCGTACTTAGTAAAAACTCCTCCATACAAATCGAATTTTTCAAAATCAAAATTAACAAAAAGTGAAATTTTCCTGGTGAACCTAATACAATTTTGGTAAAATTTTAGTTCTGCTCGGCTGCTAAATATTGCAACAAAAAAAATTGTTCTAACGACTTTGCTGTAAAAACGCCTAAAAATGTCTGCGTCTCCTCAATGGGATTATTGTACACCTTCTCGTTTTAGTTCTTTATGCTATTACCAATGTTTCCATTTAGGTCTTTAATCTACACCACACATAGTAATAGAATAAAGAACTGAAACGAGAAGTTGTACAATAATATTGCAAGTGAAGCTTAACATGGACGTCAGAAAATCCTTTAAGCCGAAATCACGAATTATACGCAGATGTGAAACAAATGACATGTCAAAAATTTTTCATATAAAAAGTAAAGTCGAGAGTGAGATAGAAACTAATATCTCCATATAATTTCTATCGATATATCATTCTACCTCTAGAATTGTGCCTTCGATTCATATCTGCATAATCTGTGGCCGAAATATTCTAAATGAAGGCTCATTTAGCCATACGTAACGTAATGAATCAGCTGATTCAATCTAAAATAATGAGTAAAAAAGAAATAGACTATCAGCTATGCTCTTTTAACTCATTAGATTTTCCATAATGAGCCTCGTTACGTCCACGTATAGCTAATTCTACCTTGAGCCTTTAGCCGACAGTTAGCCGCTGCCGATATTTTTTTCTTTGCAGCCAGCGAGTTTGTGTAAATTGTATCTCTGCGTCCCCTTGAGTTGATACAGCCATTGATGCCACATTGTTCAAAAAATTTTAATACAACAGGGTGATAAAGAATAAAATAAATAAAAATTTCCCTCAACTAGTGTTGCCAGAAAATTTTTAGCTCATCTCCCCATTTTGTAAGTTAAAATCCCTAAGAATTAAAAGAGAGATTGTTGGGGATTATATGTTTAGTTGTACAGTAATTTTGACTTAGCTGCACAACCGACTTTTTCGTGCAAGTAAGCCAAAAACGCAGCTAATACTACGTTCACAGTACGATTGTTAAACACGTTTATGTAAAAGTTAAACATCAGTTCACACTTAAAAATGAAGTGTTTAAGTTAAACATCTCGAACAGCTGTTCCTTAACAATTGTAAAAAAAACCAAACATTTAACAAAATTTCACAAAAAGTTATTTTTTCTTCGGCCGGAGGCAATAATTAACAATTTTTGACATTATCCAACGTTATAATTGCTATAAAAGTGAAATAACATTATCCGCCCCAGTCGGAAACAAGATTTTTCAATATTTAGTTAAGGGACAACTTCATGGCTGTTTTTGGATTTTTCGTTCACCGGAAGCAAAGTTTAATTAATTGTTTTGTTCATCTATCACTTTAATAAGAAAAAAAAACACATTTTAACTGGTTTTTATTTAAATTTAGTTTATTTTATTCAATTTTAATTTTTTAGTTTTCTTTTTGTGTCTTCTGCTTCAAACTTGTCATTCAAAACCAATTGATATCAATTTTATCGTGTTTAACAACGTGTTTAAAAATTAAACATGATAATTTAGTGTGTTAAAGGGTAGGAAAAATGTACTGTAAAACATCTCACTTAAACATGTTTAAGGCTTAAACACGTCAAATCGAGTTAAACACGTATATGTGAACGCCGTATAAGGGCAGAAAAATGTACTGTAATACATCTAACTTAAACATGTTTAACGCTTAAACACGTAAAATCGAGTCAAACACGTATGTGTGAATGCCGCATAAGTCAAATTGTTTACCTGCCTTAATGTGCAGGTATAGCAATACAGACTGAAAACAAACAAAACAAATGAAGCTAATGATGACAACTTTGTGCTTTGCACTAGATCTTGCGATTTTTATGATTAAAAAATGACTAAAGTAGGATATTTTTGTCACAAAAAGTTGACAACACATTTATTTTGTGTATATTTTTTTTCCAAAATAAAGCAAAACACAAGAAGCAACGGTGATCTTTTTTATGAAAATAATGTACAAATGCAAAAAATATGAGGCACTTATCTTAAATGCGCAGGTACAAAAAGTGCACTTAAAGAAGACAATTGCGTACATAATTTTGTAAAATAGAAACGAAACCAAAATTTTGTGCAGTTATAGCAAATGTGCACTTAAGAGAAAGGCAGTTAAATCACAACTACTGTACATATAGTTGTATATATATGGTCCCATATAAAAACATTTATAATTATATAAAAAATAATTTCGTAATATCAAAACTTCTTTAATCGGAAAGAAAAAACTACAGCCAAATACGCCTATTATATTATGGACAATAAATAAAACAACTGTTTAATTCTTAACAATTTTAATAACAAATTTTTTTTTATGTTTTTCTGTGATATACAAATCGCAGTTTCTCGAATCTTCGTTTTTTCCAATTCGCCAGAGTTGCCAAATTATTCTGAACTCTCCAGTTTTTGGCTCTTGCTAATTTTGTCAAAACGAATATATAAAAAACTATCAAAAACTAGTTTTGTGCAAAAAATATGTAGTTTTTGCTCAGTCTCTTAAAAATTAACCCCTAAATTCATAAACGCTTTGTAAAATTATAGGAGGTTTATTGAACAAATTTTGTATGAGAATGACGTTTTGTAAACCTGCTATAACTTTACAAAGCATTTATGAATTGAGGGGTAAAAATTTTCAGTTGAAATTAGTAATTATTAGGGCAAGGAATTCCATGCAAATGCATGTTTTTTCTCGATAGTCCAAAGCAAATATAGCCTAAATATTTATCCGAATCATCAAATTTAGAGCAAAATGGCATCGATTTGTAGTTGCATATTTTGACAAAAATGCATGTTTTTCATATTTTGACTTCAAATGCATATTTGTGCATATTTTTCGGTTTAAGGAGGTTTTAAAAATTGATACGTTTTCGTATTTTATTCAATCAAAATATATTAATTAGAAATTTATATTTTTTTATTATTTTTAAAAATAAACTTTCTTAAAAGCTTTATTGACCTACGGAAAAGTTTGGAGTTCTGTGTCTATTTATAACTAAATAACTAACTTAAATATTTATTTATTGAAATATACTTTATAAATAAATTTACAAAATATATAAAAAAAAAAGCGCGGGGTAACTGCACCATAATGCGTGTAAATTATAATAACTTATAGATAACAGACGTGCCGGAACAACAGCAACACGTGACAAAACCATTGCATTTTTAAGTGCATGAAATTCCTTGCCTAGTAATTATTTAAGAAATTAAAAAAATTAAAATCCCCAAAAAGAACATTAAAATAGTGATAAAATCCCCAAATCTCTGCCTTAAAAAATTTGTCGCCAAACCCAAGTTGAAATCCGCTATTTGAGGCCAAATCGCCTTCTCTGACAACACTACTCTGAACTATGTGTCGCCACTTGCAACAGCTGTTTTCTTTCAGTCTATTTAGAAAATATTCTGAGCAGAATATTATACATAAATTAAATTACAAGTTCTAAATTTTATCAAAATTAACGTGGGATTAGTTTTAAAATATCTTGTTACCAATTAATTGTTCCTCTTAATCAACATTCCCATTAGCTAATATGGTTTGTGTTCCTTGTTTTATTATACCCGTTCTTTTGTACATTTGGCATAAGTTTATTCAACCAATTATGTTACGCTATTGGAATCCATGGGAAAAGAAAGACGACCAAGGAAATGTTATCAAACAAGCTCCAGAATTTCCATTTGAATGCAAAGGTGGTGTTTGTCCTTATCCGGTTGCCAAGAAAAAACTAGAAGACAGTAAAGATCAAGGTCCGAAAGAGAAAAATACCACAACCAACATCTCAACTGCACCTACAGCTGAGGGCAAAAAAGTTAATTAGTTAACATGTATTTACTTACTGTTCACAAAAAATGATTTACATATAAAAAATTATATTTAGGTAGTGTTAACTTTATAGTTTTTAAAAAATGTATTTACGTAGTATGTATTTTACTTATTGATATCTTTTCAATTTTGGAACTGAAAAAATAAAAGGCACCATTATTGATTGTATTTATGTAGGGTTATCTTTTCCCGGACTTTCGGACTTCCCCAGAAAGCGGGATTCATTTTAAAATTTCCCTTGACCCCGGAATTCGCGCTCAATAATAAAATATGTAATAGGTGCTCCAAAACTTCGGGTTCTGATGAGATCTTTTGTCGGATCGAAATATATTAATTTTTGTAAATGTACGGAGGTTGAAAATAAATGAACAAAATTTCTAATTAAAGAGCAATTTTCATATCCCCAATACTGGGAAATAGTAGAAATGGATGGAAAGAGTTAGTGAACGCTTAAACGGCAATTCACATGTCGTTAGAGGGTTAAAATGTTCCTAAAAATATTTGTCGTGAAATTTTATTATAAGGGGGTTATTTTGTAATACGCAACGCCTTGCGTTGCGTTGTTTTCCATACAAATTGTTTTTGTAACAACAATTTACACATAAATCAACGCAAGGCGTTACGTTTTACAAAATAACCCACTAAGGCTCTGAAAACAACAAAGTTGAAAATTTAACTTCAATACAAGCAATAAGCCAAAACTTGAAATGTGTTTAACGGTTAATCTCGTACTTATTCAGAATTGGAGCGAAAATGACAAACAAACGAGGTACAGTTTCTGTATTTAATGCGAGAAGTTTTCTCATCGAGGGTGATTTAAGAGATGATAAAATGGACTGGAGGTTTAGCCGTAATTTTTTCATATATCGTAACAATTATAACTGTGGACAAATGTAGTTTTGTAAAATACTTACTAGAGATGAGCGATATTTTCATACCGGTGATTTAATCACAGTTATTGATAAATCACTGGTAACGGCAGTGATCAACGAGTAAAAAGCTTAAAGTCGGGCATGCCGACTATACAATACCCTACACCACTCTGGGGTATTGTTTGGATCCGAAATTCGAATGGGTTAAAATGGGGCTTGTGTCAAAATTTTCTATAATGTGAGTCAGCGCACCAAATTTCATTAAAATATCTTTATATTTGCGACCTGCAGTTTGTAACCAAGCCAATTTTGGGGGGACCCTTATATGGGCACTAGTTCTAAACATGGACCGATGTTCACCAAAATCAATAGGCTTCGTCCTTGGGCCAACATAGGTCTATGTACCAAATTTCATCAAAATATCTTAATATTTGCGACATGCAGCGTATTAACAATATAATTTTGGGGGACCCTTATATGGGCACTAGTTCTAAACATGGACCGATGTTCGCCAAAATCAATAGGCTTCGTCCTTGGGCCAACATAGGTCTATGTACCAAATTTCATCAAAATATCTTAATATTAATACCTGCAGCGTATAAACAGTATAATTTTGGTAGGACCCTTATATGGGCACTAGGTCTAAACATAGACCGATGTTCACCAAAATCAATAGGCTGCGTTATTGGGCCAATATAGGTCTGTGTACCAAATTTCATCAAAATATCTTAATATTTGCGACTTGCAGCGTATAAACATTATAATTTTGGTAGGACCCTTATATGGGCACTAGGTCTAAACATAGACCGATGTTCACCAAAATCAATAGGCTGCGTTATTGGGCCAATGTAGGTCTGTGTACCAAATTTCATCAAAATATCTTAATATTTACGACCTGCAGCGTATAAACAGTATAATTTTGGTAGGACCCTTATATGGGCACTAGGTCTAAACATGGACCGATGTTCACCAAAATCAATAGGCTGCGTTATTGGGCCAATATAGGTCTGTGTACCAAATTTCATCAAAATATCTTAATATTTACGACCTGCAGCGTATAAACAGTATAATTTTGGTAGGACCCTTATATGGGCACTAGGTCTAAACATGGACCGATGTTCAAAAAAATCAAACTTGTTCGTCCTTGGGCCAACATAGGTCTGCGTACCAAATTTCATCAAAATATCTTAATAGCTGCGACCTGTAGAGTGCGCACAAGATTGCATGGACAGACAGACAGACGGACGGACAGACGGACATCGTTAAATCGAAATAAAAAAAAATTCTGAACCGATCGGTATACTATAAGGTGGGTCACGACCAATATTTTTTGGTGTTACAAACATCAGCACAAACTTATAATACCCTGACCACATAGTGGTGTAGGGTATAAATATTGCAAGTCGCAGTTACTCGGAATGTCGTTCTTTTAATATTTTTGTACTATTCTTTCTTGCAAACTTCATTGTGCACAGTAATACATGTTTTTTTTCAATAACAGTGACTTGCTCTCACACTCTTCTGAATAAAATGTCCCCTTCTATCATGTCTTTGTTACCGGTCGCAACTATTCTTCTTTTAAGGCCCAGTTTTTAGGAAGTGGATTATCTTTAAACTTAGTTTAACGCAGTTTGTAACTGGAATACTGCTTTTAAAATGTGGTTTATTTTGTTTTATTTCAATAAAGAAATAAATTATACTCACAAAAAAGTTTTTCCGGCAAATTTTTGTTAATAAACTTTGAAATGGCTGACAAAATTCGTTTTCGGTTTAACTAAACCAAGTTTAACTGACATCTTAAAAACTTGCCATAAATATTATTTCGTTTATCAGAAAATCGCAGTCTTTTCCATAGAAAAACCGTGATTACGATCACAGTTTAAAAGTACAACGATTTGCAAATCACATTCACTGAGAACAATGTTACTGAAAAATCGCCGGATCGCCCATCTCAATTACAAACCCGTGATCACGGTCACTGTTTAAAAGAACGGTGATTTGAAAATCACGATCACTGGTAGCAGCGTTATTCAAAAATCACCGGATCGCTCATCTCTAATATAAAGCAGAGCAAAATTGCATTTCACGTTTTTTGCGAAAACTTTTTCGATGCGAGAAATACAGAAACGGGGTGCTGGATTTTAGGAGATAACCATGTAAATCTTCTATTCTAGGTTTAGGATGAGTTTATCGAACTTATGTAAAACACAACGAAGAACATTTTGATAATTTTTTTTTGTCTACCTGAATCCATTGTCAGAACACCGTAATTCTTTTTCGGAATGTACTTTGTATTCAGCCTTAAAATTTAAATTTTATAATAATAAAACGTGCTTATGCATAATAATTTAAAAATCTTAAAAAAAATGAATTTTGTATGAAAAATTTGTTTTATAATGCCCGATTACTGAATGTCCAGTTAAAATTTAGCCGGCAGTTAAATTCTAATTTTATATGGAAAACAACAACAAATGTGTCAGTTAAAGTCCCAGTATGCTGCTAACTGGACATTCAGTAATCGGGCATAAGTCAGTTATAAATTTCAAAAGTGATTATGCATAAGGCCTTTTGTTTGTTTACATGCAATTTTGTACTAGCTTTACCGTTTTAACAGTTTTTCTGGATTACAAAAGCCAAGTCATTTACACTGGTTATTTAGTTTTTCTTTGCCACATCACTTTTTTATTACACACTATGATTTTAGAGTAAAAAATTATTAAAATATTTAAAAATGAATAAGAACACACAATTTCATACAAAACCAGAAATATTCTTAAAAAATTATATTTTTGACACTTGCTTTACTTCTATATTCGTTGTAACAGGGCGTATCGAAAATTGTTTATAAATGACACCGGATGTATCAAAATTGAATATTTCATATATTTTTTTTTTTTTGGCAAAAACCAGGTAGTCTGGTTTTCAGTTTCTAAAAAATTGGCTCGTATGAATAAAAAATTCTAGTCTGCTTGCGAGTAGACTAGAAATTAACGGTGGGTCTCATACTGTAGGTTTAACTTTAACTTAACTAAAAACAAAAGAAAATGTTATATGTTTTTCGTTTCTGTTCAAATAAAAAAGAGAAAGAAAAAACAAACACACACAGCAAATAAAAAAACATGGAAAAGAAAAAAAATAGAAAATAAAACAACATTAACACACACACAAATATGGTGAAGTGTCTTGAATATGACCCCGATTGACCGGTCATGGGATAGGTCCCTTAATGGCAGTTGACTTGTTTTTTGCGTTGGCCATAATTAAATTAAAAAATCTATTAAAAATTAGAAAACTACCTCAAAACCTCTGATAATATAAATAAAAATTCCCCTTAAGTTACAAAGAAAAGTTAAATGAAATACCAATTGTTAAAACTAAAACAGCTTTAACATTAAAAAAAAAACGTTGAAAATACAAAACTTAAAATTTCTTAGCAAAACATTATAGAAATTTAAAATAAGAGCTAAAATAAGCAAATCGTGAAAAAATAAAGTTAAAAATAAATAAAAGAGTAAAATAAATAAAAAATATTTTTAAAAATATGCCGCGAATTTTGCTTTTATTTAGGTATCGGTCAAGTTTTTTTAAAAGCAACAGTGAAAATGACGGATCAGAAAATACTTAGAAAATTAATTCATTTTTTATTGTTCATATTTGTACTAATTTAGTAATATGCCTTCGGTTCACGGTCACGGGATAGGTCCTTGGAGGGCAATTGACTCCTCATTCCCCGTAGGGTGGGCTTAGGAATGGCTTTTAACTCCAAATTTACCAAATGGCTGGTAGAATAGCATGAAATATAAACGAAAATTAAATTTCTAGTCTACTCCCAAGCAGACTAGATTTGTGAAGTAATTGCTTAAAAAACCCTGTATTTCCCCCTATTAGCAATATCTAATCTAGTCTGCTTGGGAGTAGATTAGAAATTTAAATTTCGTTTACATTCCATGCTATTCTACCAGCCAATTGGTAAATTTGGAGTTAAAAGCCATTCCTAAGCCCAAAGTAATTACTTCGAAGTAATTGCTATGTTTTATTCATATGACCCATATGAATAAAAATTAGATGTTGCCATAAGAATTACACACGTCTGCAAAGGCTAACATTTTTCGATACAAACTGTTAATGTTCGAAAGAGGCGATGAAAACCGCCTGATTGAACCCATTTTTATGGGAATCGTTATTGAATTAATTAACCCTTTGACACGGTAATTTTAATGGCAGGGAATTTTCCGACCAAACTTCGTGGAAATGTAGATCTATGCCCAAAAAAATATTGTTTATTACTTTTATGGCTTTGCAGCACTCCTTATCGGAGATATTTGAAATTAAAGTTCAAACATTAACATGCTGCCAACCCCGAGCGGGTTAAAATTTTTTTTAAATTTTAGTTTAATATTTTTTCTATTACTAATTTCTACATAAAATCTTTTGAGTTTTTGAATTTTATTCATCACACAATTTTTGAGACTAAACTTTAGCCTTTTTTAACTTTTAACACATTCTCTGCAGCGTTGATGATCACAAGACAAAACGCCAGTGTTGCCATTTCAGTGCTTTTCGTGTATTTTTTGGTGCTTTTTCCTTCCCGTACCTGGTGATTTTTTTACAAATACCCGTTTATAAAAAGCGGGTATTTACAGTGCTTTTCAGATTTCTGGCAGTGGTTTTAGTGCTTTTTGTACAGTTTACATTTTTGGTATTTGTTCTCCTTTTTTCAATTTTTCTTGAATTTTTTGTCAAAATTGTAAAAATAATACGAAATATACAAAAAATACATTTTTGCACAATGTTTGTAGTACAATTTTAAACAACAACTTCGTTATATTCAAACTTCAAAATTTTGAAATATTAATTTGGTGCTTTTTTACCCCTTTTTTGGTAATTTTTTGAACCTTTTTTACACGATTTTACAAAGCTAAAATGTGTTTTTAAAATCTTGGCTTAAATTTTTCAAAAATTTATTATCGAGCTTTTTTACCCCATTTTTGGTAAATTTTTTACCCGTTTTCAAAATGCTCACGGTGCTTTCCTGCCTTCAAGAGTTGGCAACACTGCAAAACGCACTCTACTGATCTCATGTTGTTTTGAAACTTCGCAGCCTGCATACAATTTTAATAAGAACAAAATAACGAACCGATAACAGTAAATGAATAGCCCTTTGGTTAAAATTCAAATCAGTGACGAGTTGATGAAGTCGACGTACATTATAATGTACGCCAATCGCCAAATTAAAACAACTTTATATTTTAACAATTATAATATTGTATTTTTATTTTTACAGTATAAATCTTTCATTCATATACTGTACAAATATTGTATGTATAAAAAAATATATTTATAAAATAAGCATAATAAAGCGCAAAAGATGGGGTGCATAGAGTGGGAGACAGAAAAGGAAATATATGATAGAAACTTTTACATATTAACGAATTATACATACACGCAGAAAAAAAGCACGGGGACCATTATCTAAGAGCTATGTAATTATACAACTACATAAGTTGCAAGTTAGTTTTAAAATTTTCTAGTAAAATCATATTTATTTTCGTGGACATTTTTTATTATATAATAGTTGTACAAATTTTACAAAAAGAAATTTACATATTTTGCTAAAAAAAATTAACTTGGAAATTATGTAGATGTATAATTACAAAGCACTTAGGTAATGTTCCCCTTGTTTTTTTCTGTGTGTACAATCTAAAATTGGATTTACGGCTGTTGTAAATATTATATATATAAAACTATTATTGATTACAGCATAAATAAAATATGAATTGTATAATGTAATTAAAAAAAAAATCATTTTAACTTATGAAAAAAAAACTACAGAGATGATATTTTATTAAATAATTAAAAAAAATCAATAAACTTTAGTACTTAATATTACTGTAACTCTAAATCATTATATTTTAAATTGGGATTTATGTAAAGCTTAAATTAAGAAAAAAAAATTTTTTTGCAATAAAACCGGAAACAAGAAAAAAATTTTACAATATACAATACAAAAAAACACAAATAAAAACGTTTAAAATTGATTTAATTTTTTAAAGGCGACTTATTTTACTACTTATGTATGGTTTCATTTTGAGATACTTTTTACATATGAAAATTAACATTAAAACCCTAATATGCTTCTTCTTAATTAAATTCAAAATTAATAAATTATTATGTAAAAAAAAATTAGGATTGTTTTATATCTTTTAAATTACTGGCATTTTAAAAAATGTGTTTTAACATAGACTTTTTCGATAGAAAAAATCTTGAAAATTGGAAGCATTAGTTCTGAATTATTAAAAACTAATAATTAAAAAAAATAAAACAGTTATTTTAATTAAATCTAAATATTAAACTAACTTTTTAATAGCTAAAAATATTTTTTTAGTCCTTTTTACTACAAAATTAAAAATATAAATGTAGTTTTTTCGGGGAAGGTATTTAAAAAAGTTATAGTTGTTGCATAAAAGCTAAAATAAAAAATATTTTAAAAATTTGTCTTCTACAGTTTAGTTTGTTAAGAATTTATTATTTTAAAGCTTATGAAACATATGAATATACAAATTTAGTTTAGAGTTTTTTGTAAACAAGAAAATTATGTCAAGCTTTAAATACTTAAAAAATCTATTTATAATTTTAAACAGATTTGAAAAAACGAGATTTTTTTATTATAAACTTGTGTGGTTTTATGGAGATTCTCAAAATGAGTTTCATTTTTGTAAGCTGATTTTAATTGTGTTAAAATTAATTGATATTCCTTTTTTATACAAAATTTGTTGTGTCTTTTTATGTTGTTGTTGGAGTTAAGCTTAAAAATATGGCTTTTATTTACTTAGCAGCCCTTAACTCTGTTTTTGAAACAGAGTCAAGTCCATTTTATCTTTAACTTACAAACTAAGCACAGTTATTTTTCTTCGTTTTAATTGTTTTTTTTTTTTTTAGTTTTTTGTTTTTAAATATTTACCTAAAAATATATAAGTCTCTTTGCATTTAGCATTTAATGCATCAATAAAAAATGATACACTTAATTACCACTTCAATAGAGAGCTACAATGACTCCCTTTTTTCTTTCATTGTCAAATATAAATCGCCTCGGAACCCTTGTTGGCCTGATGACCACCCGATATATAGAGATTATTTGCAGCCGGTGATTGTACACCTTCCGACCAATCGGAACGCGGTGATGAACTCGACCAATGACCGGGAGATTCTGGTGATGGTGTTGGATAACTGTCCAAGGTTTGTACCATATGTTGTGGCGTGTGGCTACCCGAATGTTGGCTTGGCGGTGTCAGGTACTGATAAAAGGCCTGATTATGCTGTGATGATGGTGATAACATGTTGGCTGTTGATGGTGATGAGGCTGACATTGAACTTTGTATAGATGGCGGATTCATTTGTCCTGAGTGAAATGAGTCTGTAACAATAGAAAATATAAAAATTTATTTTTCTTCATGATTAAATATTGAGTAAATAATATGGCTAAGTGGGAGCCTGATGTGGCTCCAAAAATATTTGTTTAGGTTTTTATTCTAAATTTCTGCGTTATCACAATACAAATAACAGTTTCTGCTGAGTTTTCGAACTATCTCGACGTCCGACACCACCCCATGTTCCCATATATCTTTTTTAATAAATTCCTTCTTTTTAAAATGATTTCTAGTTTAATTACGCTGGGTTTCATACTGTAGGGTTAATGTCTGGATTTATTTGATTCGCGCGAATTATTATTTAATTTTTTGATTCGCGGATTAAAATTGTATTTTTATGATTTGCGAATCAATTTTAGTCATTAATATATCCGTAAAAAATAAATTTAATTGAATACATTTATTTAACAATCATTATTAAATTAAATTTACTCCTAATAAATCAATGTTTTAAACTGTAATGGAGTCTTTTAAAGGAATTAAAAAATTTACATCAATTCGCGAATAAAAAAAAAATTGATTTACGAATCAAAAAATATGGAAATAATTCGCTCGAATCGTATTTATATTTCTTGATTCTCGAATTTATAAATCACTTTTCTCGAATCTTGAAAATATTTCTTTTTCAATCAATTCTTCTGATTCTTATACACAAATTTTTTAATTCTGATACTTTTTCTATTATATTTCCACACAAATCTTTAAAAAAAACAGGGATGGCAAGTAATACCGCAAAAATACCAAAATACCATTAGGCTGCAAATACTGTCACCGAAATAAATCAAATACCGTTATACTTAAAATACCGGTACGGAAATAGATGAAATATCGATAACTGAAAACACCGATACCGAAATAAATTAAATACCGTCATCCTCAAAATACCGTTACCGTTATTTTTAATTCTCTTAAAAATTGCGCGTGGTTATTGAGTATTTTACATAAATTAAGTTGATTTATTTGTTTTGTTATTATTTTAGCTGGTTTTCGCCAAAAAATTGCGATTTGCACCGAAATAACTGAGTGCTGATACCGAAATAATCGAAATGCCATTATCCTTATAACACCGCTCCCGAAATAACTGCAAACCCGTCATCCTTATAATACCGATACCGAAATAAATGAAATAGCGTTACACTTAAAATACCGTTACCGAAATAATCTAAAATAGCTCTACCCTTACCGATAATCGCATCTCTTAGGTTACAATACATACAAAGAACACACAATTTTGATTGATCACCTTCAGTGTGTTCCCGTACGTTCCCAAAGTTACCGAAATTTACCCAAAGTTACCGAAATTTACCCAAAAGCGTTCTCGTACTCGAGAATTGGGTAAATGAGAGCGCTAATGAGAGTGTATTAGTGCTTCTCTTTTTACCAAAATTTACCCAGACTTTTTCTTCGGGTAAACTTTGGTAAAACAGCTGATGCAAATATAAACAAAAAACAATTGTGAAATTAAATTAAAAATTGTAATTAAATAAAGAAATAAGCAAAAGAAACTTGGTTTTTTGTTAAAATTAATTGAATAAAATCAAAAACAACTTTTAAATGCGAATAAATATGTCTATTTGTGCCGATTTGCAAACTGAAATTATACGTATTTTCACATCAGTGATGGGATTTTTGGCACAATCTAAGATTGATTGGTACAATGGCACAACCGATACTATTTTGGCACATTTTGGTTATTTACAAAATTTAATAGAAAATGAATTTAAAAAATAACAATTCTTTAATTTTTAGTTTCTAAGCATTTATTGGTATTAAAATACCTTTTCGAATAAAGCAAAACTAAAAAATGGCATCGAAGATATTACCGAATAAAGCACCGTAAGTTGTTTTTCACGTGAAAAAATTTCTCTCAGACATTAAATGCTTTAAATTGCAATTTAAGTTAAAAAAAGTTAACAATATTTTAATTTTATAACAAAGCCACAATCACAATTAACACAAAATGTCACTTTTTCACCAAAAAAAAATAATAGTCTTGTACATTAAATTTGCGTGAAAACAAAGTTTGCACAATTTTCACGTGAAACTCATTGTCGTGAAAAATATATTTTTTTTTATATGGAGTATAACAGTTTTTCACGTGAAAACTGAACAACTTACGGTGCTTAATCCATAGAATTTTAAAAATTCAAATGCTATCAATTTATATCAGAGCTTCGAAAGAATTAATTTAAGTTTAATTCAGTTTTAGAAAATGTTTATATGTATACCATTCCGTGCAACCATTCCTAAAGAATTCATTCATTGGCAGCATTTCCAAATCTTTAATAAGAATCGGATGAATTAATTTATCATTCACCTTTTAATTGAAAGAAAATTTTAATTCATTCAAATATAATTAAGTCCATAAGAATTCAAGATAGAATTAATTCCATAAGAACGCATTTACAAAATAAAAGTTGAAAAAACGGGTTCTAAGTGAAAATTGAGTTTTGGCACAATAAAGGCCCATTTGGAACATTTTAGTCACACACTTGGCACAAAACATAAATTTTCAAGTCCCATCACTGTTTAACATTATTCTTTGAAATAAGTTTTTGGGCTAGAAAAGTGGTTTTTTGCGTTCCTGTACTATTGGGTAATTTTGTCATTTTGTGAGAGGATTTTGTGCTTACTCTCATTTTACCGAACTTTACCCAAAAAGTAAAGAAACACACCTCTTATAATACCGATACCGAAATAAATAATATGACGTTGCCCTTAAAATACCGGTACCGAAATAATCTAAAATAGCACTAGCCTTACCGATAACCGCTTCGTTTAGGTAGGCTCTATACATGTCGCTCGCGTGCTTTAGCTGGGCCTGTCCGTGCACTAAAAAAATATGTTAATCAATTTTTTTTTGCAATGTTAACACGTTTTAATTTCATTTTTTTGCTATTTAAACATTGTTTTATATTTTAATTTTGTTGTGAAATAAATTTAATTTATTTTTTATATCTTAACCCCGGTATTTTGTTCGTACTTTTGCTAAAAAAGCTGTCAAACTCCATATAAAAAATGATTTTTCACTTGCGTGGAATTGTTGCGAAATTGCGGTGGAATTTTTTCGCATCAATTTAATAGACAGGACCATTTGAAAATGTAGCGAAAAAGTGATATTTGGGTAAATTATGATTGCAACTTTTTATAGACCATAAAAAATCTGTGCATTTTAATGTTTTATTATAGTTTTTATCTATAGATATTTTAGCTGTGTTCGCGTACTCAACATTGGGATCCCGCGGGACTCCAATTTGGGTACTCCACAATTGGGTAAATGAGGGCTGTCATGAGAGAGTAATATTCTTCTTGCACGAAGTCCAAACTTTTTTCCGTGTAAATTTGTTTAGACTGTTTTCATCAGCTTAAATATATCATCACACTTAAATACTCACAATCAGTAGAAAAATCTGTCAAACGGGTTTCAAATCGATTTGACTAATTTTTGACAAATTTTTAGTTGAAACACTGATTTAAACAAAGTTTTAGTTATCTTCATTTAATACAATACTAAAAATCATCAGTACTTTAACTAATTTTGAGTGTTAATTTTTAAAAATATTTATAACTAATTTTTAAGAACCCAATCGTTAAACTTTACAAAGTTTATTGTTAAAATATAATACTTTCATGTTTCTGTTATTACCCGGTAGATGGCGCCACCAGTGTATCCGAAGTTTTAAAGATGGAGCTATTTCTTTCGCTCCCGATTTTTTCAAATGCTCCATATCTCGAAAACTAAGAGAGATAGAGCAAAATTTATAAATAAATAATACCCCCGCGAAAGGGGTTATCTCTATACAAAAATGAACCATGGTGGGTCTTGGACCCTCGAAAATTTCTAATAAAAATTTTCCACTTCATAAAATGGCCCATATCTCGAAAACTAAGCGAGATAGAGCAAAACGGGTAAAATGTGTGCTCCTTTGGAGTGCCCTTACATGATTTTAAATGGTATGGACTAGGCCCGGGGAGCGTCCCGAGACCTCAATTTGAACAAATTTTTCGACTCGGTATAATTACTAATAAAACTAGTTTTACTAATTTCTTACTTATATTTAAAATTTTATTTAACAATTTAACAAAAGAATTTGTTAAAATCAACAAATTTTATTTTAAGCCAAAACACAGAAATAAATTTTGTTAAAGTAACAAATTTTTCTGTTCAGCCAACAGACTTATTATTTTGAGTGCAGTTGAGTTCAACTACACCTTTTGCAACTGTAATTCAGAAAATATCAATTGAAATTCAGAATTTTCATTTGAAATTCAGAAAATATCAATTGAAATTCAGAATTTCCATTTGAAATTCAGAAAACATCAATTGAAATTCAGAATTTCCATTTGAAATTCAGAAAACATCAATTGAAATTCAGATTTCCCATTTGAAATTCAGAAAATATCAATTGAAATTCAGAAAATATCATTTGAAATTCAGAAAATATCAATTGAAATTCAAAAATATCATTTGAAATTCAGAAAATATCATTTGAAATTCAGAAAATATCAATTATTATTCAGAAAACATCAATTGAAATTCATAAAATATCAATTGAAATTCAGAAAATATCAATTGAAATTCAGAAATCGTCATTTGAAATTCAGAAAATATCAATTGAAATTCAGAAACCGTCATTTGAAATTCAGAAAATATTAATTGAAATTCAGAAAATATCATTTGAAATTCAGAAAATAAATATCATTTGAAATTCAGAAAATATCAATTGAAATTCAGAAAATATCAATTGATATTCAGAAAACATCAATTGAAATTCTATTGATATTTGCTGAATTTCAAATGACGATTTCTGAATTTCAATATTTTCTGAATTTCAATTGATATTTTCTGAATTTTAATTGATATTTTCTGAATTTCAAATGATATTTTCTGAATTTCAATTGACATTTTCTGAATTTCAAATGATATTTTCTGAATTTCAATTGATATTTTCTGAATTTCAAATGACGGTTTCTGAATTTCAATTGATATTTTCTGAATTTCAAATGACGATTTCTGAATTTTAATTGATATTTTCTGAATTTCAATTGATATTTTCTGAATTTCAATTGATGTTTTCTGAATAATAATTGATATTTTCTGAATTTCAAATATTTATTTTCTGAATTTCAAATGATATATTCTGAACTTCATTTGATATTTTCTGAATTTCAAATGATATTTTCTGAATTTCAATTGATATTTTCTGAATTTGAAATGGAAAATCTGAATTTCAATTGATGTTTTCTGAATTTCAAATGGAAATTCTGAATTTCAATTGATGTTTTCTGAATTTCAAATGGAAATTCTGAATTTCAATTGATATTTTCTGAATTCCAATTGATATTTTCTGAATTACAATTGCAAAAGGTGTAGTTCAATTGAACTATTCACTAATTTGAACCAAATACCTAGTTCACAACTAATAGCTCTTTTAGTGCAATCGCTCATTTTATTAATTCAGAAAAATATGTGTCTCCTTCACAAAAATTAGTGTAAATGTTGAAAAAGCTTTTCGGTAATGTTACAACTACACTGAGAGAATTATCTGCATGATATTAATGAACTTGTACACAAAACCAATGAAGTTTCACTGGAACTCTATTGAAACTTTTTATTGAATTAATGGAATTTTTCATAAAATGTTGTGAAAAATTCAATTTTATTTATTAAAAGTGTCATACCCTCAAGGAAAAAGTTTCATTAAAACTATATACATAAACTATATGAAGCTTTTTCATCAAATTTATTAAAGTTTTCATTGTGGAGAAAACTACATTTATTTATTCAAAATTTCATTAAAACTCGTCCAGCAAAATTCTCTCTATGTACATATATTACCGACAATTTTTTGAAGACGCGTGTTTAAATGTGTTAAAAAGAAAAATATGTAAGTAATTCGAAGTTTAATATTAAAATCTTTTCCAGATTTAATAAACTTTGTATTCCTTTTTGTAAATAAAATGCTAGAGAAGTAAATTTTTATTAAATTTTTTGATTTAAAAAGGGGCTGAACTAGAAAAGCTATCTACAAATTAAATAAGAATTAAAGTGCGCTCACCAAAACTAACTTTAATGCACAAGTCTATTGACATTTGTTTTTTGGGCTTCAATTATGGTTTTTCGCGTTCGTTTACTTTTGTATATTTTTGTCACTCTCATTTCTTGTTAACTCTCATTTTACCGAACTTTACACAAAAAGTAAAGAAACACACATTTTATGAACTAGAAATAGAAGTTTTAATTCATATTTTAGCATAGGTTTGGCAAGTTGTCCCAAAAAGTACCAAATAAGGTGTTCGGGAAAATCTTTTTAACCCCATTTCGAAATTTTTTTAATGTTTATTTAATTTTTTGTCAGGAAAAATCTGCTTCATTAGTGTTGTCCTTTATCTCGTTAACGATTTTATCAACTTAGTTAACTTAAGACAAATGTGGGGTAAGTCAATGTAACGCTTATTCCCTAATTTTTTATAAGAAGAACCAACAAATTTAATTTGAGTTCTAGTTGTTTTGAAAATGCAAGAGTTAACCAAAAAATTGTTAACATACACTTAGAAGAATTTTCTATTGTAATAAGTAAACGATATATTATTCTAAATTCATCAATTTTTTCGTTAACTATCGAATTTTGTCATAAATAAGTTAATAAATCGCAGTATCCAAACTCTTTTCAAGAGAAAATATCTCTAAATTAGCTAACTTAATACGTGTAAAAAGCATTTAAAAATTTCCAGTGAAACTTCATTGGTTTTATGCAAAACTTATTAATTATTGCAGATAATTCTCTCAGTGTAGAGTTTTTTTTAACTTAAATATTTTTAACAATTATTTTAATTTTTGCATTAAAAATACAAAAATGGTTTTTTCGGACTTTCTATATTTTCATATATTTAGTTAGAATATTCTTCTACCTCAAGTCCAAATTCTAATATGATATTGTCATATTAGATTTTTATTTGTTGTTTCAAAAGGAGTTGATTGATCAGACAGTTCATATATAAAAGAACAAAATTCTCGTCCCGTTGATTTCTTTTTGTACCTTATGTAATGTCTCGGTTGGTTTAGTAAAGCTATCATTTTCTTATTGCGGACAACTGAAGAGTTAGCGCGATGGCTACGAAACAATTGTATTGTCTATCAGGAAAATTATCAACCTTTTTTGAAACAACAAATAAAAATCTAATATGACAATATCATATTAGAATTTGGACTTGAGGTAGAAGAATATTCTAACTAAATATATGAAAATATAGAAAGTCCGAAAAAACAATTTTTGTATTTTTAATGCAAAAATTAAAATAATTGTTGAAAATAAGCATACCACGGCTAAAATCTCATTCAAATATTTATTTTGTTTTGAGTTTAAAGTTCGTTGTTTTTACAAATGTATTGACAACGAACACACAAACATACATATAAATAGTACCCAAAGGGTACTTTTATGTAATTGTTGCTTTCAAAAAGGAGTTGATTTATAGCTGGTTTTACCAAATCAGACAGTTCATATACGAAAGTACAAAATTCTCGTCCCGTTGATTTTTTGTACCTTATGTAATGTCTCGGTTGGTTTAGTAAAGCTATAATTTTCTTATTGCGGACAACTGAAGAGTTAAGGCTAAGTTACCCAACCGTAAACGTATCTGTAACGAATCAGCTGTTTCGATACCACAAGAAGAAATGTATACGAATGGTTACTAACACGTAAATGTAAACGAACTTGCCGGATCATTCTGTTGAAATCCGAATTTTCTATCCGGCATCGAAACAGCTGAATGATTTTGGTCGGAAAAAATATGACATGAATAAAGAAAATTGATTCAAACAACAAATAAGGAATAAAAATTAACATATAAATGTAAAAATTTAGAAAAAAACCAGGGGTCTAATCGCTGCTTTCGATATCGAACAAGCTAACGTATCGAACAAAAATTCGTTACCTATCGAATAGCCTAATCACGGCATTCGATAGCTATCGTATCGAAATTTTAAGCTAATTTACTTCACTGAACGTACACAGTTGAAAACAAAAATTTGTAAACAAACACATTTTGTATATGAATTTGTTAAATAAAACTAAAACACAACTTTTATGTGCAGAATATGCAATATAATTTAAAAATTAAATTGTTAATTGCAGAAATAAAGTATTTTAGACCTAAAATTGTCATAATTGTCTAAAGGAAAAAATATATTACCTACATTGATTTTTTGATGGATTTTTACTAGTTTCACTAAAAAATTCGTTCGAGTACAAAAAAACAAAAAAATAGAAAAAGCTAGTGAATAATTTCAAGGTTTTATAAAGTAAATGCTCTAAAGGTTTCACTCCGCGTGCGATTTTTCCCGGTTTTTGTAATTTTTTTAGTCTGTTTAATATTTTATAATTTTTAGCTTCGAGCACATTTTTATATTTTCACAACTTTTTCTTTTTTACTATTTTTACCTGAAATGTATTCATTTATAAAAAGTGATTTAAAACAATGTTCATATGCTTTTTATTCCAAAACAATGCAAAAATATATGATTTCGATCATAAATTATGTATCGAATGAAAAAGTGACAGTTTTGTTTGATCATACTCTCGCTATCGAACGCCATCATCCCAAATTCAAAAAAATCGATATCGAATACTCGATATCGAAAGCGGCGATTAGACCCCAGTTTGGTGTATTGTTTGGATCCGAAATTCGAATGGGTTAAAATGGGGCTTATGTCAAAATTTTCTATAATGTGAGTCAGCGCACCAAATTTCATTAAAATATCTTAATATTTGCGACCTGCAGTTTGTAACCAAGCCAATTTTGGGGGGACCCTTATATGGGCCCTAGTTCTAAACATGGACCGATGTTCACCAAAATCAATAGGCTTCGTCCTTGGGCCAACATAGGTCTATGTACCAAATTTCATCAAAATATCATAATATTTGCGACCTGCAGCGTATAAACAGTATAATTTTGGTAGGACCCTTATATGGGCACTAGGTCTAAACATAGACCGATGTTCACCAAAATCAATAGGCTGCGTTATTGGGCCAATATAGGTCTGTGTATCAAATTTCATCAAAATATCTTAATATTTGCGACCTGCAGCGTATAAACATTATAATTTTGGTAGGACCCTTATATGGGCACTAGGTCTAAACATGGACCGATGTTTACCAAAATCAATAGGCTGCGTTATTGGCCCAATGTAGGTCTGTGTACCAAATTTCATCAAAATATCTTAATATTTACGACCTGCAGCGTATAAACAGTATAATTTTGGTAGGACCCTTATATGGGCACTAGGTCTAAACATAGACCGATGTTCACCAAAATCAATAGGCTGCGTTATTGGGCCAATATAGGTCTGTGTATCAAATTTCATCAAAATATCTTAATATTTGCGACCTGCAGCGTATAAACATTATAATTTTGGTAGGACCCTTATATGGGCACTAGGTCTAAACATGGACCGATATTTACCAAAATCAATAGGCTGCGTTATTGGCCCAATGTAGGTCTGTGTACCAAATTTCATCAAAATATCTTAATATTTACGACCTGCAGCGTATAAACAGTACAATTTTGATAGGACCCTTATATGGGCACTAGGTCTAAACATGGACCGATGTTCACCAAAATCAATAGGCTGCATTATTGGGCCAATATAGGTCTGTGTACCAAATTTCATCAAAATATCTTAATATTTACGACCTGCAGCATATAAACAGTATAATTTTGGTAGGACCCTTATATGGGCACTAGGTCTAAACATGGACCGATGTTCACCAAAATCAATAGGCTGCGTTATTAGGCCAATATAGGTCTGTGTACCAAATTTCGTCAAAATATCTTAATATTTACGACCTGCAGCGTATAAACAGTATAATTTTGGTAGGACCCTTATATGGGCACTAGGTCTAAACATAAACCGATGTTCACCAAAATCAATAGGCTGCATTATTGGGCCAATATAGGTCTGTGTACCAAATTTCATCAAAATATCTTAATATTTACGACCTACAGCATATAAACAGTATAATTTTGGTAGGACCCTTATATGGGCACTAGGTCTAAACATGGACCGATGTTCAAAAAAATCAAACTTGTTCGTCCTTGGGCCAACATAGGTCTGCGTACCAAATTTCATCAAAATATCTTAATAGGTGCGACCTGTAGAGTGCGCACAAGATTGCATGGACAGACAGACAGACGGACGGACGGACGGACAGACGGACATCGTTAAATCGAAATAAAAAAAAATTCTGAACCGATCGGTATACTATAAGGTGGGTCTACGACCAATATTTTTTGGTGTTACAAACATCAGCACAAACTTATAATACCCTGACCACATAGTGGTGTAGGGTATAATAAAACCACATGAAATAGATGCTAAATAGTAATGTCGTTTACGATAATCTATAAGTGTACTTTTTAGCTACGGCACAGTACAGTTACATCACATTTACGTTTACGGTCCCATAATCCGCTCTTTAGCGTGAAGGCTACGAAACAATTGTATTGTCTATCTGGAAAATGATCAACCTTTTTTGAAACAACAAATAAAAATCTAATATGACAATATCATATTAGAATTTGGACTTGAGGTAGAAGAATATTCTAATTAAATATTTTTATATTGAGGGTATTCACAGTTCATGCTATATTAAGTGGTAAATTGGCATTTATTGTAAATTTGACAGCTTTCAAAAATCATGCTATTTTACAACGATAGCACATTAGCACTTAAACTGTGAATTCCTTCATTGTGTACTAAATGTAAATGAATATATTTTTTATATTACATTTACACTTAACCAAAAACTACTAGTTTCTAAAAACTATTTGTATTTACTTGTCAAATTCCATATAAATTTTTAATCAAAAACTATAAGTTTTCAAAAAGGCCAGTTATTTTCGATTAAAAAAAAAATTTAAACACTAACGGTGGGTCTCATACTTCAGGTTTAAACTTTAGTTAATAGTTAACCTAAAAATTTGTTGTTGTTTTGTGTACATTTTTTGACATTTTCTTTTGTTTATAGTTAAGTTAAAGTATGAGACCCACCGTAAAACATATGCAATTATATTCAATTTGTCTCAGAGACATATAATATAGAGATGAAACATCGATCATTTTTTAAACAAACTGTAGATGTCGCTAGCATGTGGGAAATTTTGCCAAAGGAGGATTTTATTTTGGGAAATTTTATCAAGGGAGGAGTTTTGTATGTCAAATGAGGTTTTACAGAGTTGTTAGGTAAGGGGATTTGGGCCCAAATTAGGGATTTCGACTTCGTTTTGGGGACAGATTAAAACATCCCAGCAAAACCTTGGTAATATATAGGTATTAGTATGCAAAACGCTTACCTTTGCATTACCTTGGACACTTATACTTGTAATACCAAATTCATTCGTTTGGATATTTTATTAGTATAAATAATTCGTTTTTATAGAAAATTTTAGAAATTCTATTTTTTTGTTAAAAACCTGTGAATTTAAAATCGATTTTCGGTTTAAAAAATTACCCCTAAATTCATAAACGCTTTGTAAAATTATAGGAGGTTTATTGAACAAATTTTGTATGAAAATGGCGTTTTGTAAACCTGCTATAACTTTACAAAGCATTTATGAATTGAGGGGTTAAAATTTAAACAAAATGTTTTTAAAAACTCCTTAAATGTAAGTTCAGAATTTTTATAACCAAAACTTATAAAAAAAAATTTTCCAAAATGTTTTGTTAAAAATATGTAATTTTTAATTTAATACTCAATATAAAACAAATTCAAATTTTAAGAAAAAAACGTATTATTTTAAGGTTATTTGTAACCCAGAGGTAATAGGAAGCGTAACATGTAAGTTCAGAATAACATATTACTAGATAAGGAGTTACCTCTATGGACATGCCCTTGTTAAAATAATAGCTTTGGTAATAGAAAAGTAAGAGGTTACCTACCTTTATTTCTTCTTACCAAAGTTATTACCGGGTAATAGAAGGTTTTGCTGGGATTTGTAAAACGTTTTGTAAAAGATTTAGTTTTAGGCCCAAAATAAGAAGAATTTTGGTATAAATTGTATGCGTATTATTTCAAGTTAAAGTCGATCAAATTAGGTCTGTTAAAGAATTTCAAAATGTCTGCAAAATATTTGAATTATTGAAGAAATGTTCTCCAAATATTTATAAATCTTAAAATTACGAAAAGCAACCAAACTCAATAATTAATCAAAAAATTTTCTATTTTCCAAATACTGAAAAGACTCAGGAAAAATAAATTTTGTGTAGGTTCAAAAATTACCAGGGGTTTTCATATAACCTCTGATGTACCTTCTGAATCGTGTAAACTCGACTTATGCAAACTTAATGTTCAAAAGAGTTTACGACCCCTAGAACTTACACCTCTTAGTTTTACACTTACCCCAAAACTATTAGTTTTTGAAAACTACTCGTATTTACTTGTCAAGTTCCATATAAATTATAGGAAGAAAAAGATTTTTCACCATAATGAACTTCGTGTGAAAATTGTGTAGAATTTTTTCTTTCGAAAATTTAATATACGACTTTTATTTTGAAACAGTGACATTTCATCTTAATAGTGTTTTGTCTTTCGTATAATAATTTTTTTTTACTTTCACAATTTTAACAAAGATTTGAGGCCTTTAAAGTTTGAGTGAATACTTAAATATTTCTTCGTAAAATATTCAATTTTCTTTACTTTGCTCGCTCATTTCTTAATAATTTTCTGAACTTAAGAGCAATGCTTACTTAGCTCCTATTTTTTTTTTTCTTTTGAGTTTTTGTTTAAATTAAAATGAATTGGGTATAACATTGGCGATTTAAACATTTAAAATGAGAATATGCTAAAACTTTTCGGGCAACACTGCTCCCCAATAAAATGAAACAGTATTGCCAGAAAAAACAACACAGCAGTCACCGCCATCTGTTGCATTAAAAATCGGCATTGCCATTCATCAGGACCATGGGAGACCCCTGATTTGTCTCTAATTTCTCTGAAATAATACGAAAAAACACTAAAAATATTTTAAATGGGGTAAATTTTGCTTACATCTGGAATTTTTTTTATAAAAATATGACCCCAAATTTTAAAATTTTTAATGTCTTACGGTGGGTCTCATACTGCAGGTTTAAATTTTAGTTAACCCAAAAATTTGTTGTTTTATGTAAATTTTTTTTGACATTTTCTTTTGCGTGTAGTTAAGTTAATGTTAAACCTACAGTATGAGACCCACCGTTAGAATGAATTTTTTTTAATGTAAAATTTTTTTAATATAAAATTTGCCACTCTGAGCAATTCTGAAACTTTTGAACGACAAAATTCGGTACTTAAATAGACAAGTTTTCATAGTTAACTGACAACTATAGAATTTTGTCGTTAAAAAGTTAGAGGATCCCACCACAGAAGTTCCCTCGGAAAAAATTTTAGAATTTGAGAATTTTTATATCAAAAAAGGTCAGGGACAATATTATAGTAAACACTTAAATAAAACCAAACACTTAAGTGAAATTTTTTCCGATATCTGAAGATTTTAATGTGTTTCTGAGAATAACTTATTGTTAAGATGGTCATCCTAAGACCATTAAATTTAAAAAAATTATTTAAAAAGTTCACTTAAGATATTTTATTAGTTAAAAAAAAAAACGTAGTGCTCATCATTGTACAACTACCCAGGTAGAATTATTAGATAAAGTTGTCATTTGTGTCATAATTTTATTCCCTGCAACGTCAAGCGAAAGAAAAAGAGAAAAAACAAAAATAAATACATACGAGTACAATACAATAGTCGTAGTTTGACATTTGCTTATTTGTATTAAAAAAAGAATATTATAAAATATTCTTCAAAAATACATACAAGTGAGATATCAATTATGCGTATTGTGTTTTGTCTTATAAGTCTCAAAAGAGATAAATCACATAAAAGAAACTATGGAATATTGAACTGTATTGGGATTAGCATGCACCACTCCGTATTTGCACTTTATTTTCCGGACATTTTACAAATTTTACAATATATTTTGATCAATTGTAGGGGTTTTCATATAAACTCGTATTCTACTCGTAAACAGTGTAAACCTGGTATGTTTATGAGTTTAATGTCAAACTCCATACATAAAAAATATGGTTTGTATTACAAGGAATTTATTTACTAGTTTATATGAAAACACCTTGTATAGTTGCAAATACAACAATTTATTTTCATTTTGAATATTTTTTTAATAAATTTCTTTAGTTTAAATTCTGTTTAAAAATAAAATTAAAAAATAATTAGTGGCATTCATCTAACTGGATTTATGCCCTCGTAAACCGTGTATTTTTGTAATCTATATATCGTTAGCTGAAATGCAAAACCACGTAACTAACAAAAAATACAAAATCGGTTTTTTGATCGATTATGATGCATATCAACGAAGTCCACGTCTTCTCCAATTTTTACTGTCATATAATAAAAATTAGACATATTATTAGCGAAAATCGAAAGCACGTAACTACATACTTGTTGCTTGAAAATTGTAAAAAATTGTTTCTCCTGTAAAATAGTAAAAATGTTAGTTACGTGGTTTTGCATTTCAGCTAACGATATATAAAAGAGTGGCTGACTGGCTGACTGACGATCAACGCCCAGCCTAGACCACTGGACCTAGGAACTGGAAATTTGGCATAAATGTTCCTCCTACAACGTTAACTCCCACTAAGACGGGATTTTTGGATATTCCAACGGAGTGGGCCAGAAAGTGGAAAACTTCCTCCTTCTTGCAAGAAAAGTGGTCTTTTTTTTCCAGAAAAAAAATTTATTTTTTCAAAAAAAAAGTACTTATTTAAAAAAAAAAGTACCTTTTTCAAAAAAAATTACTTTTTCCAAAAAAAAGTACCTTTTTTTAAAAAAAAAAATTCCCTTTTTCAAAAAAGTACCTTTTTCAAAAAAAAGTACCTTTTGCAAAAAAAAAGTACCTATTTCCGAAAAAAGTACCTTTTTCCCAAAAAAGTACCTTTTCCCAAAAAAAGTACATTTTCCCAAAAAAAAGTACGTTTTTCCAAAAAAAGTACCTATTTCAAAAAAAAAGAACCTATTTCCAAAAAAAAGTACCTTTTTCTGAAAAAATACCTATTTCCAAAAACAAGTACCTTTTTCGAAAAAAGTACCTTTTTCCCAAAAAAGTATGTTTTTTCAACAAAAAAAAAGGACCTTTTTCTAAAAAAGTTACTTTTTCTAAAAAAGTTATTTTTTTCCAAAAAAGACCTTTTTCCCAAAAGATAATACTTTTTCCATGAAAGTAACTTTTTCAAAAAAAAACTTCCAAAAATATCGCTTTTTTAAGCAGTACTGTTTCCTAAAAAAAAAGTACTTTTCAAGAAACAAAGAACATTTTTACGAAAAGACTGTTTCAAAAAAAGGACTTTTTTCCAAAAAAAAAACAGAATTTTGGCATGTAGATTCCTCCGCAGGAGACCTCCACTAGACGCGATTTTTGCAACAGGGGAGGGGCTAAGTTGGAAAACTCTGCTTTTTCAAAAAAAAAACTTTTTCAAAAAAGTACCTTTTCCTTTAAAAAAGAGCCTTTGACAAAAAAAAAAGATTATTTGTCCAACAAAAAGCTATTTTTCCAAAAAAAAAAAAAAAAAAAAAATTATTATGCTCCGACATAGACCCCCACTAAAACGGTATTTTTCCAAAAAAATTACTTTTTCCAAAAAAGTACCTTATCCAAAAACAGTGTAAAATAATGACTTAAAAAAACGTCTTTTTTAAAAATATCACATTTTCTCAACAAAATACATAAAAAAAAACAATATATATATTGGCATGCATTTTTTTTTTTTTGTATTTTTGAATGGGAGGGCCAAAAAGAGGCAAAAGTCCTCCTTTTTCCAAAAAACAACCTTTTCACACAAAAAACTACCTTTGTTCAAAAAAGTATTATATCCAAAAGAGTACTTTTTCCAAAAAATACTTTTTCGAAAAAGTGCCTTTTTCCGAAACAAAGCATCTTTTTCAAAAAGTATAATATAAGTATATATTTTGTCCGAAAAGTACATTTTCTATAAAAAAGAAACTGAAAAAAATACCTTTTTCAAAAAATTCTACTTTTCGAAAAAGTACCTTTAAAAAAAAAATAAAACAAGTACTTTTTTTCCCAAAAGTACTTAATCGAAAAAGTACCTTTTTTTTGAAAGTTTTTTGAACAATAGAGTGAATGACTTATTTATTTTACCCTCTAACCAGCCTATGCTTTTTCACCAAGGTATAAATAAAATCCAAAAATTAAATTTTTTGTGCCTTTCATTAAGAAGATATAACGATTTTCGTTTTTCGGAAACTAACGGGTCTTAATTTTAATAAATATTGGTACTAATATTAAGTTCATTCTATTTGTCAAATTTCATAAAAATTCGTTTTCAAGTTAAGACGATGTTCCTTAAAGGTATCCTGATAGAATCCTGTATGTGCTTGGACCAAAGTAATGACTTTTTTTAAAAGCTATTTATTTTGTGTGTATTATCAATGGTTTTAAGGTAACTTAAATGTGTTTTTAACATTTTTGAAAATGTGTTAGTTTCAGAATATTTTTTTAAAATTTACAAAGTTTTAATTAAATCTCTTTCTATCCTATATACCCCGGGTAGAAGCGGGCTTGCCGGTTAGAGGGTTAGCATCGCACACACCAAACCCCTGGAGCTTTTAACCTGAAATTTTTAAGTAGGTTTCTTCTCCGACATAGACATCTATAGACGGGATTTTTTTGACATTTTAACGGAGAGGCTTAGACCTGACTTTTACGACCTGCACAAAAACCCATCGGCTATAAATCCAAATGTATGTACAGACGGATTCGTTAAAACATTTGTGTAAAAAACACAAACTTAAACAGATTTATCTTTAAATTTTTTAGCCGCATTTGTTCTACATGGAGTCGTAACAAATTTGTGCAATAATTTTGAAAGAAAAACGTTTTTAAATTAGTATTTTTCACACAAATTTGTTAACTAATTCGTCTGATTCTTTTTATAAAAACACCCAGTAAAGTATTTTTTAAGCGAGCCAAATTTCATGCTTTTATATAGTTACATTTGCTTAGGAGATACCAAAAGTACTAAGTTTTACACCTGCTGTGTTTACGTGTTTACGTCATGTTAAATAGCGAATAAGAGTTTAATTTGCTAAGAAGATACAAAACTTATTATTGCACCCATTTTAATCCCCTTTAAATACTAATTATAAAGTCATAAAATATACATCAAATTTATGCCTTTTTGTATTCTTTATTTCTGAATATCCAAAATTTAATGTAATTACATGTTTAATTGTGAGTTTCCAAGTTTATCCGAATTTCAAAAGGTCCTTTTGAAGGTGAGATCCTTTTTATAAAAAACCCTAAACTAAATATAAATTATATCCACTATTTTCTCGAGAAACGCTTTTGGATTTTGAAGAGGATTTCATGCAGATATAGAAAAATATTAGATTCACAATTTTTACTTGGAAAACTATTTAGTAAGGTTTTTTGTCGGCTATAGCGCAAACTTCTTACATGCTATGAACTTTTTTAATAATAAACCTTCAAAATTAATTATTTTATTTTTTATACACAGAAAAATTATCCAGAAATATAGACACGGTATCTTTTGTCAACTGGGTCACCCTTCTCTCCAAAATTGGTTTACATTTAAACTATGGGTTTCAATCTTAAAAAAAAAGCATTTAAAATTAATTAGTTTTTAGTCATTTTTCCAAAAGTAATCGGATTTTCAATTACGTGGTTTTGGAGTTGGCAAATAAGAATCCGAATCAAAAATCATATCCGCATTAAAAAGTAAACATTTTTAAAACTAAAACCGATAATTTCAACCTACGCCAAATTAAATTTTATAAACCGCTACTCGGCATTGAAATTAAAACAAAAAAACTTTCGTCATATTGGATCAAAAATATAGAATTTCAAATCCGCCAATCGGCAATAAAGGTAGTTTTTTAAATGAGTTTTAAAATTAAAACCTACACCAATTTTAAATAGAACGGTGGCCGGGTTGACAACAAATATATCAGCCGTGTTTTTGACTTAACTATATCCGTTAACTCATAAAAAAATTTAAAGTGCATAAAAACGCGCTTAAGACGAAAATAACATATGACTTTTCGTATGCACGTTAACTTTCAACACGGATAATTATCAACGTTGAAAACTTAACGTTTATACTTTTCACATCTAACGTAACTTATTCGTGTTACTTCCTAAAAACTTTTGCTGAGGTACGTTCGAATATAACGAAATAATTATAAACATAATGTATTTAAAATTTTTTTGTACTACAATCGGTTTAACGTAGATTTGCTTTAAATGCTTAACGTTGATAGACATGAGACAAAATACAGCTATTGTTAAAGTTAGCACAAATTTAAAACAAATAATTTATCTTATTTTTTGTTAATTTCTCTTTAAGAATTGATTCAATTTAACAACTTTGGGCCAGTTTTGTAGTCAGCTAAGAACTAATTTTTTTTTAAGATTTTATTTTCAAACAAAATTTCTAACATAAGAAATATTTACAAAATATTTTTACAAAAATTGTTCTTAGTTCATACTATAAACTGGCCCTTATATATTATTCGAAAGTAGAATTTATAGGGATATATGTTTTTTGAATAAAGCAAAAATATGCAAAGTAAAAATTTGAATACTGAAAGTTAAACCTGGAAATCTTTTAAGAAAAAAACATATCTATTTTATTTCAACAATGTCGCAATATCTGTTGAGCAATTTGAACTTCATATTCGAATTTTTTATTTTTTTTTTAGAGAAGCAACACTCATTAAATTCTTCCTATTAATTAACGTGTTACTTTATTTGGAAAGGAAATAAAGAAGAGATAGGGTGTGGTAAAATATGAAAGGCTTCAAATATGGCAACACTGTAATTGCGCGAAATGTTGAATTTTAGAACAGTTGTTGCGCGCCATTAGATGGTGAGTTGGCAAACTTTAGTTGAGGCTGTTTATTTCATAGCCCTGTTATATTATTTTACTTCGGTGGGGTTAAGTGCTATGGGAATAGCGAAGGAGGACACTGTATTAGGGATAAAAAATCATACACATTATTTTTCCAAATTGATGTTGCGGTCGCTGGGGATCAAAGCGCTAACCATTACACCACAGCCCTCACATCGTCATCGTTATTTGTTGTTAATTATTAAGTTTGTCTATTTGGTTTTATTTTAACTTAAAAAAGTAGAAAATTTGTTTTAAACTAAGCTTCCTCTGAATAATAATTTTTGCAATTATTTATTTTTTATATAAGCTCCTAATAAGCATTCTCATCGAAGGGGGCTTTTATTTTGAAGATTTTTACATTAATAAAAAACATTGTATTTTATTTTCATAAAAATATTAAATTCCTATCCAAAATAAATTTCATTTTAAACTTTAAGGTACGCTAACAACGTAGCGGGCTTGCCCGATACGACAAAATTCGTTTTCGGTTTAACTGACATCCCAAAAACCAGGCCTAAGGCACGCCGCTAAATCTAGCGGGCTTGCCTGCTAGTCGAGTATATTTATAACTTTATCTGTTTATTTATTACCTTGTAAAACTATTCAGATTTCAATTTTGCATTTAGCCACTTTTTCGATCTTTTCATAAATTAAACAAAGAATTTTTTAAATTTGTATTATTTAAAAACAAATAAAACAGAGAATAAAAAACAACACACAAAAAAATTCAAAATAATCTAATTTTTGACAATATTCAAATGTATGTATAAATACGAAAAAGGTTACACAAAAATATGTAAGCGTATATTTACCAGGGCTCGTAAACTAGTTTTGACATTAATCGAGTAAACTTACAACATATACAAAGTATACGAGGCGTAAATACCTTATATGAATACCTTTATTAAATTTTTTGTTTGATCTTGCAGGGATATCTTAATTCAACGTTTGTTTTCTAATAATTACAGCTTTATATTGTTATGGCATGGTGCTCACTTTAAAATATAATGGTAATTTTTATAAAGTGCGTTCCCGTACGTTCCCAATGTTACCGAAATTTACCCAAAGTTACCGAAATTTACCCAAAAGAGTTCCCGTACTCGAAAATTGGGTAAATGAGAGCGCTAATGATAGTGTATTAGTGTTTCTCTTTTTACCAAAATTTATGTTTGTTTGTTTGTTTGATTTTAAGTTACTCCATTGACAGCAAGCCACCAATGAAGGTTCCATTAATATATAATGGAAAATTATTTGGCCTTTTAAAACGCCAACACCAATTCCGAAGCTTTGCTTCCAATATTTCAAAAATTTAAAATGGCGTCTGTATAGACGCCATATGCGATACTTCCATTAATTTTAAAAAATGAACGAATGCCGAAAGACGAACACGCGCACACAAACAACCATTGCCGTAAGCAATGGAAGCGTAAACGATGTCTCCAACGGAATTCGAACGGTTTGCATATGGTTAGACTCCACAGTCTAACGGCATGCTGAGACACGCTTTAGAGTATCGCAAAACAAAAAAAATACAATCGTTGCTTCCTATTAAAAAAAATTAATACGGATAAAACGACGACCTTCTTCCTCGGCGACTCACGGCGAACTGTTACCAAAATTTACAAAGACTTTTTCTTCGGGTAAACTTTGGTAAAACAGCTGATGTAAATATAAACAAAAAAAAAATTGTGAAAATAAATTTAAAATTTTAATTAAATAAAGAAATAAGCAAAAGAAACTTGTTTTTTATAAGAATTAATTGAACAAAATAAAAAACAACTTTTAAATGCCAATAAATATGGGTATTTGTGCCAATTTGCAAACTGAAATTATACGCATTTTCACATCAGTGATGGGATTTGTGGCACAATCTAAGATTGATTGGTACAATGGCACAACCGATACTATTTTGACACGTTTTGGTTATCTACAAAATTTAATAGAAAATGAATTTAAAAATAACAATTCTTTAAAAATTCTTTAATTTTTAGTTTCTAAGCATTTATTGGTATTAAAATACCTTTTCGAAAAAAGCAAAACTAAAAAATGTCATCGAAGATATTACCGAATAACCCATAGAATTTTAAAAATTCAAATGATTTAAATTTATAATTTAAGTTTAATTCATGAAAAATTTAATTCAGTTTTAGAAAATGTTTCTATGTACACCATTACGTGTAACTATTCCTAAAGATTTCATTCATTGGCTGCATTCCCAAATCTTTAATAAGAATCGAGTGAATTTCATTTAATTGAATGAATTCAAGAAAATTTTAATTCATTCGGTTAGAATTCATTCAAAATAGAATTAATTCCATAAGAATGCTATTACGAAATAAAATTAAAGTTGAATTACACGAAATGAAATTAAAGTTGAAAACACGGCACATTTTAGTCACACGCTTGGCACAAAACAAAATTTTTCAAGTCCCATCCCTGTTTCACATTATTCTTTGAAATAAGATTTTGTGCTAGAAAAGTGGTTTTTTGTGTTCCCGTTCTATTGGGTAATTTTGCCATTTTGCGAGAGGATTTTGTGCTTACTCTCATTTTACCGAACTTTACCCAAAAAGTAAAGAAACACACCTATAGTCAGATACCTTAAGTAACTTCTGTTGAAATCGATATTAGTTCTGACAATAAAACTGGCCCTAAGGGTGGGTGCGAACTGGCTAAATAAAATCTAAACTAAATTCAGGTTTAAAAATTTTTATGAAATTTGAAAAAGTTTTCAAAAAATTTTCAGAGAAATTTTAAACCCTTTTGTCAATTTGTATTTAGTTTAGAATTTATTTAGCCACCTCGTACAGGGCCTAAATAAAAAATATTCAGTAAAATGCCTCAAAATATTTGTTCAATTGCAAAAAAAAAACAAAATGTCATATTAATTCTTTAAAAAAGCTCATTAAAAAAATTTTAAGAATTATCTATTGAAAAATGTAGATTCTGTCAGGTTTCCTGAACAAAAGAAATTCTTGAATCCAAGAATCCTGTGATAATAAGTTTTATTTCAATGTTTTTTTCAAGCAATTAATTTTCTTTCTCACCATAAACATCATTTTCATCAACACTTACCCGGTGATCCACAAAAGCTATTCAAGTCCAAGCCTGCTGAACTGAATTCCATACCAGGATTTCCACCATTATTATTACCACCCATTTGCTGTTGTTGCTGCTGCATTGATTGCAATATTGCACTGTTCTTATTTTGTTGCTGCTGTTGTTGTTGCTGCTGTTGCATCTGCTGATGTTGATTAGCCATCATTATGCCTATATCACTACCAGTTGGCGATATAATACCCAAACTAACAGGAGAATTTTGACTGCTGGGAGTTTGGAAATTCATGCTATTCGGTGAATTTTGTGATTGAACAACAGAAGCACCGCTTCCACCCAGCAATGTATTTAAATTACTACCACAAAATTGTTTTTGATGCGTGGCATGTCGCATGGCCTGCATGTGGGTGGGTGATGTAGGCAAACTGGGACGTGACTTGGCAGGAGAGGGAGAGCCTGGAAGAAAATAGAAAATATAAAATAATAAAATAATTATTTGTGGAAGGTTTGTAAAAAGAACTTACCCAAATAAGCATGAGGCGATAATGCGATATTCGATTGTACGGAATGGGGTGGCGATTGATTGGAATAGGGTGGACTCAGACCTTGCTCATGGCCACCCATTATATTGTTGCCGTTTAAACTACTACCATTTTGATTACTATTCATTAGCTCTTGATGAAAGGGCGAACCCATAGAATATCCATAATTTTCCATTTTAATCATATCATGGCTTTGTTGTGGAACCAATGATTGCATAGATTGTGCATTCTAAAAGAATGAAAAAATAATTAAATTTGATTTTAAAATTGTGCGCTGAAATGTTTAAAAAAAATTTTTAATTCTGATATTAGGAACTTAAACTCATATACAGAAAATGTGAATTTAAATTAAAATCTAAAAATAGTGTGGGCCTTATTGTGGTTGCGACATCGATGTCGAAAAACACACCTGCATACAAAATGATATTACTTATTTTGAAACTTTCAAATAAATATAACTTCAAGAAAAAAAGCGTTCCCGTACTCGAAAATTGAGAGCGCTAATAAGAATGCATTTGTGTTTCTCTTTTCACCAAAATTTACTCAGACTTTTTCTCCGTGTAACTTTGGTAACTTATAAAAGGAACAGCTGATTGAAAGATAAACAAAAAACAATTATGAAAATAAATTCAAAATTTGAATTAAATAAAAAAACACGCAAGAGAAACTTATTTTTTATAAGAATTGAATAAAATAAAAAAGAACTTTTAAATTCAAATTACTATGTGCATTTGTGAAATTTTTAAACTTACGCATTTTCACATTATTCTTCGAAATAAATTTTTGGTCTAGAAAAGTGTTTTTTTCTTGCTGTAATTTTGTTATTTAGGTCGGCTAAATTATCTAAAAGTACACCCAATTTTAGACTATCCAGAGTCATTTTAATACCAATTTTATTCGTGGTTAAGGTTAAAGACCAACTTCACTACCTTAACCCTTTGACGACCATAGGCAAGTATGCTTGCCCAAGGGTTTTTCGCATTTATAATCGCCCAGACAAAAGATAGAGTAAATATTTCCAAAAGTGATTTATAAAGGAGAAATGGGGGAACAAAAATGTAGTAGGGAGCAAATCCCTACCTAGTCCCGCTTTCCCCTTGCGAGCCCTCGAAGTTGGCTATTTAGAATTCTTCATTTAAGGGGTAAAAAGCACAAAATTTGACAAGCGAAATGAAGGGCAAGCAAGGGGTCTATGAGGTAAATTTTTTGTAACATATCCATAATTTAGTTCTAGAGCACGAAAATAAAATAATAAAAATCGGTTCGTCCGGAACGGCAGGGTCGTCAAATGGCAAATATTTTTGGCAAGCGAAATGAGGGGTAAGGAGGGGTTCTACGGAGCCAATTTTTCTTGGCATAACTATTATTAGGTCAGAGATTATGAAAATCGCAAAATTTTCAAAATCACTTCAGCAGAAAATGTATGGTCGTCAAAGGGTTAACCAAGAGTAAACCTTTCATCAAAATAACTCTAAATAGTGTTAAAATAAGCATTCTTTTAGATAAGTTAGCCGACCTTAGTGAGAGGATTTTGTGCTTATTCTCATTTTACAGAACTTTACCAAAAAGTAAAGGAATACTCTTTTTGTTTCATTTCAATTTATTTTCCTTTTTATCTACATTTAAAATTTTGTTCTCAATAAAATCGGAATACATCAATTCAAATATGCAAATTTTTTATAAAAAATGTTGAACATTTTCTAAATATTATATAAAAAATCTTATAACTTACCTTAACACAATCTTCATAGCTCGGCGGGTGTTTTACATTGTTGTTCCCCAGCAGATCGTTGTGATGATTGGTTTGTGGACCGCCTCCGGTCATTGCGTTCGAGTACATTGATGTTGTATCGTAGGGACTCGGTTGACTTGTTAGTGCTGTTGGTGGCGGTGAGTCCACTGAACTGAGAGCTGCATCCAGCAATTGCTGCTGTTGATTCTCCACGGAGCCCGGATTTTGCACCGTCTGGCCACCAGCCAAGCCATTCAGTAGCTGAGATGCCGTAAGGTTGTTGCTGTTGTTGCCCTTTTTTGAAGCCTGACCTAAACCCTTTTTTGAACCAGGCTTACGACGCAAACTGCCACCATTATCTAGCAAACCATCGGGACTACCCTCCAAAAGCTTCGCTTTTTTAGCCGCCTTAGCTTGGGCAGCTTTTGAAGGTTGTTTTCCTGCTGTTATAACAGTCGGCTGAGTAATCATTTGATTACCCGGAGGTGGTGAGGCAATCATAGTTTGTGGGGCCATTGCTATCATTTGTGGTGATCGTGGTACATGTTCATCAAGCAAACGTACAATATCGTGATGTAATCTTTCCGAGGCTACATCTCTTGGCAAACGATCCATATGATCGGTAATTTCACGATTAGCAAAGTTATCTAGTAGTGCTTTACAGGCTTCATAGGAACCTTCACGTGCTGCCAAAAATAATGGTGTCTCATCTTTATCATCTTGGGCATCACGATTAGCATGATGCATAAGCAATATATTAACAGCCTCGGTATTATTAACTGCCGCAGCCCAATGAAGAGCGGTTTTACCCGAATTATCAGCAGCATTTATATCGGCATCAGCAGTAATTAAATCTTCCACCATTCCCTCAATAGCTAATCTAGCAGCCAAGATTAAGGGAGTAGTGCCATCATGCATACGAGCATTTAGATTAGTAGCTCTATTTCTTAATAGAATTTGGAATACACCCATTGCATCAGCGGCTACAGCAGCATGTAAAGGAGTTCGTCCGGTATTATCTTGACAATTGGCATCAGCTCCTGCATCTAAAAGCCGTTTTGCAGCATCAGCTCTGGCATAACGAGCAGCCAAATGTAAAGATGTTTCTCCTGTCTTATCCATAGTAGCATTAAGTTCAGCACCTTGTGCCAAGAGATCGGAAATAACCTGAGCTGTTGCATCTTCAGATTGCTCAATATCTTCACCAGTGTCTATACCTCCACCTCGTACAGCAGCCACCATTAGGGGAGTCATACCACAAGGACCTCTAACATCTACCTCATGTTTACCATCTTGATGAGCTGGTGGCGTCATAATAGAGGATCTAACATCGGCTACATCTAAATGAGCCTGAGACCACACACGATTATCCGCCTCTTCATAATCGGTAACCATAGTATGATCACTAGCATAACCTCCATGATCATTACGTAAACGTTTCGGTTGTGGCATATCAGACTCATCGTCAGACCATTGTGGGGCATGGCCCATGTGGCCCGAGTTCATATTAACATCATTGCTCATACAGGCCATAGAAGGATTTTTATTAAGATTTCTCATTTCTTGTCCGGTAGGGTCACGGCGTCTGCGTTGAGGATTAATGGTAGGAGTACGGAATCCTTCTGGAAACCAAGTTATACCAGCAGCACGTTTACGTTGTGTAGTAACCAAAACACCAAACAAAGCAAAGGCCAATACCACCAATATAATACCCAATGTAACATATTTTACATTGGTAGGGGTTTCCATAACATCTTCTCCGGGATTAGTTACTCCCCTAACACTGTAGATAGGGAATTTCGATGATAGAGTATATTTTGAAGCAGTAGCTGCCAAGAATTCTGCTGCTTCAGCAGCTCGGTCGAAACATTCGGTACATCTACGATTATCTATTTCCAAATACACCTGTATACCAGTCTGGCCAATACGTTCGGTAAACAATATCTTATTCTTACGACCGAATTCCGTATTTTGTATATCATTAATGGGCTGAGTACCTTTCCACGAGAATATCATATCATTACCCATAGAATCCTTTTTAATGCGTATGGTAGTTCTCAAATGATGGCCCATTTCTCTCAGAAACTCAACTTGCTGTTCACGAAATTGTTTTAAATCCATCAGAACTATAACAGAAATAGCACCATCTGCTAGATTGGGAGGCTCGGCTTCACTTTCACAATCTAAACCATCCCAATTACACTCGGCATTATTGCAACCATAATCACATAATCCATTAGCATAATGTTTTTGACAATAGGCATCATATATAGGATTACAGGGTTGTAATTTCTTTTCACAATCACGACCATCGAATAGACAAGCAGCATTGTTACATTCTTCATTACATTTGCCATCCATAAACACGCGCCAGCACTCAATAGGCGCGGTACAATTAACCCAAGGATTAATGCCCAATGAACAATCGTTTCCATCAAAATTACAGGCATAGGTATTACATTCAGGATCACAAACATGATTACCCTTTTTCTCTTCACATCCACGCTTAATACACATTTCTCGCTGATATTCCAAATCTTTAGCATATTTGTTTAAAGCTCCTCGAGAAGGATCTAAAACCCAACCAGGGTAATTGGGATCATAACTTTCACATCGTTTACCAGTCCACTTAGCAGGACAGAAACAAACAAAATCGCCTAAAAGATTATCACAGGCGGCTCCTTGTAGACAAGGATTTGGTGTACATTCATCCATAGTATCACGTTCACAATGACGCCCCTCAGTACCTCGTGGGCATTCACATCTATAACCACCACCATCGTCGATAATACACGAACCAGCTTGGCAGGGATTTGAGTCACAATCATGACCGGAAAATTCACAATTTTTACCATAGAATCCTTCGGTACATAAACAATGATGACCACCTTGTTTGGGCGAACATATACCTCCATTTTGACAAGGTGAATTGGCGCAAAAGTCTACCTTATTTTCACAATGTCTTCCCATATAGCCAGGTTTACAATTACAATGATAGTTATTAACCAACTGAACACAATCCAAAGTACCAGCATTAGAGCAGGGGTTAGATAAACACTCATTAATATCACCCTCACAGCGGGAACCCACAAATCCGGGAGGACAAGCACATTCAAAACCACCTACGCGATCAATACAAGTACCATTATTGTGACAGGATCCTCGCTTACAATCATTTTCATTTACTTCACATATAAGACCAGCTGTTCCAGGAGGACAAGAACAACTAAAGGTGTTAACTAAATCGTGACAAGTACCACCATTTTGACAGGGATTCGGGGAACAATCATCGATATTTAATTCACAATTTTGTCCTTGGAAACCTTTACGGCATACACAGGCATAGGAGCCGATTAAATCGCGGCAAGTACCACCATTGAGACAGGGTTGAGATTCACATTCATTAATTTCTTGTTGGCAATAACTTCCGGTATAACCTTGTTTACAATAACATCTATGAATATTACCATGTTCTTTACAAGTACCGTTATTACAGAGTTGTTCCAATGAAACAGCTTTGCGTATGGCAGCATCACTACAGGAAACCATTTCAACATCACATAATTTTCCAGTCCAGCCAGGAGCACAACGACAACTAAACTGATTTTTAACTTGTGTACAAGTCGCATCATTCTCGCAGGGCGATTTAGTGCACCAGTCAACATAATCGGTGCATTGTTTACCAGTATAACCATAAGAGCAATGACAAGTATATTCATCGCCATTTTCATGACAAGTAGCACCATTTTGACAAGGCTGAGAATCACATTTATTAATCTTGTACTGGCAATTAGAGCCCGTATAACCAGGTAGACAGGAACAGTTATAGCTATTTATACCATCTATACAAGTACCACCATTCATACAAGAACTTTCCGTACAGTCTTCATCATTAGTTTGGCAATTGATACCCGAGAAACCCAAGGGGCAGGTACAGGTGTATGAGTTGACGTATTGTCTACAAGTAGCGCCATTTTGACAAGGCATACTTAAACACTCATTTATATCCGTCTCACAATGTTTTCCATCAAATCCGTCCACACAAAGACAAGTATAATCGCCAATACCATCTAGACAAGTGCCACCATTTTGACAGGGGAACATAGCACAGTCATCGGTATTAATAGCACAATCATGGCCCTCATAACCCTTGGCACAGATACATCTATATGAGCCAGGAACATTATGGCAAGTAGCACCATTACGACACGGTGTCGACAACTTACATTCATCGATATCTTCATCACAATATCTTCCGGTATAGCCCAATTTGCAAGTACAAGAGAAATCTAAAAAGTTGGGCGAGGGAGTGCATTTTGCATCATTACGACACCGATTTGTAGCACAAGGATCCAATTTTGATTCACAGTCTTGTCCGGTATAGGGAACCTTACAAACACATTTATAGCCGTTAACCTTATCAATACAAGTACCGCCATTGGCACATGGATTGTTTATACAATCATCAATATTGGTTTCACATTTAAGTCCCGTATAACCAGGCATACATTGACATTTAAAAGCATTAAGTTCATCAACACAAAAACCACCATGTTGACAGGGATTTGAAGAACATTCATCGATATCATTTTCGCATCTCTTTCCCCCATAACCAGGAGGACAATGACAAATAAATTCATTGATACCGTCTTCACAACGCCCACCATTAATACAAGGATTTGAAGCACATTCATCTACATCACTTAAGCAACGAGGATCATAGAAACCTCTGGGACATTCACATTTATAGCCATTTACCAAATCCATACAAACACCATTATTGGCACAAGGATTAGAGGCACATTCATTGATATTTATTTCACAATGAACTCCCGTAAAACCAGGAACACATTGACAGGTGTATTTGTTAATTCCATCTATACAAGTTGCACCATTATTGCAAGGATTACTATGGCATTCATTAACATTAATTTCACAATCTTTACCAGAAGTACCCGGTAAACAGTGACAGACATAAGAACCCACACGATCTACACAATGACCTCCATATTGGCAAGGATTTGATTCACATTCATTGATTTGAGTCTGGCAAAGATAGCCCGTAAAACCAGGATCACATACACAGGTAAATCGATTATCACCATCTATGCATTTACCTCGATGACAGGGATTAGAGTCACAATCATTAATGTTAATTTCACACGATAAACCCGTATAGCCTGGAGGACATTGGCAAGAATAGCCTGCAATGGAGTCCCTACAAATACCATTATTACGACAGGGTTGTGACTGACAATCATCGATATTAATTTGACATCTCGATCCCGTAAAACCCAGAGCACACGAACATTTGAAACCATTAATCATATCATGACATTTACCACCATTTAAACAGGGATTTGATTGGCATTCATTGATATCAACTTCACATTGGGTGCCAGTAAAACCAGGCATACATACACAACGGAAAGTACCAGGATCATCCAAACAACTTCCTTCATTTTGACATGGATGTGACTCACATTCATTGATATTAGTTTCACATCTGGGACCAGTAAATCCCTGCGAACAATTACATCTAAACGATCCGGGAGTATTAACACAAACCCCATTATGTTCACAAGGCGATCCTTGATCACATTCATCTATATCTTCTGAACAATCAACACCCTTGTAACCAGTAGCACATGAACAGGTATATGAACCATTAATGGGGCTTGTATCGCAAATGGCATCTGCATGACAAGGATTTGAAGTACAGGCATCATCTAAGTGACAGAGAAGACCTGTTTTGCCGGGTGTACAACGACAGTAGAAAGATCCTACACCATCGATACAAGTGGCACCGTAGAAACACGCAGCTGCTACACAATCATCAATATTTTCACTACAATCAGATCCAGTCCAGCCATTAACACAGATACAGGAGTAAGAACCTTGGGAATTCGTGCATGTGGCACCATTTTGACAAACCGAAGGTCTATAAAGAGAAGGTTTAACGAATAGCTAATTAAAATAAAGGCCAAAGATTTCAGCCAAATAGCAAACATAATTTAAATAACTTTTACAAAATGTACAGTTTATCATGAAGTGTTTAACCCAATGAAAAAAAAAAAAAAAATTTAAGACTTTTTTAAGAGATTCGTTTTGTAAGAATTCAAACTTTTTGCTTGCATTTTGTAGTAGATCAGGAAAGCTGATGTTATAAATTTTAATGATCTCTTAAAAAAGAAGGAAGGCTCCCAATGTGGACGCTCTAATCTTAATAAATTTTGGATATGGTGAAGAGGAGAAGAAAAAACATAAAAATATTTATGTTACCTGTGTCGTGGACTCAGGGTTGGCACTTATTTGAAATATAGGCGAAAAAAACTCTTCGGGAAAAGTCGTTTCGCAGCCGAGTGATTACAAATAATGAACAATCCTAGACACCCTATTAAATTAAATAATCATTAATAAACATACGAGTAATACCAAACTCGCAATATTTTTTAATAAAACGGTAATTTTATTGTCATTTAAATTTCGAAATTGTCCATTTGGGTCCCATTTCATCACCACTAAATTTGTCCCCTAAAATGTTCTCCTCTACAACATATCCAAAGTTCATTAAGATCTGCGGTGTAAGTGTTAATTGTAGCAAAAAAAAGTCTCTCGAAAAAACGTTTTGGTAGAACAACTTTACTCGATTTATTTTTTTTTTTTTGTCAAAAGTCTACAGATATTTGTTAAAAATCACATTGAATTCTCCCTGAGTATGCTAGTGGTACGATTTAAAAAGCTTCTTAAAAATGTGAATTAATTTGATTCACACATAGATCCAAGGGAGAATGGGGGGAATGGGACATTTATTTGTATTAAATTATAATTGAACCATCCATAATTTTTTACTCAAATGCTTTTAACTTCCAAACCCATTTTTCTGAAAGTGCGGCTATAGTTATGAAACACTAGTAAAAATAAAAATGGCGATTTAAATTAATCTACGTTAAAAAAAATTTGTTTCTGGAAATATATGTTTTTAAGATGTAATTTTAGCTATAAGGTCTTTTATATGTCTAAATTATTTAGAACCTCACATATCAGCTATTTTATAGTGCGGCTATAGTTATGAAACGGAGTGTAGAAGACTCATACAAATTTTTTTAAAAACACTTTTTTGGTAGAAAATATGAAAGCTCACAAAACAATCAAAAAAGTTGTCTCTACAATCTACATAGCTGTCTTTTAGAGCTCATTTCCGAATCATTAATGATCATCTTTGTTTGCTGGGTAATTTTGATTTAAGGCAAAAATTATAAATAGTTCTGTTAAATTTAATTGTGTACCCATTTTTTAGATATTTTAAATTGATTTCGAACTTACCTTATAGCACACTCATCAACATCTTTTTCACAATTTTCTCCCGTATAATTGGGTGGACAGGCGCAGTGATAAATATTAATGCCATCAATACAAGTACCCCCATTTTGACACTTATGACCAGGACAATCATCAATATTTAGTTCACAATTTTTGCCTTGATAACCTAAAAAAAGACAAAAATAAATTCATGATTTATTGAAAAGGAATTTTTAATAAAAAAAAACTAACCCTAAAGAGCATAAATATAGAATTAATCAAAGAAAAAAGCTCATAAATCAAATGGAAAAAGATATATAAATTTTCCCATTCTCTCATCAATCTCAGAGAGTGATCAGATATAAAAACAGGTAGTTGACTCAAAAAAGAAAAAAAAAACTACTCATTGTCTCATTTAGTAAAACCGGCTTTAAAAAAAAAGTTAATACAATTAAAATACAAAATAATTTTATATTACGAGACTCGTTTAAGAGTATAAAAATCCATGCATAAAACTCTCTATTCACATTTTTTTTATGTTCTCACCTATAAATTTAGCAAACTCAGCATTAAACTATATGATAAAGAATGACAGAAAAAACAAATAAAGCAAAACTTTGAAGATACACATAAAAAACTTACACACACTTAACATAACTTCTTTAGATAATCGAAATTACATGTGAGAATGTCCAGCGAAAAATAAAATATAAATCAAATAATATGAAGAACAAAATAATTCGGGCTGTTCCCTTTAAAGGAACAGCCCGAATTAGGACCTTAATCGATATTTTTATAAGTCGATAGTACTTCTCCCCAAAAACATCATTCTAAAGAAAGAAATTCCAAGTATGTCCAAAGTTGCAGCAGTTGCAGTGTTTTTATAATTTTAATAGTAAGGGAATATCGTGTACCTTGGTACTTTTGAAAAATTGGAAAAAGACTTAAGATCGATGAAAAAATCTTTAAATAAATGAATATTAGTTTTTGTATTGTTATAGATTGTACGTATTAAACCTTTAATAATTTTTATCATTTTAAGAAATTGTGTTTTTTTTTTCTGAAATGCATAAAATTGTTCCAAGGTACAATGTGGCTTATACCTTGGAGCACGAAAAAAATTAAGAGAATTTCGTTAGTAAAAAATTAGTTAATAATGAAATTTATTGCATTATATGCAGTAGAATTGATATAAGCTTGAAATAAGATATTGCATTTAACATTTGCATTATAATAAGTGTGTTTGCGTACCCGAAAATTTGTACAAATTCGTACAAATTTGTACAAGTTTTAACTGGAAGGTGTTTGCTTACACAATTACTCAGTAAGGAGAGAGGAAAAATAGAGGGTAAAATGACAGTTCAATACCAGAGAACTTACAAGTTTTTACTGGATGAATTTTTGCTAGTAAGAATTTGTAAGAAAAAAACATGATTTAAAACATATGATTGAAGAAACAAAACATTTGTCTAAATAATTTTGTAAAAATAAAAAATATTTAAATATAATCTTATTTACGATGGAAGGAGTAAGTAAGTGATCATTTTATTAGGTTTTATTTATTAATCCAATAATTTGAATAGGTTTATTTCGCAATCAGCTATTTTAATAACTGTTGCCAATTTAGCTATTTTCTCGGCAAATCTAGCGATACTTCAACTCGTTTAGCGGGATAAAATATAACTTAGCTATTAGCGGGAAAACTAGCGATTTTTCTTTTCAAGACAGTCTTCACATTTTCTTAGCATTTTTTTACATTTATTTCCTTGACAGAATTTTGGAATCATTATTATTCAGCAATTTATTGGTAAATTTTTATGGAAAACAAAAAAGTTCGAAAAATTTGGCGATGTATCAATAATTTTTTAAGAAAGTTTTAAGAAGTTTGAAAAATATAGCTATTTTTGTGAAATTTTTCAACAGAACCTAAAAAGTTCGTTCAATTTAGGGATTTATCGCTATTTAATTTTTTTATAATTTAGATATTTTCTAGTGATTTTTTAGTTTGATTTAGCGATATTTTTAGGGAAGAAGTTGGCAGCAGTATTTTACTAATTCTTACAATTTTTCTGTTTGCGTACATTTTTAGATATTTTTCTTTTTGAGAGTAAATTTTGCCTTACTCTCTGTAAATTTGTTACTGAGTAATTTTTACTGGACTTTACTGGAAAAGTACCCAAACACACCTAATGTTCGCTTGTTTTTTCCATTCTTAAAAAATTACACTTCTTAGCCTTTTTACGTTTTGGTATTGTTTTCTATATATAGAAATATGCAATAGCTGTTACGGAAAGGATTCCTTATGTTTTATTTCCACAAAATAAACAATTAAAAATATATAGAGCTTCTGATTAACGTATTTGTCGGTTTTGGTGATGCTATGGCTGATGTAGATAGGATTTTTCAGCATGACAATGCTGCTGATCACAGCTCCAAGGCAACTAAAACCTTCCTATCGTTCAAAAGTAATCCCGTTTTGGAACGGCCGCCATGTAGCCATAATTTAAATCCAATTGAAAATTTATGGGCATCATTATCGCGTAGTTTTTTTTGCAATGGAAAATAATACCAAAACCTGAAAAGCCTATAAAGAGCCATAAATAAAACCAAATGGCATATAAAGATTCATAAATTTAATATCCCAACGACTTCAAGAAGTTGTAATCAATCGTGGGCCTCACACACATCACAAGTAATAAGAAAATTCTTATATTTTGTTGTTTTTAATTTATTTATGAAAAATGTTAAAAGTTTGTTCTGATGGAATATAATCCCAACAAACAATTCGTTCCGTTTACGCACCGTTTTCGTTCCGTCATAAACGGATTCCAACTCCGTTTACGTACCGTTTTCTGGATCCGTATGCGGACCAGAAAACGGAACATAAGGAACATCGAAACTGATTCGAATCCGTTGAAAGTCCGTCAATGACGGACCGTTCTGTCATCTAAAAAACGGACAAGTCCGTTGAAAGTCCGTCAATGCCGGACCGTTTCCGGACCGTTGTGTCGTGTAAATAACGGATTAACTCCGTTTATAGAATGCCGTTTTCTGTCCGTATCCGTACCGTTTTTTATACAAAAAAAGACATATATCTACCTAAATTTACCCTTTTTTATTAGATATCAGCAGTAGTTTTTTTTTTTAGATTTATTAATAATATCATTGATTATGTAAATTTGCACTGGTGCAGTTTACTCTCCATCCAGTTCATCAATTCACAACAATGGCCAATAATAAAATGCAATATCTACATTAAAAGAAACAATAAATTAGTTAAGGTTTAAAAGATTGTTTTCACGATGGTGTTTGCACACAATGCAAGTTCCCACACTTTGCTGCCAACAACTAAATGTGTCACTAAATATTTATTTCTAATTGCATTTCCTTACAAAATCCATCTTTATAGTAAAATTAATTAAACTTACCATCTAATGAATGCATCTGACTTGAAGTTCTTTGTTTCTTTTTGTTAGGACGGATTCACGCTTTCGCGACTTATTTTACGTCCCAATAACATTTTTTTGCAACTGAATTACTTTTATTTTAAAAACAAGCTAACACCAGTCCAGTCCGTATTTAACGGTACGGAAACGGATACAACAAAATGGAGCTAAAACGAATTATGTTCGAAAATCCGTTTATACGATCCGTTAATGTTCCGTCTCCATACAAGCTTTGAAGGATACGTACATTATGGACCGTTAATGTGCCGTAAAAGCCGGGCTCATGATTCCGTACGTGCCGTAGAGTCCGTAAAAATGTTTCTTGGGATGTTAAGGTTTTGTTATATGTACGTGAATTAAAGAATTTAATGTCCTCTGAATACATTTTACAAAAGTTGTCAATTACAGTTTAAAAAAATTAAAAACAAATAAAAATCTAATATGACAATATCATTTAGAATTTGGACTTGAGGTAGAAGAATATTCTAACTAAATATATGAAAATTAACTTTATTATATTATATTTTAAAAACAAGTAGACACATTTTCAGTCACATTTTAAAAATCCAATCCCTGACCGCAACTTTGAAATTCGACTGCTAAATTCCGTATCCCGTGTTGAAGCCTTCACATTTTTACTATTCCTACTCCACTGTAAGTCGTAATTTTTTTTTTACAACAACATTAAATTGTTAATACTCAGCAAGGAATGACAATAATAAACAACACATTAAATAAGAAAATAAAATAAAAACAAAGTAAATCAAACGTAAAAATTAAGGGAAATCAGCAACGTAATAAACATGGAAATACTGAATAGAATTTGTTTATAGGAGAACACAAATACAGACACAAAGCAACATAAATAAAATACGAAGTTTAATACGAAAAGAAAATTCATGAAACCGAATGAAATTATCGAACAACAAACGAATGGAATGAACGAACGATCATACGGAACGAAAAACCATTCATTCCAACTATCCATGTACTCTACACTGCCTACTAAAGCGAAACAAATAAACACACCAACAACAACACCAATAATAATAACAACATCAAGTAAAGTAAATGAACAGCAAAACGTCGTCTTGAGATCTTCTTTCCCACGGTTCATATCTTGTATGTTTTAGTATGTTGTTGCTTTATACTTTTTATACTCTACTCTACTACAACAACAACTACAGACTAACACATATGTAAACATACATATAAAATAAACTCATGTAAACCTCGTTTGTTGTACGGTACGACTCAGTTTGTCCGCCGTTCTTCATAATAAAATAAAAAATCCATTATATCAACATACGTTGGTTGTATAAATCGCTGTTGTGTGTTGTCGTCATTTATGTTGCTTTGAATTTTGCTTTACTTTTTTTTAACTTATTGAGCTGGCGTCAGAGCTTTAAGAAAGAAATTCACCCTAGTCGATTTGCCTAACCAGAATAAGATGATTTTCCTACAAAACTTTTTCGAATCGGTTCTCAAACTCTATTACTTGAAGCATGCGCGCTTCAGTAATTAATATAAGGGGAGAAATCATACTCCACCGTAGACAAAAAACAACAAGCACATTGACTTGGGCACGGTGGCGTATGAATTTTCCCCTTATATTAATTGCTGAAGCCCTGCATGCTTTTACGTGTTATTTTCAAATTTGATTGCACATTTTATATCATTTGTAGACACCGGGGTAATTCACACGAATCACGAATGCCATTTTACAGTTATGATGGCAGAAATACAGTCGGGACCAGATTACTTTTACAACAAACTCTGACTCCGAAGCGAAAATAAATTTAAATATTTCGTGAACAACTCAAAAAAATGTTAAAAAAAAGTTTAATTTTTGAGCCTTTAGAATTTTTAAAAAGATTTTCTTTGGATAATTGTTTAATCAAAAAAGAAGATTCTTTTGGATGAACCACTTTTATATAAAAAATTAAACTTAGTAATACATATAAGCTGTGTTTGTGCGGCAAGCTATCAACATTGGCTTATGTCATTCTCATATAAATTTGACATTAGCCAACGTTTAGTGTTAACTCTTAACGTTACTGATGTTAAATTTGTATGGGAGTGACATAAGCCAACGTTGATAGCTTGCCGCACAAACACAGCTATAATCTGCGTTCTTCTTTGATTCATTTTTGTTCTCGTTTGCTGGCTGGGAACACAATCTTAAACTAAAACTAAAATATTATTTAAAAATTTAAAAACATATACAGCTATGGACATAGAAATAGGACACTTCATACAAAATTATCTTCATGCATTTCTCTTAATAATTATAAAGCAATTATTATATTTCTTTTCTATTGTAGTAAACTGTAATCAAGTAGTCTCAGATTATATATAAAACTTTGCAATATTTAAAACATGCAAATATTTACAACAAAATTACTTTACTTTGTTCATATTTGACTTGGACATAAAAATAAGGCACTTGCAATAATTATCAAAATTTTACTCGATGCACTTAGTAATAATTTTCTTTTCATAATTTGCGTTTGAAATAAGTAAATTCTTTTCTAATTGTACCAATATGGGACGTGGAAAACATTGTAATCCAGAAAAACGAAGACTTATATCTCAATTCCACAACGAGATGAAATCTCCAATTGAAATTGCTAAAATACTAAAGTGTTCGCGAAATATGGTATACAATTCTATTCGTCTATGTGCTGCCGACAAGAAATATCATACGCAAAATAAAGAACGTAAGCCAATCCGTCGTAAAACTACAACTTATATGGACAGGACTATATGTCCTCCCGTCAAATAAATAATGAAATCAGGGAAAAATTCAACGTTAAAGTGTCAGACAGGTTAGTAAGAAGAAGACTGAATGAGGCAAACTTATTTGGACGAATAAGTAGAAAGAAGCCTCTTCTTTCAAGAAAAAATATTAAGAAACGTATTGATTTTGCCAAAACCCACAAAGGAAATAAGTTGTCCTTTTGGAAAAATGTGCTTTGGAGCGATGAAACGAAGGTAAATCGTGTCGGACCAGATGGTAGAACATTTTTACACCGCCCAAAAAAACCAGGCTTTAAACATTAAGTACACTCAGAAGTAGAGTTTGCTAAAAACCGAAAAATTTGAAAACCGCGGTATCGGTTTTTAAAAATTGTGAAAACCGCGGTTTCGGTTATTTTTCGGTTTTCATGTGACATTAACAGAATTGTTTTAAAATAATTAAATATGTATAAAAATTAAATACGTATTTTAACTCGTTCAAAATAATTATTAAAATTCGATTGAATATCTCACTCGAATAAAGGCAATAGCGCCGTTTCGAGTGAGAAGCTCGTTATAAATAAAAATTTTCTATTCTTTTGTATGCATCTAGAGCTGTATTTAAGTTTAAATTTTAGCAATTTGGTTAAAACAATTTAAAGGTAAATTTTTAAAAATTTCGCGGACTACGAAATATGACTTTTTGAAAAATACGCGGTGGAAAGCTGAACTGAATATATAAAACTCAACATCTCTTAAACCACTTTACTTTTTGGTGTATTTTTTCTAAAATTATAAGACTCAGTTTATGTTATCCGTAGTAAATAAAAATTCTTTAAAGTAATACTTAATGGAGAAAATGTTCATTACAATTAAATAAGAAATTTTGTAAAATAGGAGCTGAGCCATTTTCGAAATTCAATAATATCCCAGTTAACGTTTTTCTGAGAGCTCAGAAATTATGACTCGCAAAAGGCTCTAAAATATGATCAATTTCAGGGTGCTCAAACTTTGGGTGTATTCAAAATTTTTAAAAAATGTTTTCATTGCTCATAAATGTCTCAAAATTAATCATAAATGACACATAATGGCTCAGAAAATTCAAAATTTTGCAATAATGCTCATAATTCCGAGTATTTTGTGAATCATAAAAATGCGCTAGGAAAGAGTCTTCATCGGTGAAGAAATACACCGTCATGTAGCTATGATTTCATAAGGTCTTAGGGCTGTTATTAGGGTTTATGTCCCGGGTATTCCCGGGACGGGATTCCCGGGAATCCCGCCCTTTTTTCAATCCCGCAATCCCGGGAATTTTGTGCGGGATTTCCCGGGATTTTTTTATTCTTTTACAGAAGTTTTAGCTATTAAATATTGCAATTTTTGAAGCTAAATAAATTTAAATTTAAAGCATTGATTTGAAATTAATTTAAACAAGAAATATTTGATATTAAAAAATGCGATTTAAAATTTAATAAACTGAATTAGTATAAGAAAACATATAATTTAGGCCAAATTGGTTTTGGATGTAAGTTGAATTTGGTTAAGTTAAACCTTCAACATCAGTATTTCAGTTCCAAATACCTCCGAAAACATCAGGCATTTAAAAGTTAGGAATATTTTCGTATTTTCAATTGAGTATTTTGAGGTTTTTTCACTTCAAATAAGTTTATTTAAATATCAACTGCTATTCCTTTATTTCAATTGTATTTTTTAAATATTATGCAGATGCTTTTTCAAATTATTTTGGATTTCTTTATAAGTTAATTTAAAGTACAACTATCCAAATTAAATAATTTCTTTTTAAGTAGTTGCGGATAAAAAATTTCTATTCAAAAGTTACCAATTAATTAAGGAACTATTTAATGAATGTTTTTTGTTAAATTTGAGATCAAATATTATCACATTTTCCTTTAAATTATTTTGAAATTAAAAGAGAGATGATAAAATTTTTACAAGTAAATTACATACATAGAATAAAAATTTATAAAATTCGATAAGGACAGCAGGATAGAATACGTATTTTCGGATCCTGCTACAAACCCATCCTCAATATTCTATGCTTTTATGGGTTAATAATTGATGATGAACTATTTATTGAATTGAAACAAATAAGCAAATTGAAACAACTCAATTAGACTAACATCAACGAAATTCTTACAATGTTATTTTTATCCAGCTGCTTGGAATTCAACTCTGATCGACAACTTATGAAGCACAGATTTATGAACGACAACCAACCGTTAATTCTAAATGCATATTCTAATTATTTTTTAACCTACAACATAAATCCATGTTGATAGTAAACATAAATCCATGTTGATAAGTGTTAAATTATATTTTTCACTATATCTAGTGTGTTAAGATGAATAAAATATTATTTAATAATATTCTATGTAGTGTCGATTTTTATAAAAATCTTTAAGAGAATTTGCGTAATAATTTGTGTGAAGAATACTTACTTTTAAACTTTTTTATAAAATAATTCTATACGAATACTTCTGAAAATCTGCACAGAAACGAAATCTTTAGAAATACAAATTTTTGGATTCCATATTTAAGAAATACTTAAGCAAAAAATCTATCTTAGTTCTGACTATAAAACTGGTCCGACACAAGTCTGCACTCATAAACAATTCCAATATATCCTGAAAGAAGGGAAGAAATTAAAATACCCGTGTCTTTCACTTTTTCTATATCAATTCGTTAAACCGTTCCAACCGCGAATTAATATTTAGTTTATATATTTCATTTTAAAATTAAGACCGCATTCCATATAAATATATTATCTAAATTCGCAATTCGCGATTTAAACTATTAAACGAATTGATCTAGAAAAAGTGGAAGTCATGAATATTTTATATTTAGCCCACCTTTTAGAATATATTAAGTAGATTTTATCATGGGTACAACCAAAAGATGAACTTTGTCGGACGGTGTTTTAATAGAAATCGAGTTTTTCAAGTACAACATATGTCGGATTTATTTATTTTGTAACGAGCGGGAATTCCCGGGATCCCGGGAAATTCAGAAAAAAATCCCGCTGTCCCGGGAAATGAAAAAGTCCGGGAAAAGAAAAACCCTAGCTGTTATAAGTCTTTTCGGATTCTAATTGTACACTGGGATGCAATGAAATTAATTATTTTAAGTGGTTAATGTATTTATTGAAAACCGACTTATTTTTGTCGGTTTTCGGTTTCGGTTTTAAGGCTTGAAAAACCGCGGTTTCGGTTTCGAATAAAACCGAACAGCAAACTCTACTCAGAAGACCTTGAAACACGGTGGGGGTAATATTATGGTATGGAGCTTTTTCCTGGCGTGGTGTTGGGCCTATCGTAAAAGTAGTGGATAAAATGGACAGGTTTCAATATTTGAGCATTCTTAAGAATGCTATGGAGCCATTTGCCTATATAAATATGCCAGTTAAGTGGACATTTATGCAAGACAATGATCCGAAGCATTCGTCGAACATAGTGAAGGATTGGTTTTTACAAGAACAAATTAAGGTTTTGGACTGTCCAGCCCAAAGTCCGGACCTTAATCCAATAGAAAATCTATGGAATGATGTAAAAACAAAAGTTTCGGAAAACAATTACAAATATTCCACCGAACTTTGGGCTGGTATTCAAGAAGCCTGGTATTCTATACCAAAAGAAAGATGCCAGAGATTAGTTTAGAGTATGCAAAGAAGATGCGAAGCGGTTATTGATAATAATGGATACAGCACAAAATATTAGTGTAATATTAACGCTAAAAAAATAATAATTGTTTTAAAAACCCAAAAAATGTACGGTTTTTTGTAAAAATATAAAATGTGTCCTATTTAGAAGTCCAGGTATTTTTATTAGTTTATACATATTTACCAATATATATAAAATAGTTGAAGGATTTTTATTTAAATAAAGAATGAATTACAATCACCAATAATAACACTTCCCGTATATGAAATAAAAAATTTTATTTTTGTTTTATTTTTCAAAATAAATAATTATGTTTCTTAACACATAAAAGTGTCCTATTTCCATGTCCAAGATGTATATTCGTTGTATCGAAAATGAACTATACAGGAACCGATTGTATCAAAAATTTACATTTCAAATGTTTTTTCTTTGGTTTTGGCAAAAAACAGGTACAGACAGAAAAAAACTGAAATTAAGCAGAAACGACATTAAATTAAGTAGAAACAGCTTTGAAATCAAACTAATTTTGTTTTTTCTTTTTAAATAAGTTTCTACTTAAAAAAAAAATGCGAAAACAAAGTCAAAAATTTCACACAATTACTTAAATAAATAAGAAAAAAAGTTTATTTTAACTATAATTATATTAACTTTAAAAAAATTCGTACTTAATTTAAAAAGTTTTGTAAAAAAAAATAAGATTAGTTTAAATATGATACAATAATTGATTTAATTACGATGATTTCTCTCTGTGTAGAATCAGGTTTTCATTTGTATAAAAATTGTGTAGAAAACTAAATTAAGTTTGTAGTTTTTGGCTCAAAAACTAGATATACATGCCTCTTATTTTCATCTTCTCTTTAGCATATCCAAATTTCACTAAAATGGAAGAGAACTCATTGGCATAGGTATCCCAATGAGTTCCTTGTTGGTGGTTTTAACCTTGCATGAAAAATTCGGCATGTAAAAGCGTTTATTGTCACTTTTGAGAATAAGAAAAAATGCACACTTTGACTAGGGCGAGTCCTTAACAATTTCGATAAACAAAATTCAAGAATTCAAGTTTAAGATAAATTTATAGTCCAGTAAGTATTAAGGTTTTAAGTTTCCGAACAAAATGAGGATCCTAGTCAAATCGCCGAGATAGAGGTCAAATTTCATATTTCGAAATCTTCACTTCTGTTTTCCAAAGTTCATTGCTTTCACGAAAAGTATATAAATATACAGAAGATTTTGAATTCTTCGATTTGATCAAATTTAGTAAACTTTTAATTAAAATTTCATTTAGAGAATAAACTCTTTCATAATTCTGTTAACTGTTGTATATAGTATAAAAATACTTTGTTGCTGTTATTATTAATATTTGTTGCTAGTGGCGTTGATGTTTTCTTTTGGGGTTTTGATCGAGTTTTGTGTATTCATTTCTTGTTTTATTATTTTTATTTTCTTAATTTATTGTGGTCGCCCATTCCTTCTTTAAAGAAGCAGAAGAAAAATATTGTTCATTTTATGTTATTTGTCTTTGCCTGACTTTTCTTAAGGTTGTTGTATTATTAACATAATCTACACCACTACGTGGACAGGATATAGTAAGTTCGTGCTGATGTTTGTAAATCCAAAAACGGACCTAGAACACCCTTTAAGTATAGCGATAACTCAGAAACACTTTTTACTTTGATTTAACGATGTCCGTCTGTGCGTCCATCAGTATATCTATCTGTCTGCTGGCTTAAGTATTCTTGGTTTAAGTTGGTCCATGTTTTGAACTAGTGCCCATATAAAGGTCTCCCCCAAAATTGGCTTTTTCGAACTTTATTTATTTTAATAAAATTTGGTACGCTGTCATGTGCCCAATTTATTCTAGATATGATCGGCCTATCACCCATATGGAATATATTTCCGATTTTCTTTTAAGTACACCTAACATTAGGTAAAATCAAAATTTCTTATCGTTATTCTATTTTTTATCATTTTATAGACAAATTTTGAAAGAAATCAATTTCAACCCATTCCAAACATTAGTTGGTTTTTAACCAGACTGGTATAGGGTATCATATAGCGGCATACCCGATTTAAATTTTTTACTCGTTACTATCCATCTACTTAACCATCCACCAAAAAGTAAAGCCAGAAAAAAGCTGTTGTTGATATTGTTTTTGATGAACAACAACAACACAATATTATGGAATGAAGTGCTGTATCTGTGTGTGTTACTAATGAAACACGCCCTCTCTCTCCTCAACCGACCACACTTTTTCTTGCCATCCAGCTGTTGTATTATTTTGTTTGTTGCTCCTCAAATGTTTGTTTGTTGTTCGTATTTCTTCCCAGTGTGCTAAGTTAGTACAAGTAAGTGGTGTGTTACCATAATATCGTAAAGAAATTACAATACGAGTGGAGTATTCCGTCCCAATATACATAGAATGAATGTATGTTCACATATGGTCAAAATAATAAGTACAGCCTGAAATATTTTTTTTAAAGGCTCGTAGCCGAAAATTTGTTTAAATTAAAAGAAAAAACAATTACTATTTTGTTTTGTTATAACATTATAAATAAAATAAATACTAAAACAATAACAAAAAACAAAAATTAAATTCAGCTTTGTTCAAAAAGTAAGTAATTAATCAAAAAACATTGGACAAAATAATAAGTACATTTAGTTAAAATAAGCAAAACAGTAAAGAATTCAAAATTGAAAAAAAAAATGTCTGCTAAATTGAGTGATTTTAGCTGAGTTTCGTTAAAAACCATTATTTTGAATTATTTTGTTGACTATTTTTGGCATGCTGGCAATAAGCTTCCTGCAGGTCTCTCTCTACTGGTATTTCATACCAAGTTTTTTGAACAAAATTCCATAACTGATCCTTATTTTGAAAAACCTCCTTTCCAATTCTTTGTTTTAACTCTCCCCAAAGATTATCGATGGGGTTTAAGCCCGGAGATTGACTTGGCCAGTCAAGAAGGGCCATTGATTGTCTTGGAACCAATCCTTTACCAACTTAGAAGTATGCTTTGGATCGTTATCCTGCTGGAATGTCCATCTAAGAGGCATACTTTCCTCAGCATAGGTCAACATCGTATTTTCCAAGATATCTTTGTAGTGGTATCTGGTCATAGTGTCGGTAATTCGATGTATCGGACCGACACCATACCACGAGAAACAACCCCAGACCATAATATTGCCGCCACCGTGCTTGATCGTCTTCTTTGTAAAGCGAAAATGGAATTCCTTACCCTTAGGGGGTCGAACATTCCGGGAACAGTCGTTTCCAAATAAATTTAATTTTGTTTCATCGCTCCACAAAATGTTTTGCCATTTTTTTTCACCGACTGCTCCGGACCAATTGGAATGACTTCTTGCAAACGTCAACCTAGCCTTTAAATTTTTTGGTCTGAGCAAGGGGACTCTTCTGGCTATACGTCCTGGTAAATGAGCTTCTTGTAGTCTACGACGAACCGTTCGCGTGGAAATTACATTTCCAATATCTGTTGAAATCGCTATTGCAGACACAAATGGTCCTTCTTCGGAAGAGTTACAATACGGATATCTGTTGTTTTTTTGGGTCTTCCGCGAGTTTCGACAGTATTTTTAGGCTTTAAAGCATTTTGTACAAAAAATAGCGACCGATTCATAGTTTCTGCTATAGAACGAAAACTTTGGCCACTTTCTCTTAGTCTTGAAAGAATTTTTCTCTCCTCCGGAGGACAATGACTTTTTTGACCCATCGCTGTTTTTGTTTACTATATATTTGGTTATGAGTAAAATAACTAGCCTTTCCAAAAAACAAGAGCAGACTTCGAAAATATTAAAGAATTTAAATTAAAGTATTTATTATTTTGACCAAGTACTGAAATCATATAGTAAGAATAAACAATAGAGCTACACTTATGCTCACGGCCCCAACAACATTTTGTGCAGATTACAAAGGTTCGGTAACGGGCTCCCCAATTTCCCTCTCTTTTGAGCAAATTTCCCTGATTTCAAAGCAAATTTGTCTGCAAAGTGAGAGGATTTCTTTGATTTCAAAACAAATTTCCCCTATTTAAAAGCAAATTTGAGCAAATTTCCCATACCGAACCTTCGTAATCTGCACATATAAAAACCAAGAGAAAGGTTTTTGCAGCGTGAGCGGGAATGATATGGTGTGCTGAAATCACACCTGTACAAAACTAACACACAATGAAAACAACGGGGAAGCCCCAGTTTTGTTTTCACTTTTAAAGGCATTACCATATTCAAGTTATTTAAATAAAAAAGAATTGCCATGTTTACTTTCCGTTAAAGTAACTAAAATTAAACATAAAGAAAAAATAAGCAGGTGTACTTATTATTTTGGCCATATGTGTATATACTCGTATGATACTTGAGTACACGTACAATACCTTTATTAGTGTACAATTACAAATATTACAATTTTAAGTTAAAAATATAAAAAAGATATTATTCATGAGTAGCTTGATTTAAACAATTAAAATTTTGAATTAAGCACATGTGTGTAGTTCGACATGGACGTGTTTAAAGAAACAAAACTTTTGGAATTAGATCGTAATTCATGTTTTGTTGTTATTGTCTTCATATCAATAATCTATGTAAATAGCACAGACTAATTAAAAGGTTGTTGTGATAGATGTCATAAATGAAGAAACGACAATGAAAACAATGAAAAATTCATGTCACAAATTTTGAAATGTTGAGCTAAAGTCGAACTGCAATTAGTAAGTAAATATCTCATTTGCACAATGCAAATCGGAGTGGACTTTTCGAACCATATCGATTTAATAGATATTGCTTCTCGCTATAAATTTCCAAAATCGTTAGAAACCCTCTTATAACAAATTCAGATAGAAAATTTGCTCTAGTAAAAGGCGGATTAACTGCCTACTTTATCGAGCACTAGCCAAGTCAATTAAACCATATTTTAATCTGTCTGAGTAATAGCTAATCTAACTTTTAATCAGGGTACTATTTCTAAACGACTCTGTATTCATACTACTAATAGTGTGTAACTCTGTGTTTTGTTATAAAGGCACATCTACACGGGATAGAAAACTCGCTAGTCTTTATGAAAATGCAGCTCTTTATAATTCTACGAAATGTAATCTCTAGGCCATTGACAATTAATATCATACATAATTTCTTTAATTACTAACAATTTTTAAGATGTCTTGTAACATTATTGAACATTTCAGTTTATTAAATGCACCTTTTGCTATTTGGAGAAAAAATTATTCTTTAAAATACAACAATTTCAATAAAAAAATTACTTGACAACTAGAGACGATACTTTTGCGATAAAAATTAGTGCTAACTATATTAGAGATGACAAATTTAGCGTAAACTCTACGAGATTTCTATCCCGTGTAGATGTGCCTTAATAACACTTTCCAACACAAGAAATCATACGCACAAAGTCAGATAAAAATGAACGTCAAGAGGCTGCCTCAAAAATATTTTGGCGCTGTCGAAAAATTTTTAGCTAACGCAGTACCCCGTTCCTGTATTTCGCGCATCGAAAAAATTTTCGAAAAAATCATATTAAATTCAAACCTACTCTATTTTACATAGGGTGAGCCGCAAACAATAAAAACTATTTAAAAACAAAAAAGCTAATAATGCTCTACATGTAACCTATTTCTCTATCTACGAGTTGTTATGTATTCAACGAAACATAATGCATTCACAGTTATAAAATTTACAAAATATAAAAGATTTAACACTAAAATTCTTGTTAACTTTATCATCTCATAACTCACCCTGTATAAAGCAGGGTGACCATGCATTTTTCGATTTCTCATACTAGATACAGAAACGGGGTGCTGGTATCGGTAGATAAATCAGAACTGGGTCGAAAACGACATGTGCTTTTTCATATATTTTGTATGGGAACCAAAATGTCGTCATGTCGTCCGGCGATTTGTCGTCGTAATAGAATCTATTCTATTTTCGTGACGACACACTCAAAATATTTGTCAAATAGTTGCCATATTTTTAACTAATTAAGGGAACAGAGTTGCAGAAATTCGTATTAGAGTTGCAAAAATTCGTACTTTGTTTACAAAAAAAAAATATTTTTTTGACAGATGAAATATAATTGAAAGCAAAATTAAATGCAAAAAATACAAAACAACAAGAATTAATGGAAAACCAATTGAATTGGTGAAGAATTGTGGGGGAAAAAATACAACCATATTCTTATTTTGCTTTAATTTTTTTTATAAATGTCAATCGATTGTCGCTGAATTTAAATTATTCGCGACGACTTTTGCTGTCGTCGGTCGACAATCGACACAGTTGTGATTAAACTCTTATACTGCAGGGCAGAGCTTTAAAGAATTAATTCCTTTTTGGAATGAATTCCCAAAAATTCAATTCAATTCTTTAATTCAAGGAATGAATTCATCAATAAGACATAAGCAGGAATTAATTCCTGTGAATGAATTCAAAGAATTCAAATTTATAGAATGAATTCCCTGACCAAAACGTAAAGAATTAAAATTAAATAATTCATTCACTAAAGAATTCATTCAACACTATTTAATTCAATTTGAAGTCAAGGAATTCATTCAATTCTAGTTAATTCAACTTTTGGCTAAGGAATTCATTTAACTGTGCACTTAATTCAACTTTTAATCAAGGAATTCATTCAATTCTAGTTAATTCAACTTTTGGTCAAGGAATTCATTCAATTCTAGTTAAATCAACTTTTGGTCAAGGAATTCATTCAAAAAAATTCTCATACTGTAGGTTTAACTTTAACTTAACTAAAAACAAAAGTAAATGTCAAAAAAATGTACACAAAACAACAACAAATTTTTGGGTTAACTATTAACTAAAGTTTAAACCAGAAGTATGAGACCCACCGTAATCGGTTACACGTATGTAAATTTGCTTTAAATACTTAATGTTGATAGGTAAACTCATAGAAATAAATCTGTAAAAATAGCAGAAAAAGTTACTAAAAATTAGTTAAAAACGATGCAGCAGAAAAAGCTGCTAAAATTAGATTTTTTTTTTTACTAAATACTAGTAAAATGAGAACAGCAAAATTCAAACTGTTAAATTTACAGAATTTTAGTTATATTTAGGCTAACTTTTAATTAACTGAAAATAGCAAATTGTACTGTAAAATCTGCAGAAAATTTTGCTAAATATTTGTAGAATAAAAATAAACTGTTAAATCTACAAAATTTTTGCTAAATTTAGTTGAATGCAAATAGCAGTTTATTCTGCTAAAATCAGCAGAAATATAAACTGCTGTTTTCAAAAGGCTCGATTTTTATTTGCAAATTTCGGATCCAAAGGTATATGGAAATATATGAGATCATGTATGGTCATACATGGAACTAGACATGGACGTATATGACTATGTATGCCCATGCATGATCACATACAAGCCAATGTATGATCATGTATGTTCATATACATATATTTCGATTTTCACATGGGTTCGAACAAAAATATTATTATCTTCTAAAAAACCTTTTAAATTTCAAACAATTTATTGGAAATAGATACAAACAATTGTTGCAAGATCGAACAATGATGATCAGTTCATATCATTAAAATGGTGAATCGTTCAATTAAACTTGTTCGTTTATGACACAACTATTATACACACGCGTAAATTAAATAAAAATATTTTTTTTATCAAAATATCTTCGGGAAATATGTCAGGTGTCAAAATACATCGGTTTGTCAAAATCGAGTGGTTCATTAGTTTAGCATGGAGAATCAAAGACAAGTGCGCAAAAAATTTACTCATACAAAAATTGCAACATAAGTACGCGTGACCAGGCAATGTGTTTCTAGAGTGGTCAAAAAGTTCAACAAGTATTTAACAATTCAAAGAAAGCCTGGAACGGGTACAACAAAAGGACCCGGAAAAACCAAAGCCAAAAAGGTGGAGACGTTATTGAGGGCGATACCAAACATTTCTGGCCGCGAAGTGGTACGAAGTGGTTCAAGAAATTAGTTTTTGGTATGGCAACACTGCTTGTTAACATTTGCTTTGCTGTTCGTGTATCTAACATTTCACGTGTGACTAGTTACCAAGGATGTAAGTTACCTTCCACTGCTACCAAGGTGTTACATATGTGTGTGTGGCTTAATCCTAAGACGACGAAACGGTTGCTATCTCAACCTGGAGGCGACTGCAGACTTCTGGTAGGAGTAATAATGAATCACTGTTTAACTGCAATTCTTACCAGGCGAGCAGAATAGCTGACGAGAAATTAATACAGGTTCTGGAGGGATGCAAGAAAATTTTTTTACGTGCTTCAGAAAAAGTTGTTAATATCTATTCAAAGATTTGGGAGATATGTTTAAAATTAGGATGCGAAGTATTCTAGAAACAATCACATCGAGCTAACTTTACAGAAGGGTTTTTGTTTTTATATGGTAACGCTAGAAACCGAAAGGGTCTATACGAGACAAGCAAGAGGACATTTTAGTTTGGCTAAATCATTTAAGAGTATCTCATCAACATAACTCTAAAACTTTTGACATTCCATTCAACTTAAATAACTGAAACTAGTAAAGCTAACAAGTTGGTTCACACATTTCTCTAATTTCTAGAATAGGGAGGAGTATGTTTGGTTACACATGATTTTGTTTCACATTTTTAAGAATCCATAGATTAGATTTCATAATGCAAAAACACACTCACATCACAACTAAAGAAATAAAAAATGGAAAAAGCTAGTTTGCCTTGCATTAAAACCGCACCTAAACTAATCAACTCCACATTAAAACAATATTGCAATAGAGATACAGTAGTCTAGAACGAAACTCTTCTCATATGCATAAATATATTGTAAAAGTATTTAAAACTTAAATTAAACTGATCACACAGAAAAATAAGCACAGATCAGCAATTAAAAAATTGCGACTATTTAAAAAAAAACAACTACAAAACGATGAAATACAAGTAGTCAGTCGTATGCAGGGAGCTACATTTGGAAAAAATCATTAGATATTGTATCTCATACAATCTACACTCGCGTAGTTTACTTGAAAAAATGTTTGTTATAATAAAGATACTAAATGTTTAGGCAAACAGACACTGTTAGGGACGACCGAGCGGACAGAGGGACAACACACTGAAACTGCATGTTATGAACTTTTCTAATTAATGCAAATATAAAAAAACAGTAACTGACTGACTGCCGTTTGCAACTCCCGCGCATTACTGTGTTGTATGTGTAATATGAGTGGATGGATGGTTGGATGGATAGTGAGTGGTTCCTCTAACAAAAATAAACAAACCCCGATCTCTGCAGCTGTTAGAAAATATGTATAGTTCATATTATTTGTGTTCACATATGAACGTGTTGTAGAAGTGGTTGTAAGTTAAGAGCGAATGGGGTTGAATGATGTTGATTTGGTTCAATTTGTTTCAATTATATTCAATTTAATTAATTTAACAACAAAAATTGCATTCAATTTTTGCATTATATTCTCTTGAACATACATACTACTATGATAAAAGGATAGATAGACAGACAAAAAGCCAAATAGCATATAGTAGTTTTTAAGCAAAGGGAAGGTATTCTAAGAGTATATAGCAATATACGTTGAACTAATACTATATCTAGAACAACGTAAGTTCGATTGGCACAGGAGGAAATGTCAATTGTCCTAGGAAAGCATTTGAACACGACTACCAAATTAAATGTATTTTTACTATAGACCAACACTGGGCCCCTACTAATGCAATGCATTGTGCTGATATCAGGAAAATAGCTTATGGGAAGGAGGAAAAGAGAAAAAAATAGACTTTGACATACATGGGCAGGGGCTCGTATTAATAGTAAGGAGATCAGAAGAAGTGAAGTAGTTCTTCATTTTTAACTGTGGTATCGTAAATTAAAAAATATACGAATTTTTTTCTCAAATCGTTGGCTTTAGTCGACTTTTAGTCGCTGCCGGCGGCAATATTCGACTTCGTTCTCTGGCATACAGTCGACTGCTGTTTAGTTTCAGGCTCATATGCATAGATCCGTGATTCGTGACCTGTAACGATCTTATACATGTCTTTTGAAGCAACGCTATTGTATTTCTTGAGAATTTCTTTACACTAATCGACCCGATCATCTTTTTGAGCTGTTGTTAAGTTATGAGGAATCCAACGAGAACAAATCTTTTTTAAGGCAAAATTTTGATGCAATATTTTCTACCTAATTTCGTAAAACACTTGGGTGAAGTGAAGGGAACTTTCAATGTAAATTGTTTTTGTAACAAAAACAATTTCTATAGAAATAACGCAACACTTCACCAAAGTGTTTTAGAAAATTACCCCCTTTATTTATGCTGGTGGTCACATGACGATCTTGCATTATCAGTTTTTGCACAGCATTAATGGTTTCTTGGACAACAACTGATTTTCGACGACCTTCTCGAAATTCGTCCTGGAGCGAAGGACTTCCGCGATTAAATTCGTTACACCAGCGTTTCACTATTGCAAAGGATGGAGCTTCATCACCAAAACTTGAATTTAATTTGTCTATGCACTCTTGTCTAGATAATCCACATCGAAAATCGTAATAAATCATTGCCCGAAAATATTCACGTGTTAATTCCATTTTTTTTTTTTGCTGACACACAACTTTCACTTTTTTGTAAGCAACACAAATAATGGTCAAATGATAAAAAGTTCTAAGCAAGGTTATGTTAAAACTTTTTAGTGGAAATATCAGCTGGAGCCTAACAAGTGTTAAAGTGGCCAAGGCTCACTACTTAAATATTTACCCACGTGCTACTTAATTTTTTCTATGACAGAAGCAGAGTAAAGCTGCAATATTATACTATGGCTCTGTTCACAAGACCCCATTCAGATAATGTCATTAGGTCCCGATTGTGTCATTCATAAAATGAACCTGCGAAAGAGTAGATATGATTGGAAGTTTTATCAAGAAAGTTGTTTAGAAAGATAAGAAAGAAAGAAGGAAACTGAACGGAACCTTGCGATATCCCTGTATTTAGCTGAAACTTATTGGATGAGACCCCATCTATAACAGCTCTTATAGTGCGATCCATGAGAAAAGTAGATATGAATCGAGAGAAATCATCACCAACACCAAAAGCAATACGCTTTGACACGAGTGCTTTATGTCACACACGATCCAACGCCTTGGAAATATCTAAAGCAACCAATTTTCTTTCACTAATCTAGAACCGCTTCTACAAAAGGCATACGTCGATAATTAAGAAGTAAATATTTTTATATAGTTTCCGATGTTCCAAGAAATTATTAAAAAATTAAAGGAAAATAAAGAACTAGGCAGACTTTCCCCATTTTGTTTATTTGCCATGTAATAAAGTCACAACAAAATTGTATAATGATGGCATGTATGGTACACATACATATGTACGAGTATTTGTAATTGGCATTGAGTCTATTATAAAAAATTAAAAAAGTATAGTTAAAGAAATGACAGAAATGAATAAGTAATTTTTCCACAATAGAAATTTCGCAAATCAAATTTTAGATAATAAAAAGACTACTTTATCTTCTCATTTTCTCAATCTCTAATTTGATTCTAAAAACCTAAATTTGACTTTTTTTTGTTAAATACTTTTCTATGATTTTGTGGCGAAGGTCACTATGTGACTAGGTTGATTTTGTTGGTGTATTGTTTGTCTATTTGCTACTACACACGCACATGTTGTTGCTGGTATGCTGGCATGCCTGACGAAACGGCTGGTTAATAGTCTTCTGCTGTTGGGTGTTGCATCTACAAGCCAAACTTGTCAAAATCGTGTGTTTAGGGATTTTCTATACACATGTGCAACAGGCATTAACCGATTTTTTCTTCATTACTATAAAACATATTGAAGGCAGATGTTTAGAAAAATAGAGAAAATAAAATGTCTTGTCTTTAAGCCTGCCTTGTTGCATGGCCATCATCATTTTATATGCATATACAATTTGATTTTGTTGTTGTTGTCTTGCATCCCATTATCTATGAAATTTGTATGTTCCTGTTTTGTAAGAAAAACTACTATATAACATTGTTTGCACGTATGTATGCTGCTGCTGTATAGTTGCAGTTGACTTTTCCTCTATTTTTTATGTTTAATCCCGCCATAAAGAATGAGAAAATGAAAATAGCTTTAAAAAACATGCCACTGATCGATTAATATACTTTAAAGTAACAAAAAACAAGATTTAGAGTATAGAAAAAAAAAACTGGCTAGTAAGTGTTTTAAACATGCAACTCTGAGAGTGCATAGGGAAAAAATATTAGTACTCTGTTCACATCATTGTGGCATTTTGTTAGACCTCTTGAAAATTCAGAAAGACTACTGTTGATTGATAGGAATTAGGGATGGAAAACATGGTACAACTGTCCTTTTTTTGGTACATTATCATATTTGTTGGTACCGTGGTACTATCGTAATTCATTTGATACAATTTCAAAATTTAAAATCTTTTCTTGAATGAACTTAAAATACTTTAAAGCTCTGAACAAATATTCGTATTGCAGAAGTGGACCAAAATCATTCTAAAAACTAGTGTTTTCAATTATTCGACCTAGGCGGTTAAATTGATTAATCGGTTATTCGGGTCGATTAATCGGAAAAATTGGCGATTAATCGATTAATCTTTAAGTGCAAATTCAATGCATTTCTTTAGTTTTTTCTGAAAAAAAGTACAAATAACTCCTTTTTAAAATATTAAATTAAGTCGACAGCATTGGTCTATAAAACAGAAGTGTTTGCACAGGATGATTCCAAGCACCCTTACATTAAAAAAAAAACGGTTAAATTGATTAATCGGTTATTCGGGTCGATTAATCGGAAAAATTGGCGATTAATCGATTAATCTTTAAGTGCAAATTCAATGCATTTTAGTTTTTTCTGAAAAAAAGTACAAATAACTCCTTTTTAAAATATTAAATTAAGTCGACAGCATTGGTCTATAAAACAGAAATGTTTGCACAGGATGATTCCAAGCACCCTTACATTAAAAAAAACATTCCTTATAATCTAAGTATAATTACAAATAAAACTGCATTTTTACTAATTTTTAACTTGAATTTAGATTTGTTAAATTTAACAAAAAAATGTTTTAAAATCAACAAATTTAATTTAGGCCAAAAAACAGGAATACATTTTGTTAAAGTAAACAGACATATTATTTTGAGTGTATTGAATATAGGCTTAAAAATCTAAAGGTCATCAGCATATAAAAGATAATTACAATTCCTAAAGCAGTGGCAAATGCCATTAACAAAAATATTGAAAAGAAGTGGACCTAGGATACCACCATACGGTATGCCAGAGGTTGGAATGAAAAAATCAAAACATACACCATCAATGGAGACTATAATATCGACCAGGTAAGTAATAAGGGAGCCAACTTAACATATCCGAATGGTAACCAATTATATAAAGTTTCAATAAAAGCAATTCATGCGAAATTTGCTGTAAACTTCAAAAACACGAAAAATGCGTAGAGTTTTGAAACACTCTTCAAACTTTATTGGACACCTTCTGCGGATCATAACTGTTGCATGAATATTGAGTCGAAGGAATTTTGAGGTAAATGAAATAAAAAATGATAATATAACTTCTCGAAAAGAAAGAAAATTAGACTTTGCCAAAGATTTTGGCGCCCAAACCCGAGGATTGTTTTGGTTAAATCGAGTAGCTAAAATAAAAATAAATCAACTCTAGATATAAAAATTGTAAAATAAAAATTGGAGACGATAATAAGGGGTTTCCAACTATACAAAATATATACCCCCGTAATCACAATGAAAACTAGAATGTACTCTTATTTTAGGCCTAGGAGCTTGTTCGAATAGTTATTTCATAATGAGCATCCCTGTGTTTGAAAATCAAAGGCTTTTTTTTATTATTGTGAATGGAATTTCTTGTTTTTAACAGAACTTTAGAACGAAATTACCCAAACCGAAACGAAATTACCCAAAATAAACCACACGATATCGTCACGATATCGAAACGATATCACCTAGGTGATAATTATTATCGTATAAGATAATCACTTGTGACACGAAAACGGTCGATTTTTTGTTCTAAAATGTACCTTTCCTAACGATATCGTTTTTCCAAGGAATTATGATGCTGTTTTCGCTATCGAAATTCCTTGGAATAACGATAGTAAAATCGCCAAAATCTGGTCCAGCATCGAAACACTATCGTTATTCCAGGCGATTTCGATATCGAATATGATGTCATAAAAAAACTATTGAATAAATAAATAAATATATGATAGCAATATCGGAATCCTTCTAAAATCTGCTGAAATGAAGTCACCCTACGGGAAATTTTAACAAACTGTCACCGAACTGGCCCCTTTATATGAAATAGACTGGTCACTTATACATGGCGTTGTCATAGGAGGGGGAAATTGACCCCTTGTGACATGTCACAAGACAAATCCTAGGACAGGTTACTGAACTCTCATAAAAAACAAAGTTCAGGGACCTGTCCTGGGATTTGTCTTGTGACATGTCACAATGGGTCAATTTCCCCCTATTAATATTAATTTATGATCTTGAGTCAAACTAAAATAACATTCAAATAATGAATATTTTTAAGTATACTTTGTCATTAAACCTTATCGAAAACGATATTATAATCTTATTGGAATATGATATCGTTTTCGGATATTTAAGGTGATAGCGATTTCGTTATCGTATCGTTCTTTGGTTTATTGGTTAGCAACGCTAGAATGAGTTTCACAACAGTAGTATGAATAAAACTCATGTCAACGATATGCAAAGTTTTTATTATGAATACGGCTAACAGTGTTTAGAATTGCGAGAAAATTCAATTCCTTATTACTAGGGCAACCAAAAAAAAGTTATAAAAGCAATGTTTTAAGCCCTTAAAAAAAGCTCGAAAAAACAGTAAAATAAGCAGTTAAAATACAAAAATAAGCCCTTAAACTTCATTATTTCTTCATTAAAATCCTCATAAAATTTTAATTTTTTATTAAATACAATGCTACATTCCTTGGAACTTCGGGAATCAGACAAAGTTGTGACATTCTCAAATTTATTATCTCGGGAAAGACATTAATTGCATTAAAGAATTAAATGTGCTAAAATCACAAAACTTTAACAAATTGTGAAAAATAATCTGTTGAAGGCATGGTCCATCCAGGTTTCATTCTTGCCTAAGAAAATCGTCATTTTCATATTTGTACTATTACAATTTAGGTTGGAAAAATAAAACTTTTATTTTGACAAAAAAAAATTTTTAATTTAAAATAAATTTTAAATAAAAAAAATTTATGTCGACTTAAAATAATTTATAAAACTACCGATTTTATGAAAAAAAAGCAAAAATATGTTCTATTTTCCCATAAAAAGCTAAAATAAGCTTAATTTTTAAAGAAAATATCAAAAATAAGCCTATATTTACAAAATAAGCAAAAACAAGCAAAATTAGATGAAATAAGCAAAAAAAGCTGTAACAAATATAGCTTAAAATTCTTAATATTTTTAAGATCAGAACTTGTATTTTATCTAATTTGTTCTATCTTTTCAAATAAATAACATGCTCTGGCTTCTTTTTGGTTGGCCTACTTATTACCAATCTAGCTTAATTGTTAATTATCTAAATATCAGTCAGTGTGAACGGCGTAAAGATTATTTTAATACTTTAAAATTGGAGCTATGTTTACATATTTTTCTTATTTTTTTCTTGTTTAATGTTTACCAAGCAAGCGCACAATGTTGTAGTGCAGTTTTAATATGTTTGGCCTGTGTTTAGTATAGCGGCGGCCACTCCTCGATATTAAGCCAGCAACAGCAACTACTACAACAAGACAACAATAAAAAAAAATAAGGTTCAACATTGCCATTGTAACTAGCGGCTGACTCTGTGTGCTTGTTTAGGTTTAAGTTGAGTTGTGTGACTGTAACGTTAATTCATTGTTCATTGTTGGGGCGATCAAAATGTTGTTGTTGCTGCAAAATAAACAACATTTCTGTTGTTGTCGTTGTTTATTAAGAATATAAAAATCGAAATGCCCAAGTTTTGCTCACAACAATATTCAAAAACAAAAAAAAAAATAACACACTCACTTGGTTAAGAGTGTTCACCACACGCTCAAACAAAAAATTCATCATAAAAATTACCCAAAAAAATGAACTGAAAAAAGTAGATGAGGAGAATAGTGAACACAATCAGTGTCGTGAGGGACTCAACAGTCCCAACGAAACAAAGCCGGTTTGTGGTGTGGCATGGCATTAATCGAAATTCAAAGCAAAAAATTCAAAGCTGAACTGAGAAAATATATACATACATATATTGTAGGTAGTTGAGAAACGTATATTGTGGACACCGGCGTATGGACAGACAGATAGTCAGACAAATGGGCGAACGAACGTACAAACAACCAACAGCCACAATCATTGGATGATGTTCAACACAATACGATATAAAAAATTGTGGACATGTACTATATATATATGAACAAAAAACTGAAATATGGAAAGCAAGACAACAAAATAATCCAAGAGAGAGAATATTAAATCATTACAATCCATATAAAATAACAACACAAAGAACAAACTCCAGCGATTGTTGATCTGCATATAGACATATTTCTTTGTATAGCACAGTAAGTTGGACAAAAAGGAAAGGGATTTACTTAAGACATGCCAATAATATTGAAAAATTTATTTTATAATTCAACCATAAGATGACCCTCTTTTTTATTGTTGTAAAATCCAAACAGTAGCCTTTAAAAAAAGTAATTTAAATTTTATGAAATTATGCACAATTTCTCAAAGCGGAGGGGAAGGAAAACTGTTGTTGACTCTTTTTATGTAATGACTTGTAAAGAGTTTAAAATAGGATTGGAAAGTTTATTGCTTCTACTTAAATTTAATGTACCGATATAATAAAAGGAACTATATAGGTTTTAACTTTTAGTTTTGATATTGGCCAGCTGAAACTTTATAAGAATTTTCGATTTCAAATAAAATATTGTACACTGATTCCAAATCCGTTTTTTGTTTTCAAAGGACAGTTTTTGAAAAATCGTTGTTTTCAAAATTTGGGATCGATACCCCATTTTTTTTGTCAGTTTTTAACAATGTTGCTTTTTTTTAAATTTTAATATAAGTACATTTTTATTTGAGTAAAATCATGTCGGTAGGTTTTCAAGGATACTTGACAGACACTGCAAGGATATTGAAATTTTCTTTTCTAAAGTATATCCTTAGAAATCTAGCAGTTGTTATTCAATTCTGTCACTCTCTAAATTCATATAGGCACATTTACACGAGAGAGAAAACTGCTAGATGTAGAGCAAAAACACCCCTAAATAGCTCTATTGTGTGTTAAGCTATTTAGGGTTGCTTTTTGCTCTATTGCTAGTACTTTTCTCTCGCGTGTACATGTGCCTTATTAACTAGACAGCCTAATGAATAGAAATCGGCTTCAAACTTTCAATTCTGCAGATTAGATTCAAAGACCCCAATACTAAGATGGGCCAAATGTTGTTCTTGTTGGAAATAGTTCAACCAACAATATTATTTGATTATTAGTATTAAACAGTATTCTGTATATTCTGTATAGTGTTTACGAGTATCATGCCATATATTTCCGGATCCATTGCATGAAATTTCAAGTTTGATAAAAAAAATTGTTTTTTCAAGTATCTAGTTTACGTGTGAGAAGAAAATGAATAATTTGATAAGCAAATATGACATTTATAAGGGTTAAACTTAAAATGTCCTTGCATCACCACTAAAATGTCCTTGAACCTACCGTCATGATTACGAATAAATAAAAGGTTCATTTATGTAGATTTATTATCTTTAAATAAACATAATGTTGGAATTCACAGTTCGTACTATTTTAACTAGTAAATTAGCATTTATCATAAATTTGACAATTTTCTATAGGTTAAACTTCAAAATATGCTATTACAATGTGCTAACGTTAGCACTTGAACTGTGAATTCCATTAATGATTTTTGACTACATATCTAAAAATGAAGTAAAAAGTTATAAAAAATGGGGTATTGGACAAAAATATAAAAACCGCGATTTCTTGAAAACGGTCCATTGAAAATTCTTTTTCTTGATTTCTTTAAGATATTGTATAGAGTAACAGGTTCATAAAGATTTTTGAAACAAGTATAAAAGTTCTCAAGGAATTTCTTCAACGAGAGGTGAAACGATAATTTAATATTTTGTTCAAAATGAAAACACACAGATAAAAATATCAACAAATTTTGAGTGACAAAATTAATTGTTAAAATTTAATTTCAATTTCAACAACATTTTTAATTGAATCAATTAAATATTTTGTTGATATGACAAGTTTCCAAGATTTTTTTTTCAATTAAACTTGTTTGTTAAAACGTGTTTGTTTAAACTCAATAGGTTCTTTGCTGACTCTGCCACTATCGTCAATTCGAGTCAGTGAACTAGTTGGCTTAAATCGCTCTTTCTTGATTTGTGATTAAAAATAAAAAAAATCGATTTTGTTAAAATTTTTGTTCTTTTTATGAACTTTGACTGGTTTTTCTTAATTTCGAACCAAAATATTATTATTTTCTAAAAAACCATTTCAATTTCAAACAATTTATTCGAAATAGATACGAAAAATTGTTGCAAGATCGAACAATGATGATCAGTTCAAATCATTAAAATGGTGAATCGTTCAACTGAACTAGTTCTTTCATGAACGATACAACTCTATTACACACACGCGTAAATTAAACAAAAAAAATTTTCCTGATCAAAATATCTTCGAGAAATATGTATATCAGATTTTAAAATACACCGGTTTGTCAAATTCGAGTAGTTTATTTATTAAGCCAAATGCACAATAAAATAATGGAAATTATTCAAAGTAATTCATACAAAAATTGCATCATAAGTACGGAATGTGTTTCCACACTGATAGAATTTTGTGCGTAGTATTAATGAATGAACCAAAGAACGCGTTCATTAGATCAATGAAACCTATTCATTAAATGAAAACTACTTGAAAAACATATATTTTTTTTGCGTTACTTTTTTTATTTATTTTTATTTTATTAATTTTTATTTGTACATATATTTCTTTTTTGTTTTTATAACGTTTTTGACATCTCCCTGAAGTCGACTTGAACCCGCAATCACCAGAATGTAAACATTATCGCGTTACCGATTGATCTAAATAGCCAAAACAAAATGATGTCATTATTTGGACTTTTATATTTAAATAATTTCAGTTTGCAACCCTAGCGTTAATTACTGGAACATATAACTATTTTAGTAATTAGCAAATTCAAAACCCTTATAAAAATTATAGCATATCTTACGGGTTAGTTGAAAATATATAATGAAAAATTCATTAATTTAATGAATTCATTAAATTAATGAATTTTTCATTAACTCAATGAAATTTGTTCATTAAATCAGTGAATTCAGATTAATGAAATCGATTCATTAATAGTATGAACGAAAATTCTATCAGTGCAGAGTGGTCAAAAAGTTCAACAAGTACCTAACAATTGAAAGAAAGCCTGGAACGAAGTCAGGCATCACCTCTTATGAAAAAAGATAATTGAAAGTGATATCCAGCTATTGAGTTCGTGTTAATTTTTGGCGTTTTTTTTTCCTTCCCACTTTTTAGGAGTTTTTCTTATAATTCCCTGAATTTGAAAAAAACAGTAAAACAACCATGTATGTATACTACACTCAAAAAAAAAAAAGTCAGTAAAGTCAGCAAAGAATGTTGCTGTGTCAGCAAATTTTTAGTCAGGAGCGTGCTTGCAAAAAAGTTGGTAATTTCAGCAAAAGGTTTGATTTGCTGATTTTTACCAAAAAAATAGTAATCTTCAGCAAAAGTTTTGCTAACACTTAGTCGACTGCAAATGAAAAAAATCGTTGCTAAAATCACTAAACTTGTTGCTGAATATTAGTAGACTGAAAAAAACTCAAAAAACTTGTTGGGAAATTTTACTTTAGTTAATTTACTTGCTGAAATTTTAAATATAGAATATGTGTAGAGTTGTTTTCCTTTTTTTGTCATTTTCGTTCCCAGACAAGCTGCGACATCTAGATCTAGTCTATCTGGTTGTCGTCCACGCTACGAATGATGTTATCAGCACAATTTTTGTAGCAAAATAAATTAGTAAAACATTAGTTCAAAATTAGTTTAGTGCTAAAAAAATATAACTAAATTTTTTGCTGAAAACGGAATTTCAGCAAAAAAAAATGCTGAAAACGGAATTTCAGCAAAAAAAATTGCTGAAAACTAGTACACTTGATATACAAAACGTTTTACTAATTTTTCTACTAACTTATTTTTTTGAGTGTACATTTCATTACCATTGGGTGTACACTTCATTACCATTGTTCCAATCAATGCCAATTGAAAAAAATTTCATTGGCATTGAATGGTAATGAAATTTTTTGGCATTGGCATTGAGATCAAGTAATGCCAATTAAATTTCAATGTCAAAGAAAAATTCTCAAGTTTGTTCAGCAGATAGTTGTACAACTGTTGTAGAACTGTTGACTATTAAATTGTATCTGCCGAACGCACCCATTGAACATACTTTAAGTAAAAATACACATTCAGTTTACACAGTTTATTTAAGTGTTAGTCCTCAAGAGATTTAGGAATCCCTAAAGTTTGTTGTGGAGCATGTCGAAAGAATTTTATGTTAACACAGAGTTAATTGATTTAAGTCGTTTTTTAAGATACAAGAAAGTTTTTGGGAAGAACAACCAATTTTAAATTTGTAATAAAAAAGCTAGTAGATTTAGAAAACGACGATTTCGCAAACTTTCCTACACACAAAAAAAAGTCAGTAAAGTCAGCAAAAAATGTTGCTGTGTCAGCAAATTTTTATTCAGGAGCGTGCTTGCAAAAAAGTTGGTAATTTCAGCAAAAGGTTTGCTGAAAATCAGCGAGCTGATTTTTACCAAAAAAAAAATAGTAATCTCAGCCAAAGTTTTGCTAACAATTATACGATTGCAAATGAAAAAATTTCTTGCTAAAATCACGAAAGTTTTTGCTGAATATTAGTAGACTGAAAAAAACTCAAAAAACTTGTAGCGAAATTTTACTTTAGTTAATTTATTTGCTGAAAATTTAAATATAGAAATTGTGTAGAGTTGTTTTAAGCCTTCCCAATGAAACTTTAAAAAGTTATTGCCAAATGTATAAACATACTGGCATGTGATGGAAAACGATCGATTTTGATCGATTTGGTTAAAAATCAAAAATTAAATGATGAATATAAAAGGCAAAGAGGTTTGCAATTGTTTTTAACCGCTTTAGTTGTATCAGATATATCGATTTACGTCTTTTTATTGCTTTTAAATTAAAAATAATGCGAAATATTCAGGATTGAAATTTCAAAAACGATCGATTTGAAACCGATCGATTTTCATCACATGCCAGATTATCTTGGGTTTTATAATAGTCTTTTAAATCAAATTTGCTGTTGTTTTACATGTTAATCTAATTAACATATTATGCATTTAATACCCAAAATTTTACAACAAAGTAAAAAGTATTCGCTGGGTTTTTTTTAAACATTTTGCAATGATTTTTATAATTTTCGACTGAACATGTTTTAGTTATTTTTTCTTCATCCTGAAATAGTTTTTGCCATCGAAATTTAAACTTTAAATACATTATGATTTTTGTGCATAAAGAAATCCAATAATCGCACTTAATTTATTTTCTTGTCTAGCTTTTTGAATACACCCTCTGGTTATCACGCTTTCAACAATAATAGCAACAATAATAACTCTATGGCTTAATGTTCAGGTCAATAAAATAAAGTTAACAATAACTTATTTTTTTTTTTTTGAAAATTTCAAAGGAACTATAAAAAAATTTAAACAAACTGAAACAACTAGGCCTAATAAACAATAACTCACGATTTTATGGTAAACAATCGAGTGAAGATGAAAGAAAAAATCCAAATTTATTCCTTGGGAAAAAGGGTGTTTTTGGGTACAAAATCATAAAAAAACAATAATCACATATATTGATTGATTAAGAAATCGGTATAAATCACAATACAATCATCAATATTCAATATTTGTTAGTGGTGTATGAGAAATTTTGCAAGAAAAACAGATGAATTGGTAAGGAAACAAAGTCAAGTTAAGAAATTCCATTAAAGCTAAATTAACTATGATTATCCCGCATAAAAGGGTAAACATACAATTTAACTTTGTCAGCCAAGAGTTAAGAACTTTTTTTGTTTTCCTATAACCAAGATAATCACAGTAGCCATGAAGGAAATCTTAACATCTTAAAGCTTAGAGCATAGCAAAACAACAACAACAACAACAAAAACTGCATTACTATTATAACTATTTAATGGTAAACGTGGCCGATTTTTCTTTCCTTTTCTTGGTTTCAAAATACACACACATACAAACAGTTTGTCTGGCCTGGGAAATGGCCACAAAACATCTCCACATCTTTTGGATGCTCTCAACTATTGCATATTTTAAATAAATCCCTCGGGCTTCTTAACCGCCACAAACTCTATGGTTCAAAATGTAGAAGAAAAAACAAAACATTCACTAAATGTACAACTCTGACAGTGTAAACCAACAACTATGTATCAATGGCAGCAGCAGCAACATTGAGAGGAGTATAGCGGTAGCAACAAGCCAACAAAAATTACAAATAAATCACATGGCCAATCATTCATCCTAAAATAGCAGCAGCAGTGGCAACAATAACATTCTGCAGAAGCATTACAAAAAAGTAATCTCATTGTTATGTGCTGTTGCAGCTCCACCAAAACATTTAAACCAACCACAGTTACACCTTCAGGAGGTCATACACTAAATTTGTGACGTTTTCTGTTTGGCGCTGTTACTTTTCAACATATTATCTCGTTTTTTTTTTCAATTCCAGATTTTGTTTTGTATCTCTTAACCATAATTGTATTTTGAATTCGTTCTTCTTTATAGATCTCATGAAATGTTAATGTTTTTTTTATGTTATTGTGTTTATTTTAACCAAATCTTGAATATGAACATGGATTCATATAACACCTTGGCATAACTTTTACGCTGAAATCCATTAAACTAAAACAAAACTAAACTTGAATATTGAAATTGCAGAAATAATCTTTAAAAAAATTACTAAAACATACTAAATTGTATAAAAAAAAAAAAAAATGCATCAGTAAAAATAATAAACAGAAATCATTTCCAAGTTGGCGTCAACTACTGAAGAGCCGGTTTTTGTTGCTTGTTGATATGGTGAAACAATAACATTTTTCACAGACAAAAAGGGAAAGTATACCAAAGGGAACCATTTGATTTGTAAAATTGTAAGTTTCAATAATAATAAACTGTTCGTCATAAATATTACTTTTAAAAAATGGCACACAACGTGGGACCAACTTTGCCTAATTGGCTAAGCTGGCTAAAGTTGGGCTCTGACAAGGGAGTAGCTTTGACTTTTTAAACTCCTCTGATTGGAAATTTATATTATAAAAATACTGAAAGTATTTTAATAGGATATTTACATTGCCGGCGTAGTCCCTTTTAAACATGTTTATGGCTGAATATGGCAAAAAGCTTAAAAAAATTACGAGATTAACCATACAGAATAAATTTAATAATTTAGTAGATTATCGGTTAATCTTCAATGTTGGTAACAATTATTTCAATATTGCCAACTATAAAAAATTAAAAAAACTCGAAATCTGCCGTGACTTATCGTTTTTTTTAAGTAAAAAGTCGGTAAATTGTTTTCATTAACATCAACTATAATATTTTCAAGCAAATATAGGTGCCTATTCCTACTTGTGACTCATTGTCAATTTTTAATACTAAGAGTCATAACTTTTCATATAAAACAACAATAAAATTCAAAAAATTAAAATTTTATTTGTCAATGTTACGATTGTAACGATACCAGGTCTTAATTTTTTTGAAGTTTTCAAACAAAAATTTGAATAAATATAATTTATTATGACTTTGCAACAACAAATACATGGGGAATACAGTCATAACTAAGAGTCGCAGACTTTTCGTAGGAATAGGCACCATAATCTTTATAAATGTCAAAACAGACAGGGTAAACAATCAAGATTATACAACATATTAAATCATAATCTTAAAAAAGAGCTAAATTGGTGCTTTTTAAAAATTTATTTAGCGCGTTTTGCGCTTTTTATAAATTTATTGTTTTTATAGCAATATCAAGAAATACACTCATAGAAATAAATTTGTAAAAATAGCAGAAAAACCAACTAAAAATTTGTTAAAAATGATTTTTCAGAAAAAACAGTTAAATTAGCAGATTTTTTTGCTAAATACTAGTAACATAAGAACAGCAAAAATAAAACTGTTAAATTTACAGAATTTTAGTTATATTTAAGTTTGGGAATTGGGACTTTGATCAGAGGTGCATGTAGTGCGGAAAGAGTCTGGTTGTCATTCACTTGGGAGTGACCAAAAATGAAAAAAAAAAAAAAAATAGCAAACACAAACTGTTATATCTACAAAATTTTTGTTGTTTTTAAGCTAAATTTAGTTGAATGCAAATAGTAGTCTATCCTGCCCAATATTGTTTATTACTTTTATGGCTTTGCAGCACCCCCTAGCAGAGATATTTGGAATTAAAATTCAAACATTAACATGCTGCCGACCCCGGACGGGTTAAAATTTTTTTAAAATTTTGATTTTTTATTTTTTCTATTACTAATCTCTACATTAAATCTTTTCAGTTTTTTAATTTTATTAATCACACAATTTTTGAGACTAAACTTTAGCTTTTTTAACTTTTAACACATTCTCAGCAGCGTTGATGATCACAAGACAAAACGCACTCTACTGATCTCATGTTATTTTGAAATTTCACAGCCTGCATAAAATTTTAATAAGAACAAAATAACGAACCGATAATAGTAAATGAATAGCGCTTTGGTTAAAATTCAAATCAGTGACGAGTTGATGAAGTCGACGTAAATTATAATGTACACCACTTGCCAAAAGGTTAAGGCTAATTTTAGAATTTGGTGTTCACATTCGTGATGTTCATCCTAAAATTTATCAGAATTGTTTTGTCGCATGTCTAATGAATTTTTAGTGTTGTACTGTGTTCGTTCAAGAGTTAAAAGCAAAACTAAGGTTTAAAAATATATTTTCAACCAGCTAAAATACCGTTATCGATTCAAAACCCTTTCAACTGACTACCATTATCCCTAAAACAGCGTTACCAATATAACCGAAATACCGTTATCCTTAAAATATCCTTACCGAATACCGATATCGAAATAAATAAAATACCGTTACCCTTAAAATACCGTTACCGTTATTTTTAACTCTCCACTTTTGGTAATTGTAACTGATTACTGAGTATTTTAATTTTACATACATTAAATTGAAATATTTGTTTTATTTTTATTTCACTTTGTTTCCTGTAAAATTGCGGTATGTATCAAAATAACTGACTACCTTTACATTTAAAATACCGTTACCGAAATAATGTAAAATAGCGTTACCCTTACCGATAACCGCATCGTTTCGGTTACCATTGGAAAAAATTTAATATGTGGATTGGGAAAACCAAAATTCTCCTTTCGTGTGATTACAGAATTTCATTCGAATCGAAACCTGGAACAAGGGTGCTTGTTAATAATTCCCAGTTAAAAATATACATAGTCGTCGTGGGTATTAAGACGGTTTGTGGGGTTATTACCTTTTATCCCCAAAAGGTTTAAGAAAAAAAATTCAAAATATTGATAGGGTGAATTTTTGTGGGATTAACAGCATTTTTTAATTTGCTTCCTACCCTTCTTAAAAATTTTACATCTTACATCTTACATCTTAAAAGTTCCTTCTAACCATACTTCCCTCCTTTAAGAAAACAAAACCCCCTGCTAACAAACTACTATAGTTTATTTAACTCAAAAGATCATTTAGGTAGTCACAGTTGAAACTTGATTATAAAAAAATCTCTTCATTTCTTCAACAAAGTCATTGATATAAGAAGAAACAAAAACAATATAAAAAGACAATCTTTTGAAAGCAGTTTCAATTTAAAATTATTACAACAATACAGCAAAAAAATAACAACACAATTTCGCCCTCTTTCTTGAATATATGGAGGTACACAGAGGCAATTTTATTGCACGAAAAATAATGAAAATTTTCAGAAAACTAATGAAACTTTTCTTCACAAAGTGTACGAAAAAATTCTTTAAATTAATAAAAAGATTCATGCTATTTATGATACTAGTTTTCAATGAAACTTTTCTTTGAGTGTGTGAAATCTTTAATAAATTAAATGATATTTTTCAAAAAATTTTACAAAAACTTGTATTAATTTAATGACAAAATTTCAATGGACTTGTTCTAGTGCAACTTCATTGCATTTATGCAAACACTCATTAATATCATGAAGATTATTCTCTCAGTGTATCAGCACATACTAAAAATATTGCAATTTCCTTTTTTTCTTGTTGTAATCATAAAGACAAAAAACAATTTCCCACAGAGTTGGTTGGATTGTATTTAGTTTTTTTTTATCAACATTTTTACATGTTCCTTTCAATAATAAACAAATAGAGGTGTTTAACTTCATTGCGCGCCACTTACCTTCTGGACACTTGCACTCATATGTTAAACCAGTTGATCGACATGTGCCACCATTTTGACATGGTGATGGTGAACATGGTACATACTTTGATTCACAATTTTTACCAGTATAACCAGCAGGACACATGCATCTAGAAAAATAAAAACAGAAATACGAATAAATTAATATTGAAATTTTAGATTTTGAAAATAAATATGGTTTATTATTGACGACCATACATTTTCTGCCGTAGAAATTTTTAATTTTTAGTGTTCTTCATTATCTATGGGCTAATATAATAATAGTCCACAAAAATTTGCTTCCTAGAGCCGCTCCCTGTCCCTCATTACGCTTGACAAATATAATTGTCATTTGACGACCATACAGTTTTCGCCGAAGCGACTTTTTTCGTGATCTGCAACTTAATCACAACTGGATCGACTGTCGACTATCGACAACAAATATCGTCGCGATTAATTTAAATTAAGCGACAATCGACATTTTTTTAAGTTTAGAAAAAATAAAGCAAAACAAGAATTTGGTTGTATGTAAAGGGTGTCTCAGTAAGAGCGCACTTTTTAAATTTAGAGTAATTTTTTTTGTGCAATTGGCAACTCTGAAATTTGCCAGCTGTCACATGTTTATTCCGATTATTAAAAATGGAGCGCTTTATGAAAGAACAACGCGTTTTAATCGTGAAAACTTATTACAAAAATTTGGAAAGTTATGCTGAGACCGCTCGCAAACTTCGAAGAATTTTCAGTTGAGAAAGTGCACCTAATGTGTCAACCATTCTAAGAGTGGTCAAAACATTTGAATAAACTGGATCGGTTATAGACAGTAAGTTTCCTGTGCGTCAACTTCCGGTCGGTCTCTTGAAAACATCGCTTCTGTAAACGAGAGTGTCGCCGAAAACATTAATTCGGCATCGTTCTGAACAACTTCAAATTTCACGAAGCATTACGCAGCGAATTTGACAAAAGATCTCCACCTTCATGCGTACAAAATTCAGCTTACTCAGGGCTCAAACCAGCAGACCATGGAAAGCGCCGGCAATTCGTTCAATGGGTAATGGAGCAAAGTGAAGTCAATGCCAATTTTTCGAAAAAAAAGTCATCTTCTCCGATGAAGCGCATTTCCATCTGAATGGCTTCGTTAATATACATAATTGTCAAATACGGGGCCCAGAAAATTCTCATGAAATCCATGAGAAACAAATGCACCCACAACGAGCAACTGTCTGGTGCGGATTTTGGTCAGGCGGCGTGATTGGGCTTTATTTTTTGAAGATGAGGCCGAAATTGCAGTGAATGTGAACGGCATTCGTTGCAGGAACATGATAACAGAGTTCTTGTGGCCTCAACTGAACGGCATGGATCTGGACGACATGCGGTTTCAGCAAGACGGCGCCACCTGCCACACCCCGCATGAAACAATCGATTTATTGCAACAACGATTTTCAGAACAAATTATCTCAAGAAATTCTGATGTCAACTGGCCACCAAGATCATGCGATTTAACGCCGTGCTACTTTTTTGGGGGGTTTTGTGAAATCTCGGGTTTATGCGAATAAACCAGAAATAATTCCTGAGCTCAAATCCGCGATACAACATGTCATCGGTGAGATGACACATCTCTCTGAAAGTCATGGAAAATTTCATGAAAAGAGTAATGGCCTGTCATCAGAGCCGTGGGGGCCATTTGACGGATATTTTATTCCATATTTAATCGGAACACGTCTTCGTTACAATTTTTATTTTAAAATGCAAAAGTCCATTCTTACTGAGAAACCCTTTATTTTTTTCAGTTATTTTGCTTATGTCAAAAATATACAGTTTTTGTACAAAATACGAATTTTTTCCACTACTTTCTGCCATGCTCACCATACCAACTCTAATTCAGGTAAATTTATAGCAACATATTGACAAATATTTTAACTGTGTGTCGTCACGAAAATAGACTAGATCCATTACAACGACAAATTGTAAGACGACATGTCGACATTTTGCTTATGAAAAGGCAATTGTCGCTGTCGTTGTCGATCCAGTTGTGATTGATATCTTACACTACAAAAAATTGACCATAAAATGAAGAATTATTTTTTTAACAACTTCGTGGACTTCGAAGGGGTAAGTGGCACCAGATAGGGATTTACCGCCCAATGCACTTTTGTTACCACAATTCTCCTCTACAAATTACTTTTGGACATATTATCAGTGCCAAAAACTCTTTGGCAAGAATACTTGCCTGTGGTCATCAAAGGGTTAAAAAGCAGTTACGGGTAATAACAGTCTCGGTTTGTTCCTATACGTGTTACGAAATCCCATACAAACATTGATCAATTGTTTCATGTATGGACAACTATCAGATTTTATATAAAATTATGTTGTAGTTTTTTTCGTATTCATGATAAGTGTAAGCAATAGACCGTACCTCAAAAAAAAAAGTTAAAAAAAAATTTTTTTTGCCGAACGTAGTTGTCGCCATTTTACATTTTTCTTTATATCTTTGGCATTTACAGCCGGATCTTAAAGTATGATACATCCATGTTTTTCTCTCGAGGGAACCAATATTTTGCTCTAAGGACCATTGACCTCAAGTATCCCGTTCTAGTATTTACCCACCAGATCTCAGTTGCTACCACCCTAATGTACGACCCTAATGTCAGAAAATTAAACTTCGCAAAAAATCATTAAACTTTTGCTAAGAAAGTTTTTCGATAAGCCCAGAAGAATTATTTTATATTTTTTTGGTTGCCGAATGCAGGGGTTGCCTTTTTAAATTTTTTTTCATTGAATTTTTTTTGTCTCCTGGAGGCAAAAAAATTGATATATTACACTTTAAATGCCGAAGTTATAATAAAAAATTGGAAAAGGCGACCCCTACACTCGGCAACCAAAAAAGTAGAAACAATTTTTAAAAAAAATTTTTTGCAATTGCCTTGCAAAAATACTATATATTTGAAGGTGTACCGCGCACTTTTTTTCCTGTAAGGTGGTACGGTCTAGTGAGCAACAAAACAACACTAATATATATTTACGAACTATTTTACTTTTACTATTGAATAAGAATTTAGTCAATTTGCTAATTTTCAGCTTTAATTTTCTAATCTAATATTTTTGATTTTTAATTCATTTGGTAAATTTAGATGCTAATATATTTGCACAGACAAGCAGTTATGTAAAAAAAAATTATTTATAATTTTGCTCCGTAAAAATAAATGACTTAAAAATTGTTTATTGTGTATCAATTTAGCTTTAGGATATAATGGTCAACAATTATTGAACTTTACCTTTCAAACTCATCTATCTCCCGGACATGTACATTAAATCATAAAAAAACTAAAATATATAAAATTATTACAAAAAATAAAAATATATAGTTTTTTCAGCCACTTTTAACTAACGTCACTCATTAAATACTCATATATCATTAATTTTTTCTGAATTTTTTCAACAAACTCTAGTGTAGCCAATCGTATTAAATGTGTATAGAAAAACAACCGAAATTAACATTATTTTATAATATTGATTTCATTTATACACCGATAAAATTCAGTAGTTACACAGTTAATGCAATTAGTATTTAGTTGAATTGGGCAAAACTTAAGTAACGGTTATACCCTAATTATAACCAACTATATGGTTAGGTGAAAAAAAACTATTTTTAAATAAAATATTTAAATTTTTTTGAAGTTTTAAAAAAAAATTGTTTTTTTTTTTTAAATTTTTATATATAAAGAAAAACTATTAATTTTTAAATACATTTATATTGACATTTTATAAATGGTTTTTGGAAGTGGTAAATTGATGTTAGTGTATTTGTTTTTATCGTGTTTGAAAATATTGAAATGCATTTTTTTATTTTCAGTAAGGAAAAAGCAGGAAATTCAATAATGGCAAATCAAATTATAGTAATAATCGGTAATAATAAGATGTGTGATTCCTATTAAATCATGGCTACCCAGCAAAAACATGGTAATGACAGGTCACTACCATACGTATTATCTTGTAATGATAGGTCATTAGGTCACCTTTTGCATTACTTTAAAATACATAATAATGACTTACTGATAATAAGTTATAGAAGTACTTATATATTCTTGCAAAGTAATCACTTACTGGTAATTGATTAAATAAGTACCGATTTCGTAATTTTATATTAATATTTTATTTATTAATTTGTTTTGAACTAAATAGGAAATTTTCCAAGGTAAAAAGTTATTTTGCCAATATGACCAACTATTTCACAATGTAGGGTAACCACTTATATCCTAACTTCTGGGTAACCACTTATTCTATCTTCGTGAGTAACTACTTATTCTTTCACATGCAGGTAACTCATTATTCTCCCTTTTTTTGTAAACGAGACGGTAATGACCACCCATGAATTTTTTGACATCGCGAACAAAAGTAATGTTGCGAGTAAATAGCCTGGTAACCAGTGAAACCCTTTGCGTGCTACTTACTCTCTTAATTACTTGGTAATGTCTGTTCACCAACTGAACTTTTTCAACTATGTATGTATATTAGAGTGTTTTTTTTGGTTTTTGTTTTTGATTTTCGGATATCATAACTTTTTAGAAGGTTTTTGCGCCAATAAAAATAATGGCGTTTTTATTTTTGAAAAATTCCAACTCCTTCAACCCCCTCTCGGCGGCTAAAATCGCGAATTGTGTGTACCTTACTTTGTAGAACAGAAACCGCTAAATATATTTAAAATTTGACTTCACGAATCGATTCTACATGAAAAATTAGGCTTATAGGCAGTTTTTTCCACTTTTATAATGCATCGGATAGCCATTAGGGTGGTCGGAAAAAATGGATTTTTTTTATTTTTTCGTATACACATTTAAAAAGGATACTTACTTGAGAAAAATGGTATTCTACACTTATTTCTATTACTACCCGTTAAAAAGTTATTATTCCTTAAACTTTTATTTTTACAAACCCTGACTGCCCAAACCGCTGGAGCTACGAAGTTGAAATTTGGTATGAAGGTTCCTCCTCTGTAGTACACATCCACTAAGAAGGGATTTTTGGAAATTCCTACAGGGAGGGGCAAAAAGGGGACAAGAAAAAAGAGCTTTTTCCAAAAAAAAGTACCTTTCTCCAAAAAAAGTACCATTTTCAAAAAAAGTACCTTCTCCCAAAAAATTGAAACCTCCAGAAATATTCAATCAACAAACATTTACACCGAACAACTTGTTGGTAAAATTTCGCGGTTGAACACTTCTGGCTTATTAAAAATGGAGATAATTTGAATTGTTTAGCTCTCTCAGCAGTTGAAAAAAGGGTAATTAATTAAATAATTACTATTTATTGTTTCTAATAATCATTATCATTATTTTGTGAATAAAAACTGTTTACTTTGTTTTTAATAAATAAAATTTACTATGCAATAAAATTTACAAAACAAAAAAATGTTGTTGTTACTTGCAAATAAATTTAAGGCTTAATAACTTTTTAACAGGTGGTAATAAAAATAAGTATAGTATACCATTTTTCTCAGGAAAATAAAAACGCCATTATTTTTATTGGCACAAAAACCTTCTAAAAAGTTATGATATCCGAAAATCTAAAATTCAAAAAACACTCTAATGAATATATTAAGTTAGAGGTATTTTACCTATAAGATTGTTGAAATATTCGTTATAAACAACTAAGATATTTTTTTGGGTGTTTGTATTATGAAGTTTATGAACCCATGAACTAATAATTTACTACTTTTATTTATTAATTATCACAACATGAAGTTAAATTCGAATATTATAAGGTTTGAAATAGAACCAGATTTTTTCTCGTCTTTTTCTGTATTTGATAAGACAGATGTTGATGGGAAAAGTATGAGATGGTTATTTGATTACTGTAAAATAACACTACAAACAAAATATACAAAGATATAAAGATTTACAATCAGTAAAACATTAAACTTGTGATTTTATTATGGTACATTGAACCATCTATTAAAAAAAATGGTTGAGTTGAGAGGTTCCATAGAATTCATCGCCTTCACCGCACAAAATTGTTTGACAAAACCTTTAAGATCGCTGAAAACTTTACGAAATTCTTGTATTGAAAGCAGAGTAGGAAAGCAATAGACCTAAAATATCGTTATCGATTCAAAACCATTTCAACTGACTACCGTTACCGAAATAATCTATATCCAGCAAAACCTTCTATTAACCGGTAATAAGTTACTTACTTTTCTTTTACAAAACCTATTATTTAACAATGGCATGTCCACCGAGGTAACTTCTTCTAACATGTTCTTAACTTACATATTACTCTTACTCATTACCTCTTAGTTAAAAGTAACCTTAAAGTAATGACTTTTTGTCTTTTAAAATTTTAATTTGTTATACCCTACACAGAGGGAATTTTGTTGGACGAGTTTTAATAAAATTTTTCAGTAAACTAATGAAGTTTTCTTGACAAACCAGATGAAAAATTTATTAAATTTGATGAAAAACTTCATATATTTTATGAATCTAGTTTTAATGAAACTTTTTCATTGAATGTATGAAAGTTTTAGTAAATTTAATGAAATTTTTTACAACTTTTTATGAAAAACGTCATTAATTTAATGAAAAGTTTCAATGGAAACTCATTAATATCATGCAGATAATTCTCTCAGTGTACACCACTACGTGGATAGGATGTAGCAAGTTTGTCCAGATGTTTGTAACACCAGACCTAGACGCACTTTTTAGTATACCGATCGGCTCATAATCACTTTTGTTTCGATTTAACGATGTCCGTCTGTCCGTAAGTCTATCTGTCTGTTCATGTATTCTTGTGCGCATTCTACAGGTCGCAAATATTAAGACATTTTGATGAACTGCGGTACGCCGAATTATGGCGGCCCAAGGACAAAGCAACATATGGATTCCGCGCCAAAAGAACTGCTCATTTTTCGAGGGCAAGAACGAATTAAGACAATTTCTGTTCTGAAGTGAAGCGTATTCCAGTGAGAACATTCTGCATCGATCGAAACAAGATCTGCACTATAAGGCGGGTGAGTCAAGACTTCCCAACCACTATTTTCTAAATAGTTTTTAACCAGTCTTGCAACATTTGGCCGAGAGTTGTAATGATGGAATATTACGGCTTCATATCTGGTCGTATATTCCGGGCGTTTTTCTGGCCCAATTTCAGAAGCTCATAATAGATGGGACTTTTCTGGTCCCTTCTTCGAACTTTTTTGGCTGACCTGGGCGGTCTTTGTCTTTCGTATCAAAATCACCACTTTTGAACCGCACAAACCACCTCCCGCTTGTTGAAATCAATGGAACATATTCAGGATAAGCTTCGGTGAGCAATCGATGTGCTTTAGATGCACTTTTTTTAAATTGAAGAAGTAAAGCAAAACTTCCCGCAAATGATGCTTTGTTGGCACAAAATTCGACATTTTCGAAGCAAAAAAAAACTTTGTTAGTTACGCTATTTCGTTCAATGACTAACAAGGAAAGTACTACATCCTAAACACTTCGATTTTGAAGCAATTTGGATATGTGATAGAGAAAAAAATCTAAGATCGACCTATCTCAGCTTATCGGCCACCTCGGAATTTAAAGGTTTCAAAAAGGGTTTCAAAAATGGGTCCTTTTTAGGCTTTTTTTGCTTTTTAAGATATTTTGACCAAAGGAACCATATGCAAGTGTGGTATTGCTGGAAAGGGATTTTCACTGGTACTTTTTTGCTCTTTCGAATTTGCCACCAAAATGCTATGGCTGCTAAATTCATATATATTATTCTTTGTTAAATTTAAGCGGACACGTGTCTTGCGTTTTTCAATATTCGGTTTGGCAAAACTTTTCCCGAAACAACTTTTTTGGTACATTTTTAAAGAATTTAGGCCGGTTTCTGTGCTAAATATAGAAAATATTTACATTAAACTTCATACTTTGACGGATACATTAATTCTGTGATATACTCTTTTTTAATTTCGTAAATTTAAAATATGCTCCCATATAAAAAGTTTAAAAAAATTAGTTTTTTACATCTTCCGTCTTTTTTATATGAAATGTTATGCTTATTTCTACATTAGATTATAAGCTTTCCAGTGATATATAACATGATATATGTATGGAACGGTTGTTAAACAAAATAAGGGAATAGTACTGTTTGTTTGCAATGGTATGATCAAGTCCTTTGCAGAGCATAGACTATATGCACATAACAAATTTTGTGTTAAATAGTAGATTTATATTTAATTAAAATAATTTTTCATATATTTAGTTAGAATATTGTTCTACCTCAAGTCCAAATTCTAACATGATATTGTCATTTTAGACTTTATTTGTTGTTTCAAAAAGGCTGACAAAAAACAATTAAAATAACACAATGCGACAGTCAAAATCGGGATGGGATGAAACCAACGGGAAATGTTATATCGGTCAAAAACAAGTTATACGTGTCCCGGCGTTTCGCTGGGTCAACCCTAGGAATCGAGATATATCTTTTTTTTGACATAACTCGAGAACCACTAATCCGATTTTGCTCAAACAATTTTAAAAAAATTAAAAATTACAATTCCTTTAATCTGTTCATATAACGTTTTTCTATATACTCATCAGTTTTGACGGTAAAAATAAATGTTTGTTACCGCTACCATAAAAATCAATAACCTTTTGTTTATTACTTTTTTTTAATATTTTAGGCAAAAAATATTTTTTTCTTCATACATTTATTTTTACCGGCAAAACTGTTGAGTATATAGAAAAACGTTATATGAACAGATTAAAGGAATTGTAATTTTTAATTTTTTTAAAATTGTTTGAGCAAAATCGGACTAGTGGTTCTCGAGTTATGTCAAAAATAAGACCACCAAAGGTCAAATCGATATATCTCGATTCCTAGGGGTGACCCAGCGAAACGCCGGGACACGTATAACTTCTTTTTTACCGATATAACTTTCCCCGGTAGTTTGAACCCTTCCCGATCACTGACCCCTACCATTTGTCTCACAGTGTAATTTTTAATATTTCAGAATAAAGCATCTTAAGAAATACACTGAAAGAATTTTCATCACTTCAGTAATGAATTTCTTCATAGTTTCAATGAAAATTGTCACTGGAACTCGTCCATTGAAACTTTTCATAGAATCTATGAAACAGGTTTCATTAAAGTCAATGTTTATGAAAAGTTCATAAAATTAATGAAACTCTTCATAAAATTAATAGGCAACTCGTCCAATGAATAAATCATTCAGCCAATGAAAAGCTTTATAAAATCTATGAAGCAATTTCATTTATTATTATTTATTATAGTTGGTTGTTGTCGTTGCTAAGCTGAGGTGGATAAATAAAAAGTATTTACCAAATGCAAAAGGCGTAGTAAAATCGTAGCATATTTTACTGTTGTACAAAATATATCTATCTAAAGAAAGAATTCATTAAATTAAAAAGTTTCGAAAAAATTAATATGATTTATAAAAAAAATTTCATAGTACAAAATTAATAATAAAAAATTAATTAAAAAAAAATAAAAATGATAAAAGATTATTCTCTCAGAAACTGACGATATTTTATAAATAAATTTAAAAAAAAAGTAAATACTATTGAACAATTTCATATATATAAAGAACATTTTCATTAAATTTATGGAGATCTAATTTATAAAATTCAATGAATTTTTTGAATGAAATTATGAAATTTTATGAAAGAAAAGTTATGAAAAATTTCATAATATTAATTAAATATTATATACATAACGATATTCTTCATTGGTTCTACGAAAAAAAATTCTATGAAATTATATCATTAATATCATGAAGGATAATTCTCTCCGTGTAAGCTAATAAAATTGTTTAAAAATTTCTTTTTTGTATTGCAACATACCGTTATTCTGAAATATTAAGAATTATTTTAATTAAATATTAATCTATTGAACCCCTTTTTGGACTCTTAAAATTCCGAGGTGGCCGATAAGCTGAGACAGGTCGATCCTAGATTTTTTTCTCTATCACATATACAAATTTCATCAAAATCGGAGTGTTTAGGATGAAGTACTTCCCGTGTAAGTGAGAATAAATGAGAAATGTTTACCCTGCGAAATACCATATAAGTTATTAAAGACACAAATCCCGCATTTTTAAGTTATACACCCAATAATACAATATATTTTTAGGTGTACATTACCAATATAAAATACAAACTAAAATCGAAGTCACAGATTTCTCGAAATTTTAAAAATTCATACAAAAAATGTTTAGGGATGATATCCAAAAATGTGATAAAAACCATGTAACCAGCTAATTTCTAATGCATGGATTACATTTGAGTTATATATATCGATATATATCAGCGCATTGTCACCTGTTTTACAAAATTTATAACAATCTGACCAATTTTTGGTTAATACATAAAATTTGTGACCAATTTTATAGGCCAAATGTAAATTACGTAACCAGTAACCCATAAGGTTTTTTAACTTTAATAGCTTATATTTTAATAACCAATTAAGCTAAACACTAACTGTAAGAATTTTTATGAAGAGGAAAAGTGACGTTTTTAATCAAAATTAATACATTTTACAAACTTTTTCGTATATCTTTGCTAACACGACTTCAACTTTGTAACGATTTTTCGTCATAATTTTTGATAAAAATGCATACACCAGAATTTTGGAGTTATTTATTATTTATATTGGGAAAAGTATAATGTTATTTATACTCAAATGATCGTTGTACTGTAAATAATCATCTAGTATAACAGACTTGAAGTTTTTCTGCAGCAGGTAACATTCTCGAGATGAAAAAGGATGTCTTTAATAAGATTTGAAAAAATTTTGTAAACTCCGTTCCTAATTTTTTCACCAAACTATTTAACGAGTAAGAAAAACAATGGAATACTTGGATTCACCGTGTATCATACGATTTTGTTTCGGAAAGAAAATTCTGACAAAGCGTTTCGGAAAGAAAACGAAAAAAGTAACCAAATGTAAACTCCGTAACCAAAATTGTTTGCATCAGATTGCATTAAAAAAAATGTAGGTAAATGTTTAAAATATTTTAAAATAACCATAAACAGAGGTGATTCAACTAATATTTATGCGTCAAAATATGATTCAACTCATAATTGTGAGTAAAAAAAAAAGTTATCAGTTTTTTACCCTAAACTGTTGGAGCGAAAAACGATTGATTTTGCATTTCATTGGTTTGGAATCGATATTTCGAGCCATTACTGACATTAGTTTGACAAATTAAATTTGTTTCACACAATTTAAGGATTTTTTGATCGTGAAATGTTATGTTTTTAATATATTATTTGGTAACTTCGCAACCACTGATTTAATTTTAAAAAACCGCCGATTTGATAAAAACAAATTGTATATTACTGGAAAGCATGTTGAAAACCAAAATACGAAAAACTAGTAAATTGAAGAAAATTCGTACGCAATTTTTTTTGTTATATCTTTGCTTGCGGATATGTAAACTCCGTTACCACAAAAAAAAAATTAAAATTGTGCAAAAAAGTTATTGCGACAACTTGTAGAAGAGATTTTTTGCAATTAGGTTTGTAATGACAAAACTTACTGATCCTATTAAGAAAAAACCGAAATATTAACACTTTTTGCTTTTCACAAATTTGGCCCAAAAACTTATTACATTTTTTGATTTCACCCTTAAATTTTAATAGGACGTTTTCTTATATTTACCGCTATGAAAAATTCTTTTTTGCATTATTGTATATTTGTGGAATGTCCTCTTATGTAAGATAATAGCGAAATACTAAAAAAAGTAAAATTTTAAGTTAATTTGCTACACTGAACCAAAATTCGTAAGTGAAATCAACATAAAAATTTTGTTACTTTTTGATAAAACGAATTGTTAAAACAATATATTTTTTATTCAAATTAATGTGTGTTTTTTTTTAAATCAACTACTTTTTTTTTAAATGAACATACTTATTTTGTCAATAATTCTCTACAAAACAATTGTTGTTTTGATAACTTTTTGTACATTTTTTAACAAAATTTAATTTGTTAACATATATTTAGTTAGAATATTCTTCCACCTCAAGTCCAAATTCTAATATGATATTGTCATATTCGAATTTTATTTGTTGTTTCAAAAAGGGGTTGATCATTTTCATGATAGACAATACAATTGTTTCGTAGACATCACTCTACTCTTCAGTTGTCCGCAATAAGAAAATGATAACTTTCTTACTCAAACCGAGACATTACATAAGGTACAAAAAATCAACGGGACGAGAATTTTGTACTTTCGTATATGAACTGTCTGATTTGGTAAACCAGCTATAAATCAACTATTTTTTGAAAGCAACAATTACATAAAAGTACCCTTTGGGTACTATTTATATGTATGTCTGTTGTCAATACATTTTGTAAAAACAACTAATTTTAAACTCAAAACAAAATAAATATTTGAATGAGATTTTAGCCGTGGTGTGCTTATTTTCAACAATTATTTTAATTTAAGCACACCACGGCTAAAATCTCATTCAAATATTTATGTGGTTACTATAATTTCAATTTTTTATTTCATTATTTTTTATATTTCATCAAATTCATTATAAAAAAGACATTGTATATATTGCTTGAAATTGGTGAAATATAAAAAATAATGAAATATAAGTCTAAAAATTAATAATAAATCGATAAAAAATTAATTAATTAAATAAAATGCATTGTTGAATTTAATAAAATGTATTGGTAAAACAACAAAATCATTATGTAATTTAATTAAATATAATTGTTAAGACAACTAATTTTTGTTAATACATTTGACGATATTTTGTCAAAATAATACCACATAAAATAGTTAAACGTCAAAATATAAATCAACTAAAAAATGCGTTAAATTGTTGTTAGTTGTTAGTGATTACCCATTCATCAATTTAATATGGATTTTAGTTGATTTCACAGCTGTTTTTGGTTCAGTGTAGGATATCTGTTATCGTTTCTGAAATTAAAATCAATATCACATATAATGAAAGTAAACAGATTGCGAGAGTATTGTATAACAAGTAGGATTTTTCGATGCCATCATTTTGAAGTAGTTAGGAAAATACGTCAATAAAAAACAGTAATTTTGAAATGTCAAAAAGCGCGAAGAATTTAAAAACCACATTTTTTGTTTAAATTTAGATTCCCGACTAAAAAAGTTTTCATATAATCTTATATGATTTGATATTATAAATGTTTATATGCGTGGCTTTATATAACCATATACATTTATATGAACGTTTTGGTTTTATAAATACCCGAGTAAAAAAGTATATATCAAATTATATGTGAATGGATATATTTGCAATATGTAACTGGATATAATTTCATCCGAAAAATGGTTATATTAAATTGTATCAAATCGGATATAATTGTATTTACAAGGATACAAAGTTATATCAAATGATAAACTTATATCCGAATTTTGTCCCGATCAAATTGGATATAAGTATTACGATATGATTAAATTTAAATGATAAAAAAAAATTCGTATTGGAGGTCAGCAAGATTTCACGTTCTGCACACTAGCAGCCGCAGGCTACTGTCGATAATTTGCGACTTTCATGCAAATGCATGTTTGTAGTCATTAATTCAAAAATGATTTTGGCCGAATACCATTTATATTGGATTTAATTTTTAACTAAACACTCTCGAGTAATAAATATGATTTTTAAAAATCGATAAATGTAAAGTGCAGTTTTTGATTTTAAGCATTTATTTTTGGATCTTTAGTGCATATTTTTTGGTTTTTATTTCATATTTCCATTTAAGTGCATATTTTGCATTTAAATGGATATTTTAAGCGTATATTTTCCATTTTTAAGTGCATGAAAGTCGCTGCCCTGATAATAAGTAACTATTAAAGACGTTATTGTATAAATCCGTTATTGTTGAATTCTTTAACCCTAGAAGTCCATTGTTAGTCGATTCGACTAACATCAACCGTGCTTTACAAATAGCGATGCACTTCTAGGGTTAAAGATTAGCCCCCGTATTCAAAATGAGAAAGCATATGCTAGCTAACAAGCTGCCAGCTTTCCCTTATGGGAATATGTGTGCAAAATAGTTAGCAGCAAGTTAGTTAGCATACACTTTGTCATTTTTAATACGGGTGTAGATCATTTTTTCTCAAATATGGGAATTTTCTTTGGACTTAGAAAATTTTTCAAATACATATATTGTTTTTTTTTTATTTTAAATAAACTTTTAATGATTAGCCCGGCAATGCACTTCTTTTTTGTTAGAGGCTCCTAATTCCCGATTTATGGAGCTGAAAATGATCTATAACAATATTCAATGGTTATTTCTCCACTCAAAACTTATCGGACCAGAACAAAATATATATGGCGTTGGAAAGGTACTTGAAATACCTTACCAATGGTATGCAACATGCCTAAACTTATTAACCCATTACGAGCCGGGTCATGATTTTAAATGTTAATTTTATTAAATTGGAGTTTTTAAATTAAATTAAAAAAAAAAAAAAAAACTTAAAAATAAAAAAAAATCAGAAAATATTAATTTAATGAAAAAATTGAATAAAACATATAAAAATTTTTTTTCATGCAATGAGTTTCGAACTTGTGTCTGAGATTAACTAATATATTGTAATATATAAAATACAATCAAAAATATTCTTCGTATGTATTTATATATACAATTTTTAACGGTTTTATCAATTATATATTCCTATATAAATAATTTGCAATAACGCAAATTCTGATATATGATTCAATATGATTACATATGACAAAATTTTTAAACATTTTTCTAATATATCATCATATAAAAACATATAAAGTCGCATATAATATTTTATATTATCATATATTTTAATATTAAAAAATATATGTTATATATACTCTTTTTTACTCGGGTATGTTTGATATGACGTTATATATAATCATATGCGATTTGGTCTCCAGCCATATATTAAGAGATCTGCGATATAGTTTATATATAATTATTTATAATGGCGTATAAGCTGATATTACATGATATCTAATTATACAAAATTTTATAAAGTTTAATTGCACTATAACAAATGAAGAAAACAAACTTAGAAAGAGTTTTTTTATTTTATAATAAAGACACATTTTATAAGAAAGACTAAAACTCTAAACTAGAAAAATTTGTTCCGACAAATTTTTGTAAAGTTGAGTTAAACCGAAAATTTACTTTGTCAGCAATTGCAAGTTTATTAGCATAAATTTTTCTAAACAACTTTTTCTCGTTTTGAATTTTGCTTTTTATTGAAATTCAGTTACAAACTGGGTTATTCTTAGTTTAAGGACAATTTGCGTCCTAAAATCGTCCTAAATCTCATTCAATCCCCATTTCCATCAATACCAAAGATCGACCAATACCCAGTTTGTTAGCCAAACTGTTCTGTCGGCCATTAGTATTTAATATGAATTAAAATAAGTGATCTCAGCAATATTTACTAAAATTTTATTTGAAAATTTTTATAAAATTATATGTATTTATATATAATTTAATGCAATTAGATAGACCCATTTTTCGGATCAAATTGTATCAGGTTAGATAACATGCTTATCTCGTTTGATATAATTATATATTCCAATATTCGGATCAAATTAGATATGAACATATATATGGGTTTATATATGGTGATATATGATTATATAACGTCTTTTTTAGTCGGGTTGCAGATTCGGACGTAATCTTCATAAAAATGGAATTCAAATTTGAGAAATTTGTTCATATAAAGCATAAACAAGTTGGATTTTTACAATACATCGTTTCAGAAAATTTTAAAATTTTAACTAAAATCTGTATTTTTTGTATAATTAAAAAAAAGCGAATTACCTAAAAATCAATAAATTTTTAAAGTTTTAATTTTATATTCCTTTTGTGCACATTAATTAAGGCTAGATTAAAAAATTTTTTTTTGAAATATAGGGTCATATGAATAAAACTTAGCAATTACTTCGAAGTAATTACTTTCGGCTTAGGAATGGCTTTTACTCCAAATTTACCAATTGGCTGGTAGAATAGCATTAAATGTAAACGAAAATTAAAAAATTAAATTTCTAGTATACTCTCAAGCAGACTAGATTTGTGAAGTAGTTGGTTAAAAAACCCTGTATTTTCCCCTATTAGTAATATCTATTTTTTATTCATACCAGCCATAGTGTATAGGTTAAGAAAGAATTTAATTTAATTTAGCCAACCCTACTTTTTATATAAATTAATCTAGAGAAAAATTACTAATTATTAAAAGATAACTTCTTTTGTTACCTCTAAATAAAAGTGGATTTAGCTTAAACTTGGCACAGACAGTTTTCTAACCATTAAGGAATAGAGACAACATTGTGGAGACCGCGAATTTCAACTTGCATGTCTTTTTTGGACAACTCTAATGTTGATATTATAAGAGAAGCAAAACATAGATAATATTCAAATTTAAATTTGTGTGTAAATAATGTGTAATTTATACATTCCATTGAAAATTAAAAATGCTAATTTCCAAATATTTTTTTTGCATTTAAAATGAAGATAACAATTAAAACAAATTTGTTGTTTCTACATATGTATTCTTAACACCAAACAAAATGTTTTAATTTTTTCTCTACGAAAGAAATAAATTGGATTTGAATAGTGAAACCGACCGACCGAACTAACCAGAAACTGGGGTTTAAACAAATCAAAATCAATGGATATGTTATTTATGAAACTATAACATAATGCTGCATGCTTGGTCGTGTCTAACTACCCAGCAAAAAAAAAATTGCAAGTAGTGCTTTACAAACTACTTCTTTCAATGCTTCACAAGTATCCGTTAGTGTATTTTTACTGCTTTTCTAGAAGTTATTCTGAACAACTTCAAAAAATCACTTCTTTCATTGCTTCCCAAGTATCCGTTATTCGATTTTTACAGGTTTTTTAGAATTACTTCTGAACAACTTCTAAAAATCACTTCTTTCATTGCTTCCCAAGTATCCGTTGTTACATTTTTACAGCTTTTTTAGAATTACTTCTGAACCACATCCAAAAAATCACTTAAGTATTGCTTTTAAAGAGTAATTGCTCTAAAAGTGATCGTAAAAAGCGATTTTGGTATCATTTGGCATTTCCAAACAGAGGGTCCTGGGTTCGATTTCCTGCGGAACCAATATTTTTTTATTTTTTTTTATTCTATTAATTTTTTTTTTAAATTTATAATTGATTTGTTTAAATTCAATATTTTTTAATTTTTAAATGTTTAAAAATATGCCTATATAAAAAAAATTGTGAGAAATTGATTTTTATGTACCTGTAAAAATAGTACTGAAACCAATATTGGATTGGAGTGCACCTTTTACACTTGTTTAATAAGTACTTTTATTGAAGAGAATAAGGAACAATATTTCGCATTAACAAAGTGGTGTTTTTATGTCAGTCAACTTTCATATCAAAGAATAGCTCAGCGGTAGAGCGCTAGACTAGCAATCGTCAGGTCGCAAGTTCGATCCCCGGTGGCGGCAATAAAAAAAACTTTTGTAAGTAAAAAAAAATATAATGTTTTATTCTAAAGAATTTTTTTTTAACTTTTAATTGGCGAAAAAGAGCTTCCTTTGCACTCTTTCGAAAAGTACTTAAAAAATGTTGAAGTGGAAGTACTCCTCTCCTATGACAACTCAATGTTAAAATCATTAGTGTTTATGTTAAAAAAGAAGTACATATAGATCATCAATTGTAGTTCTTTTTCTACTGCTTCGGCATCTCTTTTTTTGCTGGGTAGCTAAACACTGGTAAAGTTAAAGCTTCAGCTAAATTTTTAGTTAGCTGATTTTTTGATTTTTGTGGATTTCTGAATGATGAATCAATATTTTAATTTCTTTCTGTGTTTCTTTATTGTTGCAAAAAACCAAATAAGCGATTTTTTCTAATTTATTTGTATTTTTGATTTATATAAAATGTTTTATTTATTTTAATTAGTTGTTCACAATAAAACAAATTTAAATAATTTATATAAACATTTTGTTTAGTTAAACAAAAAGCTCTACGTGTGTGGATCATAAATTAGTTGATTTTTTTATTTTGGCTCTGTGTTGTCAATTTGTTAAACATTCATGAATTTTCAAAATCAATAAAATATAACGAAATTTGTTTAGTCGTCATTTGAACTACCTTTGTTTAAATTTAATTCTATTCATATGCAAATATTATCAAAAAAAAAATATCAACAGTCAAGATAAATGGTTTTTAAATAGTCATTAATTACAATGACTTCTTTAATCTTTTCATCCTCGTTTTTTTTGTTTGGAACTTATTGGAATTATTTAAAATTATTTTTTTTTCATTAAATTTTAGGTTTATACTAAAATTTATACAAATACTTACTGGTAGGATCCATGAGTGTTGAGACATGTACCACCATGTTTACAGGGATTGTTATTACATTCTTCAACATCATCTATACAAGTGGGTCCTTTAAATCCTGTAGGACATATGCACTTGTAGTTAGTACCACCAGCTACCGAAGTACATGTGCCGCCATTACGACATGGGGAAGTTGCACAAATATTTTTGGTTTCACAATGTTTTCCTGGGAAAGAAGAATGAAAAGTAAATTTAGTACATATTTGAGACGGAGATACTATTTGGAGCCTAAAAACATCAACGCATGAAATACTATTTAGAGCTTAAAATTATCCAGAAATGAGAAACTACTGGTAGTTCCAAAAATATCTAAGATATAGATTCTATTTAGAGTTGAAAACATCTCCGATTGAGCTATTATTCCGAACCGAAAAAATTCCCGATTGAAATGCTTTTTGTAAAGGGTTTTTCACTAGGGACGGGTAGTTTATGGCGATTATGTTATCTTTTGTTTATTGTAATGCAATTGATCGATGACAACCAATTTCTTTTGATCAAAATTGGATGACATGGATGTAAACGATTTGTGATTGCAACAGGACCGCGCTACGTGCCACACAATTGATGCCATAATGGGGGTTGTGGGGTTTCCTTAACTCGCAGGTCTATTTCTATAAGCCACAAACGGCCGGTGCCCTCAAATTCAGCATAATCCATGCCATCACTAAAATCCAGCCTGCTCTATCGTCAGAGTCATCGAAATTTTGACCCCGTGTATGTGCGCCGCCCGGCGAAGCAGCGGCGTCCATTTGCACGATATCATATTCCATACGTAATGTCATCAACATTTTAAATTTTTTATTAAAATTAATTAATGAATGTTTTTTAGTTTGATTTTAGATCATAAATTAATAGCACTTTCTGTTTAAATTATTTTTCAAATTAAAGATTTGAAAAATAATTTAATCTTTCTTTAGTTTGAAAAATAATTTAAACAGAAAGTGATATTAATTTATGATGTAAAATCAAACAAAAAACATTCATTTACCAAATAAAAGATCAACTATACATACCCATCATTTAAAATTAATTAATGAAAATAATTTTAATCGGATTGGAAATTTCCTTATCAAATCCGTAGAGGATTTAGAGAATCAAATATCGGATATTTCCGTTTAAAAATATCCATACAAGCAAAGGAATTAGAAAATTTTCTACATTTTTCTTACGGAAATTTCCGATTGTTGGATTCTAAATCATAAATCCACTCAACGGATTTGATGAGGAAATTTACTATCAGAGTAAAATTGTTTTCTTAAAATAACAAATTTTGATGGCCAAATTTAAGCGTTATTAATTTGTTACACATATTCATTAGATTTTCTGTAACATAAATACCCGACTAAAAAAGTTTTTATATAATCTTATATGATTTGATATAACTTTAAATGTTTATATGCGTGGCTTTATATAACCATATACATTTATACAGTAGACGCTCGCAAATTAGAACCGCTTTGTTTTTGAGGCAATTCTAATTTCTGAATTATTCTAATTTCTGGACGTTTTTTTTCGAAAAAAAAATTGAGTAAATTTACTTCCAAAAACTTAAATAGAACTCTTTTTAATATTTTTTAATTCAATTTTATTTGATAAAAACAAGAAAACAAAACACAACAATTCAGTCCAATACCTCAAATGTATTTTTTTAAATTAAAAATATGAATATAAAAAAAAACGAATGGCAACAAAACATAGCAATGCAGTCCAATTACATCACATGTATTTTTTTTAATTAAAAACTAAAAAACTGTATTTAAAAAAATTAAACAATTAAAATTAAACAATGGCGAAGTTAACAACTAATCTTTGTTTGACATATAATCAGTTATATTTGTTTGTTTTTTTGGTTTCTTTAAATCCGAAATATCATTACGGAGAGCCAAAAGATTACTTATGTGCTTAGTTGAAAACAATTCACTGTTATTGCACCATTTTATTAAATTATTTACGCTTTCAATGGCTGTAGTATTAGAGACAACTGATGATACTGCAACAACGTCGTCTTCGCTGCTATCTGAAGACTCACCATCGCTACTGAGAACATAAACAGATCCGTCATCAAACATATCTTCATTCCATCTGTCGATGTCTTCTATACCGATGCAATCGTTGGGAGCTATTTCTTTTAAAAGAGCTTGAGTTATCTGAATAACTTCGTTGCAGTCCTGATCTATTTGCAATAATTGTGCTATTGGCACGTCATCGTCGCTGTCGTATTGGTTAGAGTCCCAATTGGACAACTTTGACCAAGATTTCTTCATAACACTTTGTGGTACCGCATCCCTAATAATATAGCATTGCGGATCGAATGGGATTTCAAATGATTCTTCAGTTCACCACCTTCAGCAATTAACTGAGAAAGAAACATACTTCTGTAATTGAGCTTTGTTAACTTAATAGGGTTTTGATCCATTGGTTGTAAAGCTGCTGTCACATTTGGTGGAAAGAATAATGCAACTATGTTTCCATCGTCACTTTTAAGTTTCTCAATGGGTGTATGAGCGGAGCAATTATCTATAAGCAAAATGGCTTTCGGAGGCAAATTATTTTCCTGAGAAAAGCGGATCACCTGTGAATTGAAAAAAATTTTAAAATTATGTACTGAACCTGAAATCAATATTTTTGTTTACCTCTTTAATAAATATTCCGTGAAACCATTCGTGAAAAATCCGAGAAGTCATCCAAGCATTTTTTGAAAAGTTGTAATGCAGAGGATTATTGAAATTTTTAAAACACCTGGGTTTTTTTGCTTTTCCAATTACCAATGGAACTAATTTGTGTGATCCATCAGAGTTTGCACCAAGTAGGACTGAAATTCTGTCTTTTTGAATTTTATGTCCAGGGGCGTTTTTTTCAAAAGCAGAGACATAGGTTCTGTCTGGTATGCAACGAAAAAATAATCCGGTTTCGTCGACATTATATATTTGTGACTCCATTAAACACATCTCAGCGATCTTTGCACGATATCGATGAATAAAAGGAGTGACTGAAGCAACATCACTGGAAAGAATCTCGCCACAAATTTTTAAAAAACGGATACCGTGTCGCTTCTTAAATTTGGTAAACCATCCATCACTTGCCCGGAATGCATTTTCATCTTTATCGGGATATTCCTCTCTAAATATTTGTTTAGCTTTCTCTTTTAATATTTGCCCAGTCAATGTACACTTTTTTTCTCGTTGATTTAAAAACCACTCATACAGACGACTTTACATTTTTGGATATTCAGCGCTGTGCAAATATTTATTGTTTGCCTCCTGATATGTGTTTGAAACAGCATTTAATATTGCTGTTCTATGTGATTTGATGTAGCTGATTGAAAATGTTGTCACATTAAAATCTAGGGCTAACCGGTTCCCTTGAACGCCTTTGTCAAGCTTTTCTAATATTTTGACTTTAGTTTCCAATGATAAAGTGTTTTTTTTTACGTTTATTTAACATTTTAAATTATACAATTTCACTATTTAATAGAGACTGCCAAATAATATGTACACGCGTATCAAATTTCACAAATAAACTAGCCAAAAATGTACATAAATGCGGCAAAAAAAAACAAATAGGGAAAAACATATATAATTTGGTGATTCCCCTTTTTAGTTTTACTTTATTCAAACAGAATAAAAATAAATTGGGGATTTCCTGTGTATTCAAATAACCAAAAAAAAAAACGCTCAGAAATTAGAATTTTAAATTCGAATTTCAGAGCGTTTAATGTATTGCAAATATTGATTCTAATTTCTGGACGTTCGAATTACTGAAAGCTCTAATTTGCGAGCGTCTACTGTATTAACACTTTGGTTTTATAAATATGTTTGATATAACGTTATATATAATCATATGCGATTTGGTCTCCAGCCATATATGCAAATATAGTTCATACATAATTATATATAATGGCATATAAGCTTTTATAAACCATATTATATCAAAATATATAACAAAGTTAATAGAAAATTGTATTAATTTCACTATGCGACAGTCAAAATCGGGATAGGATGAAACCAACGGGAAATGTTATAACGGTCAAAAACAAGTTATACGTGTCCCGGCGTTTCGCTGGGTCACCCCTAGGAATCGAGATATATATTTTTTTGACATAACTCGAGAACCACCACAACAATTTAAAAAAAATTAAAAATTACAATTCCTTTAATCTGTTCATATAACGTTTTTCTATATACTCAACAGTTTTGCCGGTAAAAATAAATGTTTGTTACCGCTACCATAAAAATCAATAACCTTTTGTTTATTACTTTTTTTTTAGTATTTTAGGCAAAAATAATTTTTTCTTCATACATTTATTGTTTGAGCAAAATCGGACTAGTGGTTCTCGAGTTATATCAAAAAAAAAGACCACCAAAGGTCAAATCGATATATCTCGATTCCTAGGGGTGACCCAGCGAAACGCCGGGACACGTATAACTTCTTTTTTACCGATATAACTTTCCCAGGTAGTTTGAACCCTTCCCGATCACTGACCCCTACCATTTGTCTCACAGTGTTTTATATATAACTATATCTGTCATGATATCTAATTATACAAAATTTTATAAAGTTTAATTGCAATTTTTAAATTTAAAAATAAAAATTAGAAAAACATATGTTGAAATAAATATGGTTTAAGTTCTGTTATTTTTTCCGTGAAAAAAAATTAATTCTGAAAGTTATTTTTTTTATTTTATAAGACAGTTGTTCCGACAAATTTTTGTAATGTTTTATTTTGTCAGCTATTTCCTAGTTTATTAACAAAAATTTTTCTAAACATTAAGCATTAGTATTTAATATGAATGAAAATAAGTGATCTCAACAATATTTACTAAAATTTTATTTGAAAATCTTCATCAAATTATATGTATTAATATATAATTTGATGAAGTTAGATAGACCCATTTTTCGGATCAAATTGTATCATGTTAGATAACATGCTTATCTCGCTTGATATAATTATATATTCCAATATTCGGATCAAATTAGATATGGACGTATATATGGGTTTATATATGGTGATATATGATTATATAATATCTTTTTTAGTCGGGTATTTAAAAAGTTTTATGACGTCATTATAATGCCATTTCCGTTTACAGAATCCAATCCGTTCCCAATCCTATTGCGTTGGGAATTTCACGATTATTTGGAATTTGAAAAGATTTGCAGTCAAAAAGATCCACAGTTGAGAACATATTCAGAGTCTAAAAAGATCCTCAATTTAGAATACAGTGCCACCTTGCTTAACGTAACCCTGATTAATGCATCTCCTCGATTATCGCAACAACAATAGTTGAAATAATTGAGGTTTTTAAAAAATTTTATATTATAAATCCCAAACCGGTCATTTCTATATGAAATCAGCAAGTTTTGCTTAAGGAAATTTTTTACTGTTTTTACAAGAAAATTTTTTATTCCAAACATGGCATTAGCATTTGAAAATTATTCCGGGCATATGGCTGTTCTTGACGAAACGCATTCTGGACTTCCAATTTTGGGCTCCTTTTTCGAGCATTGCTGGCCATATGTCAGGAATAACACGAATAAAGTTGGCCTCCAAGGTGTCAATTGTTGCTGGGTTTATCAGCATAAACCAGTGACTTCGTGAGTCCCCACAGGAAATAATCGAGAAGTGTCAACCTGCACAAATCTTCATCAATGTCATACATATTTTCAAACAAAAAATCATTAATCAAAATCTCCATTTTTGAAGAAATATAGTCCAATAACCCAGGTGGAAAAATACGATCGTGAAAACGTTTTAAAAGCATTTTAAAAGGTGGTACAAACGTTTTCGGAATATATCGATTTACAAGTTTAAAGCGTTTTGACAACACCCCAAATGATAACCATGATTTACGGTGTGAGGGTGGTATTTTATAACGTTTTCAAAGCGTTACAGAAAAAAAACTTTAAAATGCTTTTTCAACCGTCAAACTAGCGTATGTAGAACATTCTGGTTTACAATTTTAGAGCATTATGAAAACGGCCCAAATGATAACCATGATTTATGGTCTCAGGGTGGTTGTCAAACGGTTCCAAAAACAAATTTCAAAGTACTATCTCGACGGTCTATAAACGTTATTGCATCATACCAATTTTAACGCTGTCATATCGTTAGAAAATAAACAAATGATGTACTTTGCCATCGTTTTAAATACAAATATGGGAATCATTTTTTAAAACATCTTTATATATCGTCACCTAAAATGCAAAAGTTAAGTGTATTCTTACAAATTTTCATAATAAGACAATTGCTATAACTCTTTTACATAAATAATGATTGCTATAATGATCAAACACTTTAAAAAGGGGACTCTGACATTGGAATGCACTTTTTCGAACATTTTGAAGGCGCTTTAAATCAATGTTTTGACATTTTATATTTTTATGTTTTATATATTCTTTAAAAGTACTGCTAAAGTACTTTTTGCAAACGTTAGAAAAACGCTTTAAAGCAATGTTTTAACAGTGTTTTTATTTCACAAACGGTTGTAAATTTCAACGCTGTGAAAACGCTTTTTTTTGTACCATTGACAACAAACGCTATCACAGCGCTTTGTTTTTTGTACCGTTTTCAATTTCCACCTGGGAATGCCTCCAGCGTGTACACCACACCAAAGGGTGCATTTTTCTGGAAGTAATGGAGTCTGTAGGGTCTGCTGTGTATTGGTTTCACTCCATATGCGCAAATTTTGTTTATTAACAAACCCCTTAAGCCAAAACTTAGCTTCATCGCTGAACACAATTTTGCGTCTATAAGTTGCGCGAATTGATGACTGATTTTCAAAGTAAATCTGGATAATTTGGTAGAGATGTTCAAGCGTCAATCTATTTATGATGATTTACCAGAGTATATGGATCATAAATGTCAAAAAGTGAGCGCAGTATGACATTTCGTTTGACAGTTAATTAACCCTTTCGTAAGTTCTATCGGGCTTAAAAAACCACTCTTTATTTGGTGTTTAAAACGATCTCGAACCAAACAAATTTTAAAATTTCAAACAGTTTAAAATTTTTTATCTATAAACATCTAATCACAATGCTGGAGTACTCCACGCTGCAAAGTGGAGTGTGCTAAAATTAGGGTTTATGTCCCGGGAATTCCCGGGAATCACGCCCTTTTTTCAATACCGCAATCCCGGGAATTTTGTGCGGGATTTCCCGCGATTGTTTTTTTATTCTTTTTTTAGCTAATGTATTACATTAGGTGTGTTTGGGTACTTTTCCAGTAAAGTCCAGTAAAAATTACTCAGTAACAAATTTACAGAGAGTAAGGCAAAATTTACTCTCAAAAAGAAAAATAACTAAAAATGTACGCAAACAAAAAAAATTTTAAGAATTAGTAAAATATTGCTGCCAACTTCTTCCCTAAAAATATCGCTAAATCAAACTTAAAAATCACTAGAAAATATCTAAATTATAAAAAAAATTAAATAGCGATAAATCCCGAAATTGGACGAACTTTTTAGGTTCTGTTGAAAAATTTCACAAAAATAGCTATATTTTTCAAACTTAAAACTTTCTTAAAAAATTATTGATACATCGCCAAATTTTTCGAACTCTTTTGTTTTCCATAAAAATTATCGATAAATCACTGAATAATAATGATTCAAAAATTCTGTCAAGGAAATAAATGTAAAAAAATGCTAAGAAAATGTGAAGACTGTCTTGAAAAGAAAAATCGCTAGTTTTCCCGCTAATAGCTAAGTTATATTTTATCCCGCTAAACGAGTTGAAGTATCGCTAGATTTGCCGAGAAAATAGCTAAATTGGCAACAGTTATTAAAATAGCTGATTGCGAAATAAACCTATTCAAATTATTGGATTAATAAATAAAACCTAATAAAATGATCACTTACTTACTCCTTCCATCGTAAATAAGATTATATTTAAATATTTTTTATTTTTACAAAAAATAATTTCAAAATTATTTAGACAAATGTTTTGTTTCTTCAATCATATGTTTTAAGTCATATGTTTTTTTCTTACAAATTCTTACTAGCAAAAATTCATCCAGTAAAAACTTGTAAGTTCTCTGGTATTGAACTGTCACTTTACCCTCTATTTTTCCTCTCTCCTTACTGAGTAATTGTGTAAACAAACACCTTCCAGTAAAAACTTGTACAAATTTGTACGAATTTGTACAAATTTTCGGGTACGCAAACACACTTAATTTTGGAAGCTTTATTTAAATTAAAAGCATTGATTTTTTGAAGTTAATTTAAATAAAAAATATTTAAAAGTAAAAAATTCGATTTAAAATTTAATAAACTGAATTAGTATAAAAAAAAATATTATTTAGGCCGAGTTACTTGGGATTTCAGTTGAATTTGGTTTAGTTAAACCGAAAAAAAATTTTATCAGCCACTATCAAGTTTAAATGCCAACAAAAATACTCGTACCTCAGAAATTTTCTTTTAAATGATGATCTTTATTCAAATAAAGCAATATATACAACATTTCAACATCAGCATTTCAGTTCCAAATAACTCCAAACAACTCGGCATTAAAATTTAAAAAATAGTTATATTTTCGTAATTTCAATTGATTTTTTTTTTATTGATTTTGAGTTTTTTTTTACTTCAAATAATTTCATTTAAATTTCAATTGCTATTCCTTTATTTGAGTTGTATTTTTTTTTTTAATTTTATTTATTTTTAAAATACTGCATCAGACGATTTTCCAAATTATTTTAGATTTTTTTATACGTTAATTGAAGATGCAACAATGAAAATTAACTAATTCTTTTTAAGTAGTTGTAGCATACAAAATTTCTATTTAAAAAATACCCAATTAAAGTTAAAAAACTATTTAATAATAGGGGTTTTCATATAAACTCGTATTCTACCCGTAAACGGTGTAAACCTAGTATATTTGTGAGTTTAATGTCAAACTCCATACATAAAAAATATGGTTTGTATTTATACAAGGTTTACAAGGAATTTACGAGTTTATATAAAAACCCCTAATATTTTAAAAAGATGAACTTTGTCGTAAGTTGTCTTAATAGAAATCGAGTTTTTCGAGTATATTTATTTTCTAACGAGCGCGAATTCCCGAGATCCGGGAAAATTCTAAAAACATCCCGCTGTCCCGGGATATGAAAAAGTCCGGAAAAAGAAAAACCCTAGCTAAAATATGTGTGGCATAATACAAGTGCAAAAAAGAAAGGAACAAAGTGCACTCTGCAGAGTAGAGTACTCCTGCATTGTGAATCAGACTTAAAGCTTTTAAATATTATATTTACCTGTATAACCATTAACACAAGCACATGTGTACTCTTCCAAAGACTTAAGATTACACGTGCCACCATGATGACATGGTGAAGAATCACAGGCATTTGGTACTTTTATTTCACACAACGATTCCGTAAAACCGATTGGACACATACAAGAAATGCCCAACCGATCATTACGATATGATACCTGACAAGTACCACCATTTTGACAGCGACCAGGACCCGTTAAACAAGGATTAGGATATTCGCAATAATCACCCACAAATTTTGAACTGCAACTGTAAATAGAGAACGAGCAAAGAAAAAATTTAGAAATCAAACAAAAGAATTAATGTAAAAATATTTATGTTAAAATTTTCAATAAACTTTCTACAATTTATCCCCACGCATGAGTTTTTTCTCATACAACACTTTAATTTAATAATTGGCATTCTGTACAACACATTACAAAAAAATAAAATTGAAAAAATACTAAATAAATATAAAAAAAACAAAAACAGAGAGGAAACATGTTGGCATGTTGGACAATAATGGACCATTACTTGTTGGAAGACTACAGTAGCTGTGTTGAAGAAGTTACAAACAAAACAAACTAGCTGACTAGCAGCAGTAATGTCAATTTGGTGGTTTTTGACAAAGTTAAAATAGTGATGAAAATGTTTAACTAGGTAACTTGTAACGCAAATAACACTATGGAACATTTTTGGGATTATTGTCTGGGGGGTGAGAAATTCCAAGTCAGGGTGATGGTACTAGGTCAGTATAGTAAAACCCTCAAAGGGTTTGGCGTTCGTATGTGTCATTTTTTTTTATGACCTTTTAAATTTTTTCCTTATCTTGATGTTTTTTCGCTTAGTTGTAACTCGAGAACCACTTGTCCGATTTTGATGAAACAAATTTAGAAAAATTTAGAATTACAATTTCTTTAATCCGTTCATATAACATTTTTCTTTATAATCAACAGTTTTGCCGGTAAAAATAAATTTGTGGAGAAAAAAAAATATTTTTTTGCCTAAAAATTAAAATTTTTTATGAATTTAAAAAAAAAATTTTTAATTTTTAGGCAAAAAAATATTTTTTTTTCTCCACAAATTTATTTTTACCGGCAAAACTGTTGATTATAAAGAAAAATGTTATATGAACGGATTAAAGAAATTGTAATTCTAAATTTTTCTAAATTTGTTTCATCAAAATCGGACAAGTGGTTCTCGAGTTACAACTAAGCGAAAAAACATCAAGATAAGGAAAAAATTTAAAAGGTCATAAAAAAAATGACACATACGAACGCCAAACCCTTTGAGGGTTTTACTATACTGACCTAGTACCATCACCCTGACTTGGAATTTCTCACCCCCCAGATTGGCTGTTGTACTGTGTAATATGCGATATAAAACGTTGACAAGCTTAATTGGTTAAGTCAAATTTACATTTTAAAGTATTTCTAATCCTAGAATTTCTAAATATTAGTTTTAAAGTCAAAGGTCTTGCTATTTTTCAGTCATGTATTCTGTGCAGATTGATTTCAGCTATTACTGAAAAACTTGTTAACGCTTTCAACTTTTATCCATTTAACATCACTGTTAGTCAGTCAGTCAGTTGGCCAAATCATGGCCGTGTTGTAGTATTCATCAAAGTATTTCTTTTTAAGATATAGTAAGTTTACCTCTTGAGAAAACATCATCAACGCTAATTATAAAACGTTTTGGTATGATTTCCTCGGAACTAGTAACAACAACACCATACTCATACTACGCACTTTGTATACCAAAGTCTAAAAAACCGTATGCGTGCAACATATACGGACAGCAGATCCACATCAGCAATAGCTTTTACATTTAAGTTAAAAAAAAATAAAAATTTTTTACTCCTTTTAAGAAATGGGTTTCAGTAGCAAATCATCATCATCAGCAGCGTCAACATCTTAAACATTGAAAGCAACAGCAACATCATCATGTGTTGATGACAATGATGCTAATGTAACGTGGGTATATGGACAAGTTTTATATGGATTTTATATTGGTATTGGTTAATATGTTGCATGCCATTCCTTCTTTAGAGATACACAACAAAAAAGAAACATGAAGCACAAAAAGATCCGCTCACAAAGTTTATAATGATGAATCTTATATGAATACTAGATAGATAGATGTGTAATACACTCATAGAAAATTATTTGTTAATTAATTATGAATAGAAAAAAGCAAGAACATGAATGAAAATAAGCAATAACTATGTTAAATTTAAATTTAAGAGAACAGTGATCCAAATAATAGCCACTGTTTGGTACTATTTGAAATATGAACAAAAAAGATACTAATAGGATCCAAATAAATATCCACTGCCAAGTAAGGTAAAGTGGGGCCCTTTCGGCCACTTTTTTGTATATAAATAATCCAAACCGATAAAATTTTCGGAAAAAAATCTGTTTAGTCTAAAGATTTACATATCTTAGGAATGTTAACCCTATGATGCATAGTCCGAATTCCCCTTGTGGAAACATGGCGTCTCGGGGGGTAGATGTGGTACCAAACCTCATTGAGTACACTCAAAATAATACGTCTGGACAGAAAAATTTGTTACTTTAACAAAATTTATTTCTGGTTTTTGGCTTAAAATAAAATTTGTTGATTTTAACAAATTCTTTTGTTAAATTTAACAAATCTAAATTTAAGTAAAAAATTTGTAAAACTACAGTTTTATCTGTAATTATACTGAGTCGTACCAGTCCATGTCATATTTTAACAATACATTTTGTAAAATTTAACGAGTGGGTCCTTAAAAATTAGTTTTAAATAATTTTGAAAATTAACACTCAAGATTAGTTAGGTTAGGTTGAATGGGAGCCCGCCAGAACGGCGAGTTCACTCGGAGGCCATAGAGCCCATTGTGATTCCCTTAGTTTTCCCCACATGGAAAGAAATACCACGACCCGAGAAATCTACAACCTTCCCGATCCCCTTAAAAAGTTCGCAAGACCAGACAGAGAAACATCGCGTAGACTGTCCAGGTCGTCGAAGAACCTGCACCCCAGATATCTGAGTCGCCGTTCCTTCAGTCCCGGACATTCACAAAGCAGATGATGCACTGTCTCCTCCTCCTCCTCCTCGTCCCTACAGCCCCTGCAGTAGTCCGCCTGGGTGTAACCCCAACGCGCAGCCATTCGGCCTATCGCGCAGTGTCCCGTTAGAACTCCTACAAGCATCCCGACCGTCCGCTTGCCAAATCCAAGAAGAATCTTTGTCCTCCCCGGATCAGGCAGTGGCCATAGGGTCCGAGATATCCTACAATTGTCCACCTTGCCCTCGTCTCCCTATCCGATATATCCCCTATCACACCGAATAGCTCCAACAGAGGAACCAGGACCTCCGTTTGTATAGGGTCCTCAACTGACTCGGAGCCATTCCTCGCACACTCGTTAGCCAGCTCGTTCCCCGCAATCCCAGCATGTCCATGGACCCACGCCAGCCTTACCGAGTGCCGACGAATACGGTCGAGGGATTCAATACAGTACCGCACACACCCCGATCTGACAGTATCGGATTCCAGGGCTTTCAAAGCAGCAAGACTGTCCGCAAAGATGCTAATGGATGATGGATCCAAATCCCGTTCCGTCCGTGAACACTGTGATATCACCACTCCGAATAACGGAGTCGGCTGCCCAGTCTTCCCTGGTCGGTACAATCACCTCAAAAGTCCTCTGGAAATTCGTGACCGGTAAAATACAGTCCGTTTCACGATCCAGTAGTGCACCACCAATCCCATGCAGAATGGTACTGTGCCCCCAAGTGCGTTGCCTCAGCTCCTGCATCTCCCTGAGTCTGAGAGCTGCCTTTGCCGCCGTGCTCCTGATATAAATATCCAGTGGTGGGATGCCAAGCATCACCTCCAAACTTGCCTGGGGTGTAGAACGAGCCCCCCCGTAATACCCAGACAAGCCAGTCGTTGCACCTTTGCGAGAGTGGAGAGATATGAACCCGTGTCCACCGCCCTCCACCACACCACACCAGTGCCCCGTAGGTCAAGATTGGTCTGATAATCGCCGTATACATCCAGTGAATGATATACGGCTTTATACCCATCTCTTCCCAAAGGTCCTTCTACAGGTGTAAAAAGCATATAAGGCTTTTCTCATTCTCTCCTCGGTATTCCTCCTCCAGGAAAGTTTAAAGTCAAGAATGATACCCAGATACTTTGCCTCCCCCGAGAGTTGAAGAGTAACTCCGTCCAATCTGGATAGCATCGTAAGCGCCGACTCCATGAGATCACTGACCGTCTGCAGAAATTACCCCCTGATCAGTAGCACAACGTCGTCGGCGTATGCCACAATCTTCGTCCCCGTTCTCTCCAATCAGTCAAGGATTCCATTGATCACAAGATTCCACAGAAGAGGAGAAATGACCCCCGCTTGTGGAGTACCCCTTGTGATCACCTTCCGCGCCCCATCACCGCCTATGTCCGAGTTTATAGCCATGCTCCTGAGCATATTGCCCGTCAACAGGGTTATCTGCGGGTCAGTGCCAATACCCTCCAAGGCACTAATGATCGATGATATACTCACGTTGTTGAAAGCTCCTTCTACATCCAGGAAGGACGCCAACACATACTCACGGTCGTGAAGAGCATCCTCAATTGTGCCGACAACATCACCACCGACCTCCCCTTGAGGTATGCGTGTTGGGCTCTGCTGAAATTGTCTGCAGAGAGGATGCTCCTCACATGAACATCTACCAGTCTCTCCAGCATTTTCAATAAAAACGACGAGAGACTAATCGGCCTGTAGTCCCTGGCGGTGCTGTGGTTTATCCTCCCCGCTTTCGGGATGAAGACCACCCTGACCTCTCTCCACCCAGAGGGTATATACCCCGATGCCAGACTGCCAGTAAAAATACGCAGCAGCCATGGCATGATAATGTCCAGGGACTCCCTCAAAAGTGCCGGGAAAATACCATCCGGCCCTGCTGATTTGTAGGGCTTAAAAGACCGTATCGCCCAAGCAATTTTCCGTTCGTCTACCATTGACCAGATGTGCTCACCTATCTGAATTGCAGTCGATGTGAGTGTGTCCAACGGGACATTGGACATCACATCATCTCTGCAACCCGGAAAGTGAGTCTCCATCAGGAGCTCAATGGTTTCCCTATTACCCTCCGTGAAAGTACCATCAGGCCTCATAAGGGATCCTGGTGCACTGGGTGCCTTAGAAAGAACCTTACGAAGCATCGCTGCCTCCGTAGTGCCCTCTACTTCCCTACAGAATTTAGACCACGATTCCCTTTTTGCCATTCGAGTCGCCTTCTTAAAGGCATTAAAACTGAGACGGTACCGCTCCCAGTCCTCAGGTTTATTCTCCTTCTTCGCCTTATTGAAAAGTTTTCTGCTCTCCGTCCTAAGTGTCTTAAGCTCCGGAGTTCACCATGGTTGGTGAATTTTCCTCGGTGGCAAGCGCTCAGGACACGGGTTCAGAAATGCTTCCTAAGATTATCCGTCAATAGACGAACTGAACCTTCCACGTCTCGCACACTGACCGGGGTGTCCCGTTCTGGGCCCGGTATCGTCTGAACAAGACTACGGAATTTGGCCCAGTTTGTCTTCCTAGGATTCCTATATGGAATCATTTCCCTAACAGAAAGATCAACGCTGAAGAGAATCCTATAATGATCAGAGAATGAACATTCTTGTGAAACTCTCCAGTCTTGGACTTCAACAGAGTCGGTATTCGATACCATGGTTATATCAATAACCTCTTCCCTAATCCTATTATAGAATGTTGGCCTATTGCCCCTATATATAATCAAATTAGTGGACATTAGGTAATCAAATAGTGACTCACCTCGGTCATTGATTTCAGTGCTGCCCCATAAAGTGTGATGAGCATTGGCATCACCCGACGATTTTTAGTATTGTGTTAAATGAAGATAACTAAAATCTTTGCTTAAATCAGTGTTTCAACTAAAAATTTGTTTAGTCAAATCGATTTGAAACCGGTTTGACAGATTTTTCTACTGACGTATTATTTTAAGTGTAATAATAATTTTTGGACTCTCCGAACCCGAGAGTCCAAAACCCCAGATTTTAGGCGATATTTTTGCACAAATTTTGTTGAATTTAACTCAAATTCCTCAGCTAATTTAACTAAAATTGTTTATGTATTTAGCAGTGTGTAAACTTAAGCTTACCTAAATTTAGCAGACCATAATGATTCTCAACTTCATTAAAAATTTTGCAGGCGCTAATACATTTTTCTGCTATGTTAGCAGAATTTTGAACTATTTTTAACGGGCTGTTTTTATGAGTGCAACTTTAACTTACGTTTTAATTTTTCTGCGTGTATATAATACGCACATAGAAGAAAACAAATCAACTATTTACAACTATAAAAAAAAAAACATTTTTTTGCTATGCAACTAACCCCCACCTGTAGTAGACCTGTTTTTTAATTTTTTTTCTTCTTCCAATATTGAGAGATAACTGTTGCTACTTTAAAAGCTTCCAGGCTACTCTAAGTTCCACACACATCACCACTTACAAACATACTTGCACCGCGTACATTTTTAAATACTTTTAATGTTTCTATTTGTTTTTAGCGATACTTGGCGTACGCATATTTGATTCATTTTCACTTGCAATAAAGCGATACATACATAAATAACGTTATACATTAAAGCCTGGTTTTTTCAAAGTAGATCGATCAGTTAATAAAAATCTTAGTCATAGTTGTACAATATTTTTTTCTAAGATTTTATCTTATTCAAACATGAGTGTATTAACACAAAGCGCCATGGCCTTTTTCTACACTTTACTTCACTCTAACGTGTTTACTACATTAGTTTTTAAATATCATCTACAACTTTATCCTATAATTCCCATAATTCATTTCATTATGAAAGAATTAAACCACATTTTTAGATGAAAAAATAGAAATAATGAGGGAGATGCGTGGTCTGTTGAAAACCACAAAATATATATCCGATATATGTATCTTAGGCTAATTTTTATGAGAAAAATATTATTATTATTATTTTAAACCAGTGTGAAAAAGTAAGAAAAAACGTGATAAGTAAAATTTTGTTTATTTCTAAAAAAACCGCAATATAAGATCAAATAATAATTTTTTTTTTTTTAAATAAAAAACATATCTTAGACCAAATACAAAAATAAATAAAAATGACGAATGCGTGTGAAATTTTTTCGCTTATCAAAAATGGGCTACTTTAAAGTTCCTGTTCTTTATTTAAGAAATAAATTAATTTTAGAAATATTATTAACGACTACTCCATTTCCAATTGTTTTTCAGAAGTATCAATTATATTTCAGATTTATCAATTGTATTTCAGAAATTATCGATTGTTTTTAAGATTTATCAATTGTATTTCAGAAGTTATCAATTGATTTTCAGTTTTATCATTGTTCATCAATTTTCAATTGATTTTAAGAAACTATCAATTGTATTTCAGAAACTATCAATTGTATTTCCGAAATTATCAATTGTATTTCAGAAATAAACAAATGTATTTCAGAATTTATTGATTGTATTTAATAGTAAATAGAGAATAATTGATAATTTCCATGTTTGGTAAGCACTACCTTTTCAATATAACGGTAGTTGCTTACCACGTCCACATCAATACCGATATTAAAATTTTACTGCGAGTACAATAGTGGCATGTGTCTGCTAATATCACAGGTTTTATTTCATAATATTGCCTGATACATTTTGTTGTATCTGCAAAATACCGTTATAAATCTGCGTTTCGGTATTTTAGCGGTATTTTAACGGTAGTTCAAATTATTACAGAATTAGACCGGTAAAAAAGCGAAATGAAACCGAAAAAAGACATATGCCTTTAATGGAATCGACTTTTAATAATTTTCATATGGGTCTTGAAGTAGCTGCTGTAGCTAACTACCGTTATTATGAAAAGGTATTCAATGCCAACCATTATAATTTCTGAAATACATTTGATAATTTCTGAAATACATTTGATAATTTCTGAAATACAATTGATAATTTCTAAAATACATTTGATAATTTAGCAGTTCTTTTGGCGCAAAATCCATATGTCGCGAGAAAGATGGGAAAAGGTCGTAGCTAATGATGTACAGTGGTTCCAAACCCAAAAAAATTATAATAATTATGGATTTTTTAAACTTGAGCCATTTTTGTAACCTTTTTCCGCCATTTTGAATTTTTTCAATTTAATTTGCTGTTTTACATCTGGCTACCTTATATTCACTTCAGTAAAACATATCAACTATATTGGTCTACAATTAAAAAATTTTGTCGCTCTATTGAATCCGCCATTTAGAATTTTGAAATTTTTGTTAATATAATTGAAACGATCGATACTGAAAAACTGTGTCATCTGCCATTCGTATGAAATTGTTTTGACTAACTTTGGTGGCTTTATTTTGTCCGCCATCTCGAATTTTCAATATCCAATTTTAAAATGAGAATAATTGGCCGTAAAGGCACACTAACAATAAAATTCAATTTGATCGGAATAAAATTTAATTTCATTTGCCGCCAGATTCATGAATTTTGATTTTGAAGTTTTAACTATCTATTAACTCGTACTATCCTTTTTCTTGGATGAGTTTTAATGCAATTTTTCATTAAACTAATGAAGTTTTCTTCACAAAGTGAATAAAAGATTTCTTGAATTTAATGAATGAGCACCATAATTTCTATGAAACTATTTTTAATGAAACGTTTTCATTGAAATTTCTAGTAAATATTTACTAAGAAAATTTCCATAAAAAAATTAATTAATTTAATGAAAAGTTTCAATGCGAAACTTCATTGAAATAATGAAAAATTCATTAATAGCATGCAGATAATTCTCTCAGGTACGGATAAATTCAAGTCCTGGCCTTGTGTATACTGTAGGACATTTTTGTCTGAAATAACTTTTAAACTTTATAGAATATGTTAAAGCTCTGCACGGTTCGTTTACAACAGATTTAGGTTTATTGAATAGAAAAATCAGCCACACAGGGCTTTAGTATGATCCTACCAATGTTCAAAAAGAGCTTTTTTAAAATATATTATGGAGAGCCTAAAAAAAGCTCTATCGAACTGGTATCTCCGATTGCTGCTTAATTTTGATACCTTATATTGAAACCGAATCTTACGGACCCTTGGTTGATCAAGTCGGCCTGGTTATTATCTATGTGACATGGGTATCGAATGAATTAATTTTAATGGACAGTCTTCTCTTTATAAGTATGCAAGGCAGCCACATCTAACAGATATTGTTCACTATTTTTTCTAATTTGAGCGCTAGCATAGATTAGACCTAAAGATATCTTTTATTATAGCGCCTTTCAGAAATTCGGAAGCAATAAAAATGATTACTGATTCTTTCCTGCTCCCTTGTTTAAAATGTATAGCTTGCAGTAGTGTGTTAAAAAAACAATACAGTTTAGTTTACCTATCTTTATCGCTTTACGAAAGCACGAAAGAGTGGCAATGATAATTTAAACTGTGATGATTCGTGTCTTGCACATTAGGGCGGAATAGGGTTTGGGATTTCCCGGACTTTTTTATTTCCCGGGAAACGGGAATGAAAAAATTTGATTGATCCCGGGAAATATTTTTGAACAATATTGTTAATGAAAACCACATATATAAGTAATTTTTGTTAAAAAAAACACTATTTCAGTACAAATGCAGTCTGTGTAGTGAGAATTCAAAGTAAAAAATATCAGAATGTTGAACATTTGATTTCACATAAATTACTCGCAGCACTGCCAAATGAATTGCATGATTCCAGCAGGCACCTACTACTGGACTGTCGGAAACAAACCGTTTCATCACACTTGGCCCATTAGATATGGTGGCCACAATGTTATTTTCCAAAGACAAATAAAACTCTTCTAGTCTTATTTCTACAAATCTTCTTATTTCATCAGCATTACATCTTCCTGATATATAAACCAACCCCAGGTTATAAAATGAATTTTTTCCGTTTATACATATGTCCAAATATCTCTTTTGTGATATTCTTGTCCATTCATCTAAGATTATAGTAAATCTCCTATTGTTAGAAATATTTCTCGATATTTCTTTTATCATGATATTTTTTACATGATTGTAGTAATTTAATATAATATTCTTTACATCGGTTTCATTTTTTTGCAATGCCAGGTTTTTATTATAAAAACTTTCTCGAATAAACGAAGATCTAGTTATGGTGCGGATTGAATGCAGCTAATTTGGATACCATTTCAGGAAATGTTTGCCGTACCATAAAACCTTTAATGCCTATTCAGCTTACACTTTTTTCTTCAGGTACTTTGCTAATTTTAGCTGAAACGTTATTCTTGTTGTTTTCTTCAAGAGAAGTTGCATGACCATCAATTTTTTTTTTTTTTTGTGAACCAAATTTAGATGTCGGATAACCAAATTTAGATACCACCGTTAACCATTAGTCTTTTCTTTTCACATTTATTAATGAAAACGGTTCTTATAAAATTATTGACCCTGAATATAAAGGAGTATTTTAAATTTAAAGTCGACTTTATTTTTAATCAAACGGTTTTGTTCATTTTGTGTATGAAAACCTTACAAAAATATTTATATTTTCAAATATTTTGATTGATTGAAAATAAATTAACCAATCAGAATGCTTAAAAAATAAACCAAGTCAAGGTATACTGCCACCCAATATTTTAACTAAAGTCGACTTTACCTAAATTATACATTTGAAAAATTTAGATAGTAAGGGCGATTATTTGAAAGAAACAAAGCTTTTTTTCATATTTCTTTTAAACATTTTACCAAATTTTTAGGTTTTACTACTTAAATTTTGAATAAGTTATGCGAAAAATCTTTATTAGTTGAAATGCTCCTTATTACTTGGCAAAGATTTTGTTTGTGTGTCAAATAAATGTATTCCCTTTTAAAAGATTTTAACAGTGACATTTTTGTTTTGGTATTTAAAATGTTTTTTATGACTAAAATTAAAAAATCCTATTCGAAACAAAAACAATTTATTATTTTTAAAATTTCCCGTATTTCCCGGGAAAAATATATTATTTTCCCGGGAATTCCCGGCAAACTTTTCCCGGGATTTCCCGGGAATTCCCGAACCCCAAACCCTGGGGTGGACTCAACTATGATTTTGGAGCCAGAACATTTTTATGTGTTACTGTATGCCAGCTCATAATTCTTAACAAAAGTAAATTTTTACCATTTTTAGGGGAACATTTTGTAAGAAATCCCTTTCTAAAGCTGTTTCAAACGATCTCTGCCTGACAAGTCGGGAAAATGTCTTTCTGAAAGCGACTAAAAAAAAAGCAAATATTCACCTTTTTAATTATATTCTCTTTTTTTCTTCATCAAGCTTTAACATGATTCATTTTTGGAAATCACAGGTTTTATAGGATTATAAAAAAAATGTACATTAAAAAATGTATATTTTATGAAAGAAGAAGAGGCAAAGAATTAGCAAAACTCATTGTTAATGATCTTTTGGAAAAATGTGTTTATACCGGGAATATGTCACTTTGTCTGTTAACATACATTCACCACTACCAAGGCGTATATAGTTCTTGGGGATTTTATGAATGTATAGGTAAATGCATTTGTGTTGTCTTTCTTTTGTTTGCGAACTTGTTTTGTTTCAGATTTTTAGGTTGTTGTAGGCTAATTGAAATTCCACATACATAATATACTACTATACAATAGGGAGTTTCTCAAATGGCTATGGAAAGAGCCCGTTTTTTTGCAAAAATACTACTTGTTTGAAAGTACCACTATGTAAGGTACGAGGGGTACTATTTATATTTCGGGAACTGGCAACACTAATGTGAATAGCTAAAATCTGGCAACACCATAATAAAATATGACATTTTTTAGCATAAACGTACACACAAGGTTTTGATGTACAAGTGCTGTTGTTTTGTTTACAGTGAGTTAAGAAAATCAATTTGGCCAAAAAATGGAGAAGGTTTTCGTTGGATTATTTTTCACAACTTTCGACGTGGATTATCTCAACAAGAATGTGTCGATGAACTCAGTTCTTTGTATGGCGATTAAGGAATTCCCGGGAATCCAGGGAATTTTATGCGGGATTTCCCGGGATTTTTTTTTAGTCTTTTACAGTAGTTTTAGCTAGTTTTATTGCAATTTTAGAAGCTTTATTTAAATTTAAAGCATTGATTTTTTTTAAATTAATTTAAATAAAGAATATTTAAAATTAAAAAATACGGTTTAAAATTTAATAAACTGAATTAAGCCAAATTGTTTTTGGATGCCAATTGAATTTGGTTTAGTTAAACCGAAAAATATTATGTTAGCAATTACCAAATTTACAAACTAAAATACTTGTCCTTCGGGAATTTTTTTCTTCTTTAAGATGATGATATTTGTTCAAATAAAGCAATATTTATATAGGCTGTTTTAAACTATAAGATGCTCGGAAAGATTTTGCAACCTTGCCTATGTGTTTTGCACGTGTACTGAAGTAAAATCGTACCGAAAATCTTATACTTAGTGTAAACCAGCTTTATACAACATTTCAGCATCATTATTTCAGTTCCAAATACCTCCAATAAACCAGGGATTAAAGTAAAAAATAGTAATTTTTTCGTATTTTCAATTAACATTAGTATTTTGAGTTTCTTTTACTTCAAATAATTTCATTTAAAGTTCAATTGCTATTCCTTTATTTTAAATATATTTTTTAAATATTATTAATTTTTAAAATAACAAATACATCAGATGCTTTTTCAAATTATTTAGAATTTTTTAGATGCTAATTTAAAATGCAACTAAATATGAAAATTAAATAATTTCTTTTTAAGGAGTTGTGGCATAAAAATTTTCTATTCAAGAAAACTAATTAAGGTTATGAAACTATTTAATATTTTAGGGTCTACTTTTATAAAACAATTTAGGCGAATTTGCCTAAAAATTTCTGTGAAAAATGCTCACTTTTAAACTTTTTTATAAAACTAATTCTAGACGGATACTTCTGAAAATCTGCATAGAAAAAAACAAAATAAATATACAAAATATCTATCAACGTGTTCGTTTACTCGAAATTCTTACTACTTTTACTACAATTGGAAAATTTTGTTTACTTTTTGTATTGAATTTTTCCAGCTGTAGTAAAAGTAGTAAGTTGTAGTAGGTAAACGAACACGCTTTATATCTAATTTTTGGATTTCATGTATAAGAAATATTTAAGCAAACAATTGATTTTAGTTCTGACTATAAAACTGGTCCGACACAAGTTTGCACCCATTAACAATTCCAATATATCCTGAAAAAAGGGATCAAAATAATATAACCGTGTCTTTCACTTTTCTATATCAATTCGTTTAACAGCTTGAACCGCGAAATTAATATTTAGTTAATATATTACTAAGAGTTTTTTTTTATTAATTAGGACGGCCTTCCATATAAAGGGTTTTTCAACAGGGACGCTACAAAAGTAGAAAGACAGGGACAGCAAACGACGCCATATTTCCTGCCGCTCTTTTGACATTTCTCTTCAGTAAGGTTTGCCATTTCATGATGGAAAGATATACGAGCCAACGAGTCGAAATTATTAAAATTTACTACCGAAATTCGGAGTCGGTGGCCTCAACGTTAAGAGCGCTACGTCCAATTTATGGTCGTCATAATCGTCCTAGCAGATCAACAATTGAGCGTCTAGTGGAAAAATTTGAATCCACAGGCATAGTGCAAAATGTTCCCGTGCCAGTGAGACAAAGAAGTGCCCGTAGTGTCGAGAATATTGCTGCCGCTGAGGCTTCAGTTGAAGAAAGCCCAAATGTGTCTCTCACACGTCGTTCTCAAGCGTTGGGCATCTCTGTGACGTCGTTGTGGAGAATTTTGCGAAAAGATCTTGGCCTACATCCTTACAAGATCAAATTGACGCAAGAACTGAAACCGCTTGACCACCAGAAGCGTCGTATGTTCGTGAATTGGGCTGAGCAACAACTTGAAAATGATTCGGATTTTCATCGAAAAATCATCTTCAGCGATAAGGCTCATTTCTGGCTGAATGGCTTCGTCAATAAACAAAATATGCGTTATTGGTCAGACAGCAATCCACACGTACTCCATGAGTCATCATTGCATCCCGAAAAAATTACGGTTTGGTGCGGTTTATGGGCCGGCGGCGTCATTGGGCCGTACTTCTTCCGTGATGATCCAGACAGGCACGTTACTGTGAATGGGAATCGCTACCGTTCAATGATAACCGAATATTTTTGGCCCCAATTGGATGATATGGACTTGGAGGACATGTGGTTCCAACAGGACTGCGCCACAAGCCACACACACAATTTATTGCAAACCAAGTTTGGAGAACGTGTTATCTCACGAAATGGTCCAGTCGATTGGCCGCCTCGGTCGTGCGATTTGACGCCGTTGGACTATTTCCTGTGGGGCTACGTCAAATCTATGGTCTATGCCAACAAGCCAGCGACGATTGATGAACTTCGTATGAATATCGAACGTGAAATTGCAGCAGTATCGGCCAATTTATGCTTGAAAAGCGTCGAAAATTGGGTTCAGCGTCTGGGCAAGCGTGCGTGTGGTGTCCATGCAAAAGAGATCGATTTCCGTACACAATGGCATCGAACGTACTTTCACGGGAATAAAGAACTTCATTGATATCCAAAACCGTTTTTGTTTTATTTAAAAAAACTTTTGTAGCGCTCTTATTGAAAAACCCTTTAAATATATTACATAAATACTAATTCACGATTTAAATTGTTAAACGAATTGACCTGGAAAAAGTGGAAGACATGGATATTTAGCCCTCCTTTCAGAACATTTTCTCATGGATACAACCAAAAGATAAACTTTGTCGAACGGTGTTTAACGAAAAAGTAGTTTTTCAAGTACAACATATGTCGAATTTATATATTGTCTAACGAGCGGGAATTCCCGGGATCCCGGGAATTCCGAAAAAAATCCCGCTGTCCCGGGAAATGAAAAAGTCCGGGAAAAGAAAAACCCTAATGGCGATAAATCACCATCAAAAACCACAGTAAATCGCTGGTATAGTGAATGCAATCGTGATCGTAGTTCGGTCGTCCGAAATCGGTTATTGTGCCACAAAACATCGATGCAGTGCGTGAACAGATAATGCAAGATCGTCATGTGACATATCGTGAGATAGAGACATCTTTGCACATTTGTTCCACTTCAATATATTCGATTTTGCATGAACACTTAGTTGTAAAAAAAATTGCTCTCGTTGGATACCCCATAATTTATCAATCGCTCAAACAAAGGCTCGCGTCGATTGGTGTAAGGGAATGATTAAAAAAAGTTAAAATTTTCCCTTTTTTCAAATGTTTATTATGAATCGGCATAGCAAACCATGTGAATCTTCCGAATGATAAAAAAATATTGGAGTATTAAAATTAACTCGAATGAGAACAACTAACACTTCATTCGATGTGGAAAATTGCAGTTTGAGAATTCAATCATTCCATTGCCTATCCGAATTGAAAATAGAATGATGGGTTGAAGTCTTTAGAAGCTCTGATCGCAGCAATAGAGTTTCTAATTAGCTGTTGGAAGTTGTGATGTGAATTTAATTGAAGTTGTTTGAGAAACCCTGTTTTTACAAACATTATTTGGGATTTTGCTGATGTTTATTTTTTCTTCTTGTGTTTCTTTTTGATATGTAATCGCTTGTACATGCTACGGACATGTTTACTTTTTTTCTGGTAAACTTTCCTGGTGATTATGATACATTTGTAGCGATAACACAATAAAACCAAGACAAAGTTTAATTTTTGTAACTTTTCTCTTTTTGTTTTTAGGAGGTTTTAATCAGATACTCTTAATAAAATCTGTAAATTTTTAGAGATTTCTTTTTTAAATTAACCACGTAAATATCAAAACCAAACTATTTTTAACAGTTCTATTATTTAATTCTACATCGGAATTTAAAAGTTGTTTTCAGATCCGAATATTGTCCAACTTAAATAGGGAAAATCATACACAACCAGAGCTTTGAAGAATTAATTCTTAAATTCAGTTTATGAATTCTGAATTAAAAATTCTATTAATTCACAAAAGACTATATATTGAATGGAATTAATTTATATTTTTCGTTCGATTTCTTTTGTTACGAATTAATTCAACTTCTATAGTTCTTTTTATTAAATCTTATGAATTAATTCACTAGTGAACGTGTTCAATTTTATAAATCGAACGGATAAAAAGTGAATTAGGTCCTTACTGAATTAATTCACCACTAAATTCGTTCAATTTAATTTTTCGTTCAGTGAATTGAAAAAAAAACTACATTCAGTGAATTAAAAAAAATAATTACGTTTAGTGAATTAAAAAAAATTACGTTCACTGAATTGAAAAACAAAAAAAATTAATTCAAAAGCTGTTTTCTGCCGTTCAGTACGCAGTGGAGTGTTTCCAAAATATTTTGGAAATAATGTAGTTTACATAGTACCCAGCAAAAAAAATTGCAAGTAATGCTTCCAAAGTATTCGTTAGTATATTTTTACAGCTTTTTTAGCAGTAATTCTGAACAACTTCAAAAAACCACTTCTTTCATTGCTTTGAAAGTATTCGCTAGTATATTTTTACAGCATTTTTAGAACTAGTTCTGAAGAACATCCAAAAACTCACTTAAGTATTGCTTTTAAAGCATAATTTCTCTAAAAGTGATCCTAAAAAGTGATTTTGGTATCATTTGGTATTTCTAAACAGATGATCGCGGGTTCGATTCCTGGAGGGACTAATATTTTTTTAATTTTTTTTTTTACTTTTTTATTTTTTTTAATATTTACAATTAATTTAAATACAATTACGCCCTTAATATATAAATTTTTCAAGTGTATATTTTAGTCGACTTTAGTTAAAATATTGGGTGGCAGTATGCCTTGACTTGGTTTATTTTTGGAGTATTTTGATTGGCTGATTTATTTTCAACCAATCAAAATTTTTGAAAATATACACTCTAAAAAATGTTTGTAAATTTACTACTATAAAATGGGTAAAATTTTGTTTAATTTTACGAAAATTCGGTAAATATAAACAAAAAATGCGTAAACTTTTTTTGTACACACTTTCATACGCAATAATACATACACAAAGTATTTTTAGACATTATGTGCTTATAAATAAACACATTGTGCCTAAAATTACTATTGTTTTGTTAAATAAAATTTTTACGCACAATGTTGGTAAATATACTATCCAATAATAGTAATAAATACTCTGACATTTCAAATTGGAAAAAATTGAAAAGAAATTATAAATAATAAAAAGAAAAAGCGAAAACGGATTATTTTTTGTGAATTACAACATTTCCACAAACACATTAGAGTCTGGAAATAGCAACATAAGCATGAAATTGTTTTTGGTAATTATTATTAACGCATGTGGTAGTCTAAACCTCATTTCAAAATTGAAAACGCCGTAAAAGAGACACGGCCTACGCAGGAACTACTGGCTGCAATAACTCCTGCTCAACAAAATGCCTTCTTTGCAAGGGAGGCAGTCAACCAACAACCGTCAACAATAACGGGAGAAAATGCCGTAAGAGAGATACGGCCTAGGTAAAACAACTGGGTGCGATGACTCCTGCTCAACAAAATGCCTTCTTTGAAAGGGAGGCAGTAACCGTCAACAATAACGGGAGAAAACGCCTTAAGAGAGATATGGCCTACGCAGGAACAAGTGAGTGCAATGACTCCTGCTCAACAAAATGCTTTCTTTGCAAGTTAGGCAGTACTCAATGAATACTGACTTTGTTGAGCAGGAGTCATTGCACTCAGTTGTTCCTGCGTAGGCCATATCTCTCTTAAGGCGTTTTCTCCCATTATTGTTGACGGTTACTGCCCCCCTTTCAAAGAAGGCATTTTGTTGAGCAGGAGTCATCGCACCCATTCAATAGTTATAACAAATTTTTATATGAATTTTATACAAATGCTTAAAGATCCCAAAACGACTAATTTGGACATAAACGATTATGAGAGAATGACTCGGATATTATTATTAATAAAATACGTACTAAAAATTAATTTGTTATTTTATTTAAAAAAAATTTTGGGTGGTGTTAAAGTTAGCACACCTGTTGTAAATGTACGCATTATATTTTATTTTTACGCACTTTCTGTGGATTTTTGCGCATTTTTTGTGGATTTTTACGCATTTTATGCGTACATTTACACGTGAAACGTGCTTTTTTACACACAAATTTAGTAAATTAACACACTAATTTCAAAATTTCATTTAATTTTTACGCACTTTCAATGTAAAATTACAAATTATTTGTGTACCAACTTAAACACAATGTGCGTATTTTTTCTCAATTACGCACATAGAGTAAATTTACCCAATTTATAGTAGGAGTTCAGTTTCCTACTATAAGTTGGGTAAATTTCAACAGAATTTAATTAGAGTGTACATAAATATTTTTGTAGGGTTTTCATACGCAAAATGAACAAAAACGTATGATTAAAAATAAATTCGACTTTAAATTTAAAATACTCTTTTATAGTAAGGGCCAATATTTTTTTGATTTTCCAATTTTTAAAAATATATAAAATAAAAATGTTGAAAAATTGCTTTTTATTCGGTTATGAAAATAGTACCAAATTCCAATGCACCTTTTACACTTGTCTCAAAAGTACTTTTATTGAAGAGAATAAAGCACAATATATCACAATGACAAAGTGGTGTTTTTATGCCAGTCAACATTCATATCAAAGAATAGCTCAGCGGTAGAGAGCTAAACTAGTAATCCCGTTGGCGGAAAATAAAACAAACTTTTGTAAAATAAAAAATATAATTTTTTTTTACGAAAAAAAATTTTTTTTTAATTCTAATTGGTGAAAAAGATCCCTTTGCACTCATTCAAAAAGTAATGAAAAAATATTGAAGTGGGAGTACTCCTCTCCTATGACAAACTTAAAGTTAAAATCATTAGTGTTTATGTTAAAAAAGAAGTACATCCAGATCATCAATTGTAGTGCTATTTCTACTGCTTCGGCATATCTTTTTTTGCTGGGAAGCTGTCATTTGTTTTGTTTTTTTTATTGTTTTTTTTTAAGAATAAAATAGAGCATACACGTTCAATATTATTGATCAATTTTTGATTGCTTACAAATTAATAGGGTACAGACCCCTATATTGAATGTTTATCAATTAAATTGAAAAATTCAAAATGTTTTGGATTTTTGTTTTTCAATTTCATATTATTGAAAAGTGTGTGGCCAATTTTGAAATGTTAGTTTTTTTTAATTTGTTTTTTGTTGTTGAAAAATAAATAAATAAAATTAAAAAAGCATATAAATTATTGCAAAATAAAAAAGTAATCACTTAAACGTGGTTTTATTATAAAATCTGCAAAATTTTGCAATTTTTCATAGGATGGAAAATATTGATCAATTTAATTTTAACTTATATTTTTCTAATAACATTGAAAGTGTGTGTGAAAAGACCAATAAAATTTAAATGAATTATGTTGACCGTGTGTGCTCGTGTTAATAAACAATTCTAAAAGAAGGAATACACGTTCAATATTATTGATCAAGTTTTCAAAAATCAACCAATCAGAACCAATCTTAACCTCAAAACTACTAAATTAGAATTAATAAAAATACATATTAATTACAATATTAATTGTATTTGGTCTATACGACGCGTTTGGAAAAACAACACTTTACCAGAACATTTTATTTTTAAGTACTTTGTTCTGATTTGTTGATTTTTAAAACTTGATCAATAATATTGAACGTGTATGGTTGCCTTAAATCTAATTATAAAAAACAAAAAATGTTATAGTGTATTTAGACTGGGCAAAAACTAGTAGTTCGATTTTCGAGCCGAAAACTACAAAATTAATATAGTTTTTCCATACAATTTTCACACAAACTGAAAACCAGATTCCACCTGGTTTTTGCCAAAAACCAAGTAAAAATATCTGAAATGTGCATTTTTGATACACCCGATATCATTTATAATTAATTTTCGATACACCATGTACAACGAATATAGGAGTAAAGCAAGTGTCAAAAAAATATTTTTAATTTTTTAGGAATATTTCTAGTTTAGTTTGAAATTGTGTGTTGTTATTCTTTTTTAAATGTATTAAAAATTTTTCTACATTAATTTAACAAGAAAAAAAGAATGAAAGGTGTGTAGTAAAAAAGTGTTGTGACAAAGAAAAACAAAATAATCCGTGTAAATGACTTGGCTTTCGTAATTTAGTTTTGTATAAAAACCAGCTGGTTTTTGCTTGGTCTAAATTCAGTATTACACTGAATTTAGACTGAGCAAAAACTACCTGGTTTTTGTAAAAAAAAACTAAATAACACAAGCCAAGTCATTTACACTAGTTATTTAGTTTTTCTTTGTCAAATCATTTTTGTTTACACACTTTTCTTTATTTTTTTATTGTTAAATTAATGTAAAAAAATTATTAATACATCTAATAATTAATAAAAATACACAATTTCAAACTAAAACAGAAATATTCTTAAAAAATCAAAAAATATTTTTTTTAAAACTTGCTTTACTTCTATATTTGTTGTAACAAGGTGTATTGAAAATTAATTATAAGTGATACCGGGTGTATCAAAAATGCACATTTCAGATATTTTTTCTTGGTTTTTGGTAAACCCGGTTTTCAGTTTGTATGAAAATTGTATGGAAAACTAAATTAATTTTGTAGTTTTCGGCTCAAAACCTAAAAATGGCCAAAAACTAGTTTTTGCCCAGTCTAATACTGAAGTTAGACTGAACAAAAACCAGTTGTTTTTTGTTCAAAACTAAATTGCAAAAGCCAAGTCATTTACACTAGTTATTTAGTTTTTCTTCGCCACAACACTTTTTTATTTCACACTGTTCTTTCTTTTTTTTTATCAAATTAATGTAGAAAAATTATTACTACATTTAAAAAAGAATAACAACACACAATTGCAAATTAAAACAGAAATATTTTTAAAAAATTAAAAAAATATTTTTTGACACTTCCTTTACTTCTATATTCGTTGCAACAGGGTGTATCGAAAATTAATTATAAATGATAGCGGGTGTATCAAGAATGCACATTTCAGATACTTTTATTTGGATTTTGGCAAAAACCAGGTAGAATCTGGTTTTCAGTTTGTATGAAAATTGTATGGAAAAACTAAATTCATTTTGTAGTTTTCGGCTCAAAACCTAAAAATGGCCAAAAACTACTAGTTTTTGCCCAGTCTAAATATACTATAAAACAAAATCAAAGAAAACTCGACAAATATTTTTAGTTTATAACAGAAACAAAAGTAGTATCGTTTACCAGATTCAGGTAAACATAAAGCGCTATCGGGGTTTTCTGGTAAACCTTCCAAATTATGGATTTTGTGTTTCACATTCACAATATAAATACACAGAAAAAAATCTTTACCAAATAATTGCTAACAACTAATAAAGCTTTTTTCGCATTGTGAATGTGGAAAACAAAAAGTGACATTATACAAATACAAAATATGATGATGTAAAAAGGGCTTAAGATAATCAATAGACTGCTGTTTCTTCAAATTTTATCGAAATCTGGAGGAAACCTTTAACGGAGTTCTCTTATTAGTTTAGTCTGGGCTTAGGCCAGTCAACGAATATTCTGTTCTCACAGCCAAATTGCTGCTGTTAGACTAAATTTTAGTTTTCACAACCGAAAATTTTAATTCATTAATAGGACGTTAGAATTGAGCCCGTAGATTTCCAAATTAGTGCAAAAAATTAATTTATACACAGGTTTTACTAAGTCTTTTTTATATTGACATTCTGTGCATTTTTTGTTTTAAATCGATATAGAAATTCAACACAAAATTCTATACTTTTGCAAACATACAAAAATAACTATTCCTAGTTATCATTAAAATAATTATTTCATACTGAATTTTCCACTTTTATGAATTTTCTTCATCTAACAGGCAGATGTTGCGCATGCGCACCTGAAAAGTTTGTTTGTTACAGGTTTATTTGTACAATACACACACGCACACAAAACATTAAATACCATACAGGTAACAGAAGTAGAAACAGAAATTATGTGGAAAAACTTAAAACTAAAAACTGTAAACGTTTAAATAGTTTATAATTTAGGATTATTTTTCTATTTTCCTTTTTTCAATTCTCATATTTCAAAAACTATTCAGAAAATGTTGTAAAGGTGCATCATCATTTTGTAAAAGAAGAATTTGGAAAAGAAACAACAGCAAAAACAATGAAATAAGAATGATACTGCGCTACCATCCATACAAAAAACAAAATATTTTTAACACTAATTGCTAGTTTACACTGAAAGAATAAGAACCAGCAAAAACCAGTTGTCGCAACTTAAATTGTTTTCAAACGAATTATTTCGGTTGGTGCAATCGATAATTAGATTTTACCACCGATATTCGCATGGATACAAATTTTTCAGGGTGCATCTCAGAGAATGAAGCCGAAACTGGTGGCGGCTAAACAAAATTAGACTCTGCGGCGGCTTAAATTCTTAAACTTTCGACAAATGAAAATTTAATTTTTATAGTAATGAGACGAATATAATGTTGTCTGTCAAACAGGTGGGGACAAAAACATTATGGTTTCTAAGGAAATTAATTCAAGTAACTTTTTTAATTAAAACTATTTAATTTTGTAACAAATTAAAAAAAAACTCGTTTTTAAAAAATTATTAGCCGCACAATTCGGCGGCTATCACCTGTTCGGCTTCGTTGTCTGGTGCATCTTCATCATGTCAATGAATAGTTTAATATCAGCAATAAAGTTTCTTTAGGGGTTTAGACAATTAAAGTTTTCATTAAAGCATTTTTTGAAAGATTGATTAAAATTTAATAAACAAGTTTCTTTGGACTTATAAAACTTTTGTTCAATAGGGGAGCAGTGCTCCCGGAGCACGGCAAAAGAAATTATTCATGCTTTGAAAAAAATTATTTTCAATTTCATCCGTTGCATTTAAATTAAAGATTCTTTCAGTGTATTTGAGAATTGACGAGATAAACGGCGACTAAGCATTACGTTTTTTTTTCTTGTCAGGCTGATAATGATGGTGAAGAGGTAGGTAATGGTGATGGCAATGCTAAATGTGATGACGATGATGCCATGCCATTTCCGCTTTTGCCTTTTCTAGAGTTTCGAACAAGAAAAAAGAGATTGTTGTTGATTACCCTTGCACTCTAACTGATACATAGTTGCAACAACAAAATCATTGAAATTGTTTAAGAAAAAAAGAAAAGGATTACAAGTTTACAGAATTGTAATCATTGTAACATCGTTATTGCTGTTGTTGTGAGATAATAATGCAGCCATAACATAGCAGCGACAAGTTAATTAATGAATCTGTTAGAAACTTTATCAAGAAATCTTAAATTTTCGGTAATGAACAAAATCGTTGATCAACGTTTGATAAGCATTTTGAAATGCATTCGAACTGCAAAACTTTCTTTAAACACCCACACATAAAATTTGGTATATTCAAATGTTAAAAATTTAGTGCTATACTATGCAATGTCATAAAATATACCGCATTTCATATCAATACTGTTTTATTTTTTCATCGGTTTTTTTCTTAAAAATTAACATTTGAAAAACAAAAATTTATATGTTACTAATTTTTAAATTATTGTGTAAATTAATTTATACTCTTGTTTCTTTAGATTTCATTCATAACAATAAGATGTTAAGTGGATCATCAATTTACACATAACATTTAAAATTTTTAGTGCAAGATAATAAAACTTATTGTTTCCTAAATATACTAAACAAAAAGCCGCCAACATAAAGTTTTTGGACAAATAAATATGGTTAGATGTTAATTCTAAAATTGAGCTACAAATTCGTTTTACATTATTTACAAAAAGAACTTTAAAATCTTCAAATTTTACGTTAAAACAATAGTAATTACTTTTTAGAAACATCAAAGAAATTTGCTACCAGAAATGTAATATTCGAGTAGAAAAGAAAACAATAAAATTTGATTGATGGCAATATAATATGGTTTGAAATATAATTCTGATATGTCTGAAGGCAGAACACATGATGATTAAAACATTTTGGTCAGCATTTACAAATCCGAAATTATATTTTATCGAAATAAAAACATTTATATAACACTATGAGTCGTTTTACGAAACTTTGTGAAACTTTGAAATTATTTGTAAAATGTAGCGGAGATAAATGTACTTAGTCATACACTGAGAGAATTATCTTGACTTCAGTAATGAATTTCCTCATAGTTTCAATGAAAATTGTCACTAGAACTCGTCCATTGAAACTTTTCATAGAATCAATGAATCAGGTTTCATTAAAGTCAATGTTTATGAAAAGTTCATAAAATTAATGAAACTCTTCATAAAATTAATAGGCCACACGTCCAATCAATAAATCATTCAGCCAATGAAGAGCTTCATAAAATCTATGAAGCAATTCATTTACTATTATTTATTATAGTTGATTGTTGTCGTTGCTAATCTGGAGTGGATAAATAAAAAGTACTTAGCAAATGTAAAAGGCGTAATAAAATCGTACTATATTTTATGGATGTACGAAATATTATATCTAAAGAAAGAATTCATTAAATTCAAAAGTTTCATAAAAAAAGCTTCGAAAAAATTAATATAATTTATAAAAAAATTTCATAGTCCAAAATTAATAATAAAAAATTAATTTGAAAAAAAAAATAACAATTATAAAATATTATTCTCTTAGGAAATAACGATATTTTATAAAAAAATTAAAAAAAGTAAAAACTATTGAACAATTTCATATATATAAAGCACATTTTCATTAAATTTGTGTAGATCTAATTTATGAAGGCAATACCGCTAAAATACCATTATAGATTCAAAATCCTTTCAATTGACTGCCGCTACCTATTTTAGAAGTAACAGAAATACGGTTAACCTTAAAATGCCGTTACCGAAATAACTGAAAAACCATTGTCCTTAAATTACCAATACCGAAATAAATGAAATATCGATACTTTTAAAATATTGTTACTGAAATAAATGAAATAACGTCCCAGTGTAGAAACGGTAATGCCATATCATTATTTTTTGGAGTACCAGTAATGACACCCACTTACCTTCTGCATTATTTTAAAACATATAATAATGAGTTACTGATAATGACTTATTTTTATCGTTATTTCAAGGAGAAAATAAATTTTTAGATTTTTTTGAAATTTTTTGAAATCTATTTTTAGACTCAATATTTTTTAAACACTGGTAAGGATATATGTAACCACATATTTTTTGATTTTTTGTATGTTGGCGAGTAAGCCTACTTGTGTGCAGCAGGTCAATTATGTTTTTATCTTTTAAATATTACATGTCGATATAGCTCAGATGGTAGAGCTGTTGACTGGCAATCTGTAGACCCAGGTTCGATTACCGCACCAGCAAATGTTATTAAAAAAAAATACAATAAAAAATATTTTTTTTTATATAATTTATTTTTTTGAAAATCTATTTTCAGACTCATTATTTTTGCCAGTACTGGTAAGCACATAGGTAACGATATATTTTTTGATTTTTCGTATGCTGGTGTGTAACGACAACTCATTATTTTTCGCGACATCGCCATATAAAGGCAATAAGAAATGTAATAAAAAAGTAACTAGTTACCATTACCAAGTATGTAGTTACATAACCACATATCTGGTAATGATTTTCTACACTGGGGTTGTAGTTAAAATATCGTTATTATACCTTACCTAGTGTCTTGACATGCAATAAAATGGTAGCAAGCAAGTGTCAAAATGATCTCATCTCAAGTGAAGACACTCAATTTCAATTTTATTGCAATATCATGATATCGCTGACATGCAAGCGGCTCTTGCAATGATGCCTGCCATGAAATGTCACTTTTCGTTTTAATTTTAACTTTGTAATAAAAAAACGACAGAATATTTGGTAAAAAAGAAAGGGAAAGTGTTTAATTTTTTATTATTTGTAGATAAAAATTAATGTTTGATAAAATTTTGTGTTTTTCGAAGCAAAATCTATGATATTTCTTATCTATGAAATGGTCAAGTGTTCTCCACCACTTTGCAATTGATATCATTTTGACGTTTCACTGAAATGGTTTTGACATATCATATCATATAATTTATTGCATTTGAAGACAGCGGGTTACACCACTACGTGGACAGGATATAATAAGTTTGTGCTGCTGTTTGTAACACCAAAAAATATTGGACCTAGACCCACCTTTTAGTATACCGATCGACTCAGAATCACTTTCGATTAGACGATGTCCGCCCGTCCGTATGTCTGGCCATGCATTCTTGTCCATGCATTTTTGTCCATGCATTCTTCTGCGCACTCTACAGGTCGCAAATATTAAGATATTTTGATGAAATTTAGTACACCTATGTCGGCCCAAGGACGAAGCCTACTGATTTTCGTTAAAATCGGTCCATGTTTAGACCTATCGCCCATATGGGCTATATTTCCGATTTTCTCTTAATTTCTTTCTAATGGGTTACAAGTCCATTGTGACCCATTCGAATTTCATATCCAAAGATTAGTTGGCTTTTAACCAGACTGGTAAAATTCGACTTTATTCTTCACATAGTCTCCTTCAAGAGCGATACAATCACTCCAACGCCTTTCTAACATTTCGATACCTTTTTTATAGAATGATTTATCGTTGGCCTCAAAACACGCCTCTGTAGATTCTACCGACAAACTTTTACGAGTGTACTTTAAATATATAAACGTGACGTACACACATTTTTTGGTCAATATCATATTTTTTTATTATTTTCAATTAATGCTTTAATTGAAATTATTACTACTTTAATCGAAAAAAAATATTTATTTATTTTTATTATTTTTAAAAATAAACATTCATAAAAACTAGGGATGTGCGATTAATCGATTATTCAAACAGTATGATTAATCAGAAATTTTATTAATCAGTTAATTGATTAATTGAAAATTTGATTAATTAGAATAATGATTAATCGAATAATTTGAATTTTGATTAATCAAAACTTGAATAATTTTAACAGGGTTGGCAGGCAATACCGATAAAATACCGTTATCGATTTAAAACCCTTTCAACTGACTACCGTTACGTCTAAAATACCGTTACCGAAATACCCGGAATACCGTTATCCTTAAAATACCGTTACCGAAATAACTGAAATACCGTTATCCTTAAAATACAGATACCGAAATAAATGAAATATAAATACCCCTAAAATACCGTTACCGAAACAAATGAAATACCGCTATCCGTAAAATACCGTTACCGTTATTTTTAATTTTCTGCTTTTGGTAATTTCACGTGGTAATTGACCACTTTTGAATATTAAGTTGATAAATTGGTTCTGTTTTTAATCTCGTTTGTTTTTTGTAAAAAAAATTGCGGGATGCATCGAAATAACTGACTACCGTTACCCTTAAAAAACCGTTACCTACATAACTGAAATACCGTTAACCTTAAAATACCGTTACCGAATTAACCCAAATATCGTTATCTTTAAAATACCGTTACCGAAATAACTCAAATACCGTTATCCTTAAAATACCGATACCGAAATAAATGAAATAGCGTTACCCTGAAAATACCGTTACCGAAATAACCTAAAATATCGTTACCCAACGATAACCGCATACGTTTCGGTTACCATCCATAAATTTTAATTAATATTCAGCCTAATTGCGGTTGTCGTATCCCTACGGGGAATGAGGAGTCAATTGCCCTCCAAGGACCTATCCCGTGACCGGTCAACCGAAGGCATATTACTAAATTAGTACAAATATGAACAAAAGAAAATTAATTAATTTTCTAAGTATTTTCTGATCCGTTATTTTCACTGTTGCTTTTAAAAAAACTTGACCGATACCGAAATAAAAACAAAATTCGCGGCATATTTTTAAAAATATTTTTTTATTTATTTTACTCTTTTATTTATTTTTAACTTTATTTTTTCACGATTTGCTTATTTTAGCTCTTATTTTAAATTTCTATAATGTTTTGCTAAGAAATTTTAAGTTTTGTATTTTCAACGTTTTTTTAATGATAAAGCTGTTTTATAGTATATTTAGACTGGGCAAAAACTAGTAGTTTTTGGTAATTTTTAGGTTTTGAGCCGAAAACTATAAAATTAATTTAGTTTTTCCATAGAATTTTCATACAAACTGAAAACCAGATTCTACCTGGTTTTTGCTAAAAACCAAGTAAAAATATCTGAAATTTGTATTTTTGATACACCCGATGTCTTTTATAACTAATTTTCGATACACCCTGTTACAACGAATATAGAATTAAAGCAAGTGTCAAAAATATTTTTTTTTAATTTTTTTTAAATATTTCAGTTTTAGTTTAAAATTGTGTGTTGTTATACATTTTTAAATATGTTAATAATTTTTTTAATTTAATTTAACCATAAAAACATAAACAAAAGTGCTTAATAAAAAAGTGATGTGACAAAGAAAAACTAAAAATTCAGTGTAAATGAATTGGCTTTTATAATTTAGTTTTGTACAAAAACCATCTGGTTTTTGCTCAGTCTAAATTCAGTATTAGTTTTAACAATTGGTATTATTTCATTTAACTTTTCTTTGAAATTTAAGGGGAATTTTTTAAATTTTTATATATATTATCAGAGGTTTTGAGGTAATTTTCTAATTTTTAATTGATTTTTTAATTTAATTTTGGCCAACGAAAAAACCAAGTAAACTGCCATTAAGGGACCTATCCCATGACCGGTCAATCGGGGGCATATTCAAGGCACTTCCACCATATTTGTGTGTGTGTTAATGTTGTTTTCTTTTCTATTTTTTTCTTTGCCATGTTTTTTTTTATTTGCTGTGTGTGTGTTTGTTTTTTCTTTCTCTTTTTTATTTGAACAGAAACGAAAAACATAACTTAACCATCAGCCAGCCATCACGCATAAGCAACATTAGCTCAGACGGTAGAGCGTTTGCCTTACAAGCAGAAGGTTGTGTTATCGAGCCCTACTTCGACGCCAAGTAGATTATTTTTAATTCTTAATTTTTTATTAGTTTTTTTGAAAAGCTATTTTTAGACACACCACCTTACTGCCACAATGTGTCTAAACTGTGGCAATTGGTCATTTCCAATGACAACGCCATGTTAAAGTGATATGTCTCTTTCAAACAAAAAGACCGATCAGCGACCGGTCTCCGCCCCCTTGGGACCTATCCTGCGTGTCATCTGGGACCGGTCCCTTTCCCCGTAGGGATACGACAAGAAAATTTGTCGTTTTTGCCAAAAGCCATTTTTTGGTACCGCGAATGTCGTTTTTGTCGGTCAAATACACCAAAAACTGTCGTATACATTTTTGTTCACGACAACCTCAAAAAAGGTTTAAAAAAAGTATTAAATTAAGTAAAATTGGACGTAAATTCACTTTAATATATTAATAAAATTAGAAATTTTTTATTTAAATATAATTTTTTTAAAAGAAAAATTAAAAAATTTAATTCCCTGGGTATTTTACAACTTGTGGAAAAACACACTATCCTTAAAATGGAAATTTTCATTCTGACACCTTGCTTTTATGAGACAATAATGGTTTTATTATTACAAAATTTATTTTTTTTTGATTATTTTATGAAAACACTACAAAAATAAATGAAATATTTAATTTTCTTATTTTCTGTCGTATATTTTACACAATACCAAAAAATAATGAAAACGACAACGACAACGCCTGCTGTCGTAATACGACAACGACAACCGCAATAAGGCTGATTAAAAAAAAAAATTACGACAATTTTATCTTTCTTTTGTGGCAATGCCTTATACAGCTCCAAATAAAGAAAATCAGACAGATTGTTTGCTCACTGGTCAGACTCGACCAATGTCAATTCGTAAGTTTCATGTTTCTATATTGCACTGACGTTAAAAGGCGTCTTTAATGGGAAAAAATAAAATAGTATTCATTTACTTATAAGTTTGATTAATCAAAGTCATAATTAATCAATTAATCATTATTTAATCGCACATCCCGAATAAAAACTTTATTGACCTATGGAAAAGCTTCGAGTTCTGTGTCTATTTGCAAAATAACTAACTTACATACAATGATGCCACCAGTAAGACAAAAAAAAATACACAACTGTAGGCCACAAATTATCCAAAACCATATGAAATTACACAAAAAATTAATATTTTTTATTAGTATAAAATAATGGTTATTTTTATATAAAAAAAATTAATACATGCATATATGTGGCCCTTTAGACTACACCCAGAAAACATATTCAGTTCTGATAACCGCATTTGTAGCCAATCGCATGGTTCGGTTGTGGTAGCCGAATTTTTCAGTTGTGGCAACAGAAAACCAATTGGTCCTGTCACAATTTGACTATGGCAACAGAATTTCAGTTGTATCAAGAATAATTCGGTAGCCACAACCGAAAAATTCATTTGATGCAACTGAACCATTCGATTGGCAACAAATGTGGTTGTCAGCACCGAATCTGTTTTCTGGGTGTATGTATAATGGGACAGAATCGAAATAATTCAGCCAATTACTGGCTGGTTGGATTGCTATGAAATTTTACACTGTGTTAGAGCTTACGTTTCTAGGGCCGAGCCCACGCACCCAACGGCAGCTGTGCCATTTAACTCTAAAGAAAGGCATTTCTAGAATGTGAAAATGCTAAAAGCCTGCCATTTTTTTTTTTTTTTTTTGATCATATAGAAAAACTAACAAAGTATTTTGACAATGAAAGGTGTGTCGAAATATCGAATAAAAAGAAGACAAATAAATTAATTTAAAACAAATTTATTAACAACAAAGACCTAAGGCTTGATTATTTAAAATTTAAAATACGTAAGAGAAACATACCGAAGTTTTTTACGGATATCGGAAAATTTCATCTCATTCGATAGAAAGTTGGCAAATGATGTTTGATTTACATTCCACTAAAGTGAGTTAAATTTGGAGAAAGTTGGTTAATATTTAGACACAGTTTACCAACAAAGGTCATATAAATAGGCAATTATAGGGTGTCATTTATAGTAAAAAGAGCCTTTGCAAATTAACTAAGACTGCCCGAGTAAAAAAGTTTTGATATAATCATATATTATTTTATGTAATTGCATATAGTAACTTATAGTTACATATGGCCACATATGCTTTTAAATTCAAGCAGATATACTTTTATATAGTCATATGTTAGATATTTTTTCCTCAAAGGTTTTAATGTGGAGACATATGTGATTTTATATTATTACATATTGGCCTACATATATATGTATGTGCTATATATAAGTACATAAAGTAACATATAAAAGATATAATTACATGTACGTTTATATATAATTTAGTATGACACTATACATAATAATATAAAACTATGTGGATCCATATAAGAAATATTTTATAATTTGTGTTAGTTATTATTATATATTGACGAATATGAACCCATATATAACTTATAACGTTCTTTAGAAAATCATCTATAATTATATATCATCCCACATAGGCAATTTTTTCAAAGTGATTTTATATACAAATATATAAGGTCCATATAAAACCGTATTGTATTATATTTGGTTCCATGTTATCAATGATTTTGAACTAGTTTTAGATTTAGTAATTACTAGGGATTGGCGCGTGACACGAAATGTTCGTGAGTCACGTTATTCACACGTGATCGTGAGTAATAATTACCATACTTAAGTGATTCGTGCGTGAGCGTGAGTAAGAATAACCCGTACATGATTCGTATGTGAGTTTATTTTTTGCATCATATGTTTTTAGTAATTTTTACTGTTTTGCGTGAGAATTTTCTGATTGTAAGTTTTTAATATACTCATGTGTGCTAAGTAAGAAACGAAATGCTCGTGCGTGAGTAATTTTTTTTTTTTTTTGTTTTTTTTTTGAGCATGAGTCAAAAATGACTTACGCACCGCACCCATAACATTAACAACACTGAATCTTTAATACGAAATTCTCTATACTATAACGTTTACTGATTTCTTATATCTTGGTTGTATATCATAATCCTATTAACTTTAAAATTTCAGTGTTGTTAACTTTATTTTAAAATTACTAAATTAAAAGAAATTTTTTTTCATGTTTATTGCACTGTCATGATAAATCTGGATAAAAGTAATGGAAGATTTATCGAAATTATAAGATATCCAGCAGGCCTGGGGTTAATCATTACATTTTGTAATTATTTACACATGCAATTACACAATTACATGTAATTGTAATTGAAAAAAAAACTCATCTATAATTAAATATTATTTGTAACTGCAATTCAAAAAAGAACAATTACAATTACAAGTAATAGAAAATTTTTTTTATTTAAAGAAAAAAAAAGGTCCTATATAATATGATAAAAAGTATAAGGTTAATATTTAGATATAATTGTATCAAACTATGTCCACTTTTATAACATTTTATATAATATTATACAAAAAGATATAATTTGATGTAATTGGATGGGGACAAAATTCGGATACAATTGTATCGAATTGCATAAAATTGTATCAAATTGTACAAAATTGTATACAATTGTATACAATTCGATACAATATGATACAATAAGACGTTCTCATTTTTCGGATATAATTATATCTAATTACATAAAAGATAATATATAATTAAATATAACTTCATATGGCTCCATATCATTTTTTTTACTTGGGTGACTTTAATTCTTTAAGATATATTTTGATATAACACATTGCTTCTGTAAGTAAATTTTTGTCTGATCAAAGGCCTGTAACTATTATAAAAACTTTGATAATTACTAGTTTTTTCAGTCATGAGAATGTCACAATCATGACAAACCCAAATTTCAATCGCTTTATTTTCAAATGGTCTTGCCACCCAAAACAAAAATATTTATTTTCCATGCAGTTTGGCAAGTATTTTCTGAAAAAAATTAACAAAATACGGGGTTAAAACAACATTTTTGAATTCCTCTAACTAAATTGGGTTTCGTGTTGAACAAATTTACAAAAATAATTCACCAGAAACTGTAAATTTATTGTAGATGTTACAAAACAATCTCATTTTTTTCTACTGTCGGACCTGAAAGCATGGAATTTCGTAAATTTTTCAGTAAAAAGGGAAATTACACAAAAACTACACAAAAATGTCATTATTCAAAAATTATCCAAGGAATGTGTACAGTCCCGTTTTTGGATAATTATTCCAAAAGTGACAACACTGCTTACATACGTTTTTATGTTTTAAAGCAGTGATGCGCAAAATTGATTTACAATTGTATTAGTGAGCAAGAGAGAGAATTGCACTAGGAAAAAAATTGAGCGAATTAAAAAATATGTCTTTTTACATATTTATCAATCTCCATATTGTTTATACAATCTTAATGAAATTTTCTGCAACATATTTTTTAAAGATTTTAAACAAAATGTTCTATATTAATACTTTTATGGCAATTTTTTTATATTTTGTTTTTTTATTTCTATTAAAGATCTACTATGAAAGAAATTACTATGAAAATAATCATAATATCTTTTAATAATATATTCCCTAGATTCCTTAAATGTTTTATAACGTAAAAGGCATTGCAGATATAAAAAACATTTTCCGTCATATATTTTCTGAATGTCATAAAAATTTGTTTTCAGTGCACTTGAAAAAAATATCAAAACACCCGCTAAGCATGTGCACTCGTCGCTGTCTCATTGACGACTAAATTAAAGAGCATAAGAATATGTGTGAATAAGTAAATTCACAATTGTGCTTTGAAATGCGCACCACTGTTTTAAAGTGAGATTTTTTATGCAAAAATGATTGTTTTTGGTGCATATTTAGCGGCTTAGTTGATGTCAGAAGTTATATGGTTTGGTCTTAGCGCGCGTTAACAAAGAATTAAAAATGCTGCAATTTTAACGAAAACAAATAACTGCCCAGTCAGAAAAATACAAACGGGAAAGCGGTGGCAAAGCACTTTAACAGGTGGTACAAGTACTGGTAAAAATTGCTTTCCCATTCCCAAAATGATAACATCATTAGACAAAAGGACCGGCTGTTCAAAAAGCGCGGAAAAGCACTGGAGGAACATAATTTTTAAACGTTGGCAAATCGCTGGCAAAACCAATAAATAGGTAGTCTGAAAATATATTTTCCAAAATAAAATTTGAAAAAAGTTCATATGTATTTTTTTTGGTCCTGCCGTGATTTGAACCCAGGCCGTCAGATTGGCAGACGATTGCTCTACCCACTGAGCTAATGAGACATATAATATTTAATAGCTAAACACATAAATGAGTGATAATAGCTGGACAACTACTGGCTGTGCCAAAATGCTAGTACTGGCAAACAATTTTTTGTAACTAGTATGCCAGTGTTGGGAGGGAAAAAAAAAGTTGGTCTTGAAGGAGCTTTCCCACAAACAAAAAAATTAATTTTATAAAACAAAAATATTTTAAATTAAAAAAAATCCAAAAAAAAAATTTTTTGCTTGCAACCGGATTTGAACTCGGAACCTCCTGACTACAAACATTTTTTAACGAAGCGTCAGCATTTTTATAAAATCATTGGTCTACCAGTGAATTGATTTTTGTACGTCTGGTAGCATTGGCTAGGTAGAACTGGATAACCACTGGTTGCAAACCTTGGCATATCACTCTAAGCCAATTCTTTGCCAGTGGTTTTTTTTGTAAACCACCGAAATTTTTGTAAAACAAATACTGTTAAAACGCTTTTTGCAAACGCTGGCAAAGCGTCCCAAATGAGTGTTCTGCAAGTCATTTATTTTTAACACCGTGGCTACCCAGTGGTATGCCAGTGCTTGATTTTTTGTACCACTGGCGATTTCTGACTGGGTGGCTATTTGGCGTATTCGTATACATTTTTTACACTATCATGTTTCAAAATTCGTTAATTCACAGAATTGGGATAAATTTCAAATTCATTTTCGAATTTAAAATGCTATTTTCATGTATACTGGTAGAACAATTTCAAAATATGTTTCACCAATTATAAACACAATGTCCATTCTTAATATTAAGGCCGAGTTTTTGACATGTCAGTTAAGCTTGGTTTAGTTAAACCGAAAACGAATTATGTCAGCAATTTACAAGTTTATTAACAAAAATTTGCCGAACAACTTTTTCTCCATTAGAATTTTGGTCTTTATTGAAATAAAACCAAATAAACCGATTTTAGTAGCGATATTCCAGTTACAAACTGCGTTAAACTGAGTTTAAAGACAATATACATCCTAAAACCTGGGCCTAAGTGTATAAAATGTCTAAAAGAGTTATTTTGTGCGGTGCACGGACATTAAAAAACAATAAAAAAACAAGAATTTCAACCGCAATTTTCTCAAAATTGTGACGTGGTAGAAAAATTTTTAAAATATCTCTCTCATTTTACTGATTTTCATAAATGAAATGATTTTCATAAATGAATTAATTTCAGTCCAAAATTAATATCATAAACTCTTAAAAAAAAGTTAGTACAAAAGTCTGTTAAACGAATTTTGAACTAATTTTTCTGTTATTTTCTCTAAAAAAAAAAAGTCCGTACAAATAGGTCAAAATTCTGCTAAAATAACAGGAAATAGTACATGTATTTGCTCCAACACAATTTTGACCTATTTGTACGGACTTTTTTTATGAGTGTAGTTAACAGCTGTACAAATGAAGCGTTTGCCATCAAAAACTCATTTTCTTCAAAACGTCAGATTGCCCCTATTGAATATAAGCCCTCGATATGGTACATAAGAACATTTTACTTTTTTATTTCCAAAAATATTTTTAATTTTACAATCACGTATTTACTGATTTTTAAAATTCAATGCACAAATACTGATATCACTTACGTGGAGACAAAATTAAATTGCACAAAGACATCTGTCAAAATTTAATATTTTATTGAAAATATGTTGCAGAACTAATATTTGTATATGAAAAATAAAATTGTATTCATAACATCAGATGTCGCCACTCTGTATGACAAGAAGGAATTATGAATTTGTGACGCATTTTTGTTCCGTTTTCCGTGAAAAATCGTCATATGTTGTAGGGTTTTTTCTTGTTTCTTAACCGATTTTAATGTTCTTACTTGTTTTTTTTTTTTTTGTTTTTTAATATAAAAATAATTAAATATTCGTTAACTTACTTGCAATATGAGCCACCATTAGTTTTTGCTATACATGTACCACCATTTTTACAGCTCACTGACAAGCACGATGAACCTGAAATGCAAAAATAAAAAATTAATTAGATTTAATAAAGAAATCTTCTTAAAAAAATTTGTATAACATAAAATAGTAGCAATCAAAAATTATGTAAACTGATTGATTATTAGAAATTCAATGAATTAAACCAAAAATTTCTAGCAATTTCTGTTCAAAACACATGTAATCCTCTATTTTATAAAACACTTCGGTGAAGTAAAGTTTTTTTTAACAAAAGCTGTATTTTTGCTCATACCTATCAAGGTTAAGTATTTAAAGCAAATCTACCTTTAACCGCTAAAAGTATATAAAAATTATAAACAGCTTATGTTTATAAGCAGTGGCGGTATAATCGAACTTACGCCACCAAAACTTTTTGGGAAGTAACGCGAAGAAGTTATGTTATATGCCAAAATCTATAAACGTTGAGTTTTCAACGTTGATAATTATCCACTTTGCAAGTTAACGTGCACACGAAAAGTAATGTGTTAGTTTTCGTCTCAAACACGTTTTCGTGTACTTTGAGTTTTTTTCTGAGGTAACGGAAACACAGCTAAAAAGAATTTGCATAGAAATAACGCAACAATCACCTCAGTGCTTTTATAAATAAAGCTCTAAAATTCAGTCATTTAACAAATCTATAAAATTTACCTATATTACATATTTTATTCATAGAAACAACGTTTTAAAATTTAAAATAAATTTATATAAATATTCATATTTTATGGTTGATCTCATGTACTTTATTAGTACATTCTGTAATTCAATTGAAATGTAATAAAAAAAAAAAAAATCACAAGAAAATAGCGTGAGTAAGCTTAGTAAAAAAGTTAATCCAACCTTCCGTCCTAAAGCGTCTTTTTTCTATCTTCAAAATTTGCAATAAATGTAGGGAAAAATATTGTACTAGTTAACAAAATTTTATTTAGTTAATGTAATATGAGTATCAGTATAGATTGCAATAGTGTTTTTTGTGTTTTTTTTTTGCACTGACAACATATTGCAGAATAATACAAACAGAATTAAAATTTTAAATTTGTGTAAAATTTCGTTGATATTTTATTACAGTTTATTCATTAGCATTAATAATGATGATTATGATATACGATTTTCAACAACAAAGAAGTATAATTATTTTTGTCATCAATGAATAAATGAATGGTAGAGAAAAAAAAGTAATTTTAAATTAAATAATGAATGAGATTTGAGATATGGTACTTCAATATAGTATTGATAGGCACGTATTTATGGTTAGTTGCATGACAATATACTTGGGAAATACAAATTTTGGTAAAAATTATCAAAAAAATATTTGGTATACATTGAATATTAATTGAAATCTTTGCAATAATTTTATTATTGAAATTTATAAGATCGAAATATTTTAGGAATTAATGGCCAGTTTTATGGTTAAAACTAGAGATGGGCACTACAGCTTTAAGTTTGGTTTTTATATAAACATTCAATGGAAGAATCTTGAGGATGATATTCAAGGAATTTCGAAATATTGATTTATAAGGAATATATTTATAATGAAATCACTGACCTCGAGCTGAAAAATCTGCAGTTTTTTCTTGGAAATCCTATAAAATTTCCTTAAATCTTGAATTATTTTTATCCACAAACGGTTACTAAATTTAACATGACAGTGTATTTAACATGAATAATTTTTCTTTATTTTAAGCGATTTTAAAATAATGTTACCAATACTGAAATTTTAAAATCTACATTAAGTATAAAGCATTTCGTAATAAAATTTATTTTAAAATCGCTAAAAACAAAGGCACTGTCATGGTAAGTCTGGAGACCATTTGTGGCTAAAAATAATGCAGGATTTGAAAATATTTTATAGGATTTCCAAGAATATACAGTTTGCATAGATCCGATCAGTACTCACAAAATTTTTACTATGTAATTTGATAAAAGGTCAATATCGCTAATTTTTCATTAAAAGCCACCCCAGCAAAAAATAACCTCGATTTGGTAAGCAGTAACTACATTTGTATGCTTCCAAAATAGCGCTTAAACTTAATGAGTTCACGTAATCAATAAAAGAAGGCAGAATCTATTTTGATTTGCTTTGCCTTCTTAACTGCATACTTTTGAAGCAGTAACGAATGCAGAGATTTCTTCTGTTGTTTATACGATTTGTTACGAACAGTACAATGCTTCTGACTTACGATCTGTTACGAGCACAAATTTTTTTATTTTGCCTTCTAAACTGCTTCTTTTATAAGCAGGAAAGAAGGCAGAGATTTTATTATCGATTTTACGACAAAGTGTTACCAGAATGGACTTTGTCGGGAGCCCCTGAAAAAGTACGTGACCCCTTTAGAATCAGATATAAATATTTTCTTTTTCAATTCCAGAAGGGGTCCTTTATTTTTATTAGCTCATTACTGAAGCAAGTATTTTACTGCATCTTTGGAGAAGTGAGTGAAGTGCTTTAAATTTTATTAAATACACATTATTTTAGTGCATCTCGAAGCTGAATAAAATGCGCATTTCATTGCTTATGAAGGCCTGATTTTATTTCTTCTTAATTGCCATGGAAGAAGCGCTTTCCACCTGCTAAAAAAGAGACATTCCAAGTGGGACATCACTAACAAAAATCATGTCTTCTAGAATTAGTTTAGGAAGCGCACGGTTATTAAATAATGCCTTCCAAAATTGCTTTTAGGTATGCAGTATTTTTTGCTTGGACGCCACTTAAAACTAGTGACAAAATAAAAAAATAGACGTAACATTAAAATTCTGCAGAATTTTCTGGACCATCTCCTCGCCTTTCGGGTCGAATTTAGCCACGATTTTGATCTTTAAAAATAAAGGCAACGAGAATAAAATTAGAAAAAGCTTGTATTGTTCCTATTATAAATCGCAAAATTTTTGAATTTTTTTTAAATAGAAATTTTCCAGCGATTTTTTATTTTGATTTAGTGATATTTTTAACAAAAACGTTGGTAACAGTGGGACATAATGGAACTAAAATTTTTTACTATGTACTTATAATTCGACGTCAGTAATTATTATTTTTGTTGGACAAAGCAATTTTTATGTGTCTAGCATACGCGCGACTACTTATTACAGAAATAATGCGACATTGGTAACTACTTCTTTTTTAACTATTGCACTAATAGGTATATGAAAAAAACTTATTATTTAACAACTTGTAGCCACTTATTTTTAAACTGATTATCAGCGTACAAGGTACTTATTTTGGTAACTACTTAAGTAAGTAGGCCTACAAATTTTGTGTTTTACACAATACAAACTTATTCAATATTTTCGATCTATTTATAAATAAAGGTTAACTTTCAATATTTTCACTTTAATAAAACCTTACGAACAGGCTATGCAACAAATCATGTTATTAATCTTAATTAAGTGCTTCTTTGGAAGTGCAAAAGGACCAACTTAACAGTTTCACTTCCTATATTTAAATTTTTATAAAATATATTTTTTCCCACCAAAATTATAAATTGAATTATAATACATAATTAAAATATTAAAATATTAAATCCATATAATTAATGCTGACTACTAACATGTCAGATTTGTTATAAAAGCTTTTAATATACATAACACTATAACATTACACCTGCCAGCGGCAGTCATACACATTCTCACATACATAAATATCGCGATTTCAAGCATCATCGATAGAGCGTGTAAATACCTTTTGGCCACCCACCCATTCGCATTAGTTGTTGTTGTTGTTGGAGATTTTAACACTCATACGGTAATGTTCACTCTGATAAGTGAACACTACCGATTTTTTATTTTTATTTTAGGAATAAATGCTTGCTTAAGCATGTGTAACCAATAATGATGATTAAAGAAGATTTGTTTTACAATGTGTAAAATAGCATGTAAAACATACTTAGATAATTGAATTGTTTTTAATTGAAGTTGAAAAAAAAATAATTAAAAAAATAAGTTAAGCAACAAATTAGAACATTTTAGAAGTTAATTAATTCACATACACTCAAAGAAATTGCAATTGTAAAGAAATAAAAACTGAAGGGACTTTACTCTATAAAGATGATATCTAATGCGACTAGAAACCCATCGTTTAAAACATGCGGTTGAATACTGTATGTGTAGTGGGAGTCGTTAAAAATTCATGTGTTTTCGATATTGTAGATAACAAAGTTTAGATGTGAACTTTTCAGGCTTCAAAAATCGATTAACGAAACTTGTCAGACGATTACATATGATACTTTCCAAGCCAATTGCACCGATGCAGGAAAAAGTATGTCCTATATGATACGAATAAGAAGCCAACGATATTTTTGTTTGTAGCAACAAAAATAATCCAATATTTATTACAAATTCGGTTGTAACGACGAATCTTTATTCTCTGTGAAATATTTAATTTCCAAAAGAAAATTGACGATAATTTCACAATTCGTATCACCCAAACTTGGAAGTAGTAGATACTTCACTTCCTAGCCAGTAAACAGGCTTAAAAATTAATTAAAAATTTGGTTCAAAAATTATTACTAAAAATTAAAAATTTTCTATGAAAGTGGTTCATCCAAAACAGCTTTCTATTTGGACTCAAAAATTATTCTGAAAAATGAGTGTGTCAATATTCAAAAATTCCCTCATAAATTAGAGTCTTTTGAGTCAGTTTTGAGTCCAAAAAATGGGTAAAAAAAAATTCCCTCCTAGAGGAAGCCATTGCTGAGTATTAAAGACCTATGTGCTAATTCATAAAAAAAAATTATTTGGTATTTGAAGCTTGCTATAGTTAGAGTGCATATTTCGCTTAATAAAGAGTTATTAGAAATCTTGATTCATAATCGCATTTTAACTATAAATTAATTTTTCGATTTGATACTGGCAACACTATTGTTTATTTTCTCTCTTCTCCCAAATAAGTCGTAACTGATGCACAAATTTAGTAAACGATTGACTCGGTAATCGGAAGTGGAAATGTATTTTCTTAAATTAGAGAACTAATGATGTGCTAAGATAAATTTAAAAGCCATTAAAAATATTTTTTTTTATTTATAAAGCAAATCAATGGAAATGTGTGTAAAAAAGTAATTTTTTTAGAACATATTATTCGAAGCATACAAAAGTAATCGAATTTCGAATAATGTTTTGACAGTCTGTACATCACTATTGTTTTGTTTTTCTTTTTAATTTTATTTTTACATTTTTTTTAAATTTTTTTCGAAAAAGGTCATTGGCTACGCAATTGTTGTAGCTTTTTTCAGTTTGATGGATGCAAGTTGTTAAGCTGCCTACACACTAGGGAACATGGTTGAGGGAACAAAAAATATCAAAAAATTTTGTAAACACGAAAAGCACGCTCTCAACACGCACACACACACAAACGCACTCACACATTCACAAAAAATGCTCTCTTTTTTTAAGTATGTTCCCTAGTGTGTAGGCAGCTTTAGAAGCCACACATTCTAGGGATGGGATGGCTTTAATAAATCATTTCATGCCTGAAAATGAAATAATTAACAATTAAATGGTGGCTTCCTCACTCCAAACTTTATAAAACGTTTAAAGTTGATGAGTACCAACTATAAACCTTTATTATTTTCTTCGTTATTAAGCAAATATGAATACTGTTTTTCACAAATAAGCTTAAAATCCTGCAATAAAGCTATTGTAAAAGTTTATGAATTAGACCACTAAATTTTTGACGTTTTTCTGAGGGATTAAAAATAAGTTCGTTTTTATACCCTACATCACTACGTGGAGAGGGTATAATAAGTTTGTGCTGTTTGTAACACCAAAAAAATACTGGACCTAGACCCACCTTATAGTATACCGATCGAGTCAAAATCACTATTTTGATTTAACGATGTCCGTCTGTCCGTCCGTCCGTCCGTCCGTCCATCTGTCTGTCTGTCCATGCATCCTTGTGCGCACTCTACAGGTCACAAATATTAAGATATTTTGATGAAATTTGGTACACCGACCTATGTAGGTCCAAGGACGAAGCCTATTGATTTTGTTTATAATCGGTCCATGTTAAGACATTGCCCATATAAGGGTCCCCCCAAAATTGGCTTGGTAACACGCTGCAAGCCGCAAATATTAAGATATTTTGACGAAATTTGGTACACCGACCTACATATGTCGGCCCACACGAGAGAGAAAACCTGTAGAGATAAAGCAAAAAACCTCCACTTAATAGCTCTATTGCGAATAATTTAAGGTTTTTGGAGGTGTTTTTTCTCTGTCTCTAGCAGTTTTCTCTCCCGTGTTTATAAGCGTTTCAATTTGTATGAAATAAAAAAGTAAATGCGTTGTCATTTTAGTGAATTATTAAAATTAAATTTAGCAGGTAATAAAATTCGATTAAAGGTATAATTAGTTTGTACGTAACGTGCCGTGACGAATCAGCTGATTTGCTTTTGTTCTATGAAAAAGCATTTGAGTCGTTACCCTACGGGGAAAGGGAGCGGTCCCAGATGACACGCAGGATAGGCCCCAAGGGGGCGGAGACCGGTCGCTGATCGGTCTTTTTGTTTGAAAGAGACATATCACTTTAACATGGCGTTGTCATTGGAAATGACCAATTGCCACAGTTTAGACACATTGTGGCAGTAAGGTGGTGTGTCTAAAAATAGCTTTTCAAATAAACTAATAAAAAATTAAGAATTAAAAATAATCTACTTGGCGTCGAAGTAGGGCTCGATAACACAACCTTCTGCTTGTAAGGCAAACGCTCTACCGTTTGAGCTAACGTTGCTTATGCGTGATGGCTGGCTGATGGTTAAGTTATGTTTTTCGTTTCTGTTCAAATAAAAAAGAGAATGAAAAACAAACACACACACAGCAAATAAAAAAAACATGGCAAAGAAAAAAATAGAAAAGAAAACAACATTAACACACACACAAATATGGTGGAAGTGCCTTGAATATGCCCCCGATTGACCGGTCATGTGATAGGTCCCTTAATGGCAGTTGACTTGTTTTTTTCGTTGGCCAAAATTAAATTAAAAAATCAATTAAAAATTAGAAAATTACCTCAAAACTGATAATATAAATAAAAATTTTAAAAATTCCCCTTAAGTTACAAAGAAAAGTTAAATGAAATACCAATTGTTAAAACTAAAACAGCTTTAACATTAAAAAAACGTTGAAAATACAAAACTTAAAATTTCTTAGCAAAACATTATAGAAATTTAAAATAAGAGCTAAAATAAGTAAATCGTGAAAAAATAAAGTTAAAAATAAATAAAAGAGTAAAATAAATAAAAAATATTTTTAAAAATATGCCGCGAATTTTGTTTTTATTTCGGTATTGGTCAAGTTTTTTTAAAAGCAACAGTGAAAATAACGGATCAGAAAATAATTAGAAAATTAATTCATTTTCTTTTGTTCATATTTGTACTAATTTAGTAATATGCCTTCGGTTGACCGGTCACGGGATAGGTCCTTGGAGGGCAATTGACTCCTCATTCCCCGTAGGGTAGTTTGTCTGTAATGTAACGTGCCGTGCCGGATGAACCTGTTGAAAACAGAATTTTTGTTATCCGTTACGTGACAGTGAGTTGACAGCTGCTGTTTTGAGATCTGCGACGAATGGATTATACCGGCTAAGCCGAGCCGCCGTCTAATTTTTGTTACCGCCGCCGTCGAGAATTTTTTTACACAATAAAAGTCTAAAAATAGTATATATTTTTTTTTAAATTTTCTTTTTTTACCGTTAAGCCGATGTTTTGTATGTGTCAACTTAAAGTTGGCTAGCCGATCAGCTTTTGGCTTACAGCCAGCTTTAAGCCGCCGCTGCAATTTTTTTATTTAGCCACCGCAAACGATTAATCTGGTTGGCGCAGATCTCTGCTAAGAAAAACAACATTAAACAGCTGATACGTTGTTACGGAAAAGACTAACTACACAAAAGAGCCATCCGGCACGGCACATTACAGAACCGTCACGGAACGCAAAGACTAATGGAGCCTTAAGATTAGCATATGACTGTTATGAGACAGTAAAAATGTTTTCGTTTAATGAAATTCAGAGGCTTAAGTGGTCTTTACACAATCAGATATGTATGTAGTACGACAAATATAATTAGGTACATCGTTTTAATGTAATCATCTAACAGAGATTTTGTTTTTATTAATTTGGTAAGTTTTTTATACTTAGATGAGCTACTTTTAAAAACTTATTTTTACCTCCTCATTAATAGTATTACCCTATGCTGTTAGTGTTTATCATTTGTACTCTACAATACTGCAAGAAATTAATACAAGTTTATGTTATCATTTATGAATTTTTTTCTCAAAAATTTTTGTAATAAAATTAGACTTAACTACACAAAGTTTATTCTGATTTTTTCTGTGGTCTCGTGCAATTCGTTGTTATAATTTTTTTTTTCTAACATTATGATTATGTGTTATCCATGATTTCATAAACTAAGCATATAAAAACGCTATCAGCATACAATATTGTAAACAACAAAAAAAAAAATAGTTCCACTTTTTTATAATAAAAACATTAAACCCTAAATCTCGACCACTAATTTCTCACGCTCTACCATCACATACTAGTACTTCGAGGAGGAGAAGATACGGTGACGACGACAACGACAAATAATAAACAAACAAAAAACGTATTTGTTAAACAAGCACCGACATGAGTTTCAATTACATTTTTAACAAAACATTGAATTAGAAATCAAAATAATAACAACGAATTCAAAAATACATGTTTAAACATGCTTGGGTATAAAATATAACATAAATATATTTATATTTATAAAACAATGATAACCTCCCATTATATTAAAAATAAACCACAATTAAGAATGAAAAAACAAAACTTTCAAAATACTATTTAAATCACATTTAAGCTCGGAACGTATGCTAGACAAAAAAATGCTAAGTGCAATCTTAATTTGAATTTTTTATTTTCCTTAGTGTTTAGGGCTTGCCTAAATAAAAAACACGGTTCGTTTTTGTTAATTTAATATTTAGTGTTAGGTTTTATTGTAATTTAAATTTTTGGTTTTATTTAGTTTTATAATGTTAATTTGTGTATAATGTTAATTTTGTGTTTGTTATAATGTGCCACTGTTTTTTCCACTGTTCACTGTAATATGTTTCTTCTTCAAATGGTTAAGTTAGAGTGTTTTTAAAATAATTTGGTTTACGTATTGATGCTTTGCAATGCATCAATACGCATTCTTTTTAACAACAATAAAAATATGTAAAAGCAAATTCAGCTAAACCGTTGATTACAGTGCAGTTGATTAGTTTAGTGGCACACTAATGGGCATTAGTTTAGGGGCATCTCTAAACATTCTCCCCCCCCCATGATTGGTGCAATGGTGATGTCATCTTTTGGGTTTACAAGTTGAAGCATTTGATTGTTTTGAGTTTCTTGGGGCTTCTTTTGTAGACATCATTCCTTTTAGATTTGTGATAAAGGTTTCTCAGAAGGTCATGCTAGTTTGTGTATAACACAACTATTTTTGTAATAGGTCTAGTGCATATTCCATTAGCGGTTCGTATGTCAGCTACTCGACTGTTTTGATCGGGTCCTAGGTAGGTTTTAACAATACGGCCTAATTTCCATTCGTTGGGTGGAAGATTATTGTCTTTGATGACGACCAGATCATTGACTTTAACGTTTTCTCGTTGATTTTTCCATTTATATCTGCGATGAAGTTCAGTCAAATATTCAGATTTCCATCTTTGGCAAAAAGATTGATAGATGACCTTGATGCGTTTCCAGCGGTTGATTAACGTCAGATTTTCAGTGCATAATTCAGGTTCAGCTGGGGTCATTAATGGAGCGCCAATGAGAAAGTGTCCAGGGGTCAATGGAGATAGGTCATTAGGGTCATCGCTAGCAGGACTTAAAGGTCTAGAGTTTAAACAGGACTCGATTCGAGTCAAAATTGTAGACAGCTCTTCAAAGGTGAATTTCATATTGGGAATCATTTTTCTTAAATGGGTTTTGAACGATTTTACGCCTGCCTCCAAAGTCCGCCCATGTGAGGGGCACCGGGAGGAATAAATTTCCAGTCAAGATTTTGATGGCTATAATGATGAATCACCTGGGTTTTCAGATTTTTTATAAACTCTAGGCGGTCTTTTTTGATAAGTTCTGCTGCACCAACGAAATTTGTTCCATTGTAGGAATAGACTAGAGCTGGGCATCCACGTCTTCCAATAAAACGTGCAAATGCGGCTAAAAACGCTTGAGAAGACAGATCACTTACTGCTTCGAGATGTACGGCTTTTGTAGTAAAACACACGAAAATGCAGACGTATCCCTTTGTGATGAGACATGCTCGGCCAGTGAAATTTCGTATGTCAAAGGGGCCTGCGTAATCGACTCCTGTAGTTTCGAAAGGTCGGGAGATATTCGTTCTTTCCGGCGGCAATGAAGCCATGATTTGATTTTGTGTCTGTTTTTTGTATAAGACACAAGTTTTGCAATTGTGTATCACACTTTTAACTAGGGGCCTCAATCTAAATATCCAGAATTCAGTTCTTAGAACTCGAATCATGAGTTGATTTCCACCATGTAACGTAATTTTATGGGTAAATTCGGTAATCAATCGAGTGAATTTAGAGTTATGAGGCAGCAAAATTGGATGACGTTCGTTATACGTTAGGGTTGCGATTGAACAAGACGCCCATTTGCTCGAATGATACCTTGTCCATCTATGAACGGATTTAGGGTCAAAAGGCTGCTGCTGGGTGAAATTTTGACTTTTTGTGATAACTTTTGGTAATCATCTTGAAAACAATGCTTCTGAGTCAAAATTATAAGGCGATTTTTGACCTCTCTAATTTCATCCGGTGTGATGTCTATCGAGGAAATTCGAAGATGACTCCGATTTGCGCCAGTATTTCGCCATAATCTTAAAACATATGCGATTACCCTATAAGCACGGGGTAGTGATGAAAAGCGTACCAGTGGGTCTTCATAAACGGTGTTTATTAAAACTTTTGTAGGTTTTGCTTCAACTTTTGTATCTGTCGGAGAAATTGGTATGGGCCATTGATTTTTTTGTAATTTTAACCAGGGAGGTCCAAACCACCATAAGTTATGTGTTTCCAATTCTTTTGGTGGACACCCGCGGCTAGCGACATCTGCTTGATTTTCTTTGGATTCGACATGTTGCCAATTTTGAGTTCCAACTTTTTTCGATATTTCAGAAACTCGATTTCCCACAAATGTATTCCACGAACAAGGCGGTTTATTTAACCAGGCGAGTACAATTGTAGAATCGGTCCAAAAATGGGTCTTCAAATTTCGTACCTGAAGATTTGGTAGAATTCCGTAAGTTAAATTTGCTAACAAAACGGCTCCACATAGCTCTAGACGGGGCAATGACACTTTTTTGATGGGGGCCACACGGGTCTTCGCGGCCAAAAGAAAAGTGTGAACATAATCGTTTTCATGCTGGATTCTGATGTATAGCGTCGCCGAATATGCCTTTTCTGAGGCGTCGCAAAATCCATGGATCTCCACGTCACAGGAGGGGTCATAATAAATCCAATGTGGTATCTTCAGGGTATTGATTAAAGGACAATTTTGTACGAATTTTTGCCATTTCATGTAGGTGAGAGTTTTCAAGATGTCATCCCAGTCGATTTTATCTAACCAAATTTGTTGCATGATTAATTTGGCATCGACAATGATTGGGGCCAGCCATCCACATGTGTCAAAGAATTTTGCAATTGTCGATAAAACTTCGCGTTTAGTGTACGATTGTTTTATTTCGACTTCTGGAGCTGTGAAAGTGAAAGAGTCTGAAGAAATGTTCCACTTTATCCCAAGGGTCTTTGTTCCAGCATTTTCGGATAAGTTTAACCAATCAAGAGGTAATAGTGTCTCGTTTGGCAAATCCTGGATGACTCGTGGGTCGTTTGAAGTCCATTTCATCAGGTCAAAACCGGCAGATTTTAGAACACTAGATAGTTCTTTTCGGAATTCAATGGCATCGTTTAAAGTGTGCCCTCCGGCTAAGATGTCGTCTACGTACATATTTTGCTTCAAAATATGTGATGCTAAGGGGTGTGTATTTTTGAAATCTTCTGCTATTTGGAGCAGCGTTCTAATGGCCAGGAACGGGGCACAATTAACTCCAAACGTCACTGTTAGGAGTTCAAAATCTTCAATTGGATCATTTGGAGATTTTCTAAATAATATCCTTTGATATTTGGTTTGAGTGGGGTGAACTAGTATTTGCCGATACATTTTTGTTATGCCGGCATTGAAGACAAATCGGAAGAATCTCCACTTCAGTATTTGGAGCACTAGGTCCTGTTGAAGTATGGGTCCTGGATGTAAAATGTCGTTCAAACTTCTCTTATTTGAAGACGGGCTGGAGGCGTTGAAAACTACTCTAAGTTTTGTAGTTAGCCTATCAGGTTTTATTACTGCGTGATGCGGCAGGTAATAATTTGGGGTACTATTTATATCCAGGGGAGAAACTTTCCGCATATGTCCCAGCTCAAGGTATTCCAAAATTACCTGATCATACTGTTTCTTAATGTCAGGCTTTTGGCTAAGAATCCGTTCCATTCTTAAAATTTGGGCCATGGCGATATTTCTTGAATTCCCTAACTCTTTATCATTTTTAAAGGGCAGGGTAACTAGGTATCTTCCATTTTCGATTCTACGAGTTGTAGATTGGAAGTTGGTTTCACAAAATGTGTCCTCATCTGACCTCAAAATCTTTTTTGGGGTTTCCTCCACCTCCCAAAAGCGTGTAAGGATTTGGTCAAGGGACGTTGTATTGAGTAGTGAAACAGCATTTTCTGTACGATTTGGTGTATTTGATGGTCCCCCCACTACCCAGCCAAATACGGTTTTTTGCGCTAAAAACGATCCTACAAGGCGCATAGGTGTTTTGCAACAAACTATTAATGGGCCTATATCGAGGCCGATTACTAAGTCGACAGGGCGACTCTGATAAAAATGAGGGTCTGCAAGTTCTAATTCTGCAGCCTCACTTAGATTTGGTTGATACAACGTTTGGCTTGGCAAAAGTAGCGACATGTCTTTTACCACTTGTGCCCAGACCTCTAACTTGAAATTAGGGTCAACTCTGGAGCAAAGATTAAACAAACAGGCTTTGGTAGAAGTACCCGAACCGTTAGTCATACCACTGTACTGAATTAGGTTTCGTGTTGAGGGTAGCTTCAACTTGTTTTTTAATTTTTCGGATATAAACGTTGTTTGTGATCCAGGGTCGATGATAGCTCTTGCCTGGAATCGTTCGCCTTTGTTTTCGATTTCTACGATGGCAGTGAACAGTAAACTTTCCTCGTTGTTTGGGGGTTTCGTTTGTAAGGTCAAGGTTGTCGTTGAGGGAATTGCAAAATGTGAATTTGAAGTGGACTGTATGTTTGATGCAAGGGCTGTGGTGCTTGTACTTGGCCGCACCGTATTGATTTCATGAGCTGAAGCTGTAGAATGGGATTCTGTCCCCTTGTGTAACATCGTGTTATGTTTTTGGTGACAGACTCTGCAACTATATTTACTTTTGCAATCCTTGACGCTATGATTAACACCGAGGCAGTTGTAGCATGTATTTGTGACTCTAACTATTTGAATTTTATCATTTACATTTTTTTCTAAAAATTTGGGGCAATTTCTTAATGGGTGGGCCTCTTTACAATGAGGGCAATTGTACTTAGAATGATTTTGAATGCCCCTGTTTGGTTGTGAGTGATTTTTCTGTTTTGACCTATTATTGATTTGTGAGGTATTTATTTGTAATGAATGGACTTTTTTCTCCCTATTTGAGGGGTTGTTTTCGGTTTGAGGTTGAACACTTGGTAATTTTGTTGCCTTTATGTTTACGCTGGACTGTAGAGTTTTAAATTTTTTTGTCAAAAAATTATCAAATTGCGTCCAATTTGGTATCTCTGCACAGTCCTCAAGTGTATTTTCGAATTCCTCTGCAAATATTCGGGGAAGTTTTATCTGGCATATAAAAACCATGATTGGGTCCCAACAACAATAATTGATTCCTAAGGTATTAAGTGTTTCTAAAATACCGTTAGCTGCGCATTGTAATATTTGAACTGAGGCAGGTGAATCAATAGAAACGTTTGGGAGATCAAAAAGAATCCTAAGTTGTGCATTTACTTGTTCCCTTTTATTGTCATAACGTTTTAATAACCTATTCCAAGCAAGGTCAAATCCCTCATTGGTCATAGGTACGTTTCCAAGTACAATGTTAGCGTCGCCTCCAATTTTTTGTTTCAAATAAATCAGCTTTTCGATTTTTCGCATTTTGTCGCTTCTTACACAGATGGCCGTGAAAAGATCCCGAAATGTGGGCCATTTTGTGGGTTCCCCGTAAAATGGATCCATATCACACTGTGGCAGCCTCATATAAGAAACTGAATTATTGTCTAATGTTGGAGGGCAAGAGGAAGATTGACGACCTAATTTATTTGCTGCTGACTCATTTGTTTCTGTTAAAGCCTGAATTTCCGCATTTATAGAAGCAGCACAACTTTTATATGCTGTGAGGGCCTCTTTGTACCGATTCCGAAGTTTAGTTTTGTCAATTGGTTTTGCGTCTGGTCGCTGCTTTAAGTCCCGGCACTCTTCATAAGTTCTTTTGACTTGGGTCCAAAGAGAGTCGAGTTCGACGCGAAGAATTTCTAGAGCGTGAATATTATCTTCGGCCCCGGTCTCAGAATGAAAGCTTTCAAAATCCAGCAAGTCATTTGTACAGCTAACGAATTTATCAAGAGGCATTTTGAATTCAATAGGACGAAAAAAGTAAGGTCAAACGAAAAAGGATGTTAAACTTGAATCAAAAAGGTGAATACTTTCAATAAAAGGATATTTTTTGTCAAAAAGAATGTTGATAAAAGTCGGCAAATTTTTAATTACCAGCAACTAATTAATTTATATGGGTCAAAAAAGTACCTGCTAGCGATAAAATGAGATCTTATAACAAATTGGGTCAAAATTTTAAATCCCGATTTGTTATTATAAATGTCCCCGGAAATTTTACAAAATGTCAACAAGCGGCAACTCTATTATTTTCTTTAACAATAGCAGCAGCAAAAAATAGAGTAAGTGGCCAATAACAACAAACACAGGACAGTTACAATATTGAAGTAAGTTTTTTTTTGTTGTTGTTGTTTGTCTCACTTCTGTTTGTCGATCTATTTTTTGTATTTTAATTGTTTTCTTCTGTACTTACTCAATGTGTTTTCTACTTATGTGATTGCTGTGTGTGTTTGATGATCGCTGCTTGTCTGCTGCTACTGCACTACAGTATTGGTTTATGATGATGTTGCTGCAGATCTTGTTTTTGAAGAACTTTTTGTTGTTGTTGCTGTTAGGCAGTTATTTTTCACAATGTTTTTATATTTTGTTCTTATGCACTTTTTATAAAGTAAACGGATTTGTTCTTTGAAGGGCAAATAAATGTCACCTCTGTAGGTCAACTTTTACTTCGAAATATTTAATTTATCAAATTTTATTTTGGATTTTTTTTTGTTTATATCTATTTTTACACTCACTATTACGTAGGTCAGTTTTTTTGTTTTTGAAAATTACTCTACTTTTGTACCGAATTTAATTTTATCGTTCACAAAACACTATCACTTTTTAGCTTTTATCGATCCGGTTCGCGAGGACCAAAATGTTTAGGGCTTGCCTAAATAAAAAACACGGTTCGTTTTTGTTAATTTAATATTTAGTGTTAGGTTTTATTGTAATTTAAATTTTTGGTTTTATTTAGTTTTATAATGTTAATTTGTGTATAATGTTAATTTTGTGTTTGTTATAATGTGCCACTGTTTTTTCCACTGTTCACTGTAATATGTTTCTTCTTCAAATGGTTAAGTTAGAGTGTTTTTAAAATAATTTGGTTTACGTATTGATGCTTTGCAATGCATCAATACGCATTCTTTTTAACAACAATAAAAATATGTAAAAGCAAATTCAGCTAAACCGTTGATTACAGTGCAGTTGATTAGTTTAGTGGCACACTAATGGGCATTAGTTTAGGGGCATCTCTAAACACTTAGAATATTTCTAAGTTTGGGAATGAAAGTCTTTAAATAAGATTGATCATAAAACAAAAATTAGTGTAATGTCGTATTTGTCATACCACATGTCGTACAACATATCGTAAGTTTAGTATAATTATCCTGTGTTGAGTTGTTTTATTTTTATAAAAGAACAGCTTTGAAAGTAATAGTTTTCTTAATTAGAAATTTATTAATTCAGTTCGAGGCCAATTTCCTTATTATGTATTAACATAATAAGTACTTTTTTCAAAAACTGCTATTTTTCTTCATCAGGATACTCTCCTGACAAATACTTCACAGAGTTTTTGCTTTCAAAAACCTCCACACTTTCAGTAATAGTTTTCTTCAACTACAGTCGTGCAACAAATCATGCATCTTGTGTAATTATCCTAAAAGCTATAATGCGCAAGGCTGTCTTTAAGAAACTGTTCACTTTTTGGTTGTATGTAAAAGATTTTAAATTTTTAGTAAGGCCAGTGTTCTCAACTAATTTGTGTGCATAAAGTACGGCACATGACACATACGATAGAAATCCAACTCCTTTGTATTTTATATTTTTAAATATGGCGATCAAATTCTTCTACTTGCTAAATTAATAGATTTAAATGGTCTGAATTTGTGTTTATCCCTTTAATGACCATGGCGATCTAGAACAGATGGATGTCTGAAATTTTGTGTGGAAAGATCCATTGGGCGTACAAACCAAACCAAATAAAATAAAACCAAGTTTTAAAATTTTAGTACTTTTTTAGTACAACAAGATTAAAACTAAATAAGTTACTGGTTGTGAGTAGGTATTAAATATATTTTATATTCTAAGCAAAATAATCAAAATTCTTAAGCCGAGCACAGACGGTCAAAATATAATTGATTTCCATTTTATTGACCTTTTCATATGCACTTGCAATGTTATTAGAAAAATATAAATCAAATTAAAATTGATCAATATGCAGTAATGAGAAATGGAAAACAAAAATCCAAATAATTTTGAATTTTTCAATTTCAATGAAACACTTTCAATTCTTGGTACAGACCTTAGTATAATATATTAATTTGTAAACAACCAAAAATTTATCAAAAATATTGAAAATCTATGGGGTACATTTAGGGTTGCCAGACGGGCTTGATTTGGCTTGATTGTCAAGCTTTTTCAATGCGTATCAAGAATAAAGAAAAAATGTCATTTGTCAAGCTAAAACGAAATTTTAGAAATTTTTCAATCATATTGTTAAGAAAAATCAAGAAAAATTAACCATTAGCAAAAAAAAACTAATTGTTTTTTAAATGTACCATAACTAATTTTTACGAATAAATGACTGTTTCCATGGTAGTAAAGCATAAAAAGTCTTTCTTTGAAATAAAAGGAAATGTTTGAGTTAGAAGCTAACCAATTATTACAAAATGCTGTAAAATACTTAGAAAAAATATATGATGTTGGAGAAAAATCAGTTTTTTTTAGCAAATTGCTTTTTAATTAAGCAGAGCTGCCATTTATTTTAAAAATATCAAATTCAATTAATACTGATATGTTGTATGCAGATTACTGCTGCCTTCGGGAAGTTTTTGAAGAATTGCCAAAAGACATATCCATTGACAACATATGGGCCCATTTCTTTAAAAAATGTGGTACAAAGAATGTAGAAAATCTGTATAAATTAATATCATTTAAATTTCCAAGTCAATTTTTTTTTTTGCTAATTTAACTGAATTTTACATTGTCAAGAAAAATCAAGCCTTTTTTTTTAATGTCAGGAAAAATCAAGCTTTTTCCTCTGAAAGTCAAGCTTTTTGACAATTTCGATCTGGCAAGCCTAGGTACATTACACATTCTTCAAACGAAAATATTTTAGTGTAAACGAAAATTACTTAATTACTCCATAGCCAAATAATTTTCACGAAATTTTTTTGCATGTAAAATCATGTTAAAAAATGATGCGTATGATTTAGCAGACAAAAGCATTCAACTAAATTTTTATTTTATGTTATAAAATTTGGACCTTTAAAATTGTTCAAACTATACAAATTCAAATGTCAATTTAATAGCTGCTATGCATAAAAAGTATACCTACTATCAGACAAAATTATATAAAATCAGATATTTTTATATCGAATTATATATAATATGATGTCCTGGATATGGACAAATCTCGGATCAAACTGTATCAAATTATATCTAATTTTATATAATTAGACACATGTAGATGACCCATTTTTCGGATCAAGCTGTATGTGGTTGTATATGGGGACTTATCAAATAAGATATAATTATATATGACACCATATTAAGATTTTTACCCGGGAAGGGACTTTTTTTGGCCGTAAGTTTGAAGAGTAAGAGGGTTGAAATGTTCCACAAAAATATTTCTCGTAGTGTTTTACATAAGTTCGCTGAACACATCCTATACCTAAAATGGAAGATTCACATGGTTCTCCGTACGAGATTAACCCTTAAAAACATTTTTAGTTTTGTCTTATTTCTAGCATTGAAGTTAAATTTTCAACTTTGATGAATTCAGAGACCTACAGTAGAATTTCATGACAAATAAACATTTTAACCGAATTTCTATTAGGACTCCTTCTCTTTATGAGGTTTTGTTTTAATATTTTAATTAATGCATTGTGCAATTATATAATCATAAACTGTAATTTTGTTTAATAAAGTTTAATACACCGCAAAATGCAATTAAAGCAAAAATTGAAAACAAAATATCAAACAAGTGATAAACTTGTAACCCCAAAAAATCTAGTTGGTGTTTCCCAAAATTTTGATTAAGTTTATAAAATTATTTCAATTTTCCAAAGGTTTGTTCAAAACAATAAAATGTATCATAAGGTTATCTTTAAAAAAAACAAATCCCCTTAACAATATGCTACAATTTAAGATAAAAAAATCAGAACATTTTTAACCGTATCACAGATTAACAAACAATCCTTTGATAACCAATCAACAACCCTCACAAATACTTAATAAAAAAATCTTTAAAGGGTTCTTCTTAGTAAATTTATACTTAAATTAAGTACGGAGTACAAACTATATGTACGAGTACGTAGTTTTAAAAGCGGGTTAGGTTTATATTGTATTATCACTTTACCGCATAAAAATGTTGAGCAACTTAAAAAAAGTTTATAAATAAATATAAAAAATAACACTTGAATTGTAATAATACCAGGCCGCAAACCAATACTCTGTTTATTTTTTCCTCACTTTACTTCAGTGTACTGCAATGGAGCAGAAATATTCGTGGGAAACATTAAATAGCGTCTACACCCTCTTCTACAAAAGTTCAACCACATGCAAAAAGACAACCAACTTCTATGTTTTTATACAAATATGCAGTTTTAAAGAATGAATTCTTTTTTTAGAGAAAATTACCGACGAAACAATAAAAAAAGTTAAAAATAAATGAAGAAAAAAATTATACGAGCTTTAATGACGGTAGAAAAGCTGATTTTGGAGCATTGTAATACGTCATATATATTGTTTATTAAAATCCTTAAGAAATAACGACGGCGTCATATATTTTCGGCAGTCATTTAGGTTGATGTCAAAACGTTTTAAAATTAGAAATTCCTATGGTCTGTGAACGCTCCTACCACTTTATGAAGCAATGCGGCAATGGTCTGCCGTTCGTATTTTTCTGCCTGGGTATTTGTCAGAGGTTTAAATACTTACTTTCGCCACTTTCTTTTCCCTTTTAAAATTATTTGAAAAGTATACTTTACAAAGTTATGTTAAATAATCTTTTCTAGAAGCAAGGGACCACAGTTTTAAATGATAGATGTGCGAATGTATTTCGGAACATAAAAATCTGATATTTAAAAAACATTATAAAATTTCTTAGAAGAAATTTATAAACCCGGGGTCAGATTCCCACAGACGTGAGCGTTCGAAATTGTTAAAAAATCACGTTTTTAAAGTGCAAATAAAAGAACACGAATAACTATTGTTACAACTTTAACTCATATTTGTAATAAAGGAACGAAATGCTTCACTGCTAACCTAATTTTACGCTTTTTAATGTTTTAAATAACAATAATTGCTATCGAATAAAACTCGATCACGACTTCGGTAATTTGCCCACAGAATTTATTTTACATTAGCCAGTTCACACATGCCCTGAAATTCTTTTTTAATAAAAATGAAAAAAAAAAAATATATGTATGTTACTTATATAATAAAATAGACTGGAAGTGATATGCGATATTATATAAAACTCTCATCCCATAGTGCAGGATGGAATAAATTCATATATACGGGGGTGAAGCAGTAAGTCTGTGACTTTTTGCTAAAAAAACAACGTTTCATTTAAAAAGTCACGGACTTATTGATTCACCCTCGTATATATAAAAATATTCCATCCTGCACTATGGAGTAGAAGTTTCTTTTAAAAATTTAAAATGTTTTTTTAAATATCAGATTTATGTTCCGAAATACATTCGCACATCTAGCACCTAGAAAAGATTATTTACCATAATTTTGTAAAATATACTTTTCAAATAATTTTAAAAGGGAAGAGAGTGGCGAAAGTAAATTTTTAAACCTCTGATGAATATCCAGGCAGAAAAGTATGAATGGCATGACCCTGCCGCATTGCTTCATAAAGTGGCAGGAGCGTTGACAGACCGTAGGAATTTCTAAATTTAAAACATTTTGACCTAAATGATTGCCGAAAATATATGACGCCGTCGTTATTTCTTAACGATTTTAACAAACAAAATATAAAAAATATTTCGTAAGCTCCAAAATCAGTTTTTATAACGTCATTTTTTCTTTATTTTTTCTTGACTTTTTTAGGGGTTTTATTTCATCTTTTCTATTCCTTTTTAACTTTTTCGCAAACAACTAAATACTTTAACAGAAACCCTAAAAAAAGTTAAGAAAAAGTGAAGAAAAAATCTAGTGTCATACGGGCTTAAAGCATTGTCCACACAAAGAACGAGCACTTTTCCATTTTTTTAGTTATAAAAATTACAATTACTTCGGATAACAACAGGAATCCACTTTAAGCCCTTCTAAAAGCCATCCTCTTAAAATTGTTATTATGTCTGTTCCCGTACTTTACCGCGGTTACCCAAACTAGCCCAAAAGCGTTCCCGTACTCAAAATTGCGTACCGTACGGGAACGCACATATTATTTGGAGCATTTTTTCTTGTCCGAATTTAATTTTTTGCGTGAAAATGGAAAATTTTCTTCGTTAAGAAAAAATATTCTATACAATAGGCCTTTTGTAATCACCAGGGTCCGAATTACGGCATACGTAAACGAGTGAAATTGTTCGAAACCCAATTTTTACACGAGTAAATATGTAAAATCTGGCACTGATAACATCATGTTTTACTTTTATATCCAATCTAGGGCCCAACTACAATATCTCTAGTCCAAAAAATTTCATTAAATTTCATAATTTTCTGAAATAAAAAACTAATTTCGAACGAAAAATTTCGATCACGAATGCAGTAATTCGACACCAGATTGATTTTTGGATTTTTTTTTATTTCGTTAAAAGTTTCACATTTTGATTTTTGTTTTGAAAAAACTAATATTTTTATCAAAATCTAATACTTATTGGCTAACATAACGCGAAAGAAAATTATACAATTTTGTAAAAATGTGAACTAGATCCAAACTTGATTTATAAAATAAATGAATTCGTTTTGGATTTAGCTTAATTTAATTATAGAAATTGCATTTTTGCAAAATCCAAATATTTTCTCTGACATTTAGATAAGCGACTAAGTATTGGGTAAAAATATTAAATTTTTAAAATTAAAAAATAATACAAGGATTTTTTATATATATATATGTCCTTTATTTATTTAAATTACGTAGTAAAAAAGATATTACACATAATACTTAAATAAAAAGTTCACGAAGAACATAGTCTGCAAGGATTTTTTAACAAAATAAAATAAATCCAAAAATAAATTCGTTGATTATAAAAAATGCCTAATGGTAATTCTAAGTTAATGGTTGCGGTCCGCAGATACAGTTTAATAGTCAATAGTTCCAGAAAAGTTTTCCAATTATATACCTGCTGATCAAATTTTTATTAAAAATACAAAAATAGTTTTTTATTTTTAATATTCTTACTAAATACACTTTAGCATATATTAATTAAATTTAATGAAACCCCGAATTATTGAAATAAACTTAATTATAATAAAAGTCAATTCGCAAATCACAAAAAAAATTAGTTTAATTTATGAAATATATAAAAATGTCATAAAAGTCACAAGGAAATAAATCTTGCCGAAATATTATACTTGTGAAGGTCTCGTTTGAATTGTCAAATCGTCATTTAGCAAATTTTTGATGAAAAATCGTCAAAGTGACGACAAATCGTCAAATCTGGCAGTTATGCCCATAACACACTGTTTAGTCTCTACCCAATATTTCGATATTTTACAAGCGGAATGATGAAATTAATATACCCACGAACTATAGTGGAGGGAGAAAAAATTAACGAATAAATTCTTTTAATTCTCTGTATTTAGTGTTATGAGGCAGAGTTTATTGTTTATTTAAATAATTTAGAAATATTGTATGTAAAGTACTTTACATTGTATTATACATTAGAGTGTCCCGACAAATTGTTTATTTATGAATTGGTTCAAGTAATAAGTAGCATACCTATTAGGGATGCCAAACGGGAAATCCCGAATCCTTATTTTTTAATATGAATATAAACGCAAATAAACAAAGTGAGCAATTTTAGATTACCTACGTTTTTTCTTGAATTTTCTCATATTGACAAGAAATTGATGCCAAGATATTGGTAAAATTATAAATTAAGTAGATTATTCGAGTAAACTATGCAAAGACTTTGCAGAAAAATTTGAAATTTTGGTAAACACTATTAAGTTTTTGAGGAATACATGCGAAAAATCAAGCTTGTTTGTTATTTTACCGATTTATTCTTCCAAGCGAAATTCGATTTCTGAAACCTAATTTTGGCTGGGACTGTAAGTTTGAATTCTTCCATGAAAACAACTGATAACGATAACCAAATAAGTTTGCTGCTGTAATTACACGATTTAGTTAGCAAGGTTATCGCAACAAATTTGTTTTAAAATCTGCTTACAAAATACTGGGCGCAAGTGTACTTACCCTACGGGGAAAGGGACCGGTCCCAGATGACACGCAGGATAGGTCCCAAGGGGGCGGAGACCGGTCGCTGATCGGTCTTTTTGTTTGAAAGAGAAATATCACTTTAACATGGCGTTGTCATTGGAAATGACCAATTGCCACAGTTTAGACACATTGTGGCAGTAAGGTGGTGTGTCTAAAAATAGCTTTTCAAATAAACTAATAAAAAATTAAGAATTAAAAATAATCTACTTGGCGTCGAAGTAGGGCTCGATAACACAACCTTCTGCTTTTAAGGCAAACGCTCTACCGTCTGAGCTAACGTTGCTTATGCGTGATGGCTGGCTGATGTTTAAGTTATGTTTTTCGTTTCTGTTCAAATAAAAAAGAGAAAGAAAAAACAAACACACACACAGCAAATAAAAAAACATGGCAAAGAAAAAAATAGAAAAGAAAACAACATTAACACACACACAAATATGGTGGAAGTGCCTTGAATATGCCCCCGATTGACCGGTCATGGGATAGGTCCCTTAATGGCAGTTGACTTGGTTTTTTCGTTGGTCAAAATTAAATTAAAAAAACAATTAAAAATTAGAAAATTACCTCAAAACCTCTGATAATATAAATAAAAATTTAAAAAATTCCCCTTAAATTACAAAGAAAAGTTAAATGAAATACCAATTGTTAAAACTAAAACAGCTTTAACATTAAAAAAACGTTGAAAATACAAAACTTAAAATTTCTTAGCAAAACATTATAGAAATTTAAAATAAGAGCTAAAATAAGCAAATCGTGAAAAAATAAAGTTAAAAATAAATAAAAGAGTAAAATAAATAAAAAATATTTTTAAAAATATGCTGCGAATTTTGTTTTTATTTCGGTATCGTTCAAGTTTTTTTAAAAGCAACAGTGAAAATAACGGATCAGAAAATACTTAGAAAGGTAATTAATTTTCTTTTGTTCATATTTGTACTAATTTCGTAATATGCCTTCGGTTGACCGGTCACGGGATAGGTCCTTGGAGGGCAATTGACTCCTCATTCCCCGTAGGGTAATAACTGGCCTTCATATATTATCCCAGCCAGAAAAATACAAACGGGAAAGCAATGACAAGGTATTTTAACAGGTGGTACAAGTACTGACAAAAATGGCTTTCCCATTTCCAATATGATAACGTTAATAGAAAAAAGGACCGGCAGTTCAAAAAGCGCCGGAAAAGTACTGGAGAAACAAAATTTTTAACTTTGGCAAAACGCTGCCGAAACCAATAAATAGGTGGTTTGGAATTATATTTTCCAAAATAAAATTTAAAAAAAGTTGATATGTATCTTTTTTTGGCCCTGCCGTGATGTTTTGTAAAACAAATACTGGCAAAACGATTTTTGCAAACGCTGGCAAAGCGTCCCAAATGAGTCTTCTGCCAGTCATTTATTTTTAACATCGCGGTTACCAAGTGGTATGCAGGTACTTGATTTTTTGTACCACTGTCAATTTCTAACTGAGATGTTTCAATATTCATAAAACGTACCACATTATTAATTAACAACTATTAAATAATTATAAAACGTTTTATTCTGTAAAAAAATTAGTTACATAACATACAAATTTTTACAAATAAAGAAAATTTTAATTCCCGAAATCCCGTAAAATCCCGGAATCCCGAAAAATCCCGTAGTCCCAAATATGAATCCCGATTGGCATCCCTAATACCTATATAAAGAGCTGAAAACGGCCAAAAAGTAAAATGTTTTGGAGGGATATTTACTTGCTTACCAGCGATTGAATATGACGAGTGCATTTTAAGAAAAAAAGTTTTAAATTTTTTCGCAAAATTGGTACTAAAGCATATAACGATTAGCTTGTAATAAGAAAAGCATTGCTCTTTTAAGGTGCAAATTTCAAATTTTAGCCAAATTGCTTTTAAAAGACCAATTTAAACACAGATTTCAGCCCATTTATATGCACTGTCTTAGTGCTACATCAAAAAAAAAAAAAAAAATTCGGGACACCGTATTGTACATGCAAGTAAATATATACTTGAAAGTACTTGTTGTAATATGTAAATTATTGGCTATTTACATGTAAAGTAAAAGGGATGCTGCTATATTATTTCTCTTTTTCGGATCATTGATCTCTATTTATCTTTCTATGCAGCAGAGTAAAGTATTGTATTAGTTTTAATTCATTCACACTCGTTTCAAAAAAAAAAAACTTAATATGGCTTCCGGTTTAACCATTGACACTTTTTTCTTCTTATTTGCAAATATATAGTGGTAAACATTTATTATAAATCGTCAGACTGGTTACTTAATAAGATTGTCTGCAGTTTCAAATTTACAACAAAACACTGCATTTTGCATGTAAATGTTTAAAACTATATCAGTTGTTTGAGCGTTATTTTTTTATCTTCTAAATATTCCCATGCATTTTAATTTATGAATAGATTTTATTCATAAAATTTTCATATTGAATATTATGACATGATTAGTTAGTACAGCAACTAATTGATCGAATAGTTAATTTAAAAAATTAATAATCCCAGCAAAAAATGTCGTATAATAAGGAAAGTTAAAAAATTGTGTGAGAAATAGTTTGAATGATCTAAAGCCTTTTTGTTTAATTTTCCAAATATTTTGTATCGATATAGCCCCGTTTACATTATAACACAAGTGCTTATACTTATCTTCACACAAGTATGACAAAAAGTATGCTGAAATTGTCTGGTTGTCAAAAAAGTATAAAAGAAAATCTTTTCAGTGTTCAGACCATGTTCAGACTGTTATCGACACACACAACAAATAAATTAAAACAGTAATTTTTTCTTCTATTATTACTTTTTTTCACCACTAGTTGTTTTTAATCTTTGTTTAACATTTATTTGTGAATAACACAACACTTATGTTGAGACAAGTGGTAACTTTATGAAATATTTCAAAAAATAAATCTTGTCAAAAAAGTGTGACCGTATTTTAAAAAGTGTGCACCCATTTTGACATGTGTGTAACGAACAGTGGTCACACTATTATACATTTTCGTTATACAACACATTTCTGATATGTATAACACACTTGTGTGATAATCTAAACTGGGCTTATGCAATATGTAGTAATATCAGAGATGGGCCAAAATCATTACCATTATAATTTCATTACATTTACTTTATGTAATGGTAATGGTATTAAATTTTCATTTCCATTACTTTTTTGTAATGTAATGCAAAAAAAAATCATTAATTTTCATGTAAAATATTATGGTTTAGAATCACTTATGGCGCATTTTAAAGCTTAGGATTCGTTATTTAGGCTTTAAGCGACGAAGCGGCATACCATGAATTCAAATTAAAGGGAAAAAACAGAAAAATAACTTTACATAAAAGTAATGGTAATGAAAATCTATGTATAATTTTGTAATGAAAATTAAAATTAATTTTATTACAATTACTTGAATGTAATGAAAATGAAAAAAATATTTCATTACAATTATTAAGATGTAATGGTAATAAAAAGAAGTAATGATCATTATAAAAACAAATAATTCCTTCCAACCTTGAATTCTTCAATACTGTTTTAAATCCATTGAAAAGTTCCTTGTAAGAACTTTTGCATATTCTTCAGAACTTAATGAAAAATTTGCCAACATTTACAATAATTGTTTAAAAAAAATCTCGCACTTGTAAAGATCATTATGCAAATTTTAGAAATATTTCACACATTTTAGTTCCTACCACATTACAAGAAATCTGAAAACATAACTGTAATAAACACATTTTAACACTAACATGATAAAAATGCAAAATATTAAATAAAAAAATGAATTTATTAAAAAAGAAAACAAAATGCGTAACTTGAGTGGACTTAAAGAAGAACAAAAAAAAAACAACATCTTTACAACAATCTGTCAAGACCAGTTTAATTAAATGAAGACACCTTTGGTCAATTTGGGACATTTTAAAAACGGATAATAAAAAATGACATATCAAATGACAATTTAAACAACATTTTAACACTCGGAGACAACATATGGCTTAATTTTTTTTCTTATATAAAATCGTTGTATACATATATTAAAAAAAAAAGTCATTTTGAATCGGAGAGGATATTTTTTTTCGATAATTAATTGCTTATAAAATATGTAGGATGTAATTTTAAATATAGATCCTTTAGAAACCTGTTAAGTAAAAAAGACATTTATTAACTTTATTTAACGTGTCTAGATGGTAAAAGTTTTAACTTATGACATACATATTTTAAGTTAACTCTCTTGAGAAAGTATTAATAAATATTGATAACTCGGAATGTATTAGGTAGGTAAAGAAACCGTGGAAATTTTAATTTTCTATATTCCCTTTCTTAACTACTTCGTAATCTGTGCCGTTCACATATACAGTTAAAAAAAGGCCTTTAAAAAAGGAATATGAGGCTATAAAATATGAAATTTAGAATTTAAGCTCGCTGATTTCGAATCTGAAATCTTAATTGAAAAATTTCAAGTAGAGGACCCGAAAAGGGGGACATAATTTTTTTTTTTTTAACATCTGATAGAATTTTTTTTATAACCTGGGGACAAATTTGGGGTCGCTTATATCGAATATTTAGCTAGGAATATATATATAAAACTTTTTAATCCTTAATAGAGCGTATTCGCGAGTCGTTAGAGTCCTTCTTTGTAAAAGAGTGGAATATGAAACTATAAAATATCAATCATAGGATTTTAAAGTTACAATCCAAAAATTTTAAATGCCAAGATAAAATATGGTGAATATAATTTTTTCCAGCAAAAACATTGTTCCAACTACTTACCAGCCTATTACTCAATTACTTTGTTCGCAATGTCCCAAAAAACACAAAGTAATGGGTGGTCATTACCCTCTCACTTACAAAAAAATACAAAGTAATGACTACTCTTCAATTTTGACACAACGCAAAAAATGGTTTTGCTCGGTTGTAATGCATCTGATTGATGTTTTATATTAGCTGGGAATGATTTGTGGTTGGTCGGCACTGTTGCCATAACGGCGATTTTCTCGTCAGACCGAGCGGTGTTAATTTGTGCCTAGCAGGAAAAATTGTCGAGTAGCTATTAGTCAAAAATATACCAATTTTTTTACGAAATACTACTGTTTTAAAAAACAGTTTTTGTTGGAAAATATCATAAAACTTACATATTGAAGTTTAAAAAATAGCAGGATTTTTTAAGTTTAACCTATAGTTTGCGATGAATGCTAATTACCAGGGCAAGGACTTTCATGCAAATGCATGTTTGTAGTCAGTGGCCCAAAAATTATTTTGGCCAAATACTTTTCCGAATCAAAGTATTTGCAAAAAATGGCATCGATTTGTTGTTGCATATTTTTGCATATTTTGCTTTTAAGTGCATATTTTATTGCATATTTTATGATTTTTATTGCATATTTTAGCATATTTTGCACATTATTGCATATTTTTTAATATTTTTAAATATGAAATTCGATTTAAGAATTCATACTTTAAAACTAAAAAAATTCTAAAGAATTAATTATTTGGAAGCTCTGTTGGTAATATAACACTACACTAGAAAGAGAAACACATAGTATACAATATGTTGTCATCCACTAACACATTTTTTATAGATGTAATTTTAAATTAACGTTTTCGGGTGTTATTGCTCACAAACAGAAAGTTGAAAAATTTTATAACAATTATTTTAAGGAAACTTGTCCCCGAGCATTAATTTCTGCCACTTTTTTCTCTGAGTTACGAAAGTGAGTATGATTTTATAGTACACATATATTTAAGTTCTATTTTATAATAAAGTTTTTTTCAGGTAAAATGCCACACACAAAAATATATTTAACTATGTGTATTTAAAGACATATTCAGTGTGTTCGTTTACACGAATTTCTTACTACTTTTACTACAATTGAAAAGTTTTGTTTACTTTTTGTATTGAATTTTTCCAGCTGTAGTAAATATAGTAACTTGTAGTAAGTAAACGAACAAGCTTATTGTAACCGACACTTGAATTTTTACGTTTATGTTAGTTTTTAATAAATATAATTAAAAAAACATTTATTTTTAATTGCATATTTTTTTGGTTTTTAGTGCACATTTCGTTATAAATGCATATTTAAGAGCATATTTTCCATTTTATAGTGCATATTTTAAGCGCATATTTTCGATTTTTTAGTGCATGAAAGTCCTTGCCCTGCTAATTACTATTTAAACTACTGCAAACTGTGTATTCCATCACTGATATTTTATTAAAAAAAAAAAAACAAATTATTAAACAATTTTTTTATAAAAACGTTCAAAAATCCATATCGGCTTGACAGATTTTGTTAAAATTCTTTATGTGTATTTCGTAGACATGAGCATAGGTCTGTTTTCCGAAACGGGAACAAGCGACATACCACGCGAAAAACATGGATTTTCAAGGTTAATGCCGCAAACAATCTATGACTGTCCTTGCGATTTGTTTATTGTCGTTGCGAAACTATTTGTTTCCCGTTCTATTCCATTTCGTTCCACATTCCATTCCATTTCGTTCTCTATTCCATTTACATTATCTGGATTTTCAATTCGTTCCCCATTCAATTTCCACGTTCTTTCCCGAAAGTGTGTTAAAAAAAGTGTTATCAAAATCTGTCGACGGGAACTGGTAGCGGTGGAAAATGGGTTAATAAAACTTTCAGCTATTCATGTTCAAGAATGCGTATTTAACTACGCTAATGAAAAAACGTCTGTAAAATATTAGTTAAAACTGCTAAAAATTAGTTTAGAATAACTTTGCGGAAAAAACTGCTGAAATTAGCAGATTATTTTTGCTAAATATTTGTAAGACAGGAATAAAAAAATTAGTTATATTTCAGTTCAATTTTAGTTAATAGAACAACTTAACCTGCCGAAATTAGCAAAAAAATATGCTAAATAATTAATAGTCTAAAAAATCACAAAAAATAAAAAAAAAATTTTTTAACTTTTTTTCAATTTTTTTAATGCGAATAAAAACCTAGACTAGAAATTATCAGCTTACTATTTTTTGCAAGTATTTTTGTTGATTTTACCCGGATATACTGCTATTTGCATTCTACTAAATTTGGCTTAAAAATAACAAAAATTTTGTAGATTTAACAGTTTGTGAATGTTTTTCTTTTTTAGTTTGACTCTAGATCATAAATTATATTATATTATAAACAGAAAGTGATATAATTTATGGACTAGAGTCAAACTAAAAAAAACATTAATTTACTAAATAAAAGATCAACTATAAATACCCCTCGTTATAACAGTTTGTTTTTGCTATTTTTGGTCTACTTTTATTTAGCAAAACTTTTCTGCAGATCTTAACAGAATAATTTTCCATTTTCAATTTAGTAGAATATAACTAAAATTTTGTAAAATTAACACTGAAACTCAAGTAGACAAATGTATTTAAATTATTTTTTAATTTTTCTTTTTCTAGTTTTTTTTGTACTTTTTCCCTATTTTTCTAGTCATTTATTTGTTAAGAAAGATGATTTTCTGTTGTTTTTTTTTTTAATTTAGCAAATTTTATATAATGCATTTTTTTAAAATCGCAAAAAAAATCCAGCTAAAGCACCGTAAGTTGTTTGAATTTCACGTGAAAAAACTGTTATACTCCATATAAAAAAAATAATTTTTCACGGCAATGAGTTTCGCGTGAAAATTGTGTAGACTTTGTTTTCACGCAAATTTAATATACAAGACTATTATTTTTCTTGTGAAAAAGTGACACTTTGATTGTTGCTTGCTAATTGCATTAAAAAAATTTTGATTTTCAGAATTTAAATTATTATTTAAAGCCTTTAAAGTTTGAGTGAAAATTTTCCACGTGAAAAACAACTTACGGTGCTTAAAATACAAGTTAAAATTGTGTTCTGTTATGATAAAAAGTTAGTAAACTAACCATTCATTGGAACGGATCTATTTATGAAACGACTAAAACAAATATTAGCGGCTGCGTTTAAAGATCTAGAAAAAAGTGTTACATACTTAACCGCACCCTTATCCCCCCTACACCACTAATAGTTTTTAAAATTCCCCCTTGACAAAGGCTAATAAATTAAATTTCATCTTCTAAGTATTTCTTAAAAGTAACGATTTTTTCAAAAGCACCCATTATACAAATAGTTATAAATGTTCATTAATCTAAACAACCATAACATTAAACCAAAAGAAACGAAAGAAGGAGAAAAAAACAGAACACAGGCATAAATATTTTAAGGATATCGACAGGAAACTATAAAAAATCCAAAAATACTCTATAAATATAATGAAATATCAGGATAAAGAGAAATAGAAAAAAGAATATTAAAAAAAACGTTATCAACACAAATACATTGAAACCCTTAGCCTTAGGCGTGGATAGTTAATATTTCTGGGTAAGGGGAAAAAGGAACACTTTAATTTTCCGATATATTTCAAGAAAAAATTTGTGAGTTCTGAATTTAAAATTTAATGAATTAATTCACAAATAACATATCTAATTCATGCGATTTCTTAATTAATCCGTTTAATTCTCTTTATTAAATCAAATTACCAAATTCACTGGTTCATTATTCACTGGGAATTAATTCCTTATTGAATTAATTCACCAACAAAAAAAATTATTCGTTTAGTGAATTGAATTGAAAACAAAAAAATTATTTATTGAAGACCGAAAATTACGTTCACTGAATTTAAGTTATTTTGTCTCTCAGCGGATGGAAACATTAATTTTTCAGAAAAAAAAATTATTTTAAATGAAAGCAAATTAAAGAAAAATTTTGTTTATACATTTGGCTTGATAAACCGCAACATAATAAAAAAAAACTCCATTTATTTTTTACAGTATTTTTAATTTAGGGGACGATTTTTAGACTGCTTATTATTACAAAATTAATTTGTTTTTTTGTACAATACAAATAATAGTTTTTATCTGCTAAACGATGGGAAATATTTGTTAAACTCAGTAAACGTAATTTTGATTTCAAATTTAGTGAACGCATATTTTGGTTTTCAATTCACTGAATGTAAATTTTTTTTTAGTTCCCTGAACGAAAATTAAATTGAACGTCAGTGGTCAAGTAATTCAGTACGGAATTAATTAAATTTTTGTAAAATTGAACATTGATCAATTTGATCAATTATTCATTTGATTTAATATAAAGAACTATACACTAAAAAAATGTCAGTAAAATCAGCAAAAGTTTGCTGACTCAGCAAAATATAATAAATTATCACTTTTATATCCCTAAACTAAACTTCTTCAAAAATCTGCTAGAGTTCCTCCCTAAAGTAAGCCGATTTTGATAATATTCATTAATTAATAAAAATTGTTTAACACTGACGGTCCTATTCGAAATAAAAAGTTATCAGAATAATATTTTTAGCCCTAAAATATTGTTAATATTCATAATGACTTTTAAAATCTTCCGTATTTTAAAGTGTATTTTATTATATTAAAGAGAGAACACTAAGGTCCGATTACTGAATGTTCAGTCAAAATTTAGTCTTCAGTTAAATTAAAATTTTATATGGGAATTAACCATAAGGGGTTTATTTTCTAAAACACTTCCGTGAAGTGTTGCGCTATTTCTATAGAAATTGTTTTTGTTACATTGTGAAAATGAGGCTAAATAAGGCTAAATGTAATTGGATGCCAGAGTTTAGAATCTTATTTTGAATAATTCATAATAATAATATAATCTATAAAAATATTCATGAAGGAATATTTCTATTAAATTTTCATATAATCAGCCTGTTTGTTTACTCCGAATTCTTACTACTTTTACTACAATTGGAAAGTTTCATTTGTATTGCATTTTTCCAGCTGTAGCAAAAATAGCAACTTATAGTAAGTAAACGAACAAGCTTATGCTACGTTCACATCTATTTTCAATCCCGAGATTTCAATGGAAATCTCGCCAGAAATCTTCACCGTTTACATTTGCACTTTATGACAGTAACGAGATTTCTATTTGACAACCGCATTTTTTTGTAAACAAAGTACAATAAAAAATAACCTCAGATTAAAAATATTTCTAAAAACTATTTTATTCATTGGCGAAGTACAATTTACATTGTTTTATTTAAAGATCTTATTGCGTTTTGTTTAAAACAGCTCTTGTTTATTTAGAAACTTTTCTAATTTCTCGGCAGTGACAAATAGAGAAGATACAAAAACTGGTTTAGGCTCTAGAAACAAAAATTTTAAATTTTTTTATAATCATTGCTACATTTCCGTTGGGTTTAACTTTATATTAATTATATTTTCAATAATTCTTTTATTTCATTATTTTTTGTTATTTTTAGGCTAGTTTTCTAGTCAGCTGTTGACCAGCGTTGCCACTTTTTCAAGCGAAAAATCTGCAAATTAAGCGAAACGCAGTGTTGTATTCTGTAAAAGTCTCCACATTTGTGAGAAATCTCGCGAATTTAAGGGATTTAATTTGTATGGGGAATCGCGTGATTTCACAAGAGATTTTCAATGAAATCTCAATTTTAGTGGAAATCTCGGGATTTGGGTGCAGATGTAAATGCCATTTTAATAAAACAAAAAAAACTTAAACAAATTTTAGAATTTTTTAATTGAAATAATGGGTCTGTTTGAATGAATTGCCAAAAATTGATGTATTTGCAAGTGGAATGATGGAAAATGATATCAAAAGTAGTAAATGGAAAAAACTTAAAAAATTAGCAAATTTTATGTCAGAAACGAATTTAAGAGAAAAAACTAGTAAAAATAGTAAAAACTAGCATGTAAACAAACCGACATAATGTGTCTCAAAATCGATTAATTTTAAAAAGAATATATCTCGGATTATAAAGACTTACTTGTAGAAAATTAAAAGTCGATTAATTTTAAAAGAATATATCTTCAAACATGAAGTTTTTCTTGTAGAAAATTTAAATTTGTAATTATAAATTAAAATTAAAATTTGTAATTACAATAAATTTTCTACAAGAAAACCTTAATAATACGAATTGGGAATGCAGCCCGGGATTTCCCGTCCAGGGATTCCCGGGAAATTAAGTCTTTTTCAGTTCCCGCATTCCCGGGAATATGGACCCGGAATCCCAGGATTTCAGAAAATGCAATTTAAAATAATAAAGTTAATTATCTCAAATTTTCATATGCAAAATTTTCAAACGTTTTGAAAATAGTAAAAATTTTACATTAGTCTTGTTTACTTACTACAATTTGCTACTTTTACAACTGGAAAACTTCAAAAAGTAAACAAAATTTTCCAATTGTAGTAAACGTAGTAAGATTGTTGAGTAAATGAACACACTAATTAATTTGTGTACTTGATCGAGCTAAAAAAATATATTTTTTTTAAAAAACCACCAGTGCGATTTTGCTCCGCACTGTCTATACAGAATTAAAGACAAATTTGTCCATTGATTTTTAAAAATGTTCAAGAAAGTTAAAATTTGTTTCCATAATTTTAAATAATTTTTCCAATTTACTAAAATAATTTTTTATATTAATTTTTTTGAATGGAGGAATATTTAGTTGATCTCTTATTTTTAAGTAAATGAATGTTCTTTTTAGTTTGACTCTAGATCATAAATTAATATCACTTTCTGTTTAAATTATTTTCAAATCAAAGAAAGATGATACAATTTTTACAAGTAAATTACAAAGAATAAAAATATATTTGAAAGAATTCGATAAGACCAGCAATACAGAATACGTATTTTCGGCTTTCGCTACAAAGCCATCATCAGTGTATTTCGTCTTGTGTGGGCTAATATTTTAATGTTGTCTACTTATGTGACCGCTAAAAGAAAATCGAGTTTCGTATCAACAACTTAACTTAGACTAACATCAACGAAATTTAACAATGCTATTTTTATCCTTTGTTATTATTACTCTATTTTGCTTTGAACCTTAATTCTTAAGATATCTCAGCTGATTCTATTCAACTCTGTGTATGATAACCACAGATTTTTGAATTACAACGAACCGTTAAATTTAAATTTAAATGTATATTATTTAAAATATATATTTTTTTATTTATTTTTTTTCAACGTACAAGTTTTTTAGTCCACCAATTATTATTATTATTTTTTTTTTTTAAATATGTATATAATTAGACCTTTATGTATAATTTTTAATATAAAATGAATTCTTTCCCACTATAAAAATTCCAAGAAAAACCACTCACGGCCTGAGCTTTTCCACGATCCTGAAACTTTGAAGTCTTAAGATATTTTCTTTATAAAATTTTTTAAATTATTACTAAATATTTTCTAATTTACTTCCCTTGCGGGATCCCGGGAATTCAAAATAAATTTCCCGCTTTCCCGGGAAATTAAAAAGTGCGGGATTTTGCATTCCCTAAATACGAAGTATATCGTCATATGAAATCAAAAAGCTGTAAGTTACATTTAAAAAATTTTACAGGAGAAGCAAAAATCTTTTTAAAATTGTTTGAGCTTACACTTGGGGCTGTTTAGAATTTTGTTAATAAAATTGCGTGTTTAGTCGTAGGAGTGTAAAATTTTGCAGGAATGTGTATTTTGATACACTGCTTCATAATCGATCAAAAAGTCGATTTTGAATTTTTTGTAACTTATGGCTTTTTTGATTTCATATGACGATATATTTTTCCAAAATTAATCGATTTTGTGATGTATTATTTCAGTTTAAAAATTTTAAAACGCAAAATTTATTGGGCAAAAATGGATTTTTATGTGACATTACGCCCTTTCCTTTCTCCCACAGAAATTACTATCTACGCCAATGCCTTTAGCAATATGATACTTTCAAGAACACATGCATGTTCTTAATTGCATCTGTATGAGTGTCTATTAAGGGATCAGATCATATGTAAAGGCGAAAAAAAAGGATACACACAGGAACTATAAAAATTGTGACAGACCTAAAATACAACACCAACAATACTTTTGTAACCGACAACAATACTGCACATGTACACAACAGCTTAGTGTTGTTGTAAGAATTGTGCACATGAGTATATGGAAGTAGTAATTCATGCATACATATGTGGTGTTTACTTGCGCCTCACTCAATTTTATTTTTCGTTTATCTTATAGTTTTCTAAACAGCTGTCGTTTTCCCAAAAAAAAAAAACACCACTTCTGTAAATAGATAAATAATTGTTAAGTTTTTGAGAGGTGGTTGGTGCCGAATGAGTGTTTGTAGTAAAATATACGTAAAAGAAAATAAAGGTGGAGTATGAACCAGGGATAATAAATAGATTTTCACTATGGTACCAACCAGCTTAAAAAATAGTACTTTTTCGACCTTCGACCAAAAATTTTTTTTTAATTTTTTTACAATATTACAATTATAGAAATAAAACTGTAAAAAAAGCTACCAAAAATTAGTTAAATTAGGTTGCAGAAAAAAGTGCTGAAATTAGCAGACTTTTTTGCTAAATCTTAATATAAGAACAGCACAAATAATATTGTTAAATTTACAGAATTTTGATTATATTTGAGTTAACTTCTATTTGATTGAAAATGACAAATTATACTGCAAAAATCTGCAGAAAATTTTGCTAAATATTAGTGGACTAAAAATAGCAAAAAAAAAAAAACTGTTATATCTACAAAACTTCTGCTATTTTTGAGCTAAATTTAGTTGAATGCAAATAGCAGTATATCCTGCTAAAGTCAGCAGAAATATTTGCAAAAAAAATGGAAACTGCTGTTTTCGAAAGGCTCGATTTTTATTTGCATTAAAAAACAATCAAAAAAAAAACTTTTTTTAATTTTTTTTGTGATTTTTTAGGTTACAAATTATTTAGCAAAATTTATTGCTGATTTTAACAGGTTAATTTACTATTTTTCCATTAACAAATATTTAACTCAAATATAAATAAAATTCTGTATATTTACCAGTTTTAGTTTTGCTGTTCTTATTTTACTAGTATTTTGCAAAAAAAAACTCTGCAAATTTTTAACTAATTTTTAGTAACTTTTTCTGCTTGTTTAATATTAGTGAATTTCCAAGAAGCGAACAGGTATCACCGTAGGAGTAACAACATTTCTTATCCTTCTGAGTACCGCAGATTTTGGTTATTAAATTATTATATTTTTTTTTCAAATAGGACATTTTCGTAAGAAATTGTTATTGGTTTGAGTTCAAAATTAAATTCAATAGAGGGCGTATCTTAGATTTTCCGTTATCGTTCTGCTTTAAGTCGCCTTAACACACTGAACAAAAAGTCTTAATTTCATAAATTGTAGACAATTTACATACAAAAATAAGTTCGTTTTTGACCCCCTTTTTAACCCCTAATCATGAAATGGGGCCGCCAAGAAAATACGTGCGTCTAATTTTAGTCTCCTATGTTATATATCCGAATATCATGCAAATCAGGGGGAACCCATGCACTCGGAGAATTATGTCGGTAAAATTATCTGCACTTGCAGTCAAGAGTGTAAACTAGGGTGGACCTACCTTAAATCGCAAGTTGAAAAATAAGTGTACACTGCAATAAAATAATTGCAGTGTACACCCAATTGCACTTAAATTGCCTACAATTGCAGTTATTTTCAATTGCAATTGTAGTTAAAGTAGGTGCAATATCAGTTGATTTAAAACCGATATACCGACATAATTCTCTTAGTGTGAAAAAACTCAGTTGAGTCTTAGTTGATTCAAATAAAAAAGTAACCAACAACTTAAAATTATTTGACATTAACTAAAAAATTGTTAAAAAATAAGTTACCACATAATTTAAATTAACTAAAGTCAAAGTTGAGGTGTAAAACAAATGAGTTTTTCGCTTCAGTATAAGCGTGGTGACATTCGATAATATTTTAAAATCCTTTTTCTAATAACGTTTCTCTCAATTTTTCACTTTTTGTTTTCTTTATTAAATAGTACCAAATCAGTCCAAGGGATACCATAGGACTTTTGAGATTTTAATAGTACCGTAGAAAGTACCAACTTTAACACCCCTGGTATGAATACAACGAATTAAATAGGGATTCCAAGCGTATGTTAATGGTATTCCTGTTGGTTTTCTGTATTCGTTACAACAGAATTGAAGTGGGTCCAAAAATTTAAAACATGATTTTGAAACACTTGTCAATAATATTGTATGACCGAGTTTTCGGGATTTGGACTAACTTTAAGCGTAGTTGGAAACTCGAATACTGCTTTAGAAATTTGGATTATTTTGTTTTATTTCAATTAAAATCAAAATATTAATATATGTATATCAAAAACCAGCTAAGATTTTTAAAATTTGTTTGGTTCAACCTTAAGTTAATTCAAATCGAAATAAAGAAATATTGAAAGAATATAAAAAACATTTCCACTAAATAGCTGACGAAAATATTTGAAATAAGGGGCTTTAAAACTTTTTCAAGTTTCAAACTAATGTCATGTTTCTTTATTTTAAACACGAATATCTTGGAGTCAATTATGTCTTTTTTAGAGGTGGGCACGTGAGTAAATAAACTAAAATTTCTTCCACAAAATTTTAAATTTTATTTCGTTTTCTACATTAGGCGATATGGGCCAAAATATTAGTAGGTTAAAAGTTAAATTACTCCTTGTACCAAGATATAACTGCAATCCAAAAATTACATGTTTCGCGCTGCTACTTAAGAAGATTTGTAATATAACTTAACAACTATTTCCAGAAATTCCAAAAAACGCCGTCCCCTGACGATTTCCTTAGGCAAGAATGAAATCCGGATAGGCACATGCAATTAATGTATATCCCGATAAAAATAAATTAAAAAAAAGTAATATGCAAGTGCTTGTGCAAATGTTACTGACACTTTAGAAAACATTGTTTTCTATTGTTGTTTATATATGAATGGATGTCACTACATTGCGAGATCTGTCAAAACAAGAGAGTAGTATATTGGAAGATGACAAAGCAAATTGTGGTAATTTTTTTTTTCTCTGATATTTTATATGTTTAATAACGCCCCTAGACGAGAACAAGAACTTCTCTTTGAGTTTGTAATTTAACTTAACAAATATTTCCAAAAATTCCAAAAACGTCGTCCCCTGACGATTTCCTTAGGCAAGAATGAAATCCGGATAGGGACATGCCTATAACGGATTAATTTCCACAATTTGTTAAATACGTTTGGGATTTCAGCACATTTAATTCCTTTAGCGATATTCGTTTTTCGGCTAATGTCCTGTGTGTCCTTGGACCAAAGTAACGAAGATTAAAAAAGTTAAAGCTTCAATCTTGCTTTGAGTTCATTATCGAAAGTTTTTAGTGAACTTAAACAGGTTTTTTAGATTTTTGAAAATTGTGTTCGTTTTAAAATAATTTTTTTTTAAATTTTACGAAATTTGCCATGTGACATTGTCTTGGTGAAAGAGCACTTTATTCTTCTTCATATGGGGCCGTTTTTTGCGATTTCCTAAAATACTGATACCATAACTTTATCAGCTAACTGTTGCGTTTTTGGCTTCTTCGGCCAAGGTTCGCCAGTTGTTGTCCACTCAGCCGAATGCCGATTTATCTCGCCGAAACGGCTCTCCGAATCATCGACACGTTGTTGTTTTTGTTGCACTGTGTGCAAACGCGGCAACCATTTCGAAAACAGCTTTTAATTTTAGCAAGGATTTTTTTTCATTAGCAATCGACTAAGCGTTAGCACAACTTTTGCTGAATTTACTAATTTTTGCTGACATAAGCAATTTTACTAGTAGCACTCTCCTGACTAAAATTTTGCTGAGTCAGCAAACTTTTTTGTTGACTTTACTGACGTTTTTTGAGTGTATTTCATTCAACCGTATTTTTACACATAAAGTTCACGCGGTAATTTTAGTTAACACATGTTATATAAAATTGGATATTTATAATCGTATTTTTCACATTTCTCCGCGTTTAGCAAATATAGAAGATATAAATTGTAAATAAATTCAGATGGAGTGAAGTAATTCTTGCTTCGGTTAAGAATAACGTAATTTTTCCAGCAGACATCACATTGATTTTTCATGCTCCGAAACTTCAAGAGTTTCAGATTTCTCGATCATGTGGAATTAAAACAAAAAAACTTGCCTACGAGTAAAAGCTAAATAAGTGACAAAAATCGCTGTTTTCTCGAAATTCGCTGAAATAAAATATCTGCCCTAGCCAAATGAAATTCCTACAATTTTTGTAGTTTTTAATTTCTAATATGTGCTTAATAAAACCTTAAACTCCCCAGCAAAATTTTTATTAACTGGTTGCCTTTGAATCTGTTCTAGAATAGGTGTTTTTACCACCTGTTCCGTGGAACAGGTTCTAGAACTGATTTCTGGAAGTCAAAATGGAAGGCCTCACTGTCGCAGAACCGGTTCATAACCTGTTGCTTTTGGGACAAACTCAAACTAAAATCACCGATGATAGAACTTAAATTAGAACAGGTTGCATGCAAGAACAAGTTGTTCTACAACCGGTTCTTTGCATCCGACAATTTGGCTGGGTCCAATCGTGGATTTTTTAAAATTTATTTAAAAATTTTTTTTTTTAATTTTAAACTATTGATTTGAAAACAGTGTTTAAAAATGCTGACTTTTTTGGCACTAATTTAAAACGAGTTAGCAAAACACAACATAAAAAAATACTTCTTATCTGAGTTTCTTCTACCCATCAAAATTGTCGGATGCAAAGAACCGGTTGTAGAATAACTTGTTCTTGCATGCAACCTGTTCTAATTTATGTTCTATCATCGGTGACTTTTGTTTGAGTTTGTCCCAAAAGCAACAGGTTATGAACCGGTTCTGCGACAGTGAGGCCTTCCATTTTGACTTCCAGAAATCAGTTCTAGAACCTGTTCCACGGAACAGGTGGTAAAAACACCTATTCTAGAACAGATTCAAAGGCAACCAGTTAATAAAAATTTTGCTGGGGAGGTTTCTTTGGAACCGGTTCTAGAACCAGTTATAGAAACGGTTCTGCGACAGTGAGGCCTTCCATTTTGACTTCCAGGAATCAGTTCTAGAACCTGTTCCACGGAACCGGTGGTTAAAACACCTATTCTAGAACAGATTCAAAGGTAACCAGTTCATACAAATTTTGCTGGGTAGCTTATAGAATAAAAAATGTTTCTGTAGTAGATTAGTTCAATAAGTTTTAAAATTTGGACCCGGATTTCTTGATTAAGTGGTCTGCGACACATCAGTTGCCGGGGGATACAGAGGCTTCCGATTTTCGGACAACTGAATTTTTACCAATAAATGATTCGGTTGTGGTAATCCGAATCCGTATTAATATTCCACTCTTTTAAAGAATTTAAGTATGCTACAATGACATTTTTGAATAATGAGTAATTTAAATAACAACGGTATGTTAACTGACATATGTCAATATTGTTATTTAAATTATGTTTGTGCGTAAACATTAAAACTATTTACCTTATTTATTCCAATTTCGTGGAAAAAATTAATATCTCTAGGCATGTATTTTTATTATCAATTTTCCCTATAAATCTATTTCAGTAGCTATAAATCCAAAAAAAGAAAACAACATAACGCTAATTAAATTATCACTCTAATACAACTTTAACTAGTACATAGATAAAACATATTTTCTTTAACTAGATAAAAATTCTCAGTAAAAGCAAAAAGTTAACAAATGATGACAAAATGTATAAACAAGAAATAAACTTACAAATACCTCTAATTTTTGTATTTCTAATCCAAAAAGCTAATAAAAATAATAAATATTAAAAGCCGAAAATAAGACGTGGAACAACATACATACAATAAACAAAAAAACCATGTAGAGTTTATTATATTTTACATACAACAAAAAAGTAAATAATACATAAAAATGTATAAAAGACCAACATATGATTCAGTTTATAGTTGGTCTTAAAGTTTTATTTCCCGACCCGAAAAAAATTACATATGTTCAAAGATACTAAAACTAGTTTGATGGAAGAACTTTTCAATTGTGACTACCAAATTTTTATTTGTTTTTTGTTGCCAAAACTGAAAAATTTGCTTTCTGCAACTAAACCATTTGAAAGAAATCAACGAATCTGTTTTATCTGAATCATTTTTAACACACATAATATACACATCTTTGTACACAGAAAACAGATTCGTGCTGACAACCGACTTTATTGTCAATCGAGTGTGGTAGTCACAATTATTGTTGAGGCAATCAAAAATGTTGTTCTCAGACACAAATTATTATTGTCTTTAACTGACTTTGTGTTATCACAACCGAAAAATAGGAATACCAAAACCAAAACATTCGCTTCAGAACAAATTTAGTTGTCAGTATGGATCTGTTTCCTCTATGTGATATTACCCAGGAAAATTTTTTACAATCGGTAGCCAACCACACCCATTCTACAACTGGTTCCACTGCAACCGATTCCATGGAACTGGTTCCGGAACCAGTTCCTGGGATCCTATATGGAAGGTGTGGGTGACGTAGAATCAGTTCCATAACTAGTTCCAGAACTGATTCTAGAGCAACCGGTTCCACTTTGGAGCCATAGAAGGGGTTGCTTTTGGGACAATTTCAAACAAAAAGAATCGGTGTTAGAATCGACAGTAGAAGGGGTTGTGAATGAAAAGTAGCTATTGTACAACCGATTCTTTGGAACAGAAAATTTTCCTGGGTATATTACATGTGCTAACGTTTGAGAACCCCTGTATTAGAAGATAGAAAATACATTAAGACAGACACTAACACAAAACTTTAGACATTTTATGATGCCGCTAAATAACCTTTTTTTAATTTTTTTTCTTCTTATTTTGTTTTCATGGGTATATTTGCTGACAATTAACCATTAAGACATGGTCAACAAAGAAATATGTGTGTAGTATGAGAAGTCTTTCAAGAAACAAGACGAAGAAAACCTTTTTTTTACCAAATACACTTAAAGAAGTGAATGCGTGTAAAAAGTACGACTTGGGAATAATTGTATATAAACTTATGTATATGTGTTTAGGTAGTGCTTTTATACCGTACAAAGTTGGATATGTATTGTACAATATGTACGTGTTTAATAACAATAAAATTAGACAAGTTTAGATGGATGGTTTTGTTGGTTAGATGGATGAATGGATATATGTATGTCTGTTGTTATATACATATGTAATATTAATATTGGTTTATGTTTCACAAGTCAATGCTCGAATTTTAGTTTTACAGGTTTTTTATTTAACTTTATTTTTTTTTGAGAGGAAATAGTTATTTACTTTTTATTACTCACTTGAATGTTAGATAAGAATAGTTTATGGAAATTTTATAAATTACACAGCCAACAATCAGACTTATTTCATAAAAATTTTCGAACTTATAAGGACGGTATCTCCGAGGCCACCCACCGATGTTGCTGAAATTTTTGCATGTAATAGCCCTACGGAAAATTTTAACAAACTGTCACCGATCTGGCCCCTTTATATGAAATAGACTGGTCACTTTTACATGGCGTTGTCATAGGAGGGGGAAATTGACCCCTTGTGACATGTCACAAGACCAATCGTAGGACAGGTCCGTGAGCTTGGTTTTTTATGAGAGTTCAGTAACCTGTCCTAGGATTTGTCTTGTGACATGTCACAAGGGGTCAATTTCCCCCTCCTATGACAACGCCATGTAAAAGTGACCAGTCTATTTCATATAAAGGGGCCAGTTCGATGACAGTTTGTAAAAATTTCCCGTAGGGAGAGGAGAAAAAATTAAGGGACACGTATTTTTAACGTCCCAGCCTAGACATAAGACTAAAGGGTAAGAGGAAAACCTCGAAAAGAGGAAAACTTTGAAAAAAAAATTTTTTTTTTTTAATTTTTTGGTCTACTAATTATTTAGCAAAATTTTTTGCAGATTTTAACAGGTCTAGTTGTTGTTATTTTCTATTTACTAAAATTTAACTAAAATATAAACAAAATTCTGTATATTTAGAAGTTTTATTTTTTCTGCTGCTATCTTACTAATATTTAGGTAGTTCACAATGGATGTGCTATCTATTGTATCGTTGTATCGTCCTAACAAAAAACAGAGTTGTTAAAATTTTTATTTGACTTTAACAACGATTTTCTATTGGGTTTTCTATCTGTTAGAACCATAGTATAATATAGTAGGTTTACTCATTTTCTGTCATTTGAAAAAATGAAGTAGTGTTTGTAATTTTACTTGTACATATGGTTCTTAATACCACTACAACTACATGAGATAGGGACAAGCTCTCAATTTTTTAATGAGTGGGCCTACTATAGTATACTATGGTTAGAACACTCAAACACAGCCCAGCAAAATATTGGTAATGACACCTCATTACTATCTGCATTACCAAAAATGATATATCATTACCTTTTCCATTATTTTATAATATAAAATAATGACTTCCTAATAACGACCTATTGTATTCATTGTTTCTAAATATAAAATAATGACTTACTCGTAATAGTTTAAATAAGTTCTTTTTACACAGTTAAATTTTATACATTTTTATTTATTATATGTAAATATGTTTTATGTTTAAATTTTTATGACGAGTCCTAAAATTACACACTAGAGAAAACTTAAATTTTTCTGAATGTATTTCCTTAAGCTAATAGTATTTGCTTAACTCCTTATTTTTAAGAATCAAGTAAGCAATCGGATAACCACTTATAATTCATCTTTTTGTAAGCATGTGTGTAACCACTTATTATTCAAAATCTCATAACTACTTATTTCTAATTTTTTCGTAAGCGAGCGGGTAAGCGTGACTACTTATAAAAACGACCACGCCAAACAAAAATAATGAGTTTAGACGCCAAAAAATAAGTTGTGCGGAGCTATGAATTTCTATTACATAACCACTTATTTGGTAATGAAAGATTTTGCTGGGAGGGAACTAAACATACGTAAAAATGTTGTATCGTGCTATTCTCAAATGTTGTATTTTTTCCATTTAAATTCTAACAACTCTGTTTTTTGTTAGGACGATACAGCGATACAACAAATAGCACACCCCTTGTGAATACCTTTATTGTATTTACCAAAAATAATCTGCTAATTTCAGAAGTTTTTTCAACAAGGTAATTTTTAACTAATTTTTAGTGGTTTTAACTAAAATTTTTAGACATTCTCTCATGTGATTCCCAATTTACCCTTAATTTTTTTTTTTAATGAATCTAAAAAGATTTTCAAAAACTAAAAAGCACATCGCTGTCTTCTATCACATACATATATAAATTTCAGTGAAATCGGTGGGTTGCCCCGGGGATACCTTTCTTGTTAGTATCCTGCTAATGACATATGTTTACAAAGAAAGAGGATATAAGAAATTTTTAATAAGGCATATCTTTGTACTAGAAAGCATATAACAGAGATTTAAACAAAATTAAAAAGGGATATCTTTAACTTAAAAAGTGAGAAAATGCAAAATTGTATTTATTTGGTTGTTGCAAATAAATGTTTTTTTTGATCAATTGAAATTTCAATTTCCAGTAGTGTTGTTTTTCCAAACGCGTCGATTAGACCAAATACAATTAATATTAGCTGTGTTTTCGACTTAACTACATATATCCGTTAACTCATAAAAAATCTCAAAGTGCATAAAATCGCGTTTAAGACGAAAACTAAAATATTACCTTTCGTATGCACGTTAACTTTCAGCACGGATAATTATCAACGTTGAAAACTCATTCGCGTTACTTCCTAAAAACTTCTGCTGACATACGTTCCATTATAACCAAAGGTTTAAATGGCTTAATTCTTTCATTCACTTTTGAAAATTAATTTAATTTGGATTAAATTTCATTCCGTAATAGCATTCTTATGGAATTCATTCGATAGCTTAATTCCCAAAAGCTTTAAATTATATGAATTAATTCTATTTATATTGAATTCTAATTGAATGAAACCAAATTTACTTGAATTCACTTAGTAAAAACGTGAATGCAAAATGTTTTTATCATTCATTTAGCCAAATGAAAAATTGAAATTTGCATGTAATTGCTGAAGTATTAGCATAATACAAATGAAAAACGTTTAAAATTCATCTAACATAGATAAATATTATTGTATGCTTTATTACAGCTTGTATGCTTTGGTTTTGATTATGTGTTAGTTTTATGCTACACTGCACTAAGTGAATGATAATAAAATTTCTTCATTCAATTAGTAAAATGATGAATGAACATGCGATTTGAATGATTCAAGTTGGGAATTCATTCAATTCTTATTAAAGCTTTGTGAATGAAGCTTATTAATGAATTCTTTACGAATGGTTTAACGGAATGGTACATGCACATTTTTAAACTCTGAATTCAATTTTTTGTGATTTAAGCTTAAACTGAATTAAGTCTTTCGAAGCTCTGATTATAACGGAGCAATTATAAACATAACCTGTTTAAAAATTTTTTATACTACAATCGGTTTAACGTACATTTGCTTTAAATACTTAACGTTGATATGCATGAGACAAAATACAGCTATTGTAATTAAAATGTATTTTTATTAATTCTAATTTAGTAGGTTTGAGGTTAAGAAGAGAAGAATAAACATTTTCTACAAAATTCTTATATGATATTGTCATATTAGATTTTATTTGTTGTTTCAAAAAGGGTTGATCATTTTCATGATAGACAATACAATTCCCTATAAACATTTTCACTGGAATTCAAGTTGAAATCAAGTTCAATTCCAGCCCTGTTTTCCAGTTTCAAGGCTTGAATTCAACTTTTATTACATTTTATTTCAATAGCATACTCCAGCAAAAGGGTAACAAAAATTCAAGTTTGAAGTATTTTTGTTAAAAAAACAAGTGCTAGAATTTGAAATATACTTTACTTCAAGCAAAATTTAAAGCACTTGAATTTTTAAAACCTATGTGCTTATTGGGTTGTTTCGTAGACATCACTCTAGAGTTGTAAAAGTATTGAGTATTCCGGTACTGAGTACTCAATACTGACTGTTTTTTTGAGTACTCAATACTAAAACGGTACTACTCAATACTTTTAAAGATGCAATTTTCCGTAGAAATGTGTATTTTTCGTATAAAAATACAACTCTAAAAATAGTACGCTAAAAATACAGCTCTGAAAATACAACTCTATTTGTGAAGCAAAGAAATTTGTAACGAATTTTTGGGAAAAATTATTTAATTAATTTATTTAAAATGTTTTAAATTAATTAAAATGTAAATAACAATAGTTATTTAACACGTGTATGTGAATTGTGATAATTTTTCCTAATAAATACGAATTCATAACATTTTTATTTTTAAATTAAAAAAACCGTTAAAAGTATTGAGTAGTATCGAGTACTCAATTGAAAAGTATTGATTAGTATTGAGTACTCAAAAAATACCGAAATTTCACAACTCTACATCACTCATGTAAATAGTACCCAAAGGGTACTTTTATGTAATTGTTGCTTTCAAAAAGGAGTTGATTTATAGCTGGTTTTACCAAATCAGACAGTTCATATACGAAAGTACAAAATTCTCGTCCCGTTGATTTTTTGTACCTTATGTAATGTCTCGGTTTGAGTAAGAAAGTTATAATTTTCTTATTGCGGACAACTGAAAAGTAGAGTGATGTCTACGAAACAATTTATTGTCTATCATGAAAATGATCAACCCTTTTTGAAACAACAAATAAAATCTAATATGACAATATCATATAAGAATTTGGACTTGAGGTAGAAGAATAAGCTAATTTGTGTTTTTCACAAATTAGCTTAAAATCCTGCAATAAGACTGTTGTAAAAGTTTATGAATTACGCTGTTAGTTTGCAAATAAAAACCAGAAAATGTTATTGTACACAAAGGACAAAAAATTGCCAACCGAATTGCTAAGCCTATTTTGGTTGCTACAACCAATAAATTCGGTCGGTGAAACCATATTGGAATGTGATTCGTAAATATTTTGGTTACTGCAACTAAAATTCAGTTGTAAAAACCAAATTTTGTTGTGATAACCAATATTCAGTTGTACCAACCTATTTTAGTAGATGCAACCGAATTTTAGTTGGAAAATGGCATATTTTTTCGCTGTGTGTATCTCCAATGCATAAAAACGTAATAACTGCCCAGTGTAGAAACGGTAATGACATATCATTATTTTTTGGACTACCAGTAATGACACCCACTACATTGAAATCTATTTTTAGACTCAATAATATGTAACCACATATTTTTGATTTTTTGTATGTTGGCGAGTAAGCTTACTTGTGTGCAGCAGGTCAATTATGTTTTTATCTATCAAACATTACATGTCGATATAGCTCAGATGGTAGAGCTATTGACTGGCAATATGTAGACCCAGGTTCGATTCCCGCACAAGCACCATTTTATTAAAAAAAAAAAAAAAAAATACAATAAAAAATATTTTTTTTTATATAATTAATTTTTTTGAAAATCTATTTTTAGACTCATTATTTTTAACAGTACTGGTAAGCACATAGGTAACGATATATTTTTTGATTTTTCGTATGCTGGTGTGTAACCATAACTCATTATTTTTCGCGACATCGCCATATAAAGGTAATAAGAAATGTAATAACAAAAGTAACTAGTTACCATTACCAAGTATGTAGTTACATAACCACATATCTGGTAATGATTTTCTACACTGGGTGGAGAACCGTTTGGAATTTTAGCTTCAAATTTGAATTCGAATGAAGTTATTACACATTTTTTGTAGATTATACCGACAAGCTTTTTTGAGTGTATACTTAAAACTTATTTTAATGAGTTCAAATAAAGTAACTTTTCTTCGCAATTTAAATACATTAAAAATACACTCAAACCTCGTTTTATGCGAATTTGTTTTATGCGAATTCAAATTTATGCGGTTTTAAAATTTTCGTTTATTTTTTTTTCGTTATTATTGCACATTTAAATTTTAAACAGTTAACAACACTGATATCATTCTATATAGTTACATCACCCCCGTTAACAAACAAATCTCAGCTTAAGAGATTAATCAGAACTGGGTCGACAACGACATGTGCTTTTTCATATATTTTGTATGGGAAGCAAAATGTCGCCATGTCGTCCGGCGATTTGTCGTCGTAATAGAATCTATTTTATTTTCATGACGGCACACTAACACACACTCAAAATATTTTTCAAATTGTTGCCATATTTTTAACTAGTTAATGGTTGCCATTAGAACAGAGTTGTAGAAATTCACATTAGAGTTGCAAAAATTCGTACTTTGTTTACTAAAAATTAATTTTTTTGACAGAAGAAATATAATTGAAAATAAAAATACATAATTCTCCACAAAAAAGCAAAATTAAATACAATAAAATGTAAAACACCAAGAATTAATGCAAAACTAATTGAATTGATGAAGAATTGTGACGAAACAAATACAAATATATTCTTGTTTTGCTTTCCTTTTTTTCTAAACGTCAACAAATGTCGACCGTCTATTGTCGCTGAATTTAAATTAATCGTGACGACTTTTGCTGTCGTCGGTCGACAATCGACCCAGTTGTGATTAATCTTTAAAACTGTACGTGTGCGCCATTTAGGGGAAATCCCTGTTATTAAAAAAAAGCAACACTCAGGAAATTCTTCATATAAATTAACGTGTTGCTTTCTTTTGAAAGGGGATAGAGAAGAGATGAAAGGTGGTGAAAGATGAAGGGCTTCAAATATGGCAACACTGTAATTGTGCGAGATGTTGAGTTGGCGAACTTAGTTAAAGCTGTTTAGTTCATAGCCCTGTTATATTATTTTACTTCGGTGGTGTTAAGTGCTATGGGAACACCGAAGGTGGATGCTGTAATATGCATGAGGGATAGAAAAATCATACATATTATTTTTTCAAATTGATGTTGTAGTTGCTGGGGATCGAAACCGCAACCTCATGTGTAACAGTCCAACTCGCTAACCATTACACCACAGCGCCCACCAATCAACAGGTTGAATGTTATTCTGATACATGAAATCTTATAAAAAAAATAAATTAAATTTAAATTTTTAGGCTTGTATTCAAAAAAATTTTTGGAATTTTATTACAGTTTAATAAAACAAATTAACACGCAAAACAACAACAAAAATCGTTCAATTAGCCTCTTATAATAAAAAAGTTTTTTGTAAATAACCATGTTAATCTTTTTTTTTTATACGTAATCTTGACTTAGCTGCACAACCAACTTTTGCAAAAATTTTTGTGCAGGTAAGGCAAAAACGCAGCTAAGTCCAATTGTTTACCTGCCTTAATGTGCAGGTATACCAATACAGACTGAAAACAAATGAAGCTAATGATGAGAACTTTGTGCTGCTCACCAGATCTTGCGTTTTTTATGGTTAAAAAACGACTAAAGTAGGATATTTTTGTCACAAAAAAAGTTGACAGCACATTTATTTTATGTGTGTTTTTTTTTTTTTCTAGAATTGAAAAACAAAGCAAAACACAAGAGGCAGCTAACAGTGATCATTTTTATGAAAATAATGTTAAACTGCCAAAAATATGAGGCAGTTATCTTAAATGCGCAGGTACAAAAAGTGCACTTAAAGAAGACAATTGCGTACATATTTTTGTAAAATAGAAACGAAACCAAAATTTTGTGCAGTTATAGCAAATGTGCACTTAAGAAAAAGGCAGTTAAATCAAAACTACTGTACTGATTTAATATTATATGCTTGTTTGTTTTCCTAATTTATTTGTTAATTTTTACAAAATAATTATTTTTATTTTTTTAAGTAAATGAAATAAATTTTTTGTTGACTTTTTTAATGCAATTTTTTATGACTTTATGCTTTGATTTGAATTCGTGCGCTTTTGTTTTAATTTAGGAACGAATCAGCAGTACTTATATGAAGCTAGTGTATCGTTTTATGCGGATTTTTGCGGAACGAATCAATCGCATAAAACGAGGTTTGAGTGTATATGAATATTTTACACTCATGTTAAAGATATGTATGTAAACATTGCATTTTCATTGCTTACTTAATATAAAGCATAAGTAAATGCTAAGTAGCTATATTTGAGTGCTTCCATACTATGACAACGCAATTTTGAATTCATCGATGAAACCATCAGAAAATAAGTGATGCCTTTGCCACAGTAGTGATGCTTTTATTGCTTCTTTGACAGAATTATTTTTCCTTGGTAGTTATGTGGTCTTCAGTGTTGCCATTTCAGCATATTTTCTGCTAGATTTAGCAGATTGAGTTGGGCAAGTGCATATTTTTTTTGTAAAAATATGCTAACTGCTTTTTAGCATATTCTGTTGGACAAAAGCAGATTTTTTAGCATATTTTGTTTTATTTAATAAAAGCATATTTTAGCATATTTTTTTTAACAAAAGAACAATATTTTGCGAACCATTGTCTGCGCACCATGGTATATAAGAAATGCGAACATACACTCGGATTTCCATGTTCCCAACTACTTAAAGAGGCTGCAACTGCACCCAAATTCATTGGCTCGTAAACTGCTTGAGGATCAAGGACACCGACGCCTCCTTATCCTTTATAACAAAATGTTAGTTTTTAATTTCTATTTAAAAAAAAAATAGTTTTTTCGACCTTTTTAAAATTATACTTCTAATTTATCGTTTTTAACTTTTTATATACATTTACTTTACATCAAATTAAAAAAATATTTAATGTTTAAAATTAAAATTTTGTCTGGCACTGGCTGGGCTTAATATTTTAGCTTTAGTCCATAAGATTTGATAAACTTATTGTTTGTTCACTGTTGTGAAGATTCAATAAATAAAATTATGAAAAAACAAAAATTATTTTTTCTGTAACAATATTTATAACAATAACAATGTTTTCATAACTATTTATTTCATGCGTAATTATTCAATTCTTTTTTCATTGTAAACTTTTTTAATAGTATTGATATACTACTATAATTTGAAAATGCTACAAAAACCATAAAAAAATCTTGCAAAAATTTAAAATCAATTACATATATTGTGAAAAAATTAAATGATTTTTCTTTAGTCTCAAAGAAAGATTAAACAGTATTTACAAAAAGTATCTTAAAGTATCTTAGAATAAATGTATAAATGTAAAAATTGTATCATCTTTCTTTGATTTGAAAATAATTTAAACGAAAAGTGATATTTATTTATGATCTTGAGTCAAACTAAAATAACATTCATTCACTTAAATAACAGATCAACTAAAAACATTTCCCCCATTCATCTTAAACACATTGACACGGTGCAAAAATATAATTTAATAATATACATTTAAATTTAACGGTTCGTTGTAATTCAAAAATCTGTGTTTATCATACACAGAGTTGAATAGAATCAGCTGAGATATCTTAAGAATTACAGTTCAAAGCAAAAAAGAGTAATAATAACAAAAGGATAAAAATAGCATTGTTAAATTTCGTTGATGTTTGTCTAAGTTGAGTTGTTGATAACAAACTCGATTTGCTTTCAACAGTCACATAAGTAGACGATTATCAAAATATTAACCCACTCAAAGGCGAAAGGCACTGATGATGGCTTTGTAGCGAAAGCCGAAAATGCGTATTCTGCCTTGCTGGTCTTATCGAATTTTTTCAATAATTTTTATTCTTTGTAATTTACTTGTAAAAATTGTATAATCTTTCTTTGATTTGAAAATAATTTAAACAGAAAGTGATATTAATTTATGATCTTGAGTCAAACTAAAATAACATTCATTTACATAAACACTTTGCAAAGTTCTAGGAGATTTACAAAACAAATTCTTCGCATAAAATTTGTTCGATAAACCTCCTATAAGTTTTGAAAACATTTATGAAGTAAGGGGTAAACTTTTATATTTGTTCTAAGATAGTTTGAAAAAGTATGAAAATATAATTTTTTATAAACATTGTTTAAAAAAAGTATTTTTCATTAATAAGACTTTATTAAATAATACTAAAAAAAATTATTTAGCAGATTTTCAGCATATTTTTTGTATTAAATTTAGCAGATCTTTAGCATAATGAATATGATAAAAAAATTGCGATTTTTTAATTTAGCATATTCTAAGCATATATTTTTTATTTTAGGATTTAGCAGATTTTAGCAGAAATTTTTTAGGAATTTAGCATTTTTCCTTCTAAGAGTTCTGGCAACACTGGTGGTCTTTGACTCTGTAATAGCTTGAACATTTTGTAACCCATTTTTAATTTGTATACATTTTGGGAAAAATAATTAAATAAGTATAGGCTAAGGATTTGTAATCACTTAGTTTAAAAAGTGTACTCAATAATGGCGCGACTTTTCTTTATCCAAACACCACCAAATTTCGTATCAGTAATTTTTATATGTAAATGAAAAAACAAAAATAGCGCAAATAAGAACTGTTAAAATTAATTTTTTTTTTGACGCCACTAATATGTTACTTTTAGATACACATTATATTGGCAATTATTTTTTCTTAAGTTCATTTCTTAATTCCAGAATATTTGGAATTTCTATTGAAATACAGTAAAAAAATTACAGACAGTGAATTAATTAAGTAATTTAAAGGGAATTTTAATAATATGCGAAAGAAATTTTCATATCTTTTATAGCAAAAATGCCGACGGCATTTTTTTACAATTTATCAAATGTAATTTAAAAAAATCATATTAATCAAAATCATCAAAAATAAACAAATAAAATGTGCAAAAAAGAAATTTTCTAAACAAAGCAATAATAAATGAAAAAGGTCTGGATTTATAATGAAATTCATATTCAATCGGGACAGACACCTGTCTAGAGATCATATTCCAAAATACACACACATATGTATGTATTTGCAAACAAAGAATAACAGCAGATAGGAAAAACAAAATCACAGATACAATATTCAACCATGAGATAGATGATTCTCATACAAAGCAGAAATGTAGTCAAAAATATTCTTTTTCCTAAAAATTTAGTTTTATAAAGAAGAGATAAAAGAAAAAATAAAAAGGATTTTTTATAGAAAGAGTAAGATATATAGATGGAAAACACAATATGATCATGTTTTATTTCTTTTTAACTCATAACGAATGGGGCAAGAAGAGAAATTAAGAAAAAGGAGAAAACAACAACAGTAAAAATAATAATACAGAAAAAACGAAGTATAATCGTGTTTTTATGCTTTATGCGATGTCTGTCTTTACATTAAATGGGAACTATTAAACTGGCCTAACTAACTGGCCTGTTTTATGAGCTTGATGTGGATTTTTTGCTTGTGTGTGTGTTGTGGTTGGTAGTAGGGTGGTATATGGTTTGGCTAACAACACACCAATAACAATATGAAAAGCCATACTTCAAAACAGCAGTTAGCAATGTGGCCAACTCTAAAAAAAATGCAAAACATTTCGAAATAATCGGTAGAATTCAGCATTATTTGGGAATACATATATGATTAGGGGTCGGATTGTCATGCATTTATACACTTGCTAGAAAAAGTATCTGAACACTTTCAATAAGAAGTTTATACCCTAAAAAAATTGAAAATAATACACTTTTGTTCAACAAATTTTTTTTAATAAAGTATTAAGTCATGTACCTATTTGTAATTTTTAACTCAATCTAAAGTTTATTGTTTTATAAAAAAAACAAAAGAAAATCGAAAAATCACAAGAAAAAGTATTCGTATACTTGAACTATTTATGTAAAAAAAAACTAAATAAAATGTTGTTACAGTTAGTAACTTGTCGGATATCCCTTACGATTAAGGACTTCTGCAAGCCCGACTAAAAAAGTTTTCATATAATCTTATATGATTTGATATAATTATAAATGTTTATATGTGTGGCTTTATATGACCATATACATTTATATTAACACTTTGGTTTTATAAATGTGTTTGATATGACGTTATATATAATCATATGCGATTTGGTCTCCAGGCATATATTAAGAGATCTGCAAATATAGTTTATACATAATTATATATAATGGCGTATAAGCTTCTCTAAACAATCTTATATCAAAATATATGTATAACAAAGTTAATATAAAATTGTAATAATTTTATGTATAAATTTATCTGACATGATATATAATTATACAAAATTTTATAAAGTTTAATTGCACTATAAAAATTAAAAAAAAAACTCAGAAATTGTGGATCTGGTTTTGAATTTTGCACTTTGACATATAAATAAATGTTTATAATTGAATTTAACATATATTTTCCAAATAGTTAGCGAAATACTCTTTATTAAACTCAAAATTATTTTAAAGAAATAAATAAAGGATTTTTTTTTATTGTGGAATTAAAGGTCGAAATAATTATTTTTACTTTTAAATTTAAAAATTAGACAAACATATGTTGAAATAAATATGGTTTAAGTTCATTTCTTTTTCCGTAAAAAAAAATTAATTGTGAAAGTTAATTTTTTATCATGTTGGTTTTTAATTTTTATTTTAAAAAATAAAATTTGTTTTTTCCGACCTTTTTAATTCATTAATTAGAAATTTATTAATTCAGTTCGAGGACTATTTCCTTATTATGAATTAACATAATAAGTACTTTTTTCAAAAACTGTTTTTTTTTTCTCTTCATCAGAATACTCTCCTGACAAATACTTCACAGAGTTTTTGCTTTCAAAAAACCTCTACACTTTCAGGAATGAAAAGAGGATCGTTTCGGGGATTTTCCAGGTCCCCTTCATCAGTTTTCTTTAGAAAGTGGTGGCGTAATCCCCGAAACGATCGTCTTTTCATTCCTGAAAGTGTAGAGGTTTTTTGAAAGCAAAAACTCTGTGAAGTATTTGTCAGGAGAGTATCCTGCTGAAGAAAAATAGCAGTTTTTGAAAAAAAGTACTTATTATATTAATTCATAATAAGGAAATTGGCCTCGAACTGATTTAAAAATTTCTAATTAGTTAATTCAGTTATTTTATAAGAAAGATAAAAACTCTAACCTAGAAAAAGTTGTTCCGACAAATTTTTGTAGTGTTTTATTTTGTCACCTATTTCCAAGTTTATTAGCAAAAATCGTTCTAAACATTAAGCATTAGATTTAATATGAATGAAATAAGTGATCTCAATAATATTTACTAAAATTTTCTTTGAAAATCTTCATCAAATTATATGTATTTATATATAATTTGATGCAGTTAGATAGACCCATTTTTCGGATCAAATTGTATCAGGTGAGATAACATGCTTATCTCGCTTGATATAATTATATATTCCAATATTCGGATCAAATTAGATATGGACGTATATATTGGTTTATATATGGTGATATATGATTATATAACATCTTTTTTAGTCGGGAGGCGATTTGGTATTGATTTAACGTTTCCTCTTTGCTTGTTTTGACCCACGCATCCATTATAACGTTTTTCAGCATTTCCTTGGAGGTTATTTTGTGTTGGCAGCTTCTGCGCTCCAGTAAATCCCACAAATGCTCAATTGGATTGAGATCGGGTGACTGAGGGGGTGATTTCTTTAATAATTTACGTTTTTACATGCTTATTCACAAAAAGGGTGTGTCTTATTAAAGGATTCTTGCTGTTGATCTGCATGTTAATTTGTTTTATTAAAATGTAATTAAATTCAAACAATTTTTTGTGAATACGAGCTTTATTGAACTTTAACGGTGAATATATTTTGAGTGTGTATTAGGGATATAACTTTTTGTATTTTTTGCAAATATCAAAAATTAAATGGCATAGCAGACTAGGCTTTAGGAAAATATAAAGCATCTCCTAAAATTATATTAGAAAGTGTAACGTTTTGTCAAAAAAAAAATCTTGGTTAGTACATTTTGTATGAAAGTTTTCTAAATACGCCGGACATACAATTTAAGATATTGAAAAATTATATCCTACACTCATAAAATAAAGTCCGTACAAATAGGTCAAAATTGTGCTGGCGCAAATACATGTACTATTTCCTGTTATTTTAGCAGAATTTTTACCTATTTGTACGGACTTTTTTAGAGAAAATAACAGAAAACTTTGTTCAATTTAATCAGAACGCGTTTAACAGACTTTTGTACTAACTTTTTTTATGAGTGTAGGGTGAAGTTGGCTGCAACTAAATTTTTTTCGTATTTTTTTTGGCTCTACAAATTAAGGAATGTAGACCGGCAAGACGACCTTTTCACTGGAGAGGTTGTAGCTAACAGGGATAGGAAATGTACACTTAACCAAAAAAGTCTGTAATGGCTACTGAAAATTTTACTGTTATTACGGGAAATTTAACTGTTTTAAGCTCAGCGGTATTTTTTACTAATTCTAGCAACACATGTCTGCTAATCTGTAGTACAACAAAATTAGTAGAAAAATTTGGTAGCCTCTACTAAATTTTAGCAAAATTGTTGTAAAATGCATTTCAAAATCGATTTGCTAAAATCAGTTAAAAAATTGACTAAATATCAATAATTTTAGTACAATGAAATTAGTATAAATAATTAGTACACTCAAAATAATACGTCTGTTGGCTGGACAGAAAAATTTGTTACTTTAATAAAATTTATTCTTGTTTTTTGGCTTAAAATAAAATTTGTTGATTTTAACAAATTCTTTTGTTAAATTTAACAAATCTAAATTTAAGTAAAAAATTTGTAAAACTACAGTTTTATCTGTAATTAAACTGAGTCGTAGAATTTATCCAAATTTATTGTTTCGGGACCCTGCCCGGGCCTAGTCTATATCATGTGAAGGCATATAAGGGCATTCCTATGGAGCAAAAATGTTGTCCGTTTTACTGTATCTAGCTTAGTTTGCGAGATATGGGCCATTTTATGAAGTGAAAAATTTTTATTAAAAATTTCCGAAGGTTCCAAGGCCCCGCCCAGATCCAAAAACTGTTAGATATAAAATATTGGCACTAGGTGGACTTAAAGAGCAGGAAAAAGTTGACACTTGTGCCGAGCCAGAATTTTATTTTTCGCCACCAGAGGCGCTGGGAGTGCTGGGATATTTAATCCCAATCGATGGTTTTGATTTGAAATTTGGGATATAATGTCCCAAAAGTTCTCATAATTAAAAACGCAGTAGTAAAAGTTTATTATTTTATTAATTTATAAAAAGTTTTTTACATATGATAAGCTGAAAAACACTTGAAACATAGTGGCATAGCATTGCCAACAGACTTTCTTTTAGACCAGTACATGGCATTTTCGGTAGTCTATTGTAGGAGGTCGCAAGCATTATTCCTATCATTACCAAAATTTCGTGCTGGTCTGTTTAATGAATGGATCGAGTGAGTTTTTTTGTATGCAGCTTGAGTTTTTTTTACCATACTGATTCTTTCGTTTGTGCACTGGCTTGTCCATATGAGCAGGCTTCGAGGAAACAATTTCAAAAAAGTTTACAATTCACTGGAACCTCAATTTATATCGCAAAGCACAGGCGGGTTGTATGCTGAAGGCATTTCTTTTCGTGGGTGGCAATTGCCGTCGACCGTCCATATATTCTCCGTAGCAGGTGTTACTGCATTGGCGGAATCTTCTTCTCCGTAGTTGGGACCGATCTCTTTATCACAACTGCACTCCTCATTACTAAGATCAGCACTTTTCATATCTAGACACTATTCTCCCTCTGTAGATGAATCGTCATCTTCCGACACTAGATACTCGGATCCACTGTCTTCATATGGCTCCGACTCACCTGAGGAATCGTAGAGTACATTTTCGATTTCGTCGTAAGTCAGCTTACCTCCTTTGCTGGTCATTATGCCTATTGGGTGAAAATTTTTTTTTTTTTTCCCCCAAGAGCGGAAAACCCTATAAATATCACAAATTAGAAAAAATCTTGACTTATTTGTTATATCGAAGCAAGTATAGCATAAAGCTATTTGCTTTAAAATTTCAATGTTTTTAACTTTAATTTAAAATCGCTAAAAACAAAGAAAATTTTTTTCATGTTTAAGGCACTGTCATTTTAAGTCTGTCGACCATTTCTGGATAAAAATAATGTAAGACTTAGGGTGCGTACAGAGTGGCCGCTTGTTGCCGAGCCGAGCTGACTGATGCTTATTGCGGGAACTTGTCATGCGAGAAACAAGTTTGAGTGTGCATAGTGGATGCGAGATTCAGCACTGATATTTTATCTATTATTTGTGTTTTATGTATGTTTGTATGCATTTGGGTTTGTTGTTCATTCTGACATTGAGTTTTAAAATTTTACTTATTAACGCATTTCTTCAATTATTCTTGAAATGTTTATTACATTTTTTTTTTAAATTTTGTTTATAAGTTTTTTTTAATTTTTTTATAATTGTTATAATTTTATTTAATTTTTATTATTTGAATTTTTATTTTTTTGTTTAATTTTTATTTTATTAACATAACATAAACAATGTTTTCGGCGCTGAAAAACGCTTTGGAACTGTTTTCTCGCATTCAATCAGCTTTGCGCTCTGACCAGCTCGGCGCCCACTATGACCTGTTCGCGCTTATTTGTACTAATTTGTATAGTACCAGTTTTCTCGCATTGGTTCTCGCAATAAGCGTCAGTCGGCTCGGCTCGGCAACAAGCGGCCACTCTGTACGCACCTTTAAGGATATTTTGTAGAATTTCCAAAAATATACAGTTTGTATAGATCCGATCAGTACTCGCTAAATTTTACTATGTAATTTCATAACAGGTCGATATCGCTAATTTTTCATTGAAAGCCTTAAAACAAGTGACAAAATAAAAAAAACAGACATTACGTTAAAATTCTGTACAATATTCTAGACCACATATTTGCCTTTCGGGGCGAATTTAGCCACTATTTTGATCTTTAAAAATAAAGGCAAAGAATAAAATTAAAAACCTTGAATCGTTCCTATTATACGGATAATATTAGGCGGAAAATTCCTGACAAAGGTTTTTGTGTTTTGTTGTCTTTAGACTTAGGGTGCGTACAGAGTGGCCGCTTGTTGCCGAGCCGAGCCGACTGACGCTTATTGCGAGAACCAATGCGAGAAAACTGGTACTATACAAATTAGTACAAATAAGCGCGAACAGGTCATAGTGGGCGCCGAGCTGGTCAGAGCGCAAAGCTGATTGAATGCGAGAAAACAGTTCCAAAGCGTTTTTCAGCGCCGAAAACATTGTTTATGTTATGTTAATAAAATAAAAATTAAACAAAAAAATAAAAATTCAAATAAATAATAAAAATTAAATAAAATTATAACAATTATAAAAAAATTAAAAAAAACATAAACAAAATTTAAAAAAAAATTTAATAAAAATTTCAAGAATAATTGAAATTTTTTTCACAAACACTAATGAACAACAAAACCAAATGCATACAAACATACATAAAACACAAATAATAGATAAAATATCAGCGCTGATTCTCGCATCCACTATGCACACCGAAACTTGTTTCTCGCATGAACAAGTTCTCGCAATAAGCGTCAGTCGGCTCGGCTCGGCAACAAGCGGCCACTCTGTACGCACCCTTAGCAAAAGCTTTTGATAGGGTTAGCTATCCGCTTTTGATTCAGAAGTTAGGCAGATACTTTGGTTTTTCTGGCTCTGCCTGCAAATTAATTTCGTCTTATCTTTCGGATAGAAAGCAATATGTGTTCAGTAATGGCTCTTGTTCTGGGACTCTTCCTGTTTTCAGTGGTGTACCCCAGGGGTCTGTACTTGGGCCTTTACTTTTTATTATGTTTATAAATGATCTTTTTGATGTTTTGTCAAATAACACGTGCCTTCCATTTGCATTTGCAGATTATGATCAGATTTTATTTAAAGGGGATAAGGAATTTCCTGATGTTATGCAGAGTATGATAGATTTTACTGTACGTTTATTAGATAATTGGATGTGTTCCAATTATCTACATATTAATTCTAATAAATCTAAGGCATTGTTGTTTGGTAATAGTGGTATTAATAACTTTTCTATTAATTTAGATGGTAATGTAGTTGAATTTGAATACCAATACCAATAATGTTGTTTCTAAGGTAAATTTTTCTTTGAGGAAATTATACAGCTTAGACGTTATGCTTCCATTTAATGTTAGGCTTAAAATTGTCCATTCGTTAATTATGCCAATTTTTTTATATGGCTTGGAAGTCTATTCTGGGGCTTTGGGTTATGTAATGAAGAAGGTAAAGTTAGCTGTCAATCGTGTTATGAGATATTTATACTCTCTTAGATTGCGTCATCACATTTCGTCTTGTTTTAAAATTTTTAGGATGTTCATTTGATAACCTTGTTCAAATTAGGAAATTATGCATTTCTATAAAGTGTTTAAATTGCAAATGCCGATGTTCTTGGTTGATATGTTTGAATTTGGTAGATCTAATAGGAATAGACAATTAGTTATTCCAAAGCTTACACCGTTGTTAGGCCGATACTTTTTTTGAAGGGTTGCTCGCAAATACAACAAATTACCACATAACTTAAAGACTTTTAATTTGTCGATTGATACGTTCAAGAAGAAACTTTTTGAAGTAATTTCACTTAATGCTTAATTTTTCAGGCATTATTTTTCGAATTAAAGCTTACATGTCATTTTTTTTTTTTTTTTTTTGTTTCGAATTTAGGGAATGTAAAAATATTATCGCTAATTTTTTTATAACTTTTATTTTTAATCTTTATATGCATTTAATAATTTTACGTTTAGTAATTTTATATTTGCATTGTTATCTAATTATTCATATAATGTTTATTTTTTTATTTTTATTTTAAACAAATTTTATTGCTTGTTTTGTTACTTTTAGTAGAAATTTGTAACCGATTATGGCCTTTAGGCTAGGTTATTGTTATAAAGAAATTAAATTAAAATTAAAAAATTAAATTAAATTTGACACCACTGTATGTAATTATACAGGGTGGCATAGAAGTGCCTAATTGGTTTGAATTCCTTATAACTTTTTTATTATATTTTTTTTCAGCACATATTTTGTAAAGAAGACTTGGGGAATTTAAAATGGAACAGTACATTACACTGTATGACAAAATCTTGACTTTTAAAAATTAATAGAGCTCTGACCATCAATTCTATATATTTCGGACATGATGGTGCAATGGTACAGATTTTTCGCTAAATGTCTTTAAAGTTTGGCGGTTGTCCATTCAGTTTTTTATATAAAAAATTTTTCAAATTCAATTAATGTGAATTTTTTGTGTTTTTTTGACTTTAGTCGCCGAATGTACAATCGACCTCAATAAATGTAATACCCTAGTAAGGAAGCAATTAAAAGGAAAATATCCCGACTAAAAAAGTTTTCATATAATCTTATATGATTTGATATAATTATAAATGTTTATATGCGTGGCTTTATATAACCATATACATTTATATTAGCACTTTGGTTTTATAAATATGTTTGATATAACTTTATATATAATCATATGGGATTAGGTCTCCAGCCATATATTAAGAGATCTGCGATATAGTTTATATTTAATTATATATAATGGCGTATAAGCTTCTATAAACAACCTTGTATGAAAATATATAACAAAGTTAATAGAAAATTGTATTAATTTTATATATAATTATATATGAAATGATATCTAATTATACAAAGATTAATTGCACTATAAAAATTAAAAAAAAAACTTAGAAATTGTGGATCTGGTTTTGAATTTTGCACTTTGACGTATACATAAATTAATGTTTATAATTGAAATTAACATCTATTTTTCAAATATTTGCCAAAATACTATTTATTAAAAAATAATTTTAAAGAAATAAATAAGGAAAAAAAAACTTTTTTCGTTCGTTCGTTCGAAAGAACTATTTTTTTTTTAAATTTAAAAAGAAAAATTAGACAAACTTATGTTGAAAGCAGGCGGTTGGTTTAAGCAGGCGGTTTTCATCGCCTCTTTCGAACATTAGCAGTTTGTTTCGAAAAATGTTAGCCTTTGCAGCCGTGTGTAATTCTTATGGCTGAATTTTTCGATACAAATTAAGAAGAGAGTGATTTAACAGAGGTAGGGAGAGTTGGGTAGTCTTTTAATTATATACTGGCATGTGATGGAAAATGATCGTTTTTGATTTCGATCGATTTGGTTAAAAATCAAAAATTTAATGATGAATATAAAAGGCAAAGAGGGTTGAAATTGTTTTTAACTGCTATAGTTGTATCAGGTATATCGATTTACGACTTCTTATCGGTTTTAAATTAAAAATAATAAGAAATATTTAGGATTGAAATTTTAGAAACGATCGATTTGAAACCGATCGATTTTCATCACATGCCAGATAGTCGTTGGTTTAAATTCAGTTATTTTTTCCGTGAAAAAAAAAATAATTGTGAAAGTTAATTTTTATATTTTATAAGAAAGACACACATTTTATAAGAGAGACCAAAACTCTAAACTAGAAAAAGTTGTTCCGACAAATTTTTGTAATGTGGAGTTAATCTGAAAATTTATTTTGTCAGCTACATATTTCCAAGTTTATTAGCAAAAAATTTTTCTAAACAACTTTTTGTCGTTTTGAATTTTGGTCTTTATTGAAATAAAATAAACCACATTTTAAAAGAAGGATTTCTGTTACAAACGCCGTATTCTAAGTTTAAGGAAAATCTGCGTCCTAAAAACGGCATAAATCGCTTTCAATCCTCATTTAAAACATCTTTCCATCAATAAAATTTTTCTGTATTGCGTCAACATACGAAAGATCGTCCAATACCCACTTTTTTAGCCAAACTGTTCTGTCGGGCTTTAGTATTTAATATGAATGAAAATAAGTGAACTCAACAATAGCTGTGTTTTCGACTTAACTATATCCGTTAACTCATAAAAAAACTCAAAGCGCATAAAAACGCGTTTAAGACGAAAACTAGCATAATACTTTTCGTATGCACGTTAACTTTCAACACGGATAATTATCAACGTTGAAAACTCAGCGTTTATACATTTTTACATCTAACGTAACTTATACGCGGTACTTCCTAAAAGCTTTTGCTGATGCATGTTCGATTATAACGGAATAATTTATAAATATAACCTGTTTAAAATTTTTTTATACTACAATCGGTTTAACGTACATTTGCTTTAAATACTTAACGTTGATAGGCATGAGACAAAATACAGCTAATATTAACTAAAATTTTATTTGAAAATTTTCATAAAATTATCTGGCATGTGATGGAAAATTATCGTTTTTGATTTCGAACGATTTGGTTAAAAATCAAAAATTTAATGATGAATATAAAAGGCAAAGAGGGTTGAAATTGTTTTTAACTGCTATAGTTGTATCAGGTATATCAATTTACGACTTCTTATCGCTTTTAAATTAAAAATAATAAGAAATATTTAGGATTGAAATTTTATAAACGATCGATTTGAAACCGATCGATTTTCATCACATGCCAGTATATGTTTTTATATATAATTTGATGCAATTAGATAGACCCATTTTTCGGATCAAATTGTATCAGGTTAGATAACATACTTATCTCGCTTGATATAATTATATATTCCCATATTCGGATCAAATTAGATATGAACATATATATGGGTTTATATATGGTTATATATGTTTATATAACATCTTTTTTAGTCGGGATATCAATAAAAAAAATGTATTCATCTATAGCGGCCTATACGTTAAAATCGCAGCATAGCTTTCCAAAATGTCCCCAAAGTCCAACTTTTAGTATAAAAACTGTTGTTGCAAAATTTCAAGCAAAAAAGTTTCCATTTGCAAAACTTATGGCAATAAATACATTTTTTACTAAGGTTAGTATCGTACTAAAGACAGACACTACCCTAATTGGTGGTTTAAATATCAAGATTAGCACATCGCGTTTTTAAGGCCACAGGTCCTGTGCTTACATTTTAACACAAAAAAATTCATATTAATTGAATTTGAACAATTTTTTATATAAAAAACTGAATGGACTACCGCCAAACTTTAAAGATATTTAGCGAAAAATCTGTACCATTGATCGAAAAATAAAGTACGCCATTGTAATCAGCATGTCCAAAATATATGGAACTGATGGTCAGATCTCCATTAATTTTTTGAGTGTCATGCAGTGTAATTGAACAATGTGCCCAAATATTTTCCGGCAAAAAGCAGTAGAAAATCATGATTTTAGTCATAATTTAATTATGAGCGACGAAGCCCATTTCCAATTAAATGGATTCGTTAATAGGCAAAACTGCAGGATATGGGCTACGGAAAATCAAAGAGTAGTTAGTTAGTTAATTGTTCTTTATTTAAATTCAAATATGTAATTACAACTTAATATAATTAAAAAACTAGAACATACGACTATGACTTTATGCCGTCAGTCGGATAAAGAGATCCGTAACTACTATATAATCATGTTTTATTTGATAAATTAGTAATTAAATTCAGTGATAAGTTCCCTTCTATAACCTATCGCATCTGTAATATACTGAGATATTTGTTTAAAATATATTTTTGCGTTATTTAACAGACAAATTAAATCATTTTCCGTTAAGAAAGTTTTTTCAAAGTATTTATATCTTAGCTAAAGGAGAATTGGGCATTTGGCCATGAAATGAAGAATATTTTCCGTTTCATTAAGGTTACATAAAGAACATATAAGTGGTCTTTGATGTTGAAATTGATTGAATTGACCTCATCTGGCTTTGAAGATATAGATTATTGCATTTATATTTTTAATTTCAAAATACGTTTGTTGTTCTCTAAAGTTAAGTTTTGAATAAAAACGAGTTGTTCAGCTGGCCTTCTCTTCATTTAATAACATTTGCTTATCCTTTATCCCATTTGTTATATCTGCTCTTAATATCTCCCACTGTTCTTTTGTTGTACATTCCGAAATTCGTTTTGTGCTATATTCTGAAGCTAGATTTTCAATACTTATACCAATAAGATTTTTATTCTATAATTAACTTCGTTAGCATATTTGGTAAACGGGTGTCATTGAACTCGAATAACGTTTTTATTATATAACGAAGGTGTAGGTCTAATGTGTAAACATGGTTGTTTTCAATACCAGTTTCAAGCATTAAAACATACGTTGGTGTAAAGGATAGCAATTTTAAAATCTTTTTCAAAAAATATCTTTGAAGCATGTCTACTTCATCGAAAAGGTAAAATTCCCATATTTGGGCTCCAAATAAAATTATCATGTGCTACTGCACATAAATCAATAACTGATTCACCACTACCGCTCACAAAAGTAAAATTGCCCATTTCATCACCTTCTGTACACCCATTTAAAATATGTAGACCAAAATCTTGACATAGCTCAAGGAACATCTTCCCCTTTGAATGTTTCTCCTGATCTCTAGACTTTCTTAAATCATAACCAGCTTTAAACGTTGTTTTTATGAAATCTTCCAAGGGTTGTTGCAAATTTCCTATCCTCAAATTGAGGTCTCCTATCAAATCAAAGAGTAATTCAACAACGACAATTACACCCACTTAAGTGGGGGTCAAGGGAAATTATTTCCAAATGCCAACCTCACCCACAGTCCACCTTGGACATGGTGTACCCTGTTAACGCTGACGAGGCTCTGGCGACCGAGTATGGGCAGTATAACCCAGTTCCCGCGGCAATCGGACTATGTGCCTGAACGTTTCGGATGTATTCCAATTTTCGAATTTATCCGAGCAAGGATTGCCACTCCGGCTTTAAATGAAAATTATTAACTAAAAATTCTATTTTTAAAGCCGTTACAACAACAACAACAACAACAACAACACCCACTTAAGTGTACTCTTTGGTGCGGTGTTTCGTCGGAAAGTATAGTTGGCCCATATGTTTTTGAAAATGAACACGGTGTTCGATATCGGACAATGTTGGAAAATTTTTTAAGCCCAGCCGTGAAAAACCATCCGCAAGTATGGTTCCAACTGGATGGAGCCACAGCGAACACTGCGAGGGACACAATGGCTCTTTTAACTCAAACCCCTTCGGTAATTTTGGATCACCCTGTACAACTACATATTTAATTCCCATGTTAGTTTTACAGTTTTCTAGTAAAAATGTACATTTTTTTGCATACACATACACAAGCCTTGTGAAATATACACAAGCCTTGTAAAATATATACATGTTTAGTAAAAAATATCTAAAAAACACACACCTATACATATTTTACTATAAAATTGTAAAAATAACTTAGAAATTATGGAGTTATATATTGCACAATAATATCATAGCACTTAGTTAATGTTCCCCTGCTTTTTCTGGATGTAATTAAAGCTTTACCCCTAAATTCATAAATGCTTTGTAAAGTTATAGCAGGTTTACAAAACGTCATTTTCATATAAAATTTGTTCAATAAACCTCCTATAATTTTACATAGCGTTTATGAATTTAGGGGTTGTATTATATATTTTTTTTCAGCTAGATATTCCAACTGATGAAGTTTTTATATTCCAATTGACATTTTTTAATTAAAATTGCCAATCTATGCAAATAATTTAGAATTAGATAGGGTTTTTAGAAGACGTTCGTTGTCACACGAATGAGTGACTACATGTATTTTGTTATTGTATTTTCGTTCGTGTGAAGCAAAACGTCATCTAGAAACACCACCTAAATCTAAATAATTCCACATTTAATAAAACGCTTAATATGATTGAAAAAATTAACTCAATTGACAACCTTGGTAAAGTATAAGAATGAACGAAGAAATAAGATAAAAATAACGTACAAAGGAATTACAATGATCATCATCAACATTATCGTCAAGACTTGTTTGTGGCAGTTGCATGAACAACAACAACAACAACAACAAAAAGTAAGTAAGCAGCTAAAAAGGGAATTGTTAATGTATGAGTGGTTTTTTCCTTGTTCGTCTGTATGTGTGTCCGTGCATGTGAACGTGTGTGTATGAGTTTAGAGTATAATATCTGTGTGTAAGCATTTGAGTATCTTTTGGATTTGATTTAAAAGTAAGATATGTACATATTTATTGGATTGCATTTCAAAACCAAACAAAATGGAGAACAATTAAATTTGAGATTTTGTCTTGCTTTATTTTTTGTTTTTGAATTTTTTCTTTTGAATTGAAATTTGCCTATAATTCCTTAACTCTTAAAAGAACTTACCCGCTGCCGAACTTCCTTGTAATATGGAAAATATTAAAAGGAATAATGTTAGATATTTTATCCAAAATATATCAGACTTGGCAAAGGTGTGGTTTTTAACCAGTAGCCACATTGTTGTAATCCAGTTTTGTGGCTGCTGCTTGGGTAGAGACGAGTAGAAGAATCCAAATAATATTGAATATAAAATTAATCCAGAGTCGAGGCAAAGAACTTAATTCTTTTGAATTTTAAAGCCACTTTTTTGTTTTTTGCTTATGTGGCGCGCAGCAGTTTATAATTTTGAAATAGTTTCAAATTTATTTTTGCACTTTTATTTAGTTAATAAACTTATTTCGAATTTAAAAACATTTTAATTTAAATATAATATATTTTTCTTAATTTGTAATCCTTTGTTTTACTTTTGTATTGTATTATTTCTCTATAATACATTTTTTTATTATTTCAATTCACACACTTTAACGACTTTAAGTCGTTCCTTAAAGTGGTCGTCAACCACATAGCTTTAGTTTTCTTTTTTTATGTTCACTTTAATTTTTCAATATTCTCACACTTTTATAAGTAAAATACAAGAAGAGTATAAAAGAATCTTCAATATAAACCACTTTTTTGTACTAAATTTAATATATGGTCAATTCGTCAGGTTTCTGGTTCTTCTCTTGTTTATCCTTTCCTTTTTTACAATTCACAAATCTTTTTATTTTTGCGAATTTATTATAAATTAGTTTATTTAAAATATTTATTTAAAACACTTGAATTAGAAAACAATTCACTCAATTCTTTTTTGGTATTTTCTTTTTTCTTCAATTACACACATTACAACAATTAAGAAAAACCACCTTCTCCATCTAGTTTTTGTTTTTTTTAGTAAAAACCGTAACGCATGCGTATTTTCCTCCACATACGTCCAAACCAAACAACTGACAAAAGTAAACTATGAAACGCGCTCAATTCAAAAATAAGCCGAAGCTAGGTTTATTAGATGTGTGAAAAAGAGAGGTAAATAGTGGTTGTTTCCCATGCTCGCATAAAAAAACAAAAACAATTGAGTCAGGGTGACCTATAAAAAAGCTGCATTCTGTGTAAAAGGTTTATTTGTTTCAGTTTACTACATACGAAAGCTAATTGCTATACCATGTTTACTATGCAGTGTTGCCAGAAAAGTTTAAGCTCATCTCCCAATTTTGGAAATTGAAATCCATAACAATCCCCAAAAATTGCTGAATCTCTAAATTAGTCCCAAATTGATTATTTGATCTAATTTAAACCAAAACGCATTTTTAAAGAAAAAACAAATTACCAAGCCAACAAATTTTTAAGAAATAATGAATCATAACAGACTATAAAATCGAAGGATTTAGAGGGTTCTTATTGAGTTCTTGCAAACTCGGCATACCATCCGAAACTTTGTGGCAACACTGACAGCAGTCCCCAAATAGTACTTTGTATCAGTGTTGCCAGCAGAAAACACAAAATTACACATCTATTTGTCAAAAATTATCCAAAACCGTATTAAATTACACAAAAGTTTAGAGCATTTTTTATATGTAATTTCCAAATAAAATATGCGGTAATTAGACCAACTCTCCTGCACACAATGCGGCAGAATCAAAATATTTTGTGAACAATTTACCATTTCTTATCGGCTGGTTTGATTACTGTCAAATTTCACACGGTCACAACCAAACTTATTGTGGGCTTAAGTTTTGCCGGCCGAATCCCACAAACTTACCGAGAGCTGTGCCATTTGAAACCATCAGAAACATAACTAATTAAAATTTTACTCTTTCGCTACATTTTCAAATAGTCTTGCCACTCAAGAAAAAAATATTTTTTCACATGAAGTTTGAAAAACATTTTCCCAAAAGTTAACAACATACGGATCCTTAAACAGATATTAAAAATAAAACAATGTTTTTAATTTCTTCTTAATTGGGTTTAGTGTTGAACAAATTTATGAAAATAATTCATCACAAACTAGAAATTTGTGATATCGATGTATTTTCATTTCATTCTCAACTCATTAAGGACACGGCATAGATCCGCTGGACATTTTTGGCAGATATGTAGGCCAATGGTTCATTAAGAAATATTTGTAATTGCTTTTGGCTAATAGCGCCCTCTAAGAGAAGTTTTGGCAACCAAAGTTGATATTATTTTAAGATATTAATCCTTAACAGTTAAAGATATTTCAAAAATTTTAATTTTGTGTATTTTTATGGATAAATCTTTATTCAAATTTTTTTTAATTTTGAATAAAGTTGCATCAAAAAAGGTCAAAAATTTATTTTTTAATAAATATTTATTTGGCAACTCTAGACAGAAGTGTCTTCCAAACTATTTTATGGTTGTCAAATCACTGAATGATGTTTATCCAGTAAAATATACTACACTCATAGAAATAAAACTATAAAAATAGCAGAAAAATTTACTAAAAATCAGTTGCTGCAGAAAAAACTGCTAAAATTAGCAGATTTTTTACTAAATACTAGTAAAATGAGAACAGCAAAATTAAAACTGTTAAATTTACAGAATTTTAGTTATATTTTGGCTAACTTTTAGTTAATTGAAAATAGCAAATTTACTGTAAAATCTGGAGAAAATTTTGCTAAATATTTGTAGACTAAAAATAGCAAAAATAAACTGTTGAATCTACAAAATTTTTGCTATTTTTAAGCTAAATTTAGTTGAATGCAAATAGCAGTCTATTCTGCTAAAATCAGCAGAAATATTTGCTAAAAAATTGTAAACTGCTGTTTTCAAAATCCTCGATTTTTATTTGCATTTAAAAAAAATCGAAAAAAAACTTCGAAAATTTTAAATTTTTTTGTGCTTTTTTAGGCTACTAATTATTTAGCAAATTTTTTTTGCTGATTTTAGCAGGTTAATTTGCTTTCTCCATTTACAAAAATTTAGGTCAAATATAACTAAAATTCTGTATATTTAACAGTTTTATTTTTGCTGTTCCTATATTACTAATATATATAGCAAAAATAATCTGCTAATTTAGCAATTTTTTTCTGCAGCATAATTTTTAACTAATTTTTAGTAGTTTTAACTACATTTTTTACGGACTTTTTTCTATTAGTGTAGATTGAAAAAAGGACAGTGTGTTTAAAATGAGTTAAGAAGCTCTAGGAAGGAAATTTCTGTAAAAAGTGAAATTACACAAAAACTACACAAAAATGTCATTATTCAAAAATTATCCAGCAAATGTGCAAACAGTCCCGTTTTTGAATAATTATTCAAAAAGTGGCAACACTGCTTTGTATACAAAATAGAGTTGTGAAATTTCGGTATTTTTTGAGTACTCAATACTACTCAATACTTTTCAATTGAGTACTCGATACTACTCAATACTTTTAACGGTTTTTTAATTTAAAAATAAAAATGTTATGAATTCGTATTTATTCGGAAAAATTATCACAATTCACATACACGTGTTAAATAACTATTATTTACATTTTAATTAATTTAAAACATTTTAAATAAATTAATTAAATAATTTTTCCCAAAAATTCATTACAAATTTCTTTACTTCACAAATAGAGTTGTATTTTCAGAGCTGTATTTTTAGAGTACTATTTTTAGAGTTGTATTTTTATACGAAAAATACACATTTCTACGGAAAATTGCATCTTTAAAAGTATTGAGTAGTACCGTTTTAGTATTGAGTACTCAAAAAAACAGTCAGTATTGAGTACTCAGTACCGGAATACTCAATACTTTTACAACTCTAATACAAAAATGTGTTAAAGTACCAGAATTTGAAGTATTTTTGCATAAGTTCCGCTGAATTGCTTAAAATTAGAGATGAGCACGTGACACGAAACTTGCGTGATTCACGCGTGAGCGTGAGTTAAAATGGCAGCACTCACGTGAATCGTGCGTGAGTCAAAAAAATGTTTGTGAGTCGTGCGTGAGTAAATTTTTATGCGTCAGTTTGCGTGATTATATTAAACCAGATTGCAATATTGTAGAATTTTGGAAAAATGCCAGAGATCTTCCTATCCTTCAACAGCTATTAACGAACGGATACCAGCAAAAAATGTGGACACAATTAGGAACATTCGTCAGAACATGTTTTTAATTTTTTTTTTACATTTTTTTAATACAGACGATGCCACATACAAACAACACCTCAAACGAAACATCAGTTCTATTTGTTTGTCGAACTGATCGCACCAAATATTCGCGGAAGAAAATCAAATTTGATTAATTTGTTTATTGTTAATTTTTCATATGTGGCTGCTTTTTTATTTTTTTAGCTTTCACATTTTATGTCCCATAATTGTCGAAAATTTTTATATTCATTTATAAAATTAATCCAGTTTTCATTATTTGTAATTGTCCCCATTTTCGTCTCTTTTATTTTTTTTAATTCGTAATTACAAAACAGAGCTTCGAACGACTTAATTCAATTTCAGCTTAAATAACGAAAAATCGAATTCAGATTTTAAAAATGTTCACGTACACTCACAAAAGTTTGTCGGTAGAATCTACTGAAAATGACAGTTAAAACAAAGGTATATGCAGAAGTTAAAAAGGCGACAAAGGTATTTACCTTTAAAATAACTAAAACTTTTGTTATTTTTAACTGTTGAAAAATAACTAACAAATGCATTAAAAATAACTACAAATGTCGTAAAATTAACTGATAAATTTTTACTACAAAAATTTCAAAACAACTGACAAAATCGGTAAAAATTACTGTTTTTTACAGTCAATTCTTTTTGTTTATAAAAGTATATTTTAATAAAAAAATTGGTTTTTTCTTTCGATTACCAAAATATGTTTTATTACTTCAGCCTATTTAAAATTCGAAGTAAAAATTCCAAACCGTTCTCCAGTTATTATGCTTTTATGCATTGGAGATACAAGTTTCTGATTTTTATTTGCAAACTAGAAATATATCAATAATAAATATAAACTAAACAAGAATTTTTAAAATTCAACAAAATTTTTTAAATAACTACCATAAATAACTGTTTACTGTAAAATTACTGTTTTTGTAGTTGTTTATTATGTTTGATATCATAACTGCTTTAAACTGTTACGAAATTACAGTACTTTTCGTTAGTTGTTCTCTTAAATAACCGTCATAAAAGTTGTTTTGCATTTTTCTATAGAAAAACAACTGTAATTACTGTTAAAAATAACTACTGATTACTACACAAACAACTATCATGTAGTAACTATCAAACTTTTTTGAGTTTGGCCCTAAGTGTCGGTTAGTTGAATGAATTTAATATATAAAAAGTAAAAATAAATAAATATACCCCATCCACCCAAGTAGTTAAAATCAATAAAAATTAAGTGGGTTATTTTGTAATTTATTTATTTTGTTATTTTGTTTTGGGCGCTGTGGTGTAATGGTTAGCGCGTTGGACTGTTACACGTGAGCTTGCGGGTTCGAGCCCCAACCAAGGCAACATCAATTTATGGAAAATAATAATAATATGAGTTTTTCCACAAATTATACCAGATATGAATCAGCTGATTTGGGCAATATGGCCGACAGAAAGTGAGCAAAACAAAACGCAAAAATTTAAGAAAAACACAAAAGATAAAGCACAATAATCTAAAAAGAGACAGATATATACAAAAAATGCGCAATACAAAATGTATAGAGATTTTATATTGTTATTTCCCTCTTGACTTGACTTCCATGTAAATAAAACCATACGGTTCGAGAATACTTTTTTGACACCTGTCATTAGTTTCACATCTGGTATTAATCTGTGAGTTTTTCTATCCCTCATACATATCGCAGCGTCCTCCTTCGGTGTTCCCATAGCACTTAACCCCACCGAAGTAAAATAATATAACAGGGCTATGAACTAAAAAGCTTCAACAAAGTTCGCCAACTCACCATCAGATGGCACGCAACAACTGTTCTAAAATTCAACATCTCGCGCAATTACAGTGTTGCCATATTTAAAGCCCTTCATCTTTCACCACCTTTCACTTCTTCTCTATCCCCTTTCCAAAGGAAGCAACACGTTAATTAATAGGAAGAATTTCCTGAGTGTTGCTCCTCTTTATATAAAAAAAAAAAAAAAAAAAAAAAAAAAACGCAACGCCTGGCGTTGCGTTGATTTGTGTGTAAATTGTTATTGTTACAAAAACAATTTGTATGGAAAACAACGCAACGCAAGGCGTTGCGTATTACAAAATAACCCCCTAAATACATATGTATAAATTGTTATATTTTATTTATTTTTAAATATAATTGCTGTTGTATAAGTATAAATAATATATAAAGGTATTGTAAATATAAATGTTATTAATATTATTAAATATCATACTTATTTGCAATACTAATACATTAAAAAAATTGTTGTCGAAATGCTGGTGTTATCAAATACTTTGCATTTTAAATAATGATACCAAAAAATTATATATATATTGAAATAAAAGCAGTTAAAATTTTTAAACTGTAATAAAAAATATCATTATTTTGGAAATTTAAGAAATTAAATTGAGCCCAATTAAAAAATTCCGGGGCAGGTAATTGGCTTAAGAGATTACCTAAGTTTGGCCTGTTACGTTGGAATAGTTCTGGCTACAAACTCACTTAAGTCAAGTATTCTGCCTTAACAAAAAACAATATTTTACTAAATATGGTTTTAAACATATTTATTATAAATATTTAAGTGGAAAAATATTATTAAATATTAGTTTTTTTCTTTTGCATATAGATTGATTGATAATACATAATGCGTATTTTCTTGAGTATGTGTATTGTATTATTGTATAAAAAAATTGTTTTACTATGTATTTAAAGTGTTTTTGTATTGTGTGTGTAACGCTTTTTTGCTGGTGTAGATTTTTATTTTTTTACGCTATGGTTATAAAAAAGTTTTTAATTTTCTTAATATGGCAATAAGTTGTTTTTTAAGTCTTTTGGTTTTTTCTTCATTAATGATCTTTAATTTTTCCGAAAGGGAAGTTAAAAAAATGATTCGTTTTAGAAAATTTGGTCGTTTTTAAAAGATTGGATTGGTGCTTTTTTTTTGTAAAATTTGGGAAATCAGTCTATTTTTTGTAAATGACCAAAAACAAAATGGTCAATTATATTTTGGAATATCAAATTCTGTTTTTAGAGGAATGAGTTAATAGTTTTGAATACTTATAAGAAAATTGTCTTTTACAAAATACATACGAGTTAAAAAATTTTAAAATTATAGTTAATAACAAATCAAAAAAAAAATATATATAACATAAAATACTATAGACTAGACAAAGGTTTGGGGTTTTTAGTTTAATTTTTTTTTTTTTAGAAAATTTTGTTTTAACCTAAATAAAATATTGGTGTATTAAACATGTTTAAGATACGTGGTGATGTAAAAATATATATTTTTTGTTTTTCCTTTAAATATAAACTTAAAATTGTCATGTTACACAAATCTCAAAAATTACTAGACAAAAATATTTCGCACAATTATTACACATTTGCTTAATATGTTAAGCAAAAAAAAAGGGTGGATTAGAATGTAGGAGAAGGGCATTCATTTGGGATTTATCATGGGGAAAGGGAGTGTAGTAGAAAACGAGGAGATCATACAATAAACAAATGCTTACTACAGTTACTAAAGACTTATTTGTTGTGTTGGATTAGACTTAAGAAGAGAGCGTGTCTCATTTTTAAAAATCTTAATCTTGCCATTCATTCTCATCCACACCTTCCATATCATCTTGTTCTAATTTGGTATTGTATTCCATGCGGGCACTAACAGATTTTTGAATCTTAAATAAAAAAAGAGATGATATTAACGATATTTAGTATACATACCCGAGTAAAAATATTTTTTATATAATCAGTAATGGTGTTATAAAAAAGGTATGTTCCAAAATCTACTAGTTTTTGAACAGTCTAAATATCCTATTATTGATAAATTCATGCATTTGTGGAATATTATTGAACTTTGGAATTTATCGTAAGATTTTCTTGAAATATATATATTCTTTGCCAACAAATGAACAAAAAAAAAATACAAAACATTATTTGCATGATTTGTGTTTTTGCCGATTCTAGTCTCATTTTCAAAATGAGATGCAGTCGAAATAGTCAAATGCCCTTTGACATAAAAGTCTAAGGCCGATTTTTTTTGGGATGTCAGTTAAACTTGGTTTAGTTAAACCGGAAACAAATTCTGTCAGCCATTTCCAATTTTATTGTTATTTTTTTTTCTCGATTAGAATTTTGATCTTTATTGAAATAAAACCAAAGAAACCACATTTTAGTAGTGGTATTCCAGTTACAAACTCCTAAAAACTGGGCCTAAATGATAATAAAATACCTAGAAATTTAATTTTAATGCGATTTTTGAATTCTACAGGTGCCAAAATGGTTGTAAAATTGTAATTGACTAAAAATTTTACTCCCAACATATTTTTTAATGAAAAAAATTAAGGTACCACATTTGGATAAAACCCGTTTCAGGTTAAAAAGAAAGTGTTTGAGAAGAAAAATATATATTCTGCAATACGCGCTTCACTTCGTTGGCGCCGATTCTTCCAGTATTCAATACATTCTAAAATACGAGTGACTAATTATCGATTACAGCTTTCAAATTATTTATCATCCCTATAAAAATATACAAAAACAGAGACGAAGAAGCATAGAAACATTAGGTCCATTCGATTACTTTTCTCAGTCAAGTCCAGTAAGAATTACTCAGTACAAACTTTCAGAGAGTAAGACAAGATTTATGGCGTTTTCTTTTCTGAAAAAAATGTTGCCTTTTTTTTGCATTTTGCTTTTGAATTGCCTTTTTTGTGTTCTTTTCTAAATTAAGGGTAACATTCTAAGAGGGCTAGGTGTTCTTTTCTAAAAATGTTGCCTAAATAAAGGGCAAAAAGGCAACATTTTTCGCCCTCAAAAAATTTACGGGGTAGAGTGTTGCCCTGTTTTTTTCTTTATGTCAATGCCATGTGTATATACTGTAATGTTTTTTGCCAGCTAACTCACAACTTGGTGGCCTAGGGGGTACTATCATGGCTTCTGATGCAGTAGGTCGCAGGTTCAAACCCCGGTTGGAGCAAAATATTTTTTTTTGTTTTTTTTTTGTTTTTATAAAATTTTAATTAGATTTTTATAGTTTTGCTGTTATTTAGTATTTAACAATTTTTTAGGCTAAAAATAAATAAAAAATTATACAATTTGCTTTAAATATGAAAAAAAAAATTTAATTGAAAAAAGAAAATACATAAAAAAATTTATTTTTTACTTTGTCTGGAATTTGAACCCGTCCAGCCCATGTCAAAGGCAGGCATCACAACCACTAGGCTACAATTAGTAATAGTTTGCGTAAAGAATATTGCATACGAGTATACAATACACATACATATGTTTAGAAAAATGCAACAGTGATTTTATTGTGTTCTATTCTGATTGAAAAAATGTAACATTTTAATGGGGTGAGGGCAACATTTTTAAAATGTTGCCTTTTAACAAGGCAACATTTTTTTCCAGAAAAGAAAACGCCATTACTCTTAAAATAAAATTTTCCCAAACATGTACGCGAACAGAAAATTTGCAACAATTTGCAAGTTTGTACACACAGCTGATTACAACACCAAATATACAAATAAATTTTAACTGATCGCTATGAAAGAAGACAATTTTTGATGTTAAACCTTAAGCAGAACATTTTTAAAAGGTTTTCTTATCTTTTCCATAACTTATTTTGTAAGTTTTACTGCTTTGCATTTCCATAAAATAATATAATTGGAAAATAACTTTTTTTATTTACCATAATTATTTTAAAACTATGTAATTTGAATGTAATCTGTAAGGGTTTAGCCCGGTAGATGAAATAAAGAAATTGAAATTGAAATAAACAATCATATGTTTTCGAAACATATGTTTTTTTCTGCTTGCAAATTCTTACTGGCAAAAATTTATCCAGTAAAAATTTGCAAGAAAAAGAAGAAGACTTAGAAACTTTCAACATAGAACTGTCACTTTATTCTCTCTTTTTTCTTTCTGTTTACTGAGTATTTATGTAAACGAACGCCATCCAGTAAAAATTTGTACAAATTTGTACAAATTATCCAGTAATCGAATGGACCTATTAATATATGGGAAAATTTACGAAACCGTATGATTTCAGATTTTAAAAATGAAAAATTTCAAATTAGTGGCACACATTTTTTTCTAGACTTACTTATTTAAAATACATTAAAAATAAGTAATCTGTTCGCGTGAATAATTTTTTTGAGTGCTAAAAAAGTTATAAACAAAAAACCGCAAACATTTTCGCTAATAAATATTTTAAATTTTTTGTTTTTTTTGGGACGCGACCACACGTTATCAAGTAAACTTTCCGTGCTGAGTCCGAATTTCCCCACCACATCTGGTTTTTGAGAAATTGAGGTCAAATTTGACGAAAACCGTTTTTGGCTATTTATTTTTGAGTTGTTTTTACACACTATTACCTCGAGTTAATAAAAAAAGATGACACAAGTTTTGCAATCATCACGAAAAGTTTATTCGAAAACGCATAGTATCGCTATATTTCCATTATTATTAAGTAGTATTGTTTTTTAATTTTTCCGTCCGTCCGTCTGCCTGCCTGTCCATGTATTCTTGTGCGCACGCTACAGGTCGCAAATATTAAGATATTTTGATTAAATTTGGTAGACCGACTTATATCGGCCCAAGGACGAAGTATATTGATTTTGGTTTAAATCGGTCTATGTTTGGACTTAGTGCCCTTATAAATTTCTCTCAAAATTGCAGCACAAAATTTTCATGTTTTAATAGGAAAAATTCAAATTTCCACGTTCACCAAAAAAAAATGTTTTCACATCACAAGCGTATTACAGAATAGCTAATACGCGTATTTAAGGTGAAAGTGACATTAGGAATAGCCACGTAAGACTCTTCCAAAACTTTTTTCAACAAAATATTTTATGACAAAAATACAAATTTGGTCTCGGTCAGGGTAACGGGCAGTTTTAATCATTTGACCAAGGTTTCAATGAGACATTTTCACACATATTCAAAAGAAAATAAGAGAGTTTTGTTCGGCATTTACGATTTAAGTTCACACTACATTATTTTTGCTTCGAAATTTTTGAAAATTCTTTAGTAGTATTGCGAAAACTTAATAGGAATTTCAATTTTAAAACCAAAATTTTATTGATACTGGTAAATCTTAAAAACATAAATGGCGTTTAAAAAATCGATTTGTGTATTGAACATATACTTGACGTCTACACGAGACATAAAATTAATGCTAAAACACGAAAAATACATCGTGCAGAGCAACAATTTTATTGAGGCAATTGTTGTCTATTAAAAATTTAAATTGTTAATATTTGTTTGATTTGCCTCTGCTTACCTCTTTTTGCTTATTTTTATCAATATCAAATTTATTGAATGGTTCTCCGGCCGCCAAAGGCAATTGATTACCAACACACTGTTTTATTTGACTAACAACAGGCTGGATAGATGACACTAAAAACAAGAACAATAACAAAACAAAAGTTAAAAAAACATTTAATATTCTCTAATAATTACATTAACTTACAAGTATCCATGCCTGCCGGTTGTAAACTAATCTTTTTGGGTTTTTTATCATTTGATAAAAACCATTCCTCGGCAGACATGGTGGGCAACCACGTAACACGTGTGGGAGGGAAAAGATCATCTTGGAAAAGTTCACTCTATACAATACAAACAAATTATAAATATCAAGTCTTTTAAAATTATAGGAAGAAAATACCTTTATACGTGGCACCGTAAAACTTAAAGGTTCAATTGTTGTATTAGTCAAACGATAGGCTTTACAAAATTCAACACTCGCTACATCACAATGATTCTTGGTAAGAAAACTTAAACCCTGATGTAACGAAGTACAACGATGATGTGACAAGGGACATATAAAGGGTTCCTCATCGGTTATCTCATAGCAGTAAATGGTTGAATCACCTTTGCCGGCTACAAATAGTGTAGAACTGTCTTCATCGTAAAATGGTATTAAAATGGAAGGGGAAACATCTAAACTGGCGGTATTTAAAGGAGCATTTAAGTTATCCGATTTGTAAACACTAATTTGACGTTCTGAAACTCTGTTGAATTTAACAAAAATTATGATTTCGCTGTGACATAAACTTTGATTGGTAAACCTACTTATCAAATCCTGTGCATACAATATATTGACCATCCAAAGCCCAAACAATACGAGCACCTCTGGTACCCACCGGTCCATTACCCTCTCGTATGGGTGTCTCTGACTTTCGTGGATTGTAAATACGTATTTTAGCATCCTTACTAACAGTGGCACCATATTTTCCACAAGGACTCCAAGCAAAATCAAATATTTGATCAGAGTGACCAGTCAAAACGCACTTCTCCTCCATAGTTTGTAAATTCCACAATTTAATGGACATATCATAGCTGGCGGTAAGTAAAATATCTTGAGCTAAGGGATGAAAACGTATAAAATAAATTTTATCCGAATGCGCAGTCAGCTCTTGTTCCGGAGTATTAGTGGGTTCCAAAAGGCCACCATCAGGGATGCGCCATAATTTAACCATGCCATCATCGCAGGCCACAGCCAAACGTTTCGGATTATAAGGATCCCACTGGAAATCCATAATATTACTACCATTTACCAAAGAGGGAATTACGCCATCTGGTAAACGTCCTGGTTTGGATAATTCAAATATGGCAATTTTACCCCCAGGTCCAGATAGGGGTACAGCAACACGTGCATGATTTGCGGTGAAACCATTACACTCTCCGGGAATTTGTCTACTTAAATTGCGTACATTTTCAATATGAGTAGATTTATGACCTGGGGTACCTTTTAAATGCCGGAATTTCGAAACTTTACCAAAAACAGTAGAAGTACGTTTAGTAGATGTGATAATAGCCGCTTCAGTAGCTGATTTCTTTAAACCCGCTGCCGCCGTTGCTGCAACTGCAATATTAGAAGAACTATTGTCGGTAAATTCTTTTATGGGTATATTGCGACGTCTTTCCTCTAACAATTTACCCTCGGGCACGGAAGTTCTTTTTATATCAACTGGTGTAGATTTTGTAGAATCACCTTTAGAAAGTTCACGGCGTCTATGCAATTGGATTATAAAATTAAATATATTTTTAAGAACTCCCTTTACACTGCAAACTTACAATGGCACTGGAGATTGTGAGCGTTCTTCCGTAGAACTCTTTGAATGCAATTCATAAAGACGTCTTCTCTCAGCAATACTACTGCGTGCAGGCGAAAATCTACGCAATTCCGAATCTGGTTTTTCATCGCCTTCTGTTGAATTTTCCGAAGATTCTGAATGATTTTGTTCAAATATCTACATAAAAAATATTAAAAACAATAGTTTTATTTGTTACTTATTTTCCTTATAGTTCAAAAAGTTGATTAATAACCTTATCACTGGAATCTTCATCATCCAGAGAAGACTGAATGAACAAACGGACGTTGTTTTATTTTTTGTGGAGAAGTTTGGTTAGTGGTTAAAAAGTTAAGGAGGTAGTGTTTTTGTTTTTGGAAGAAATTAATTGGGAAAAAAATTTATTTGTTAAAAGATAATATTTATTAGTACTTATTTTTATTGCAAATTTGGAATATTAGAGAATCAATATTTGTTGGGTGTTTTTAAGAGCTTTACTTACTTTACGTCTTTCTGAAGTCGATAATGATTTCTGTAGACCATTATTTTCACCATCAGACCCAGATGATTGTTCTAGAAAATTGAGAAGAAAAAAAACAAAGAAATGTATTTCCTAGTTATCATAAATTATTCTGTTATAACACTGCATACTTTTATATTCTACGAAAATTAGTAACCTTAATTGAATTATGAGTTTTAATAGGGGCATATGTCGGTTTTTCGAATTGGAGTTTGTTGCATATTTTGCATGTCGAGAGCCTATATTCAAAATATATCAACTTAAATTTGGTCAAAATGAATTTCCGATGGCAAATAGCTCCCCTATGCAATACCCATCTGTGACATAAATTTCAAAGCAAAAAGATAATTAGTTCTCGTTTTATATCAATTTTTGTTTTTTATTGAAAAAATCGTCGCTAAACCTAGAGCCAATTTGAACAAACTGGTTACAGATTCGAAATCAGCACCCCATAATTATCCTTAAACCACTGCAATAAGATTGACCTTTTTTATGTAGAGCAGTGTAATAAACATTTTTCAAAAAAATCGTATTTATATTTTCCGACAAAATATACTAACTCGAAAAAATATTTGTGTTTTGATATACTAAAATATGCTATCTCAAGAAAAATACGCAAAAAAGTGCAAAATATGAAATTTTTTGCATAGGTATAAATTAGTAAGAATATTTAAACCATCTTATGGAAGGTACATCGTTTATTTTTACAATAATAAGCGACTTAACTTCTCTCCTGAGAAGTTAGATTTTTTTATTATAGGAGCTCGATGTACACTAGTGTTCTCCAAAAAATGTTTTTTTGAGTTTTTGATCATGCTACCAACTGAAAATATTTATTTGGGTGTAAAACTTTTGGGTGTAAACCTTTAGGTTAAATTTTAAGGGACATTATGTTATCCGGCCTAACAGTTAAAAATTATCGTTAAAAATTAAAAATTACCGCAATATTGGTAAATTCTAAATTCAATTGCAGTGTACAATTTTCCGCCAAGTTTTTGTTTTGTGGCTTGTTTTATTCCTAATTACCACGGTAGAAATTGCCAACGGTACAAAAAACAGTACTGGGAGACACTGCATTTTTTTCGTTATGAAAGCAACATTATGAAATTTTTCAACATGAAAAAACTTTTTTCCACACAAATTGAAAGATTTTTCGCAACTTTTTTTTATAAAATTCGATATTATGTTTTGGAAATTTTAAGAACAAAATACATATTAGCAAATTTAGTGCAGAAAAGTAAATATTTTCTAGAGTTTGCAACATCGATGTCGGAATAGAGTAACTTTTGCAAATTAGAAATACATACCGATTTATTCGTGCATTTTTACAGAAAAAAGTATAAAACATACAATTTTTTAATTTTAAGCATATTTTTTTTTAATTTTAAGAGCTACAATATATTACGTTTTTGAAGTTATATTTAGATGCTTAAAAGTATTTTTTTTTTTTGGTTGCCCTGTTTATTATTATACAGAAGAACCAATAATTTTTAACGATATTTCATTCAATCTCGATAACGCTGTCTATTCTGAACACGCAATTTTCTATGACTGTTCAAGAATTTCGAGTGGAATTTGGGAATAACGACAGTAATGTTGGCTTGCAGTTCCTCAATCAATCAATCGGATTATCCATATAGAGTTTAAACTAGAGTGTCCAAAAAAGCCAACCATTTCAGAAACCCAGTTTTCGGTTTGTTGGAAAATTACTATTTAAAAAAACTGGTTTCGAGTAGGATTTACAAAAAAACGATTAAAACCGGTTTCGGTTTTTTTTTTGTTAACTAAGAAACTTTATTTTTTATTATTAATAATATTAAGATATTACACTCGTGGAAATAAATCTGTACAAATATCAGAAAAAGCTAATAAAGAAACAACTACTAAAATCAAACAAAAAATCCTATGAGATGATTTATTGTCAAAAAAAATCTTTTACACTGCTGAAATCAGCAAAAAATAATTTTGAATATTAGTAAATCAAAACATAACAGAAAAACAATTCCATTTACAAAATTTTATTTATATATTTTTTTAATGGGAATACCCTCACTCTTCAGAAATTTTTTTCTGAATTTTTATTCATCAAAAATTTCTACTGATTTTAGGATAAATAGGATAGAATGTTAATTGCATTCAACTAAAATTTATTTAAATATAAATAAAATTTTTCTAGATTTAGCATTTATTGTTTCATCATCCCAATCTTGCATTTTTCTCAAACTGAAACCCCAATCACTAAAATAAAAAAAATTAAACCGATTAACTACACAGAATAAAGTTAGGAGTTTTGTACCATAGTTATTTGAATACATGTAAATTTTTTTTATATAAAAACGAACAAAACAAGTTTCGTTTATTAAAATAATATTTTAAAATTGAAATGAAGTCGAAATATAGAATTTTCGAAGGATTAGCTTAAAAGTAGTTTTGATAAAATCATGTTTTAAAAAAACCTGTTAAGCGACAAATAATAACCCATTTTCGGTTTATTCGAATTTAGAAATAATTCGAATTAAAACGAGTAAAAAGGTTAAAGTCGGGCATGCCGACTATACAATACCCTACACCAGTCTGATTAAAAGCCAACTAATGTTTGGATCCGAAATTCGAATGGGTTAAAATGTGACTTGTGTCAAAATTTTCTATAATGTGAGTCAGCGAACCAAATTTCATTAAAATATTTATTTTTTTTTTTTTTTTATTAAATCTTCATTTACATAACCGAGCCCTTAGGGCCTTATATGGCTAATTAAAGCTACTAAAAAAATATATAACAGACTTCTATATAAATATATGTTAAGGCTAATGTATACAATAATAATATATAAACACAAAATTCAAAAAATTAACATTTACACGAGATCAATTAATACAATATTTAAAAAATAATTAGATCTAAAAAAAAAATAAATAATAAATGAATGCTGCAAGAATAAATTCCAGAAACAGCTGAACTCTCACAAGATAAGCTTTCAAAGTTTCATTAAAAAGGCGTACATACTAAAGCTATCCATACATCAGCAATACCATTGTGCAACCTCTCGATTCAAGTCCCCAATCTACTAACACACATGGTATTAGAATAAAGAACTAAAACGAGAAGCTGCACAACAATTTTGCAAGTATATGGCCAGACTAAAGAGATGGAACATATAATTTCCACTTAAAGACTCCAATACATGCAATTGTGCAAATTCTACTAATTTAGATTTAAACACAATCAGCGAATAAGTAAAATTTCCCAGTTCCCTAGGCAAATCATTCCATAAACTCGTCACACGAGTTTGAAATGATTTTTCAAAAATACTTAGATGTCTAATAGGTGGAATAATTTGGGGATTTCGAATTGAACGAGTAAAATGAAATTTATCAACAATGTATACCGGGTATCCATTAACGATAGATTTATAAAAAAATAATAATAGCCTTATGCTTATGAAATTTTCAAAAGACGATCCTATAAAATTAAATGTATGTTGAGATACATGATCTCTTCTTTTCAAATTAAAAACGTAACGAATAATCCTGTTAAAAACAAGCGCGAAACTTCTAGTACCCGAAAAAACCCCCACGCCGTACAATATATGCGGCATTAAGATAGCCGTGGCTACACGCCTTTTTATTGGACAAGGCAGATAAATATTCAATGAATACAACCTTTTTAAAAGAAAGGATATGCGAGAGGACAAGTAATTTATGTGTGGAGAAAAATTCAGTTGGTTATCCAAGACAAGACCTAAACATTTCATCTTATTAACAAACTCAACAGGAATACCACCAATAGTAATACTCATGTCATTTGTAGCGAATCCAAACCCCATTAACTTCGTCTTGACTGGATTGACACAGAAACCATTATCGGACGACCATGACACAACTTCCCGCAATATAAAATTGACGCCCTCCTCCAACACATCGACAAACTCAGTATCAGAATAGCAAACAAATTGCACATCTCAGCATAAACATAAGGCAAGCAGGAAACACCATTAAAGGAACGTAAAAGATAATTCATATACACCATAAACAATAACAGATCCCTGCGGGACACCACTAGTGATCCGTCGAGTTCGTGAGAAAGAGTTACCAATATATACATACTGGAATCTATCATATAGGTACGACTTAATCAATTCGCATGCACGGGTAGAAAACCGGAACTCGTACAGCAATTTATATAGTAATCTAGAGTGCATTACTCTATCAAATGCCTTAGAAAAGTCTATCGAAAGCAATACAACATTCTTACGGCCATCCAAAACTGTCTAATAGAATCCGTTAGCGCTAGCAGTAGAGAAGTAGTACTATAACCCTTTCGAAAGCCTGATTGGGATGGATGAATAAGAGAGTTGCAATCAAGGTACTCGATAATTTGGTCTTTCAAGATATATTCAACCACCTTAGAAAGGACCGGTAGTACTGATATAGGACGTAAATTATCAAAATCACTAGATTGACCGTCCTTCTTTTTAGGGACAACCCTAGCTATTTTCCAATTCCTAGGGAAACATGACGAGGCAATAATTGTATTCACAAGGTAAAGTAAATGTGAGGAAACAAATGGGAAAATAATTTTCAAAAATATCAATGACAAGGAATCATGACCAACCGCATTAGATTTGATTCTGAGCAATGCTCGACATAACGTGTCAGAATCAACACATGAAAAGGAGAAACCTCCATCAACAGAGTTCATATTATTGGAAAAATCACCCGAGTCTCGTAACTGACAAGCAGCAAAATAATCATTTATCTCATCAGGATCAGATGAAGTTAAATGTTCCTCAGACTCAAGACAACCATTGTTCCTTAAGAATCCCCACATTTTTTTCGAACTAATATCATGAAAAAAGTGTGTGTGAGCTCGCATCCTTACCTTCCTTATAACCCTTTTCACCTTATTCCTGTTTACACAATAAATCGACCAATTATGTGGAGTCCTATGTTGGAGGTAATGATTATATGCCAAATCTCTCAATGAAACTTTAAAGGAAATTTCCCTGTCATCAAACCAATTATCCAAACTCAAACCAACCTTTCGACGAACGAATGGCACCAAATCATGTAAAACATTAATATTCGACATGAGAACTTCAAGTTGTAAATCCACATCATCAGTCAGGTATATGGCATTGAAATCACAATTATCAACTGCAGCCTCCAAATCCTCCATTCTCAACGCTTTATAATTCGGGTACGATACAAAACGTTGAGATGACGAATTTGGAACATCGACAGCTATAAAAATGAGAGAATGTCGAGTCACACCAGGACACTGCATCTGACCAGATGTGCCCAAGGAAAGAGTATTACTCAAAATTAAATAATCAATTAGAGAAGTGGTATCACACCCCACATGGTAATTCGTTGGTATACAATTGTGGTGGTAAGTTAAATCAAGTCGCTGACACACAGAGCGTAAAACAACAGAATCAATTGGACAAAAAATATCTGTATTAAAATCTCCCATCAGAATAACATTTGAGTACCTTACTAACAAATCGCCCACAGAATCCTCAAAAGCACTTAAATCACCATCAGGCAAATAACAAACACCAACAAGCAAGTTAATATCCCTGACAGTAACCTCAACAAACAAATACTCACAAGCGTCATTGCCATCGGACATAAAAACGGTTCTGTATTTCATACTGTCCGATATAAACAACGCAACACCTCCACCTCTTCTTTCACCAGGTCTATCATTTCTGCATATACTATAGCCTGGAATATTTATAGCCTGAGACAAAATGTAAGGCTTTAACCAAGTTTCACTGAAACCAACAATATCCAAATGATTACCATCTAGAATATGCCTTATCTCATCAATTTTACCCTTAAATAACGTTGGAAGCCATTTAAACTATTGGCGATGAAAGAATTATCACTGTAGATAGGACCTAAATTTACAGCATTCATTGTGTAATAAAAATAAATAAAAAATAATAATAATTGATATTTAATTTTAAAAGCAAAAAATAAAAAATAAATAATTATTGAGAACAAAGAATAAAAAAATCAAAATCAAATGCTCATAATAGTTATTAAGAAAATTTAAAGGAATTAAAAAAAAAAGCAAACTTCTTAATTTAAGCAGCAAGTTACCAAACTGAAATTATGATTAAAAAATTTGTTTCGTTTTTTACTTCACACTTTGAAAACCATAGACATAATTGATACATTTGTGGTATTAAGGAATCAATCAAAATGTAATATTTTCCACCAAAAAAAAAAAAAAAAAAACCTGCAGTTTGTAACCAAGCCAATTTTGGGGGCCCCGTTATAAGGGCACTAGGTCTAAACATGGACCGGTGTTAACCAAAATCAATGGGCTTCGTCCTTGGGCCAACATAGGTCTATGTATCAAATTTCATCAAAATATCTTCATATTTGCAACCTGCAGCGTATAAACAGTATAATTTTGGTAGGACCCTTATATCGGCACTAGGTATAAACATGGACCGATGTTCACCAAAATCAATAGGCTGCGTTATTGGGCCAATATAGGTCTGTGTACCAAATTTCATCAAAATATCTTAATATTTACGACCTGCAGCGTATAAACAATATAATTTTGGTAGGACCCTTATATGGGCACTAGGTCTAAACATGGACCGATGTTCACCAAAATCAATAGGCTGCGTTATTGGGCTAACATAGGTCTGTGTACCAAATTTCGTCAAAATATCTTAATATTTACGACCTGCAGCGTATAAACAATATAATTTTGGTAGGACCCTTATATGGGCACTAGGTCTAAACATGGACCGATGTTCACCAAAATCAAACTTGTTCGTCCTTGCGCCAACATAGGTCTGCGTACCAAATTTCATCAAAATATCTTAATATTTGCGACCTGTAGAGTGCGCACAAGATTGCATGGACAGACAGACGGACGGACGGACAGACGGACATCGTTAAATCGAAATAAAAAAAATTTCTGAACCGATCGGTATACTATAAGGTGGGTCTACGACCAATATTTTTTGGTGTTACAAACATCAGCACAAACTTATAATACCCTGACCACATAGTGGTGTAGGGTATAAAAACGGTTAACCGGGTTTAGTTTACGGGTTTGGAAACTCTACTTTAGACTTTACGTAGGCCCAAAAGAAGAAAGACTAGAGGGTGTGATATCAAATGATCTAGACGGCCATTGCAACAGGCACAATAAAGCCATGATTCCCGGGCTGTGGCACAAATAACACTGTCTTGTTGGTACCACATATCAAGAACACGGTCTTTGATATCAGGCAGCAAATATTCCCAGTGTAGAAACGGTAATGACATATCATTATTTTTTGGACTACCAGTAATGACACCCACTTACCTTCTGCATTATTTTAAAACATATAATAATGAGTTACTGATAATGACTTATTTTTATCATTATTTCAAATAGAAAATAATTTTCTAGATTTTTTTGAAAATTTTTTGAAATCTATTTTTATCTATTAAATATTACATGTCGATATAGCTCAGATGGTAGAGCTATTGACTGGCAATCTGTAGACCCAGGTTCGATTCCCGCACCAGCAAATTTTATTTAAAAACGAAAAACACAATAAAAAATATTTTTTTTTATATAATTAATTTTTTTTGAAAATCTATTTTTAGACTCATTATTTTTGTCACTACTGGTAAGCACATAGGTAACGATATATTTTTTGATTTTTCGTATGCTGGTGTGTAACCACCATAACTCATTATTTTTTGCGACATTGCCATATAAAGGTAATAAGAAATGTAATAACAAAAGTAAGTAGTTACCATTACCAAGTATGTAGTTACATAACGACATATCTGGTAATGATTTTCTACACTGGGTTATATAGCGCGCAGTTACGTTCCGGCCGATCACATTGTGAAGAAATATGGACATGCCCATAAAGGCGTTTCTACACTGTAATATTTAGTAGTAAGATCTGTCAATGAATCATGTAGAATTGTAGAATATTTCAGTGTGAATACAAATCATATAATTTCGAAAAAAAAGAAGGACAGTTTTGGCATACCGATAGATTTCTCAATTTTTTAAAATTTTTCAAAAAATCGTGAATCTTATGGTATCAAGGACTTGTAATGTTAAGCAATAAGAGGAATAAGCAAAAAGAGGAATAAACAAAACAAAAAAGATTATAGCTGTTATGGTCTTGCATATTAAATTTGCGTCAAAAATCTACACAATTTATTTATTTAGTTATTTATTTATTTATGTTCTCATATCCTGTACAACAAGACTAAATCTTATAATTAAAGTACAGGAAAGCAGTTTGTGAAAAACAGATATTGCAAAATATTTAAAGGAAAACTTAAAATTAAAATTAGACTAAATAGGCTTAAGAAACGTAAACTATATAAAAATCACAAATTGTTGCAAAAATAAATATATTAATTAATTAGACAATTTCCACATGAAACTCATTGTAGTGAAAAATCCTTTTGTAATGTAGAGTATAAAAGTTTCTTCACGTAAAACCGGAACAACTTACTATACTTAGGGGTTCAAAAATTACCCCGTTTCTTGGTTTGATAATTTGAAGAACTATCTAATTGAGTACTAAAAATATTAAAAAGTTTCGTATTAAAACTCAATTTTAATCCTAAATATAAACTTGAGCCGAAATGTTTATTACCGAATGCTTTTTATACCCTACACCACTATGTGGTCAGGGTATTATAAGTTTGTGCTGATGTTTGTAACACCAAAAAATATTGGTCGTAGACCCACCTTATAGTATACCGATCGGTTCAGAATTTTTTTTTATTTCGATTTAACGATGTCCGTCTGTCCGTCCGTCTGTCTGTCTGTCTGTCCATGCAATCTTGTGCGCACTCTACAGGTCGCAGCTATTAAGATATTTTGATGAAATTTGGTACGCAGACCTATGTTGGCCCAAGGACGAACAAGTTTGATTTTTTTGAACATCGGTCCATGTTTAGAACTAGTGCCCATATAAGGGTCCTACCAAAATTATACTGTTTATACGCTGCAGGTCGTCAATATTAAGATATTTTGACGAAATTTGGTACACAGACCTATGTTAGCCCAATAACGCAGCCTATTGATTTTGGTGAACATCGGTTCATGTTTAGACCTAGTGCCCATATAAGGGTCCTACCAAAATTATACTGTTTATACGCTGCAGGTCGTAAATATTAAGATATTTTGATGAAATTTGGTACACAGACCTACATTGGCCCAATAACGCAGCCTATTGATTTTGGTGAACATCGGTCCATGTTTAGACCTAGTGCCCATATAAGGGTCCTACCAAAATTATAATGTTTATACGCTGCAAGTCGCAAATATTAAGATATTTTGATGAAATTTGGTACACAGACCTATATTGGCCCAATAACGCAGCCTATTGATTTTGGTGAAGATCGGTCTATGTTTAGACCTAGTGCCCATATAAGGGTCCTACCAAAATTATACTGTTTATACGCTGCAGGTATTAATATTAAGATATTTTGATGAAATTTGGTACATAGACCTATGTTGGCCCAAGGACGAAGCCTATTGATTTTGGCGAACATCGGTCCATGTTTAGAACTAGTGCCCATATAAGGGTCCGCCCAAAATTATATTGTTTATACGCTGCAGGTCGCAAATATTAAGATATTTTGATGAAATTTGGTACATAGACCTATGTTGGCCCAAGGACGAAGCCTATTGATTTTGGTGAACATCGGTCCATGTTTAGAACTAGTGCCCATATAAGGGTCCCCCCAAAATTGGCTTGGTTACAAACTGCAGGTCGCAAATATTAAGATATTTTAATGAAATTTGGTGCGCTGACTCACATTATAGAAAATTTTGACATAAGTCCCATTTTAACCCATTCGAATTTCGGATCCAAACAATACACCAGACTGGTGTAGGGTATTGTATAGTCGGCATGCCCGACTTTAACCTTTTTACTCGTTTAATTATGTCCCCTCTATATACATATTCTAATTTCATCAATATTTGGGGGGAGCCCAGCAAAATAAAACAGAATTTGAGGTGAATATAAATACTGTTCGCACCTAACACGGAATTGTACAGAAATTAAACAATTATACACTTTTTCGGATTACTTTCTTTACTTTTCACTAAAAATTTCAAAACCTTTTGATGAAATTTGGTCACTGCTAAAAACAAACCTTTTGGAGAAAAGTCACAGCAAGTACCTCCAACTATTGCGTCAGTATCAAAATTTAAAGAAAAATAGCTACGAATTGTAAAATAATCGGATGTAGTGGTACTAAAATAATACTCATCACAAAGGGCGATACATTTTAATTTAATTTTAATATATTTCTTTGTCAGGATTTACTTACTTTTAATTTCAATTTCCACAATTAAATCGGGTTTAGTGCTGGTGGTTTCAGTTTCATTTACTGGTGTAGGATTTAAAGGTTGTGAGAGATTTTCTTGGGAACCAGGAGCTACGGGTACAGCAAACACTTTGTCGAAAGAAACATCTACGGAATTGCTGGAAAAAGGTTTGGGACCCAAACGAGGCTATAAAAATGTAAAGAAAAGGAATTATAAACTGCTTCAAATATTTAAAACAACAAAAACAAAAGAAAAAAAAACTATATCCTACGAAAAAAAAAACTAAAGACGCACAAAAAATCAAAAGCAACTTCAATTATAACAAAACATCTAAAATCAAAACAAACTTTATCATCTTTTTAATCTGCTCAAACAAATCACACCTTATATGTTCCTGCCGTAGTTCTGGGTCTCGGCTTAGGCATAATATTATTTGGCTCCATTGGAGACTGTTGTTGATTAGCATCTGGTAATGAGTTATTACGTGAAGTACGTGGCATTGGTTTTGGTACCGACGACGCTGATGAATCCTCTGTATTTGGTGAATCTTCCGAAGGTGGTGAATTTTGTTGTTCACCCGCATCACCATCATCTACATAATGATTATTACCAGCTGTATTTTCTTTTTCGGAATCTGTTTTATATTTAGCATCAAATTTTTTAAATATTGTTGTAAGTTCATCTTTTTCAAAATCTGCAGGATTAACTACTTCTTGTTTTGGAGATTTTAAGGATTTAGCAATAATTTGTTGCTGTTGTTGTTGATTATCATGACAACCATTAATATGTTGTTTTTTAATATTTTTATCATCCTGTGCTACTAGTTTTTTATTTTCTATATTTTTTATGTATTTTAATAAATTTCCACGATGTATCTTTTTTGTGGTAAAGCAAATTTTAAAGGAGGGAAGAAAGTTAAGAAGGAAGAAAGGTAAAGTATCTTATTTAAAACATTTGCTGTTAAGAAAACACTATAGGCCCGTAATATTCAGATTTTTTTATAACACTGCAATGAAATTTTAGATGTGCTCCCGTTTTTTGTTTTTGTTTGTAAAGTTTGGCAAAATAAAACTAATCTCATAATCCTGGCACAAAATGACAAAATTTGACCAAAAGTATGGGAACGCAAAAAACACTTTTGTAGCGCAAAAAATCACTTTAAATTAGAAAATTTATGAAAATGCCTATAATTTTAGTTTGAAAAAAATTCAAAAAGTTCTTTTTTATTTAGTTTAATTAATAATTATAAATAAGACGATTCTTTTGCGCATGTATTTATTAAAATAAAATATTCAATTTATTTTCACAACCATGGCACAATAGCTATGTTCCAAGTATGTTACCAAGAACAGTTTCTGTTGTCAAAATTGTGTGTAAATTATTGTTTTGTGTAAAATGGGTTCCCGAAGGTACCCCTTGTAACGACGTGGGACAGACCTTAAAGGTTTTTGTTTATTATTGCATCACCCGTTCGTTTTACAATTTACCAAACTTTACCCGAAGAGACAGAATGAGTAACTTTTGGACATAAATCCACTCTCATGAAAGGTCATTTATCCAATTTCCGAGCACAGGAACATTTTTGGGGAAGTTTCGGTAATTTGGGTAGCCGCGGTAACGTACTAGAACTCGCTTTTTAAAACTCTTTCTTAAAATAATCCTAAGTTTTGAAAGACAAGATTAAGAGTCATATTTTGCGTCGAAACTAATTAAAACCTTAAAAATTTGTATAAAAAGTCGACAATTTTTTAAACGCACTGATTATTTAATCATGTATTAACGAATTTTAATATTTTATATATGTGACAGCGCATAGAGAAAGGGACCTAATGGTAAAAAAATCAATTTTTTTTTTGATGTGGACAACATCTGAGCATCGAATGAGACCGATCCCATGCCCTTTTTTTACCCTTTTTTACCCTTAGGTCCCTTTCTATTTTGCGCGTCACATATATATAAGTTTCTATATATTCACCAGTGTTGCCACTTTTTGAATAATTATTCAAAAACGGGACTGTTTACACATTCGTTGGATAATTTTTGAATAATGACATTTTTGTGTAGTTTTTGAGTAATTTCACTTTTTATAGAAATTTACGTAAATTTTTAAAAGTCCCGGAGCTTTTTAATAAATTAATAAAAATTAGTCGATATTTAGACGAAACGAGTTTGTCAGTGAAACATTTACCACAAATTTCCATTTTCTGGTGAATTACTTTTGTAGATTTTTTCAACAGTAAACCCAATTTAGAAGAAATCAGAAATGGTGTTATGTATTTTTTTGTTTTGTTTAGAGCACCGCCTTTTGTTTATTTTTTGCGGAAATAATTGTCAAGGTTCTTTTAAAAATTCTCTTGGTTTGCAAGAACATTTAAAAATTCAGCGAAAGAGTGGGAAAGTTTGAGTTTGTTATGATTGTGACTTTCTAATATCTGAAAATTTGTTTGCTGTAGTTATCATGATACTGGACTTTGACCAGTCAAAAATCCATTCATGTATAAACAATAATAGAAAACAATGTTTTACAAAGTGCAGCAACATTTTGAAAAAAATTTTACATTTTTATTTTTTAAAAGAAAATTTGTTGATGCACACACTGCAAAGAAATTTCAAAATTTTACAAAAACGAATATAAATATTTTTAAAATTGTTCCTGTCTTGCCGACATTTAAAGCTAGGGTTGAACAGGGGTTATGCCATCACATTACGGACGCCATGGAGGATCTACTCCAGCTTTTTTTTTAATTCCAGCTTTGGGCGCTGTAGTGTAATGGTTAGCGCGTTGGACTGTTACACGTGAGGATGCGGGTTCGAGCCCCAACCAAGGCAACATCAATTTATGAAAAATAGTAATATGTATGAGTTTTTTCTATCCCTCATACATATCGCAGCGTCCTCCTTCGGTGTTCCCATAGCACTTAACCCCACCGAAGTAAAATAATATAACAGGGCTATGAACTAAAAAAAACTTCAACAAAGTTCGCCAACTTACCATCAGATGGCGCGCAACAACTATTCTAATATTCAACTCTTCATCTTTCACCACATTTCACTTCTTCTCTATCCCCTTTCTAAAGGAAGCAACACGTTAATTAATAGGAAGAATTTCCTAAATGTTGCTTCTCTTTATAAAAAAAAAGTTTAATTTAAATATAAACCGTTAAATTTTGAGGAATATGGGAGAATAATTAGCAAGTAAGTAATATTTTTGCATGCAGTGCATCTGAATGAAGTAGCCTTTCTGAAAAACATAAATACTTTGTTCTGAAAGAAACTTTTAATATGGATAAAATATCATTTTTGTAATATTCAAATTTAAAAGCACGATATTTTAATGCTGAAAAAGATATTGCATTGAAATTACCTTTAGTTAATAGAATTTGTTATAATATTTTCTGAAAATTGGCCTGGATATGCTTTTGCAGAAGGCAAAACACGGAACAGGTTATAGCAAAAATGCTAAATTTTAGTTTTAAAATGCAAATAACTTTTGCACTTTGTAGATGATAGAAATGTTACGTCTTTAAAAATCGGTTTGTAAATAGAAAAATTGCAAAACTTTGGAGTCGAATGGCATAGCTCTTGCAGTTTCGGCCATCCAAAACTTACAGTGTGAAATTTCATATCAGTCGGTAAGAAATGGCGAAAATATTTGTATTCTTCTCCACTGTGCCCAGTAGAGTTTATTTTGAAATAATTTGAAACATATATTTTTTGTGTAATTTCATACGGTTTTGGATAATTTTTGATCTACAGCTGTGTAATTTTTTGCTTTACTGTAGAGATGAGCGATATTTTCATACCGGTGATTTAATCACAGTTATTGATAAATCACTGGTAACGGCAGTGATCAAATATTTCAAGTCGCAGTTACTCGGAATGTCGTTCTTTTAATATTTTTGTACTATTCTTTCTTGCAAACTTCATTGTGCACAGTAATACATGTTGTTTTTAAAAATAACAATGACTTGCTTTCACACTCTTCTGAATAAAATGTCTCCTTCTATCATGTCTTTGTTACCGGTCGCAACTATTCTTCTTTTGAGGCCCAGTTTTTAGGAAGTGGATTATCTTTAAACTTAGTTTAACGCAGTTTGTAACTGGAATACAGCTTTTAAAATGTGGTTTATTTTATTTCAATAAAGAAATAAATTATACTCGAGAAAAAGATTTTCGGGCAAATTTTTGTTAATAAACTTTGAAATGGCTGACAAAATTCGTTTTCGGTTTAACTAAAAAACTCGCCATAAGTATTATTTCGTTTATTTATCAGAAAATCGTAGTCTGTTCCATAGAAAAACCGTGATCACGATCACAGTTAAAAGAACAACAATTTGCAAATCACATTCACTGAGAACAATGTTACTGAAAAATCGTCAGATCGCCCATCTCTATTACAAACCCGTGATCACGGTCACTGTTTAAAAGAACGGTGATTTGAAAATCACGATCACTGGTAGCAGCGTTATTCAAAAATCACCGGATCGCTCATCTCTACTTTACTGGTGACAACACTGTATTGACTTTGAATATTGCTTTATACAAGTTAAAAAATTAAAAGAAATCTACTTACAATAACTGGAGCATCTCCTAATTCACGTCTGGCTGGATCTAAACTCATTTTTGGTACAGGCATATTAGTACCACTCATCCAATCAGCGGCCGACAAATCGGTACGGCAACTAGCCGTATCGGGATATAAATCACTATGAAAATCACGATAAGTCTAAAAACAAATTCTGTACTTAAAAAGTACTCATTTTATTTTTTCTTTTAATGGCTCTCACCTTACGCGGCACCTGGTACATAATCGGTATAACCATATTTGAAGTTAATTGTAACACACGATTGACTTCACCTTCCATTACTTTAAGAGCTCTCTTAGGTACTAAACAAGCACCTTTAGTTTGTTCACCCGTATGTCTTAAACCCTCAATAAGGAATGGATCCTTATCAGTAACTTCCAAATAATTAATAGTCGTGTCACCTTTGCCAGCCAAAAACAACATATTGGTATCAGGATCAAACAAAGGCATTAATATGCCAGTAGAACAATCCAATTCTAGAGTCTTTTCGGGTACAGAGAAATTTCTAATATCACGTATGATTACCTGTCTTAGACGAGCAGCATCAAAACCAGTTGTTAATATACGTGATTGATTCCCCAACCATACAACACGAGAATCTTTAATGCTTTGATGGGATTCGGTAGACATTTGTATAGGCGAATCATTGACACGAGGGTCCAAAATACGAACATACTTATCCTTGCAGCTGGTGGCGAAAACTGTACCATCTTGTTTCCAACTAGCGGATTGTATTACTTCAGGATGTTCATTATTTGCTATAAAAATCAAAATATTAAAATTGTAAATCGCAACAAATTTTTCAAAACTTACAATAAATTTCTTTTTGTTGCGTCAAGTCAAATAATGTTACACATCCCATAGAAGTTGAATGCAACAAACCATCAGCTGTAGGATGGAAGCCTACTGCCTCCACACGTCGTTGTTTATGTGAAAAAACACATTCTGGATCTGACAACGATGTTTCCAAACCCTTTTCTGGAATATGCCATATTTTAACCATACAATCCTGTGATGCTGTTGCTAGCAAACCATCATGAAAAGGTGAAAAACTCATATCGGTTACTGTATCTGTATGAGCATGCAACAATGGCATTGTTTTGCTTTTACGACCACAATCATCCAATGATAACACTGCCACACTTGAACCAGTGTGTTCCCAATTAAAAGCCATAAATGCTGCTGAGGCAGCAATATTATTACCATAGGTCTGATACGAGCCTACACATATTTCACGTATACATGCCTCCGCTTTAGGGACAATCGGTGCTGCATTCTTATATTTTGAAGCTTTGAATCGCCAGGCCATTGTCACCAGCAATTGTTATTATACGTTACACCAGTTGTAAAAAATTAAATTGAGTTGTTTGAAGTTATAAAGAAGGAATTTATGATAAAAGCTGAAATTACACAGAATAGAATAATAGAATATATCAGTAATTTCTTGTGTATTAATGTACGAAATTATTTATGGAAGATGACAGAATAGCTAAGATATACTAGTATCATATTTTTTTATCATCCACAGAGTTTCATAACCCTGGTTTTTTAAAATGCTTTATATATAAAAAAGAAACGTCGATATGTTAGGGTCCAATAGTTGATTTTTTTAAAACTTCTCAAGTGTTTTTTATGACGTAAGAAACATACACTTGTGGCCAATAAATTAATGTATAAATGAGTAATCAGTGTAGAAAATTTTGTAATCTGTCAATCGCAAATTTTATCTGGTACCATACAAACATTTTATGTGATATAAATCCCCCAATAACGGAAGTTCTCAACAGCAAGCACTTTCACTAAAAACTATTTTGTAATAAAAATACAAAAAAAAGTATATTTCTTTAACCCTGCAAACATTTGGAAAATATCTTCCAAGAAGATATTAAAGCACTATTGTATATTTTTCATTTGGCAGAAAAGAATAAATTAGTATTTTAAAATTATCTTCATTTAATGGTTTGGAAGATATTTTGGCGATACTTGGAAAATGATTCAAATGTTATATTTTTGTGTCATAGTTTTTTATACATATATACAAATATTGAGCAAATATCACCTTCTTATCATCTGAAAGATAAGGTCAAGATGTGTGATATATTATGATAAAACGAAAACAAATGTTGTACAAACAAATAAATATCTAGTACGGGGAACCTGTAAATCAAATCCGCCTTTAAAATCGAGGTTTGGGATACATTGCTGAACCGCAATCCTATTGAGGTAAAATAATTTTTAACTTCATTTTTAAGTTGTTGACCACACAAATTAAACGACATTTTTCTTTTCAACGCTTTATGCTTTTAGTTTGGAGCAGGAAATGAAGGCGTAGAATAATAAATATAGAGCACAATCAGTTACAGTAGTGGCCACGAATTTAAGACACGACATTTCACTTATATATTTCCGATAATTTTTACATCTTATCGAAAAATTTTAGATCCATGTTATTTTCTCAAAGATCCTAGTAATGTTATTTATCATTCCATATAAAATGGATACAAAAATGGAAAATTTTGGACATGACCCCTTTCGATTTTTACAAAACTTGGTACATACATTCTGCTAAGTGTCACGATATTAAACTAAAATTTTTTTTCCAAATTCATTTTGGCAGGCGTTCTATCGCTGTTTAAGTTGATTTTTTCAGCAAATTTGTGAAAAATACATGATGTTCAAATGATAACAACTTTTGAACGCGTTATCCGATTGTTATAAAAATTACACCTAGCAGTGCCTATATAATCTACTTTCAAAATAAATTGAAAATAAAATGTGTAGTCGAAAAAGGATAATGCAATTTAAACAATATCCTTAATTTGCAAATATCTCAAAAACCCATATTTAATTTTCTTTAAATTATTGAAGCAGATAACTCAATATTTCAGCTACAGACTGTGCAAATTTCAAATTGGAACGCCAATGTTGAACGCTATTTTTTAACAAAGTTTTTTGAATTTTCACAAATAAACATAACACTACATGACAAAATCTTAACTTTTAAAAATTAACAGAGCTCTGAGCATCAATTCTATATATTTTGGACATGCTTGTAAGCGTACTTTATTTTCGATCTAAGGTACATATTTTCCGAGAAATGCCTTTAAAGTTTAGCGAATTTCCATTTAGTTTTTTATATACAAAAATTTTCAAATGCAATCAATTTAAATTTTTTGTGGTGAAATGTAGGCACAGGACCTGTATTCATATTTAGGCTTAAAATCTGATGCATAAAACTTAATATTAAAACCACTGTTCGCGTTTTTTAAGGTTTTAACCAATTGAATCACTGAAAGCAAAATCGGCCTTAACAAATGATATTGCTTAGTAAAGAAGCAATTAAAAACAAATATTGCAACAAAAAAATGTATTCATCGTTAAAAAAATAGCGTTTATCTCTTGAACCCATTGAACCATTGGCGTTCCAATTTGAAATTTTCAGTCTGTAGCTGAAATATTAAGTTATCTGCTTCAATAATTTAAAGAAAATTAAAGATGGGTTTTTTGAGATATTTGCAAATTAAGGATATTTTTCAAATTGTATTATCCTTTTTGCATTCAAGAATTTATTTTTGCAATTTATTTGTAGATTATATAAGCATTACTAGGTAAAAATTTTATAACAATCGGATAACGCGTTCAAAAGTTGTAATCATTTAAACATCATGTATTTTTCAAAAATTTACTGAAAAAAATCAACTAAAAACAGCGAAAAAAATTTAAAAACAGTAAATTTCGTGATAGTCATGAGGATCTACAAACAGAATTTTGTCCAAATCCAGAGACCTTCTTCCGATAAGTGTCCCGGTTCCTTTTGGAATGATTCTTATGAAAAAAAAATTAACAATAGTTTGTTACCCATATTTTGTTAGGAATTTTTATTTACATATTATACAGATTATTATAAGTTTTGGCATGGTCATGAATTTAGGACATAGGCAAAATAAAAGTGAATTCATTAAAGTAAAGCTCAGCTTAATAAAACAATCTCAGTATTTGGTGGAAAAGCCTTTATTTTGAATCACAGCAGCGTATATCCTGGGTAAACTTTCAACTAATGCCATACAACGTTCCTTTGGAATGGGATACCAAGCTTTTTGGATTTCTTCCCATAAATCGCTCAATTTTTTTTTGCTTTTACTGCTCGTACATGCTTCTCAACATCATTCCACAAGTTCTCAATTGGATTGAGGTCCGGGGATTGACCTGACCACTTCAGAACAGTGATATTGTTTTCCTCTAAGCAACTCTTCAATAGGCGTGAAGTGTGCTTAGGGTCACTATCATACAAAAATTTCCACATTAGAGGCATTTGTAAATGTGCTGGTCCATATTAATCTTGTGAATATTTGTATCTGTATATTTAACAGTTTTATTTTTGCTGTTCCTATCTTACTTATATATAGCAAAAACAATCTGCTAATTTAGCAGTTTTCTTCTGCAGCATGATTTTTAACTAATTTTAGTAGCTTTAACTAAATTTTTTACAGACTTTTTTCTATTGATGTACTTTTGTTGTCAAAAACACCTAAAATTTCATAATTTTTCAGTATAATTAGAAGCCAAACCTTGATGGCATGTGAAAATTATTGAAAATGGTGTAAGTTGAATAAAATCCGTGTATTCGATTTGAATGTTTGTAGGGAACTTCTTTTATTATTGAAAAATACTTTCTGTATAATGACAAATTGATTTAAGATTAAAAACATAAATAGTTTCTAATCAACAAGTAGAAATCTAGCAAGTTCATTTTCAACACCTTCCCTGAACATGCTATTTATGTTTCGATTTGATTTAATTAAATAATAAAATACAACAACTAGATTATAATTATTTTAAGCCAAACTTATCCGTGAGTGTCTTTAATTTTGGAAATGGAACACCCTTTGTTAACAAATCAGCCAACATTTCATTAGTGGGCAGATACTTAAGATCAATTATTTTCTTATCAAAACATTCACGAATAAATTTAACCCTTATATCAACATGTTTGGTACGTGATGAATATGCATTGTTAATCGCAACATGTATTGCACTTTTGTTATCACAATGCAGAATCATCGTTTTAACAGGACTTGGAGAAATTTCGTTTTCCAATCTCTTCAACCAAAAAGCTTCTTGAATAGGTGCTACCAGACATAAACTCCGCTTCAGTTGTAGACAACGCAATAGTTTTCTGTTGCTTTGTAGACTATGAGACAGCACCAGACTGAAGAGTAAATAAATAGCCTGTAGTTGAACGCCTTTCATCCACATCACTGGCCCAATCTGCATCACAATAGCCAGATATCTGATCATGGCCTTTAGAGTATACGATACCTTTATTTATTGTGCCTTTAAGATAGCGCATCACACGTTTAATAGCTTCCCAATGAGCTTTTCCTGGATTGCCACCATATCTGCTTAAAACGTTTACAATATAGCAGATATCAGGACGAGTTACTTAAGCAGCAAATAATAAACATCCGATAGCTTGCATATGCGGCATATTTGACATAGATTCTTTATCGGTTTCAGTTTTAGGACATAATTCAGCAGATATTCTCTGATTGCAATCAACAGGTGTATTAACAGGATTACAATCTTTCATCTTAAAACGTTTTAAAACATCAGCAACATATTGGGACTGGTCCAATTTTAAATAATCTTTATCACGAGTTATTCGGATTCCCAAAATAGACAAAGCTTCCCCATGCTTTTCATTCTAAACTTATTTGTCAGTTTTTGTTTAACATGTTTAATTGTTCTCATATCATTCGAAAAAATTAAAACATCATCTACATAAACTTTATTTAATGTTTCATTCCATACACGGCTTGTTTCAGCCCATATATTGACTTTTTAAACTTGCAAACTTTTCCAGAACCGTCATCCATTCCTTCTGGTTGTTACATATAAATTTCTTCTTCCAAGGTTCCATTAAGAAAAGCTGTTACAGCATCCATTTGGTGAATTATCAAACCATGTTTAGCAGCTAAGGCAATTAAATATCTTATAGATTCATACCTTACTACAGGAGCAAACGTTTCATTATAGTCAATACCTTTTTCTTGATTATAACCTTTAGCCACCAGTCTCGCTTTTCTTTGAACCATTTCATCATTAGCATTTCTTTTGGTTTTAAATACCCAATTACACGAAATTGGTTTCTTATATTGAGGTAATTCACATAAAGTCCAAGTTTCATTGTATAGCAAAGACTCGTATTCATCCTTCATCGCACGTGACCATTCAGAAGCGTTTGGTGATGTCATGGCCTTTTTAACAGTAGACGGATCATCAGACAGAAACTCTGTAGCACTGAAATTATACGAATATCGAGGCAGCTTGGCAATTCTTTCAGAACGTCGAAGTTCAAAAACATCATCTTCATCTCTTGGTCTTTTGTTATTTGTTCCAGTTGAACGTACCACGTTATTACCAGCAAATATTTCGTCTTGTTTGTAAATCATTGACAGCTTGTTCATTAAAACCAAAAAAATCTTCATCACTAGCTAAAGACTCGTTATCAAAAACAGAACTTGTTGGTAATTCTGCAGCAGATAAATTTTCTTCTGAATTTTCTTCCGAAATCAGTTCTTCGTTATCATCTTTGACAACATCATCAACAAGTATTGGAAAATACAAATTATTATTTTGGGATACTACACATTTTTCATTTTCAAAGAAAACCACGTCTCTGCTTGTTATTACATCTTTGGTTATAGGATTATAAATGCGATAAGCTTTAGATCAATACTATATCCCACCAGAATGCCATCAACCGATTTCTTTTCCAACTTTTTACGTTTTTCTTTAGGAACGTGAACCATTTCTTTGCAACCAAACACTCGTAAATGCTTCAAAGTTGGTTTCTTGTTACACCACATTTCTTCAGGAGTACGTTCACTTCCTCTGCATGGAACTCGGTTTATCAAATAAGCAGCAGTAACAGACGTTTCAGCCTAAAATTTTTCTTCCACCGCATACTCTCAATCAGCGTTCGATTCATACGCTCCGCAACCTCGTTTTGTTCAGGAGTGTAGGAACAAGTTTTTTGATGCATGATGCCATGTTGTTTCAAAAATTTTGAAAATTTATTGTTCACATATTCAGTTCCATTATCTGAACGTAGAATTTTAATTTTACCGGAACACTGATTTTCAACTAAATTCTTGAAGTTTACAAATTCATTAAAAACATCCGACTTCCTTTTTATAGGAACAGCAAATACTTTACGTGAGTGATCATCAACAAATGTTAATAAATACCGATTTTCCGAAAACGATTTTTGTTTAAAAGGTCCAACAACATTCGAGTGTATTATTTCAAGTAAACCCGTAGCACGATTACCAGTATCTTTAAATGATTTTCTGGTTTGTTTACCATTTACACACGTTACACACTGATCATTTGAATTAACGTCACAGTTAATACCATAACACGACCGTTTAACATTTTGTAAATTTTTGTTACAAATGTGACCCATCCGACGATGCCACAAATTTTGATTTTCTTTTACGATACACACTTGTCCATTTGAAGTTAAAACATCACAATTTAAGCGATACAAATCATTTTCAACAAAAGCTTTTCCAATTAAATTCTTTTCATTGTCAATAATTTTACAAATGTCTTTTTCAAACACGACTTTATTTCCCTTTTTTATTAATTGACGGACCGAAAGTAAATTCGTACACAAATCAGGAATATATTCCACATTTTTTACAACAGCATCATAATTAGAATTTTCTGTTTTCAGCAACATTTTAACATCACCAATACACGATACGGAAACTGTATTGTTGTTTGCCACGACAATTTGTTTATTAATATTATCTTTTTTGTTGCACACAAAATGTTCATTATTTGTCATATGAGATGTCGCGCCCGAATCTACATACCATTCGACCGAATTATTTTCACTTGAAAGTAGAGATGCATATAACATTTTACCATTGTTTTTTAAACCATTTTTTGATTTTTCATTGTTCGATTTTAAATTGTTTTTTTTGGGATCATTTTTACTAAAATGACCAACTTCATTACACGAATGACATTTAAATTTTTTGTTTTTAAATTTATTTTTCGACACTAATGCACTTTCACTATTCTTGTTGTCAAATTTTGCATCTTGTAGTAGTAAATTCTTGACTGCATCAACCGTCAACTTGGTTTTTGAATTTTCTACAGCCATTACCAAAGCACGAAATTCGTCCGGAAGACCAGCAAGCATTAAAGATGCCGTAAGCTCGTCATCAATGTTAAGACCGGCATTTCTTACCTTTAATGATGTCATTACCATTGCATTTACATAATCTTGCATGGACTCAAAATCACCAAGCTTTTGCTGCACTTTCTTGTCAATCCTGTGTCTTGATATGCACGAACAAGAGAATCCCAAGCGTCTTTAGCTGTTTTCGCTGTAGCAATATGTGCAAAATTGCTGGGCTCAATCATAAGAGTTATCTCGGCCAGAGCACGTTTATTGACTTCAATGTCCTGCTGACTGGTTACACCGAGATTCACTACTTTCCAACAATTTTTTATTACTAAACATGACTTCGCATGTCTACACCAAACATCGAAATTTTCACGACCACGTAATTTTTCGAATGGATAACTTAACGAATTTGATGCCATTTCCGTTTGGTAATTTTCAGCACAATTATTACGAATAAAAAAACAGCACAGCGTAGATCTTTTCACAATTTCCCATGAATTTTTATCAAACGCGATACAAAAGGCACATAACCTATTGATAACCGATTTGAATGTTTGTAAGGAACTTCTTTTATTATTGAAAAATATTTTCTGTATAATGACAAATTGATTTAAGATTCAAAACATAAATAGTTTCTAATCAACAAGTAGAAATCTAGCAAGTTCATTTTCAACAAAAATAAAAAAGTTTTCCTTTACGATTAACCCAATTTTCTTTGTTTTTTCTTTACTGATCTTTGTCATTCGGTTTTCGTAGTATTTTTATAATCTTGAAACAGTGAATACGATAACCCTCCAAAAATATAACAACGCATAGAAACAACAAATTTGTACCTATCACCCAGTAACAAATATTGCGAAAGTGAGAAAATCTTCCGTAGATTGTAAAAATATCCATGCGGTAGTGTAAAACCATTAAGAAAGTAGAAGTGTTCTTATAAATATGAAACACACTATATTATTCCCCAATCAAAAAATATCAAAATTTACATATAACACATTTTAAAATGAAAATAGGTAAACTGTAAATGATATAAAATTTTTTAAAATAGCCCCCCTTTAGGTTTATCTAAACAACCACTAATCAACCAGAGGAAAAGCAACAACGACAACATATCCCAGCAAAAACTTACCCAGTCAGAAAAATACAGAAGAGAAAGCGATGGCAAAGCACTTTAACAGGTGGTACAAGTACTGGCAAAAAGTGTTTTCCCATTTTTTTTTTCACTGGAGAAACAAAATTTTTGAATGTTGGAAAAACGCTGGCAAAACCAATAAATAGGTGGTCTGGAAATATATTTTCCAAAATAAAATTTAAAAAAAGTTCATATGTATTCTTTTTTGGTCCTGCCGTGATTTGAACCCAGGCCGTCAGATTGACAGACGATTCATCTACCCACTGAGCTAACGAGACATATAATATTTGATGGCTAAACACATAAATGAGTAATAATAGCTGGACAACTACTCGCTGTGCGAAAAAGCTAGCACCGGCAAACAGTTTATTGGAACTAATATGCCAGCGTTGGGAGAGCAAAAAAAAGTTGGTCTAAAAGGAGCTTTTCCACAAACAAAAAAATTGATTTTTTAGAACAAAAAAATTTTTAAATTAAAAAAAAAATGTTTTCCTTGCAACCGGATTTGAACTCGGAACCTCCTGACTACAAACCTTTTTTAACGAAGCGTAAGCATTTTTATAAAATCAATGCATTACCAGTGAATTGGTTTTTGTACTACTGGTAGCCCTGGATAACCACTGGTTACAAACCTTGGCATATCACTCTTAGACCATTCTTTGCCAGTGGTTTTTTTTTATAAACCACCGAAATTAAACAAATACTGGAAAAACGCTTTTTGCAAACACTGGCAAAGCGTCCCAAATGAGTGTTCTGCCAGTCATTTATTTTTAACAACTTGGTTACCCAGTGGTATGCCAGTGCTTGATTTTTTGTACCACTGGCGATTTCTGATTGGGTTGGTATTATGTGGGTATTTCTATGCATATTACCTGGTAATATATCAAACTGCTTACCCTTGCATTTCTTTAGACCCTTACACCTTACCATTGCAGTGTAATACCAAATGCATACGTTTGGATGTTTTATTGGTATAAATAATTCATTTTTCTATAAAATTTAAGAAATACAATTTTTTGTTAAAAATCTTTGAATTTAAAATTAATATTTGGTTTGAAAAATTAAAATTTAAACAAAATGTTTTTGCAAACTCACTACCTGTAAGTTCAGAATAACATGTTACTAGGTGAGGATTTACATCGATGGACATGCTCTTGTTAAAATAATAGGTCTTGTAATTGAAAAGTAAGAGCTTAACCCCTTCATTACAAAATGCTTATTTTTATAACCAAAACTTATAAAAAGAAAAAAAATTTTCTAGTTAAGTTTTTGTAACCGTCGCATAGGACAATCGCAATTAATACTAGAATTAATTACTAAAGAATCTTCCCTTCTTCTTTTTAGAGTTGATTTATATTAATTTTTTGTTAAAAATAAGTAAATTTTAATACTCAAAACAAATTGAAATTTTAAGAAAAAAAAACACATTATTTTAAGATTATTTGTAACCTAGAGGTAATAGGTAAGCGTAACATGTAATTAGCTTTTGTAATTGAAAAGTAAGAGGTTATATACTTTTATATTTTCTTACCAAAGTCATTATCGAGTAATAGAAGGTATTGCTGGGATACTAGTAGTGTTATATGATCAACCCCTAAATTGATCATCATTACCCTGTATTCGCCGTACAAAAACAAACAATTTTCATAAATGGGAGTAAAGTTTAAGACAGGTTTGTTCATTTCGACTATAGTTGTTACAAACACATAAATCATGTACAATAGAAAGTCTGTGCAATGGAAAATATAAAAAGTATCAGTAACAGTTGATGTAGATTTAGCAATTGTAGTATGTAGTTATAGCATACATACAAGGAATGAAGAAGAAAAAGTGTCCTCCTTATTTGGTAAAAATAAAAGTATTGCAAAAGCGGAAAAACAGACATCAGATAGCAGAACTTCAAAAGAATGAATTTTTAAAGTCAATATATGGTATATACCTTCCCTGCAAAAATAGGGTTTCAACTACTTACCAGCCTATTTACTCGCTTAATTATCGTACTTTGTTTCGCGATGTCCCAAAAGTAATGGGTAGTTACTATTTTGTAAGTGAGAGGATAATGGCTACCCATTACTTTGTGTTTTATGTAAGTGAGAAAGTAATGATTATCCATTGATTTGGGGACATCGCGAACAAAAGTAATTAAATAGGCTGGTAAGTAGTTTAAATCCTGTTTTGCTGGGTTAGTTAAATAGATCATTGTTGTCGAGTTGAAACCTCCAAAGTTTGTATATTGAGTATTATATGTGACGCGCAAAATAGAAAGGGACCTAAGGGTAAAAAAAGGGTAAAAAAGGGCATGGGATCGGTCTCATTCGATGCTCAAATGTTGTCCACATCAAAAAAAAAATTGATTTTTTTACCCTTAGGTCCCGTGCTCTATGCGCTGTCACATATGTAGATATTCTGAGATTAGAAAACAGTTAAATCATTTCTAAAAAGTGACAGGGCACTAAAAAAAATTATATACGGTAAAAATTATACCCAACAAACAAGGGAGATGATTTATGACTCAGAAATAAGCTCCAAAAACATTAACATTTTTCACTTTTTCCTATGAAAGTGGTCCGTCTAAAAGAGCTCCCGGTGCGCTCAGAAATTACTCAGAAAAAACGTATAAAATTGGAAATTTTCCTCATAAATTTTTTTAAAAATCAATCATTTGTATTAACCTTTAAAAATCCACTCCCTCTTTCTCTTTATTCTGTCCCAAAACTGGTGGGGAGCTTTTGTAATAATTACAACGCTCTATGAAAAATCATTTAAAAAAGTCAATATTAATTTTGAATATTGAAATTTTAAATTTTTTCGCAGATTTTTTGTATTTTACTGAATTTTAATAAGAAAAAAATATGAAATTTTATATACATTAACCCCATTTTTCAAATAAAAGTTCAAAATTGGTGCTGCTACAACTCAGGCTTTTCTACCGCTATTATATTAGACAATTTCAGAGAAACCGTTTGAAATCATCCCTAAATAACTGACTTTAAATATTATTGAAATTTGTAGTTTAGTTAAACCGAAAACGAGCCAGTCGCACTTTTAAAAAAGGGGTGGCAAAAAAAGTAAATGAAATTAAAAGGTTCCGATTGGGCTAATTTTTTGTTTGCACATAAAAATTACTGAATTGAACTTCGGTGGCAATCGGATGAAGAAAAGTTGCACCGGTAATTGATGGATAATATGATTAGTGCTTACAAGCCAAAAAATTACTCTTAGTTTTTTTTTTGTTTTAAATTTTTTATTTTATCTATTTGTTTACACAAAAAATTACAGAATCGGAACCTTTTGTACAGATTCTATCATATTAAAAGAAAAAAAAAATTGGCATCATATATTTCAACATTTTTGAAAATTAAATAATAATCGTCAACTTTTTCTACGTAGAATCCCTAACCTTATTTATTTTTTTTGAAGAAAACAACACTAAGGAAATTCTTCCTATTAACGTGTTGCTTTCTTTGGAAAGCGGATACAGAAGAAATTAAAGAAATATGGCAACAAGGTAATTGCGTGAGATGCTAAATCTTACAACAGTAGTTGCGCGCCATCTGATGAAAAGTTGGCTAACTATGTTTAAGCTTTTTAGTTCATAGCCTTGTTGTTATTTTACTTCGGTGGGGTTAAGTGGTATGGGAATACTGAAGGAGGACGCTGTATGTATGAGGGATATAAAAAACTCATACGCATTATTTTTCCAAATTGATGTTGCCGTCACTGAGGATCGAATCCGCAACCTTATGTGTCACAGTTCAACGCGCTAACCATTACCAAAGGGTATAGAATGTTACTAGAGATTTTGTCTTACAGTTTTTTGTTGTTGTGTGTGATGCTTGGAAAAGCAAATAAAAACATGTTTTACATAGAAAAAATTTCATTACAACATGTTAACTAAAAGTTTTTGTTATCAACATTCATTTTGCTTTTATTAGGTCCATTCGATTACTTTATAATTTGTACAAATTTTTACTGAATGGCGTTCGTTTACATGGATACTCAGTAAACAGAAAGAAAAAGAGAGAATAAAGTGACAGTTCTAAAGGGTTCTTCAACAGGGACGCTACAAAAGTAGAAAGACAGGGACAGCAAACGACGCCATATTTCTTGCCGCTCTTTTCACATTTCTCTTCAGTAAGGTTTGCCATTTCATGATGGAATGATATACGAGCCAACAACGAGTCGAAATTTTTAAATTTACTCCGAAATTCGGAGTCAGTGGCCTCAACGTTAAGAGCGCTACGTCCAATTTATGGTCGTCATAATGAATGGCTTCGTCAATAAACAAAATATGCGTTATTGGTCAGACAGCAATCCACACGTACTCCATGAGTCATCATTGCATCCCGAAAAAATTACGGTTTGGTGCGGTTTATGGGCCGGCGGCGTCATTGGGCCGTACTTCTTCCGTGATGATCAATACCGGCACGTTACTGTGAATGGGAATCACTACCGTTCAATGATAATCGAATATTTTTGGCCCCAATTGGATGATATGGACTTGGAGGACATGTGGTTCCAACAGGACGGCGCCATAAGCCACACAGCGAATGTCACAATCAATTTATTGCAAACCAATTTTGGAGAACGTGTTATCTCACGAAATGGTCCAGTCGATTGGCCGCCTCGGTCTTGAGATTTGACGCCGTTGGACTATTTCCTGTGGGGCTACGTCAAATCTATGGTCTATGCTAGAGTTTGCTGTTCGGTTTTAATCGAAACCGAAACCGCGGTTTTTCAAGCCTCAAAACCGAAACCGAAAACCGACAAAAATAAGTCGGTTTTTAACAAATACTTTATCCAATTAAAATAATTAATTAAATTGCATATTATTGAATCTTGAATTACGAAAAGACTCAGCTTCTAATTCACAAGATATTGTATTTAATTGTAATGAACATTTTCTACATTAAAAACTGCTTTAAAGAATTTTTTGTTTTTGTTATTACGGATAACATAAACTGAAGCTTATAATTTAAGTAAAAAATTGCACAAAAAAGTCAAGTGGTTAAAGAGATATTCGCCCTTACTATCTAAAATTTTCAAATGTATATTTGAGTTAAAGTCGACTTTAGTTAAAATATTGGGTGGCAGTATGCTTTGACTTGATTTATTTTTGGAGAATTCTGATAGATTAATTTATTTTCAACCAATCAAAATGTTTGTAAATATGAATATTTTTGTAGGGTTTTCATACACAAAATGAACAAAATCGTATGATTAAAAATAAAGTCGACTTTAAATTTAAAATACTCTTTTATAGTAAGGAACATTGAGTATCACATATTCAGTTACGATTTTCGCCGATTTTTCAAAAAGCCTTATTTCGTATTCCGCGAAATTTAAAAAAGTTTTAACTTTTTATTGTTTTAAACGAATTGCTAAAATTTAAACTATAATTAATTGCCGAAAAATGGGAAAAAAAATAATTTATAACGGGTTTCCGCGTTTATTTCTTCTCCCGGAAAGGTTTCGAAATGGCGTTATTGCCTTTAAATATTCGAGTGAGAAATTCAATCGAATTCTAAAAGATATCTTGGATGTATTAAACTGTTTAATTTTTCTGCATATTTAATTATCATATATTTAGTTAGAATATTGTTATATTTAATTATTTTAAAGCAATTCTATTAATATCACAAGATAACCGAAAAATAACCGAAACCGCGGTTTTTATAATTTTGAAAAACCGAAACCGCGGTTTCCAAATTTTTCGGTTTTTAGCAAACTCTAGTCTATGCCAACAAGCCAGCGACGATTGTTGAACTTCGTACGAATATCGGCCGATTTATGCTTGAAAACCGTGGAAAATTGGGTTCAGCGTCTGGAGTTCTGCAAGCGTGCCCGTGGTGGCCATGCAAAAGAGGTCGATTTCCATACATAATGGCATCGAACGTACTTTCACAGGAATAAATAATTTCATTGATATCCAAAACAGTTTTTGTTTTATTTAAAAAAACTTTTGTAGCGTCCCTGTTGAAGAACCCTTTATGTTGAGTGTCTAAGTCTTCTTCTTTTTCTTGCTAATTTTTACTGGACAAATTTTTGCCAGTAAGAATTTGCAAGCAATTTTCAAGTTAGTTTTACAAAGTTCTAGTAAAATATGCAGATTTTTTTGTAAAATAATATATATATTTTACTAGAAAATTGTAAAACTTAATTCGAACTTATGTAGTTGTATAATTACCAGAGAAGACAAAATTGCTGTTTTTGCTTTTTATGCTTTTTATTGCTTGTTTTACTCATATTTGATTATTTTTGCTTTTTTTGGATTTTTGGTTTTTTAGCTTTAAAATAGCTTTTTCTTAAGATTTTTGAGCTTTGAATTGCTTTATTTTAAACTTTTTGCCCAAAAATTCTTTTTTGCTCAAAAAAAAATATTTTTTCTCTTAACTTTGAATTATTTTTTTTTTTGAAAACTGTTGTTTTTGCAAGTTTTTTTACTTTTGCTTTTTTTACAACATTTTTTTGCTTTAAACATATCGAAATTTGCTTTTTTCTGTCTTCTCTGATAATTACATAGATAAAGTTCCACCTGTTTTTTAGATAAAGTTCCACCTGTTTGTTTTTCTGCGTGTACTCTCTGTAGGTTTGTACTGAGTAATAATTACTGGACTTGACTGCGAAAAGTAATCGAATGGACCTATTGTGTTATTGTCTATTAAAATCAGGGTTAGTATTTGCACGCACATGTGCGCACATTTTCGCACATCTTGCACATGTGCATGTGCAAAAATGTGTTTATACTTCGCACATGCACATGTGCATGTGCAAATTTTTGTTTATACTTCGCACATGAACATGTGCAAGTGCAGACTGGTACTTGCACATTACACATCAAGATATGTATGTGCAAAATGTGCACACAAGTTCGCGCACATGGATACATAAAATAGCTGAAATTGAAAATAGTTTTAATATCAGAAAAAACCCCAAAACAAGAAAAAAAAATGCAAAAATTTTCAAAAATCGTCAAAATTGAAAAAAAAACACCAAAAAACGCCAAAAATTGTCAAAATTGAAATATTTTGAAAAAATCGTCATAACTTGAACACATTCAAAAAATCGTCAAAAATTAGACAAAATCGCCAAAATTGCAAAATATCGTAAAAATTTTGAAAAAATCGACAATATTTGAAAAAATTACCAAAATCGTCAAAATTTCAAAAAGTCGTCAAAAATTGGAAAAAAATCGGAAAATTTTGAAAAATTGCCAAAATTGAAAAATTTTGAAAAAATCGTCATAACTTGAAAAAATCGTCAATATTTGAAAAAATTACCCAAATAGTCAAAATTAAAAAAAAAAATTCGTCAAAAAATAAAAAAAAATCGACAAAAGCTGTATTTTCGTTCATACCTATCAACGTTAAGAAGTTATAGAAAATCTACGTTAAACTGATTGGAGTATCAAATTTTTTTAAATAGTGAGTGTTTATGATAGTTCCGGTATAATCGAACATACGTCAGTAAAACTTTTTAGGTAGTAACGCGAAGAAGTTACGCTAGTTGTGAAAATGTTTAAACGTTGAGTTTTCAACGTTGATAATTATCCACGTTGTAAGTTAACGTGCATACGAAAAGTAATATGTCAGTTTTCGTCTAAAAAACGTTTTTATGCACTTTGTGCTTTTTTAAAAGTTAACGGATATAGTTAAGTCGAAAATACAGCTAAAATTGCGACATATCGTAAAAATTTTGAAAAAATTGTCAATATTTGAAAAAATTACCAAAATCGTCAAAATTTCAAAAAATCGTCAAAAATTGGAAAAAATCGGAAAATTTTAAAAAATTGCCAAAATTGAAAAATTTTGAAAAAATCGTCATAACCTGAAAAAATCGTCAATATTTGAAAAAATTACCCAAATAGTCAAAATTTAAAAAAAAAAATCTTCAAAAATTAGACATAATCGCCAAAATTGCGAAATATCGTAAAAATTTTAAAAAAATTGTCAATATTTGAAAAAATTACCAAAATTTCAAAAAGTCGTCAAAAATTGGAAAATTTTGAAAAATTGCCAAAATTGAAAAATTTTGAAAAAATACCAAAATTTCAAAAAATCGCAAAAAATTGGAAAAAATTGCAAAAAAAAAATTGCCAGAATTGAAAAACTGTGAGTCATCGTGGAAAAATAAGTGCGAAATTCGCTTTAATAAAATTCTAATCGTCCATATCTCGAAAACTAGAAGAGCTAGAGGAAAACTGACTGCACCAAAGTTCAAAACTCACCACCAATACCCCGATAGCGATCTAGATTTTGAATTGCATTGCTAGATTTTAAAATCGCGTTCTTCTCGAAAACTAAGCCTCGTAGAAAGAAAAGCGCTTTTATTTGGAATATCCCCCGTATCTCAAAAATTAAATGAGTTAGATGAAAATGGACAACGGTTTTGGAACACGTAAGTCATAGTGAGTCATCTGTGGAAAAATAAGTGCGAAAATCGCTTTAATAAAATTTTACTCGTCCATCTCTCGAAAACTAGAAGAGCTAGAGGAAAACGGAACGGAGAGAAAAGGGCTTTTATTTGGAATATCTCCCGTATCTCGAAAACTAGATGAGTTAGAAGAAAACGGACAACGGTTTTGGAACAGGGAAGTCATAGTGTCATCTGTGAAAAAATAAAGGCGTAAATCGCTTAAATAAAATTTTAATCGTCTATATCTCGAAAACTAGAAGAGCTAGAGGAAAACTGACTGCACCAAAGTTCAAAACTCACCACCAATACCCCGATAGCGAAACTTGATTTTGACTTGCATTGCTAGATTTTAAAATCGCGTTTTTCTCGAAAACTAAGCCTCGTAGAGAGAAAAGGGCTTTTATTTGGAATATCTCCCGTATCTCGAAATCTAAATGAGTTAGATGAAAACGGACAACGGTTTTGGAACACGGAAGTCATAGTGAGTCATCTGTGGAAAAATAAGTGCGAAAATCGCTTAAATAAAATTTTAATCACCCATATCTCGAAAACTAGAAGAGCTAGAGGAAAAATTACTGCACCAAAGGTGAAAATCCACCACCACTAAGCCTCGTAGAGAAAAATAAATGCGAGAAATGAATTTTGCGATTTTTTCTAATTTTTGACGATTTTTTTTGAAATGTTCACTATCTAATTTTTCATCATTTCTAATTCTGACGATTTTCAAGATTTCGAATTTCTGACGGTTTTGCCATTTTTGCAATTTTCGATTTTTTTTTTTAATTTTGACGATTTTTTCTAAATTTTTTTTTAATTTTTGCAGTTTTTCAAATATTCGCGAATTTTTCAAATTATGTCAATTTTTCAATTTTGGCGATTTTTTTGAATTTTTGGCGATTTTTTTAAATTTTGGGGAATTTTTTTCAATTTTGGAAATTTTTTCAAATTTTTACGATTTTTTTCAATTTTGGCGATTTTTTTAAATTTTTGAAGATTTTGTCAAATTTTTCACAATTAGTTTTGGTAATTCTGCGGCACTTTCGAAGTTTACTATTTTTTACTAGAAATGTAAACAAACAGACATTAAATTTTGTCTCCCCAGGCTAACCCGTCGCTAGGTATGACCAAAAATTTTAAATATTTTTAGGGCATTTTTAAATTCCATTTTTCGATTTTTTTAAATTTTGTTAAAAAAATATTTAAAATTTGAGAATTAACTTCATATATTTAGTTAGAATATTCTACCTCAAGTCCAAATTCTAATATGATATTGTCATATTAGATTTTATTTGTTGTTTCAAAAAGGGTTGATCATTTACTCTTTAAGGTTTTAGCTGTGTTTGTGCGGCAAGCTATCAATGTAGGCTTATGTCATTCCCATATAAATTTGACATTAGCCAACGTTTAGTGTTAACTCTCAAAGTTACTAATGTCAAATTTGTATGGGAATGACATAAGCCAACGGTGATAGCTTGCCGCACAAACACAGCTTTTATTAAGAACATCATAGGTCTGTTCGGGTACTCAACATTGGGATCCCGCGGAATCCCAATTTTACCAAAAAGCGTTTTCTTACTGCACAATTGGGTAAATGAGAGCTGTCATGAGAGAGTAATATTCTTGTTCTTCTTGCACGAAAAAGCCCAGACTTTTTTTTCGTGTAAATTTGGGTAAATTGTTTTTATCAGCTGTTATATCATCAGTTGGGTTCAACTAGTTCAATTGAACTATTCACTAATTTGAACCAAAGACCTAGTTCACAACTAATAGCTCTTTTAGTTCAATCGCTCATTTCATTCATTCAGAAAATATTTTTATCATTTACAAAAATTAGTATAAAAGTTGCAAAAGTTTATCGGTTATGTTACAACTCCATAAAATTACCGACAATTTTTTGAAGACGCTTGTTTAAATGTGTTAAAGAGATATATATGTAAATAAATCGAAGCTTTTGTTTGATATTAAAATCTTTACCAAATTTAATAAAGTACGTATTCCTTTTTGTAAATAGAAAATGCCTAAAAAGGAAATTTTTATAAAAATTTTTGATTTAAAATGGGGTCTAACTAGAAAAGCTATCTAGATTTGTACAACAAATTGAACTAGAAAGAGCGCTCACCAAAACGAATTATAATGCACAAATCTATTGACGTTTGTTTGTCGGGCTTCAAATATGGTTTTTCGCGTTCGTTTACTTTTGGGCATTTTTGTCACTTCGTGAGAGTATTTCTTGTTAACTCTCCTTTTACCGAACTTTACCCAAAAAGTAAAGAAACAGACCTCACACCAAATAAAAATTGTAAATGCTACACAGATCCCTATTTTATTTTATTTCAGCGAATTTGGAGAAAAATTATATTCTTGCAAAAATTCGATCCAAAGGGTAAAAGTTGTTTACTACTGCTGAATACCGGTAACAAACTTAGTATTTTGAACCAAATCGTAAGAGTTACGTTAGTGGGGTGGGTCGATTTAGCAATCGATATTGCGTTATCGATTTTTCGAAAGCTTTTAGCATGGGGAAAAAAAAGTTCCACTACGACATATCAAAAAAAATCATTTTCGAGGCTCCCAAATTTAAATTTTTTGCAATTTTCTAATAAATGCTAGATTAGCGCCATCTTGAGGTGGCTTTTTGAAACAAATAATAAAGTTGTAAACAATATAACATTACAACCTTTCCAGAAAGGTATTACTTATGATAAAAAATGTGGCAACTAGAGGTAAAAGTATATAAGTAAAATTATTTTCTGCTTTGTACATTTCGTAAAAAGGAAAGTTTTAGCAAAAATTTTACTTTTTGAATTTTTATGTGTAGTGTACAAGGTTTAGGATAAAAATAAATTAAAAAGTATAATTTTTATACAGAATTATATTTTTAACAATATTTGCAAGATTTACGAATTCGAAAACTTTTTTACGTAATTTGATTCGATTTTTTTTGCCCAACTTAGGAGTTGCTTTTTTTAATTTTTCGTTATAGCTTCGGCATTCAGTCGGATTTTAAAGTGTGATATATCGATTTTTTTGCCTCGAGGAGACCATTGTTTTGCTTTAAAGGAAAAATCCAATGAAAAAAATTAAAAAAGCGATCCCTACGTTCGGCAACAAAAACAAAAAAAAAAAAATAAAAGAAATTTCTGCTGGATTTATCAAAAAACTTCCTTAGCAAAAGTTTAATGATTTTTTGCGAGCTTTAATTTTCTGACATTAGGGTGGTAGCATCTGGTGGGTAAATACTAGAACGGGATACTTGAGGTCAATGGCCCTTAGAGCAAAACATTGGTCTACTCGAGAGAAAAACATCGATGTATCATACTTTAAAATCCGACTGTAAATGCCAAAGATACACATATGGTCAAAATAATAAGTACACCTGCTTATTTTTTCTTTATGTTTAATTTTAGTTACTTTAACGGAAAGTATACATGGCAATTCTTTTTTATATAAATAACTTTAATATGGCAATGCCTTTAAAAGTAAAAACAAAACTGGGGCTTCCACGTTGTTTTCAGTGTGTGTTAGTTTTGTAATATTAATATTTTCGCAGTCTGCTCTAGTTTTTCTGGAAAGGCTAGTTATTTTACTATTGTTTATCTTTATTCATAACGAAATATATAGTAAAATTAATTAATTGATTGTTCTCCGGAGAAGAGAAAAATTGTTTCAAGACTAAGAGAAAGTGGCCAAAGCCTTCGATCTATAGCAGAAACTATTAATCGGTCGCTATTTATTGTACAAAATGCGGAAGACCAAAAAAAAAAATTCAAAAATAATAGATATCCGTATTGTAACTCTTGCAAAGAAGGACCCATTTGTGTCTTCAAGAGCGATTTCAGCAGATATTGGAAATGTAATTTCATCGCGAACGGTTCGTCGTAGACTACAAGAAGCTCATTTACCATTATCCAGAAGAGTCCCTTTGCTTAGACAAAAAATTTAAAGGCTAGGTTGGCGCTTGCAAGAAGTCATTCCAATTGGACCGGAGCAGATGGTGAAAAAAATGGCAAAACATTTTGTGGAGCGATGAAAAAAAATAAATTTATTTGAAAACGACTGTGCCCGGAATGTTCGACGCCCTAAGCGTAAGGAATTCCTTGTTCGCTTTACAAAAAAGACGGTTGGGGTTGTTTCTCGTGGTAAGGTGTCGGTCCGATACACCGAATTACCGACTATAGAGGTATATAATCTAGAAACATGGGTTTGAATCCATTAGTCTAGCTCAACCCTCAAATCCAAATATAGGGTTTCTTATGCATTTTTTTTTTTTTTTTGGCGCAAGTTCGTTTATTATCAAGAGAACTATGAGAATCATAATTTCTATATAAAGTATAGACTCGGCTTAAATAAAGTTTAACGAAATGGCTCAGAAATTACTTAAACCCTCGATCCCGGCCGAAGGCTAGCTACACAAGAAAGTTTTACCCAGCGAAGCCGCCTTTGGCTAACTCAGCGTGACCAATTTAGTCGATGCACAAAATCTCCCAATTTTGGAACCATTTCGGTAAACCGAATTTGTTCCATATCGTCACCTAAAAGCAAAAGGGTGACGATATGATTGATTGATTTTAAACTTATATATAGAAATAAGTCTACAGTCGGGAAGTTAATAAAATATATCCTTTAAATCTAAAATTTGTGGTCAAAGTCTAGTTTACCGATTGACTACAAATTTTTACCACTGATAAACTCTTTCTTGGGAAACGCCTATGTCGGGAGTTATTTCGGTGCAAAAGTCGAAAATGGGCTTGGCTATATCTTCGTCGTTTATTGTCGGATTGGGACAATATATAACACCATTGGAAAGGTAATATAAATGTCTTTTAGATTAAATGTTTCTTCTTTATTATTAACCCATTACGACCCGGCAAATGAATTTTAATTTTTTAAGAAACATTTTTATTTCTTTATGTATTGTAATAAAGAAATTAAAGTTTATAAAATGGCCTATATAAGAATAACATTTTTACTTATTAGTATACTGCCAAAACTTGAAGCTTTCATATCAAGTTTTTATCTTTTCAAAAGCCAAAGATATTTGGTGTCAAACTTAACTTATTTTACATGTTAAGCCCAGTATTTTGTTCAAAAGAGCGAAAAAATATCGCTTTATGTTTAGAGCTCAAAGTTACAATCATAATTAATTCAAATGTCACTTTTTCGCTACATTTTTATTATTAAATTGATGCTTTAGGTTAAAAACAACACTGACTTATCCTCCATTATACTGAAGAATTAAATTAACCCTTTGAAAATAAAGTTTTTTCCAACAAAAAAAATGTTTAACTTGGGTTAATTCTTCAGTATAACGGTTAATAAAACTTTGTTAAGATTAATAAGAAGCGTAAAAATTCATAAAAGAGGATCGTTTAAAGGCGATTCTTGATTTAAAACATTCTCATCTGAGTCGTCCAAGTTATTTTTAAGGTAATGTCGCTCAAAGCGTCTAAAATTTTGTAATGCCTCGTCTTCTCCCGATGATGAATCATTTTGCAATTTACTAAAAATTATAAAAAAAAAAAATCATTTTATTTCCCTCATAAGCTTTTTATTTGCAGAGCTACAAGTTCCAACTAAGCTTTAAATGAAAGCTTAAGGTCATGACTACAAATATTTTTTTTTTTGTATTTTTTGTAAAAAAAAAATTCCTTTTTCTAGTCGTAATGGGTAAATAGAAAAAATGTCATCTGAAAGACATTTTAATTACGTTTCCAATGAGGTATATGTTGTCCCAATCGGAATATAAACGACGAAATAACTCCTAAACGACGAATATATAGCCAATCCATTTTCAAAATTTGCACCGAAATAATTCCCGAAATATTTTAAAACGTTTTTTTCCTTCTCCTATAAAAAAAAGTGTTACGCCATTTTCCATTTTGGGTGACGATATACTATTTTTGATAGAATTCATTAAAAAAAGAATAAATTCTTTCATAACCTGTTACAAAAAACGAAATGGTATGTATCTAATACCGATTACTGACACCACGGTCCTTTGACACATCCCTAACACAACAAAAAAAAAACCAATTAAAAACAAAGGAAATGGGGGAGAAAAGGGCAGCAATAATGAAGATTAACAAACAAAAAACAAATTTTGCATATTTTTAGCAGCAACATAATGCAATTAATCTAATTACTCTCAACGAAATAAAATTTCTGAAATGTTAAATATAGTATTTCTATTTTGATTTTTTTCCTTTCAATCACTTTCTTCTTGGAAAATCTCTTTGCGAACTATGTAACACACCCTTTTTTCACATATACCGACGCCGCAGACAAAGAACTTTTTTGTGAAATCTTTTACTATTTTATTAAATTTTGTCATGTACAGCAATTCTCTAAATTTGATTTATTTATAATTTAATAAATTATTTTCACCTTCGTCTGTGATTTCTATTTTTTCTCGTATCGATTTCTTTTTTAAGCCTACCAATGAACTTGAAATTAAGTCAAACTGGAGATTAGAGTTGTAAAAGTATTGAGTATTCCGGTACTGAGTACTCAAAACTATTTTTATGAGTACTCAATACCAAAACCGTACTACTCAATTTTTTTAAAGATGCATTTTCCGTAGAAATGTGTTTTTTCGAATGAAAATACAACTCTGAAAGTAGCACTCCAAAAATACAAGCCTAAAAATACTATTTGTGAAGGAAATTTTTTTAACGAATTTTAAGGAAAAATTATTTAATTAATTTACTTAAAATGTTTTAAATTAATTAGAATTTAAATACCAATAGTTGTTTAACAAGTGTATGTAAATTGTTATTATTTTTTCGTAATAAATATGAATTCATATTTTATTTTTAAATTCAAAAAACCGTTAAAAGTAGTATCGAGTACTCAATTGAAAAGAATTGACTACTCAAAAAGTATCAAAATTCTACAACTCTACTAGAGATGTGTCGTTCATGAGCGAACTAGTTCAATTGAACAATTCACTGAATTGTACGATTTGTACTTGATCACCATTATTCGCTCTTTTCGCTTTTAATTTAATACTGGGTTACCCCCCGTTTCCATATGCAAGTACAAGTTCGAAAAACTCAATAAACTCACACTTTTTCACTAATACAATCACACTTATACGACTTGCGACTTAACTTGCAAGTAAATTTTGAAGACAGTGGATTTTTACCACTTGCTGCAAGTGAAATGACAGAATAAAGAAAACAGCGTTGCCTAGTAATGTTTTCTATTAATTTACTAGTATTTGGTAAAGAGTTGTAATGCAACTGATTTTGTATTTATTTGTTAAAAAAAAGTAAAAAGAACACAATGACATATCTTAATGGTAATTTAAGATATCAATTTTATAAGTTTTTGAAAAAAAAAAATTGTTAAGAAAAAATTTTTCCCAGCTTTGTTAGAATATTGAATACTTGGCAATACTGGAGTACTATTACATGTTCAATTTTTGGCTTTCAAGTTTCAATCACTCACACCTTTTTACTAATACAATCACACTTTTCCAAATTTGAATTTAAAATTCATAAAAATTTTGTTATTTTTAACTCTTGAAAAATAACTAACAAATCATTAAAAATAACAAACAATGTCGTAAAATTAACTGAAAAAATTTCACTACAAAAATTTTAAAACCACTGACAAAATAGGTAAAAATTACTGTTTTTGCAGTTACTTCGTTTTGTATTATTAAATTATATTTTAATAAAAAACAAGTTTTTCTTTCAATTACAAAAACATGTGTAATTACTTCAGGCTATTTAAAGCAAAAATTCCAAACCAATTGTTGTTTTAACTCTAATAACAGTTGTTTTTTATGGAAAAATACAAAACAGCTTTTAAAATAGTTATTTAAGAAAACAACTAAACAAAATTTAGTAACAGTCGTTTAAATCAGTTATTTTTAATATCATAACAAACAACTACCAAAACAGTATTTTTACAGTAAGCAGTTGTTTTTGTTAGTTATTTAAAAAATAAAAAAATTTCGTTGAATTTTGTTGGATTTTAAAAATTTTTGTTTATACTGAATTTAGACTGAGCAAAAACTACCTAGTTTTTGTACAAAACTGGGTTTTGTTTGTTTTTTATGTATGCGTTTTGACAAGTAAAAACTAACAACGGCCAAAAACTAGGTAGTTTTTAAATGCAGTATTAGTTTATATTCGTTATTATTGATATATTCCTAGTTTGCAAATAAAAATTCAGAAACTAGTGTTGTACCGCTTAGAATTTTTACTTCAAATTTTAAATAAGCCGAAGTAATTACACATATTTTTGTAATCGAAAGAAAAAAAATTGTTTTTTTTTTATTAAAATATACTTAATACCAAAAGAATTATCTGTAGAAAAGCAGTAGTTTTCACCCATTTTGTCAGTTGTTTTAAAAATTTTGTGGTAAAAATTTGTCAGTTAATTTTACGACATTATTAGTTATTTTTAATGCATTGGTTAGTGATATTTCAATGGTTGAAAATAATAACATTTTTAGTTATTTTAAAGGCAAATACCTCTGTCGCCTTATAGGAAATCCTGTTTAAGAGTAGTATACATTATAGGATTGAGTGCTAGGATCTGTCAAAAAAACCAGTTGCTTAAGATTTTTTTGACAGTCATACGATTATTTTGGCAGTCATAAGATTTATTATTCGATTTCTCATTTTTAGACTTTTTCAAAAAATCATTCTCTCTCATAAGACTTGCACACGCAAAGTCATCTCTGTTAAGTGAGCTCTCTCACATTTAAAGTCTTTAAGATTTTAATTAGGATTATATTTCCAGTATTATGATTTCTTTTACTTAAAATCATATGACTTAATCCTATAATATAAACGGCTCTTTACCAGGCATGATTACATAATATTACATACACGGAAAAAATAAAAAGTGTATAATTATCGAAGTACTTAGGTAAAATACAACTTCAGAAGTATATTTTGTAAGTCAGTAAAAAAATACATGTAGATTTATCAATTTTTGGTTTTTGTTAACTTGCCTTAGTTTTTTATCTATTCCATTTCCACGCACTTCAAAATATGTTAAGTTACCTAAGTTTTTTCTTTTATAAATTGTCTTAGAAAATATATTTTAATTAAAGAATTGTGTAACTTAGCAAAAAACTTTTGAAGTTATATTTTACCGAAGTACTTCGGCAATTATCCACTTTTTATTTTTTGCGTATACGCTAGTTTTTTGCGTGTATGTTTGTTCTGTGGTTTTCAAATTAGAAGAGCGAACTATTTCATTAAAAACAAGTTGAACTAGTAACAGCCCTTATTTTTACCACAGTCAGTGTTACCATATATTTTTTTTAGAAAAACTGTAAATAAAAACTACTGTTTCCAATTATTCGACATAGGCGGTTAACCGGTTATTGCATTATTCGAAAAATCACTAAAACTGATTAACCGGTTATTCGGGTCGATTATTCGAGAAAATTGGCGATTAATCGATTAATCGTTTAAAACTAAATTAATGTATTTCCTTAACTTTTTATCAACAAAAACACTTACAGCTTCCTGTTTTTGTTAAATATCAACATGACACATGAACACGATGTATTTAAAAAAAAAATTAATTAAAAAAGCACATCTACACTAGAGAGAAAATGCTAGAGATAAAACAAAAATCACCTCTAATTAGCTCTATTTTAATTGAGTTTAGCTATTTTGGAGTGTTTTTGGTCCATCTCTAGCAGTTTTCTCTCGCGTGTAAATGTACCTTAAGGTTGAAAAGTTTCGGAATCTGAGATTATCTAAATTGAAACATTTCTTAACTAATAGAAAAATTTATGTAAAATATATATATTAAAAATTATTTAAAAATGGCAAAAGAAAAACTGCTGAAACTAGGAGATTTTTTTCTAAATATTAGTTAGTAAAACTTTGGATACAAAATTTCTTTGAATGCAAATTTAATCAATACTACAATAAATATAATATTGCATTTAAAAAAATTATTATCCAAAGTTCTTCCTCCTCCGCTGAAGAAATAAAAAAAATTTAGTTCCATTTGAGTAAAATATTAGTTATGTGAAAATACCAATTTACTCTACAAAAATTTACAAAAAAAAATTCTGAATAGTAGAGTTAGTAGACTAAAGAATATCATAAACAATTGTTAAAATTCTCATTATTTTTTTTCCGTTTTTAAGGGCCATTGACAATAAACAAAATTATCCAAAGTTTGAGTTAACATTCCCTTGTGTATTTATGTATTTAATGAAATTCTAATTGAATTTAAAATTTTTCCAAATGTATTTCAGAAATTTCTATTTTTATTTTAATAGCATTTATTCAAACATACATGCTTTCTCTTTCTCTTAAGTCTTATAATTCCTATAAAATTTTCATTATGAAAGAGAAGACATGTATGTTTGTAAAAATGCTTTTAAAATAAAAGTAGAAATTTCTGAAATACATTTGGAAAAATTTGAAATGCAATTGGAATTTTATTAAATGCATTTGGAAAATTTTGGAATACAAATAGAGTCTTTTTAAATACATTTGGAAATTTCTGAAATGCATTTGGAGAATTTTGAAATACAAATGGAATTATTTTGAATGCAATTTTACAATTCTGATGTACAGATTTAAAATTTTTAAGTGCAAGTGAATAATTTTGAAATGTATTTGAACAATTTTAAAATACAAATAGAATTTTCTTAAATACAAATAAAATATATTTGTAGGGGTAAATTCATAAATGCTTTGTAAAGTTATAGCAGGTTTACAAAACGCCATTTTCATAAAAAATTTGTTCAATAAACCTCCTATAATTTTACAAAGAGTTTATGAATTTAGGGGGTAATATTTTTAAATATATTTGTATAATTTTGAAATATATTTTGAAAATTTTAAAACACATTTGGGCAATTTTTAAAGGTTGGACAAATATCAAAGTTTTTTAGACAATTTTAAACAATATTTGCACAATTTTGGAAGATTTTTGGATAATTCTAAAACATTTTTACACAATTTTGAGTGATTTTTGGACAATTTTAAAACATTTTTGGAAGAATTTAAAAAATTTTCTGGGTAATTTTGAAATATTTTAGACAATTTTGAAACCTTTTTAGATAATTTTAAAATATATTTGGATAATTTTAAAACATTTTTAAACAATTTTGAAATAAAACTGAAAATGGTGTAGTTGGACATGTTATAGAATTGATGTGGTTTTGAATCGATTATACACACTTTCTTTGGAGATGTGAGAAAAGGTAGAGTTTCTACAGAATTAAGATGCCAGTTGACAGTTGTGGGACACATATTTGAAAAAAAATGCCTTGAAGGACATGGAAATATAATGTACATTAGTTTTAATTTTTAAAAGAACAGAATCAAAAATCGCTTACTGTATTGAATAAAGCCTATAGAGCACTTCGACGCTGATCCAGCCAGACACTTCGTGTATTTTGGGTAGTTTTAGAAACACCTTTATTTTGATTAAAAAAGCTATCTAAAGGCTTAACGACCTTCTTCACTCAATTTTAAAAGAATTTGATGGTATTTTAGTAATTTTATGTTTATTCTAAGCTTTTCTTGTAATTTTTTAGCCAAAGTTAAGAAAATTATGAAGTTTTGGGAAAAAAATAAGGGAAAAATTCTATATTAAAATTGTAACCGGTTAATCGAACTGTTTTAACCGATTATTCGGATCGAATAATTATTTGAGTTTTAAATTATTTGTTTCGACATTAACCGAAATAGAGGCGATTAATCGAGGAATCGGTTAATCGATTAACCGAATTGGAAACACTAATAAAAACTGATTCTTTATAGAAAAACTGTTTTTCGAAAAAATTTTAAAAATCAGAAGAAATTCTGGGATCCCGAAGTATAATGGGATTAAATATTAAACCTGGGTATTACTTTTCAAAATATCGAGATTTAAATAATTTAATTGCCTTTGGCATTTATAGTACATACTCGACTTTTTGCATAGCCTCCTAATAAAATATTTTTTTTAGAATTTTGGTCTCCTAGGCCCAAATCTAAAGTTAAAAAATGTTAATCGAAACACCCTTCCGAAATTAACCCCTGACTTAGGATAGAATACTTTACTGGTTAATGTTGTACTTCAAAATATTCTTTATTGATGTGGAATGCATTCCACATAATATTGACTTTCATTTGATTGATTATTGTTATGTCGGGAACATGCGCGGTTCCAGCAATTAATATAAGGGGGAAAATCATACGCCACCGTAGACAAATACATTGAGTTGGGCACTGAGGCGTATGATTTTTCCCCTTATATTAATTGCTGGAACCGCGCATGGTCGGGAATTACTTATATGTTTGAAAAAAATTACGTTTTTTGGAACTGTCCTTGATCATAATTGAAAAAATAGTACTAAATTGTTATCGAGGATTGGCAAATATTTATTAAAAAAAAAAAATCAATTTTGGAGTTTTTTGATGAGACATTGTATTAATTTTTTAAAAAAATATAAATTTATAAATTATCCTTCATTAAGAAATGATCTGAAAAGTTCAGGTCTATGTCCGTCGGGTCTATGACGTGTCAGATAAGGCTTAGCCAATTTTATTTCGTGCTAATTTTTTATGAAATTTATTATACAAATATTTCGGTTTTCCAGTAAGCATACCCAACAAACAATTCGTTCCGTTTACGCACCGTTTTCGGTCCATCATAAACGGATCCGTATATGGACCAGAAAACGGAACATAAGGAACATCGAAACTGATTCGAATCCGTTGAAAATCCGTCAATGACGGACCGTTTACGGACCGGTATGTCGTGTTAAAAACGGACAAGTCCGTTTAAAGTCCGTCAATGACGGACCGTTATGTCATGTAAAAAACGGATTAGTCCGCTGAAAGTCCGTCAATGCCGGACCGTTTCCGGACCGATATGTCGTGTAATAACGGAGTATTTCCTTGTCCATATCCTACCGGTTTTTCAAAAAAAATAGACCATATGTTTATTATTTTCAATACAAAGTACTTTTTTTTCTTTTTTATAAATTCATTAATAATTATTATTTATAATTACAATATTTAGCACATCTAGCTCGGTTTACCTATCTATCCAGCGCTTAGGCACCTGGAGTAATATCCAACATCTATATGGAAAAGAGACAATAAAATAGTTATGGTTTAATTGGCTGTGTACACGATGCAAATTCTCACATGTTATACACAAAACATTGTGAAACATTAAGTTTCATAAATCTTACCTTGTTACTTGATGTTGTTTGATTAATGGTGTGATAGAAAGAATTCCCTCTATTGCATATTCTCCATATATTCCCATTATAATAATATTTTCACCGACTTTCCAAAAATTTTTTATTTTGTAAACAAACCGATGAAATCCGTATTTAAAGGTACGGAAACGGATACACCAATACGGAGTTAAAACGTATTGTGTTCGAAAATCCATTTATACGGTCCGTTAATGTTCCGTATACGTACAAGCATTGACGGATACGTACCTTACGGACAGTAACCGTGCCGTAAAAGCCGGATTCATGAATCCGTACGTGCCGGAGAGTCCGTTAAAATGTTTCTTGGGTAGTTTGTAGTATTATATTGGTATTTTTAAATTCATTTATTTTACGAATTGTGCCTAATTTTTCACAATATGAAAGATTTATTGTAATTTTTGGGTCATATGCATAACCACTCTCTAAATTCATAAATGGCTTACAAAACAAATATTTTACACAAAATTCATTTTATAAACATGTTATAGAGCTTTCAAATTATTATGCATAAGCACTTTTATATTTTAATTCTTAAATTTTAGTTTAAAAAATAAAAAAATTAAAAATGAAACAAATGTGCCGATTTAATATGAAAAAACTGTAAAAAAAATCCATGAATTTAAAAAAAACTTTTTTTTACATGAAAAAACTGGAAAACTGTTAGGCATACCAAAAAACTGTAAAAAACAGTTTAAACTGGCTATATGGCAACACTGACCACAGTACAAGCCATAGTAAGATAACATGGTTGCATCCATCATTCACATGGATTTGTGACAGCAAACGCACTGTACAAGCCATAGTAAAATCAACGAGCATATAATTAAAAGTAGTCAACTCACCCAACCTCTGTTAAATCACTCTCTTCATAATTTGTATCGACAAATGTTACCATATGAAGTACACATGTCTGCAAAGGCTAACATTTTTCAATACAAAATGTCAATCTTCGAAAGAGAACGACGAATACCGCCTGGTAAAATATCATGGCTGCATTCATCATGCACATGTATGGTAGCATTCGGCAGAGAAACCTTAAACTGATACCGGTGATTTGTAGCGCTTTGTGATTACTTACTCTGCAGAACGATGTTTTCTTTGTTTTGTTTTTAAATACACTTTTTCTATAGTTTCCTTTTACTTTTTAAAATTTTTGTTTTCGAATTATATTTGTATGTTTTTGTTTGTCATTCTTACAAAACAAAAACATTTTTGAATCAATAACAACAAATGTATCACTATTTGATCAAAAGTAGCAAACATATTTTGCGCTACCAAAATATGACAGCGGTACCTGAGCGCTCAGACTGAGCAGTTAGTGATCAGGTCGTTCAGCAGATAGTTGCACAACTGTTGTAGAACTGTTGACTATTAAATTGTATCTGCCGAACGCACCCATTCTAAACTAGTGTCTACAAATGCACTGAATTGAAAAAAAAATTACGTTCACTGAATTCAAAAGCTGTTTTCTATAGTTCAGTACACACTTTAGTGTTTTTAAAACATTTTGGAAATATTTCTGCCGTTATTGGCTGGTCGTGAAGATGAAACTTCACGCTCCCATAGCAAGACTATTTTGCCTCCATATTAAAAGTTTCTTTAAGAACACATATACATAGTCGTTATATTTTTCTGAAAGCATACTTCTTTTAGATGGGCCTAATGTAAAAAATATTCTCCACTTGTAAATTTTTCTTCACCCAGAACATTCCAAATTTTATAAAATTTTCACAGTGTTTTGGGAGTTCTTTCACCTTATCTAAAATTTTTTTTCTGTTTTTTTATAAAGATTAGTAACATTCCCGTGTACTGAACGGTAGTGTTGCCACAAACAAAAATTTTTTGTAGCCAAAATGTCTAAAAAAAGTTACCAAATGAGAAAAAAAAAATAACCAAAATTTAAAGTTTCTTAGTTTTTATTTAAATATATTAAAATATTTACCCCTAAATTCATAAATGCTTTGTAAAATTATAGAAGGTTTAATGAACAAATTTTGTATGAAGATTTCTTTTTGTAAACCTCCTATAACTTTACAATGCTTTTATGAATTGACGGGTTATTATCTAAATTTAATTATTAACAAAATATGTATTTTAGATTCTTTTACATATTAAATACTTACTTCGGTGGGTCTCATACTCTAAAACCTTCAGTATGAGACCCACCGTTAAGAACTAAAAAAATTGAATTTAATTTCATTCCAAATAGAGATCAACAAATTAGTTTCAAGGTTATTTCGAAACTTTGTTTTTATTAAAATAGGTTGTGAAAATTTTCTTTCGGCAGCAACTAAAAACTATGTGGCAATGTCAGTGGATTGTGATCAAAATAAATTAGTTACACGGAGGAAAAAGACGTTTTTGTATATGTTTGGAGGTAATTATATGTATGTTTACACACTACCATATATGTATTTGGAGTATTCTTCCAATTATATTGTTTTTATAGTTACTATACATATATTTCCCGGTAAACATGGGTTTGTTTGTAAATTAATCATATTTTGTCATCTAAGAATACATATTTTTGCATTTTTAACTTTATAATAATTATATTTGTGGGATACAATTAACATATATTTGGAAAAACGGCGAATTTCCATTCTTGATACATATAAAGTTGTATGTAGCCATTATAACTTTTGTAGTTGGTATTAATCGTTTAGTTTAGCTAGACTGCATCTAGTCAGAAAATTTTGTGATATTTTTCCTTTATTTATTAATTTTATTGTGAAAGATGTGAAAAAATAAAATAAATTAGTATAAATAAAACATAAAATTGTGTTAAAAAGAAAAAAAAAATATTTAATTGTGTATATTAAAGTATTAACTTATTATAAGAGTTTTTAATTAATATTTCTTAATAAAAATAAATAAAAAATAAATGAGATTGTAGTTATTGTTTTTCAATGAAAGATTTGTATTAGATGTAAAATTCAATGTGATTTATGATATATTTAGTTATTAAATAATCGCCAAATAGTAGATGTATTAATTTTACTTTTTATGTTTTTCCATTTAAAATATAGAGAAATTTGGAGAGTAGAATAAATACGCGTATTGATTGGCATATATTAATAATTGCTTTATAACTAAATATATTATTTATATATAGTATTTGCATGGAAACATAATTTGTTTATGACACACATATGTTTGCTGCCAAACATATATATATTTGGCGATAGCGTCATTTCATTTCATCCAAACATTTATATATTTACAGGCAAACATAATATATTTGCATGCAAATATATATTGTTTCTAGTAAAAACACGGCGAATATGTTTAACAATTTCTCCAAATATATATAATATATATTACCAGCAAAAATGTGTTTGGGACAGGCCGTTTTTTTCAGCGTGTAGAGATTGTAGTTATGTTTTTCAATGAAAGATTTGTATTAGATGTAAAATTCAATGTGATTTATAATATATTTAGTTATTAAATAATCGCCAAACAGTAGATGTATTAATTTTACTTTTTGTTTTTCCATTAAAATATAGAGAAATTTGGAGAGTAGAATAAATACGCCTATTGTTTGGCATATATTAATAATTACTTTATAACTAAATATATATTTATATATAGTATGTGCATGGAAACATAATTTATTTATGACACACATATTATATGTTTGCTGCCAAACTTATATATATTTGTCGATAGCGTCATTTCATTTCATCCAAACATTTATATATTTACAGGCAAACATAATATATTTGCATGCAAATATATATTGTTTCTAGTAAAAACACGGCGAATATGTTTAACAATTTCTCCAAATATATATATTACCAGCAAAAATATGTTTGGGACAGGCCGTTTTTTTCAGCGTGTATTTAAAACAGTTTTCATCCATTCCCTTTTTGTATTTGAATTCTTCATCCCAAAATTCAACTATATCCATGTCAGTGTTTAATTCTGTAATGTTCGAAAATCTTAATAATTCCCATTGGGTTAAAATCTTTTCTTCATTACCGCTCATTAAGTTTGGGAAAAAATGACAATAAAGGCTCCAAAGTTATTTCTAAATTATTTAAAATTTAATTTGGTGTTATTCTGGCAAGATGTTTTAAATCTTTTCTTGAAAATTCAAAGTATTTTGAGATTTCTTTTAAAAGTTCTATATAAAAAGATTGTTTTTTTTTTAATTTCATATTTTTTTAAGTTGGACAAGTTACTTTCATTTAAACAGTTCAGCTTTACGGAAAATAATATTTTTTCTACATTTAATTAATTACATCAATTAATTTCATCAAGTAAATTAACCGTTTTTAATTAAATTAAACTATTAACGTAATTACTTTTGGTGAAATTGCTCAAAACTAATTTAAAATTTAATTTCAATTGATCATTAACATATGCAAGATGCATTTCTTCCGATTGAATTTCTTTATTTATTATATTAAGAATATATGAAAGAAATAAAAAATAAACTTAAGCTACATTCGCAGTGATGGAGTACACCACTCTGCAGAGTGGAGTGTACTAAAATAGAGATGGCATGATACAAAAAATATGTAAGTGCGAAAAAGAAAGGAACAAAATCCACTCTGTAGAGTGGAGTACTCCATCACTGTGAATGTAGCTTAAAGCTAGTATCGCCTACTAGTTAACCCAATTCACAAGCGTTTTACCGTTTACTTCCAAGTCGAACGATATAAAATATAAATGCAAAACAGGCCACTGCTCAGTTATACGATTGATTACATTAAATAGTGTCAGTCACCGGGTACCAGAAATACCTAATATTTTATATGACTCTACACTGCAATAATCTTAAAATTCTTTAAATTCAAGAATACGTTTCGAATTATGCGCAAAAAAGTTACAATTGTTCCTACAAAGATATTCAATTTGTACGGGAAGCTTCTTACAAGCCAGGAGATAGGAAATCAAAACTTACACTACTCACCGATAGAGGGCGCTGGAATTTAGTATTACCTGAGCAACTATTTAGTAACAGTTTAGTATCAGCTGAGCCTATATTTTAAAACACAAAAACCGTTGAAAACTGCTCAAAATAAGGAAAAAAACAAGCTCGGAATATATTCAAATAATAAAATTTTAGATATCCGTTTGTTTTTTTGCTTTGTTGTTTATTATTATTTAAATTTAAATAAAAAAAAAAAGAAAATTGTCAATTTTTTGAACAAAGTGCCATCTAGTGATTACAATATTTTTATAACTTATTTTTTTGGTGATGCCATACCCCAAACTTATGAATAATAAAAACCCAAATGAGAGAGCTGTTTTAACATGTACGTATAATAATGCAGAAAAGGAAGTAAAGAAGTTGGCTAAAATAGATAAACAAGAATATTATAACAATATCGCGTTATCCGCAGAAAGAGCAGCGTACCGGAACGATCTACGTGGCGTATATGAAGCAATAAATAATCTTGCAAATGTAAAACCTCACATACCTCCGTTAAAAGACTGTGATGGAAATATTTTGACAACAGATGTAGAACAATTACACCAATGGAGAAAATTCTTTGAAGGCTCTGTGGAACCAACGGAAATAAGTGTTCAAACCCCAAACAATGCATTACGGCGAAACCCATCCAGAACCATTTCAACTGAACCCCCATCTATAGAGGAAATCCAAGCAGCAATAAACAAGCTAAAAAATCACAAAAGTGCAGGCCCCGACAACATTGCAGCGGAATTGATTAAATATGGCTCTGATATTCTTGCACCTGTACTGCATCCCGTCTTCAAAAAAATCTGGGTAGACAACATCATCCCATCTCAGTGGAAGGAGGGTGTAATTATAACAATCCCAAAGAAAGGGAACCTAAGTGATTGTAAAAATTGGAGAGGAATTACTCTCCTCAATACAATTTTAAAAATTCTTGCTTTTATAATTCTTGACCGTATATCACCTAGCCTCAACGCAACCTTACGGCAAGAACAAAATGGCTTTAGACCAGAAAGATCATGCGTGGTCCATATAAACACTCTACGTATAATTATTGAGCAGTCCGTGGAATGGCGTTCCCCTCTGTACTTACTTTTTGTGGACTTTGAACGAGCTTTCGATACCATCTCAAGGGATGCGATATGGTACTCCCTGAAGCATAAAGGTGTACCAGAGAAAATAATTTCCTTGATTCGCGAACTGTATGCAAATGCCGAGTGCACTGTTAGATTCAAAGGGAAAAATTTTCTATGAAAAGAGGTGTAAGACAGGGATGCGTCTTGTCCCCACTGTTGTTCATTGTTGTACTGGATAATATCCTCACAAAAACAAACGACGAAGTTCCCGACGGCATACAGTGGCGACCTTTCCAAAGACTCAATGATTTGGACTATGCGGACGATATTTGCTTCTTGTCTCATACATTGACTGGAACGAGAACTAAGCTTGAAATGTTAATTGAAAATGCCGCCCAAGTTGGTCTACGAGTCAATATTAGGAAAACCAAGCTAATGCGGATTGAAACCTCTAATCAGACACCGCTTAGTGTTGCAATAAGTGGCGTTCCAACGATAATAGAAGACGTAGAACAATTCTGTTATCTTGGTAGCACAGTTTCCAAAAATGGTGGTGCAAATAACGACGTCATAGCAGGTATAAATAAAGCCCGTCACGCATATCACAAGTTAAGGAAAGTATGGTCCAATCGGAATATATCCCAGCGAACAAAATTAAGAATTTTCAACACCAGTGTTAAACCTGTTCTCCTATATGGTTCCGAAACCTGGAAAGTCACAGACTTCATATGCAGAAAACTTCAGGTATTCATCAACAAATGCCTGAGACGAATCTGTAGAATATTTTGGCCTCAAACTATCTCCAACGAAGAATTATTGTGAAGAACAAACACCGAGCCAATAATTATAGAAATAAAACGCCGAAAGTGGCGGTGGATAGGCCATACTTTGCGCAAACCTGACAACGAGATTGCAAAAATGGCCTTTGAATGGAACCCTCAAGGCTCAAGGCGTCCAGGAAGACCTTTTACAACGTGAATAAGATCTATTCATGCTGAACATCGATCTAGGGGAACATGGCAGCAGAACAAACTATTGGCGCAAGATAGGCAACGATGGACTGATTTTGTTTCCGCCCTATGCTCCGACTAGGAGCTATAAATGTCTAGCATAAGTATTATATTTAATATTCTTTTTACATATAATTTCAAATGTTAAATATTTATTAAAGGAATAAAAAAAAAAAAAAAAAATACCCCTGTTACAAGCATAAGCAGTACATAAACCTAAAAACATAGAAAAAAATTTATAAGTATACTTGATTGCCAAAAACGTTACCAAAATGAAAAAGTTCACATCTCCACATTGGAAAAAAAAATAACCAATTTTGGTTAAAAATAACGGCAACACTGCTGTACGGCAGAAAACAGCTTTTGAATTCACTGAACGTAATTTTTCGTTTTTCAGTTCAGTGAACGTAATGTTTTTTTCAATCCACTGAACGCAATTTCTTTTTATTCACTGAACGTAATTTTTTTTAATTCACTGAACGAAAATGAAATTGAACGAATTCAGTGGTGAATTAATTCAGTAAGGAATTAACTCACTTGATTTAATAAAAAGAATTTTAGCAATTGAATTAATTCTTTAAATTTGTTTTTTGTTGGACGCGTTCAGTTGAACGAATTCAGCGAATTCTTTAAAGAAAATTGAATTAGATTTGTAGTGAATTTATTCAAAAACGAATTAACCCACCCGGGTGGGTTTCAGGAGTGCGAAGGTTAATAAAACGGTTTTTACTGTATTCTAGTCTTCCAGCGAGGAATATATGGTATAAGACTTACTTTACCACTCATAAAATGTATGCAGAGCATGAAAGACCTGCAAAACACCTAAAATTTCTCCAAAATAAAAAAATCTTGAATAAAGTTTCTGCAATAACTTGATAAGCCACACTTTTTCTTTGAAACAATGGTTTCTGCTTTGCTCCTGGTATCCATCGATGGATATGAGGTAGTAGTCTTCCTTAAACACTTATTACGTCCATCAAGGGTGTTATTTAATTAAAAGCTGATGTTACACATTTTTTTTAAACTTTAAGGGCGATTATTTCAATATTTTTATTTTGTGGCTTATCAACTTATTGCACTAAGCCCTTCAATTGATTAAAAAACATTTGTTTACAAAAAAATTCAGATAAATGAAAACGAACAACGGATTTGGCCAGGGAAGTTATAAAAAAACATAATTTTTTAAGGAGGATCCATTCCATTCCGTTCTACTTTACCTGGATACGTATAAAAATGAAATGGAAAGTAATATTTAATTTCAAATGAGTATGAGCCTGAATGAGCAATTTCCATCCCCGATTTCAGCGACTTTTTCTCCATTTTTACGTTTTTCTGTCAATGGTAATGAAATTTAAAACCATTGTCATTAATCAATGAAATTAAATTTTTATATCATTACCATTAATTAAAAAAATGGCAATGAAAATAATTTAATTAAAATTGATATCAATGCAATGGTAATGAAATCATCAGTTAATTAGTCCACCTAATTAATTATTCCCATACATACACACATACACATACATATTTTTATATATCGCACTTGATCAACAAGAGTGTATTAACTCAAAATTTTAGAATTTTCAGTAGAGGTAAAAAACTGTGTGGTTACATTTCAAGAGAATTTAAAAATCCGAACACATCATAGTAAGCAAATTCCATTTGAAAATATATTTACATTGTTTTTCTTTTAAATTTTTGCAATTATTGGAAAAAAATCAATTTTTTGAGTTAATTCCATTTATTCGATACTTTTTGTTGATATAAAGGTAGTCACTACACTATCACGAAAATGGTCTCAAATGTGGTTTTCGAGATGAAAGAGTAATCAGAATACGTTGAAATTTTTACAGTAGATAGATATTGATGTTGTTAGTTGATTTCTTGCAAAAAGTGAAATTTTAAATATATATTTAAAAAAAAATATATTTTTTTAGCATAAATAAAAAACTTTAACAAATAAACAATTAAATTAAATTTTCTTACCAATTTATTGTTGAAAACTTGAAAAATCACAACGGTTTGGGGGTTATCATTTTATTTCCACAAAATCGTTCTTCCTACTTATAAATACCCGAATTAAACAATTTTTTTTTAATTTCGTGTACATTCAGTTAAATTTGTTTTATTTGTTTTGATCATCTCTTTTTTTTATTGATGATATATTAGTAAATTTTTTCTAACATGTCATAATTTTCTTATTACAGTAATATTTCTATGTTATATGTATATGGTTTGAATGTTTATTTTTAATATTTATAGTAAAAAATCAATAAACATAAATACATTAAAATACCCAGTCAGAAATATTCGATGGTACAAAAACACAGTGTTGGCAAAACATTGTTTTACTATAGTACAATCAAAACAGTAACGATCAAAGAATAATTTGAGATGATTTGCCATCGTTTGAAAAAAATTTATTATTTGCGAACCTTTTCAATACAAAATTTGCAACTATTTAAACAGAAAAATATTGGTAAAGTAACAATAATACACGTTTTGACAACACTAGCAATTTCCAATTTTTAACAAAATTTACAGCTTTAGGGTACGTGTGAAACGATAACAAAATATTATTTTCTTACATTTTTGATAAGTAGTTTTTAGGTAAATAAAATTTCACTAGCCCATAAGGCTAGTAAAATTTTTGACGTAAGCACAGAAATAGAAAGTTTAAAATGTGTTCATAGAGTTTCTAAAATAAAAATTAAGAAACAATATGAGTAAACAAATTCTGAACAAAAACAAAAAAGATTTTAAAATTAACGTACCAGAAAAAGAGGCAGTAAAAAAACGAGTAAAAAGGTTAAAGTCGGGCATGCCGACTATAGAATACCCTACACCAGTCTGGGTAAAAGCCAACTAATGTCACCAAAATCAATAGGCTGCGTTATTGGGCCAATATAGGTCTGTGTACCAAATTTCATCAAAATATCTTAATATTTGCGACCTGCAGCGTATAAACAGTATAATTTTGGTAGGACCCTTATATGGGCACTAGGTCTAAACATGGACCGATGTTCATCAAAATCAATAGGCTTCGTCCGTGGGCCAAAATAGGTCTGTGTACCAAATTTCGTCAAAATATCTTAATATTTACGACGTGCATCGTATAAACAATATAATTTTGGGGGGACCCTTATATGGGCACTAGGTCTAAACATAGACCGATGTTCACCAAAATCAATAGGCTTCGTCCTTCGGCTGCCATAAGTCGGTGTACCAAATTTCATCAAAATATCTTAATATTTGCGACCTGCAGCGTATAAACAATATAATTTTGGTAGGACCCTTATATGGGCACTAGGTCTAAACATGGACCGATGTTCACCAAAATCAATAGGCTTTGTCCTTGGGCCAACGTAGGTCTGTGTACCAAATTTTATCAAAATATCTTAATATTTGCGACCTGCAGCGTATAAACCATATAATTTTAGTAGGACCCTTATATGGGCACTAGGTCTAAACATGGACCGATGTTCACCAAAATCAATAGGCTGCGTTACTGGGCCAATGTAGGTCTGTATACCAAATTTTATCAAAATATCTTAATATTTACGACCTGCAGCGTATAAACAGTATAATTTTGGTAGGACCCTTATATGGGCACTAGGTCTAAACATGGACCGATGTTCACCAAAATCAATAGGCTGCGTTATTGGGCCAATATAGGTCTGTGTACCAAATTTCATCAAAATATCTTAATATTTACGACCTGCAGCGTATAAACAATATAATTTTGGTAGGACCCTTATATGGGCACTAGGTCTAAACATGGACCGATGTTCAAAAAAATCAAACTTGTTCGTCCTTGGGCCAACATAGGTCTATGTACCAAATTTCATCGAAATATCTTAATAGGTGCGACCTGTAGAGTGCGTACAAGATTGCATGGACAGACAGACAGACGGACGGACGGACGGACAGACGGACATCGTTAAATCGAAATAAAAAAAATTCTGAACCGATCGGTATACTATAAGGTGGGTCTACGACCAATATTTTTTGGTGTTACAAACATCAGCACAAACTTATAATACCCTGACCACATAGTGGTGTAGGGTATAATTACATTACATGTAACTAGTGTTGCCATTTCCATTTGGAGAAAAAGTGGACGTCAACCTCAAAAAAGCAGGACATTTGTCTTCAAAAAGAGGAAAATTTTTTTAAATAAATTAATTTTTAAAAAATCAACAACACGTAAAATATACAAATAAAAATCTATTTTATAAAGGAAACAATTTTTATTCCCACAAAAAAATTTCCAAAAATCAAAAAAATCATTCTGAACCTAAAATTAGTGGTATATAAATAAAAAAAAACATAACGCTTAAAAAATTCATTGCATTCATTTTAAGGAATGTACATTTCTATAATTTCTTGATACGAATTGTCAAGAGTTTCATGAATATTTTTCAACGCTTCCAATTTGAATCAATATATTACTGTAGCATTTCTTCAAATGTTCATAGAACTCTTGGCAATTCATATCAAAATTTTATTTGAGTCTAATAATATAATAATATAAATAGTTTCTGGATTAAATTTTTTTCTGGTGTCCACTGCGCCTTAATTTAAAAAAACTTCACAAAAAAGATAAAAAATCATTCTGAACTTAAAATTAGTAGTACCTAAATAAAAAAAATAAAAAAAAAACAACGATTAACAAATTTATTGCATACATTTTCGGGAATGTAAATTTCTATAATTTTTTGATACGAATTGTCAAAAATTTCATGAATTTTTTCAGTGATTCCAATTTGAATCAATATCCTAGCAGAAACTTGGAAGCGGTAAAAATGATTAGTGCTTCTTTTCTGCTTACTCTACTGCTTACAAAGATTTATAGCTTGCAGCAATGTGTTAAAAAAAGGCAATAGAGTTTAGTTTACCACACCTTATCGCTCTAAGAAAGAATGACAATTATAACCCAATTTACTTGCTAAAAGCTGTAATTTCATGCCATTATTTGGAGCTATGATATCGCGTGAAACATTTGTTTCGGATATCGAAACAAATGTTTCACGCGAGCTATTTCGAACAAAAATCGTGCCTTATATCACCAATATTGGAAGCGCTGCATTATTTACTTTCCCTGACGAACCTGCTTCCAAGCAAGCAGTATTTTTTGCTGGGATATTACTGTCGCATTTCTTCAAATATTCATAAAGCTCTTGACAATTCATATCAAAATTATATTTGACTCTAACAATATCAGAAAACGTTGTACGTTGGCTTTGTGTGCTGAGTATCGATTCCGAATAGTTTGTGAAAAATATTTTTCGCTCATTTAAAATTAATGATAACAAATGACAGTTTTTATCACTTCACCGCTTGCAAACTATTCAGAATCGGTACTCTGGTTGGCAAAAATAAACTCAACAAGTTTTTTCATTTTATAGCAAGCATTATTTTTAATAAAAAATATCGCACCAAAACTTGCGTGTTAATTGAATTTAAGTTTTTTACATAATTTTTCAGGAAAACGAATTCATTAAATAAATTTTCATCATTAACAGATTCAACAGATGGCTCACTGCTGATAAGCTTCACATTTTGGCAATCAAAGTAAGTGATGCCAAGCCAATTGAAATAACAGCGACAAAACAGCGATGCCAACAATTCAAAAGTTTAGATATATGAAACTAAGATCACTTTGGTTAACTCAATCTTATACCCCTTTGAAAATAAGATTGCTTTTAGCCAAAGCTTACCTTATTCCTGGCATTTTATACGGTTGTGAACTTTTTTCTCATTGTGACACCCATACTTATGGGAAGTTAAAAGTTGTATTTAACAGTGTAGTAAGATACGTTTTCGGGTTAAGAAGAGCCAGGGGAACGTCGTTCTACTCTAAGGGCATTTTTGGGGTGTCTTTGGAAAGTCTTATGAAGATTAGAGTGCTCTTATTCTTACACAAAATCGTTTACACGAAAAATCCCCATTATCTCTATGAGAAACTCCGTTTTGGCATCGGAACAAACAGAGGAAATAAGCTAATTCCACCAAGTCATCGCTACCTCGTATCTTAATGGCAATTCTTCATAAATTCCGTAAGTCTTTGGAACATGCTCCCTCAAACTCAACAGCTAAACAGCAACGCTTCGAGTTTTAAAAAATTTCTTTTTGAACACTATGCTCGATTTTAATTCAATTCATTTTTAGAATGGGTATTTCTTTAATTTTTGCAATATGTTTTTGTTTTAATTAATTATTATTTTTTTATTAATCATTTTTTTTTTGATTATTTATATTAATTATTTTATTATTATTATTAATGTGACTATAACTTTTTAAAATCAAAATTTTAGCACTTAAAATTCCTGTACTATAATTATAAGATTAATTCTTGTTGTACTGGAATGGAAATATATGTATAAACTAAACGAAACAATAAAAAAAGTTATGGAGAAAAGTGCAAAAAGTAGGACAACCCCGGACACTTACTGAAAGAGGACTGCCCCGGACGCCCTAAAAAAGAGGACGGTGTCCGGGGAAAAGAGGACGGATGGCAACCCTACATGTAACATATGTACATAGGTAACCATTTTTATCTGTCGGCTTCGTCTTTTTTTGTTATGCAAAATTAAAACTTCCATTAATTGCATTTAGCGAACGCATATATTTCCTAAAAATATTTGTTTCGGATTATGTATTTTTCAGTCTTTTCAGTAATTATTTTATAAATGAAAAGCTTGGTTTGGTTTATATGTGTGTAAAAAAATAATTTCTAAAAATTTCCGCAAAAGGCTGAAATGAAGCAGATTTGTAGGTCTACTCAAAAAAGGGTTTTTCGACACCTACTGATAACGACATCGTTATAATATTTTTCTGTCGCTCAAAAAAATTTGTCAGTTACTATTTTATAATCTCCTAAAAGGCGTTTACATAAGTGTAATTATATGTAAAATTTTCACTGGAAAAATAATAAACTGGAAGAAAAATGTCCCAGAGAATAATAATTTTAAGTAAATGGCTTTTAGGAAACCATATACGAAATGTTTCAAATTTGGTTTTGTCAATGGGGGTACTTCGATGGTATTTTGCACACAATGCAAAAAAACGCAGTTTGCATCGTCATAACTACTCAATGCTGAGAAATTGTACACAACAGTCTGAGATTTTTTTGCATCGTGGGCAAATCACGATTAAAGATCCTCAATGCTTTAGTCATAAAAAAATTTTTTTATCAAAACTTGTTTTAGTACTTAATGTAAATTTTTTAGTAATGCGAATGATCTGCCAACGCTTTTACCTCCTTCTGAAGAACTGTGCCAACATTTTGCCATTCATATATCTCTGTCTGTGTATTTACAAAAACATACTACTGAATACTATAATTTATTTATGTTTAATAATTTATTTTTTTATGGATTTTTAGAATAAGTATAAATATTGCAAATATTTTTGTTTTGTTATAAATAGCAAATTTGTAATTTTCCAACTACATACTAATATCAGTTTTTATCTAAAGGAAAAAATTGCACACAAACAAAAAATTGAACATAATTAAAAACTAAAAAATAACATTAATTAAAAAATATTTTTTATATGATTTATTGTAAATAGGGGGCGGGGGGCGAATCATAATGACAATTATAATAATATATATATTTTTTTGATTGTTTGAGTACAAAAATAAACAATTTTTACTTGTAATGTTACTTATGATTTATATAAAATAAATTAATATAAATATATGTATATAATGTAATGTTTATATATATAAATGTATATAATCTATTTTTTTTTTCATTCTTATAAATAAAATAATCAAAAATGCTGTTTAAAACTTTTTGTTAAAATTTGTTACATACTTTTAATAAAACAAAACAATAGAAGAAGCTTTGTGGAGATAAAAACATATATAAAAATAATGAATTAAATAAGTTAAAAAAAGAATGACTTATATACAGACTTTAGACCAAAAGAAAAGCTAGTAGCTTTTGAAAACTTGTTACACTTGTAATATAACATACAAATTTTTAATTAAAAACTAGACATTTTCAAATACTACTAATGTTTGGTTATAATGTAAATTGACTTTTAACTGAATTTAGACTGAGCAACAACAAATTTTTTTCTTATTTTTGTACAAAAATTGTTTGTTTTCACAAAAATTTTGTCGTGAACAATTTTCAAAAAATTTAATAATTGGCAACAAATTTAATATTTGATATAATATTTTTGTTTTAATTCACATTTAAATGGAATTTATAATTGTGTTTAATTTGCTATAGGACATTTATACTTGAGCAAAAACCGCCTAGTTTTTGTACAAAACTAGTTTTTGCTTGTTTTTTTGTATGCGTTTGACAACTAAAATCTAGTAAGAACCAAAAACTAGGTAGTTTTTGCCCAGTCTAATACTACATTTATACCTGAGCAAAAACTACCTGGTTTTTGGCTCTTGTAGTTTTTAACTTGTCAAAACGCATACAAAAAAAAAACAAGCAAAGTTTTGTACAAAAACTAGTTTTTGCTTGTTTTTTTGTATGCGTTTGATAATTAAAATCTAGTAAGAACCAAAAACTGGGTAGTTTTTGCCCAGTCTAATACTACATTTATACCTGAGCAAAAACTACCTGGTTTTTGGCTCTTGTAGTTTTTAACTTGTCAAAACGCATACAAAAAAACAAGCAAAAACTAGTTTTGTACAAAAACTAGGTGGTTTTTGCTCAAGTATAAATGTCCTATAGCAAATTAAACACAATTATAAATTCCATTTAAATGTGAATTAAAACAAAAATATTATATCAAATATTAAATTTGTTGCCGATTATTAAATTTTTTGAAAATTGTTCACGACAAAATTTTTGTGAAAACAAACAATTTTTGTACAAAAATTAAAATAGAAGAAATTAAATAAAAAAATCTTTTTAGTGAAACAATTTTTTGAAATATAGTGTGTGTGAAACGGTAGCAAAGTATTCTTTATAGTAAATTTTTGACAGTTTTGAGGTGAATAAAATTTCACTAGCCCATAGGGCTAGGAGAATTTTTGACACAAGCATAGAAATATTTGACATTTTAAAATGTGAAAATTTCTATATACATAAAAGAAAAATTAAGAAACAGTATGTACAAATGAAAAATTATGATACAAAAACAAAGCAGATTTCAAATTAGCGTACCATAAAAGACGTAGAAGAAAACTACATTACATGGAGGTAACCATTTTTACTTCTTGGCTTCGTCTATTTGGATAATGAAAACTAATAAACTTCCATTAATTGCAACGATCTGGTTTGTAGGAGAATTGCAATTAGAAAACGCATATATTTTCTAAAAATATTTGTTTCCTTTTATTTATTTTTTCATTATTATTTAAACTGTCAAAAATTTTACATTGTAGAAAAAGATTTCATTTCACACAGTAAAATTTAAATTTTTTTCACCATAGAGCAATAATTTTTCACCATGATACTTTGCTATCGTTTCACACACACCCATATATGTATATTTTTTCTAACAAAAATTTTAATTTTCAGCAAGAATAGTTAGAAATAAAAAATAACAATTTCCACCTCTAACAGAAATTAAAATATTATTAAAGCAAATATACCAGTTTTTTAATTATCAGTTTTTTAATTATAAAAACAACAACTACTTTGAAATTTCTATTTTTTTTACATTTTTTTTTTGTATAAAAATACTGAAGAGGTCGTTTAAAAATATCAAGTATTTTTAGGCTTATGAATAAACAAACAACTTTTAAAAGTACATATATTTGATTGGAAAAAAATCTATTAACAAAATATGACATATGTTTGCGAAAGATAATTAAACAAAGAATTTGATTTCGATTTTACAAAGATAAGAAAACATACAACAATCGGCCTGATTACGGTTGTCGAATTTGTGGTCGATATTTTTGAACAAAATGCTTTTGTGTGTAATGAAAATTAGAAAGAAATAAAACTCTGCTAATGCAGTTTTTAAAATCTCATCGCTATTTAATGTAAATCCAATTGTAAAATTGTTCAAAAGTTCTGTTTTTAACAAATTTACAGCAAATTTGACTCACTCTCGAATTCGACGACGACAACCGTAATAAGGCCGAATTTAAATTTTACGTTTAGTTTTATAAACAGAACTAAGATCGATTTTTGTCTTAAATATTTCCTAAGTAAAAAAGTTTGTTTGAAAAATTCTTATATGAATTAAGAAATTAAGAAATATTTAAGACAACAAATATTTAAAACAAACTCAAGAAATATTTAAGAAACGAATTGATCTTAGTTCTGACTATAAAAATGGCCTTTAGATTTATTCGTTTTGAAAAGGCTTTTAGTGAAAAGGTTTTATAGTGAACACTATACAAATATTTTTTTTAAACTTAAGTGAATTTTTAAGATTAGTACCTGGTTCGTTAATAATACTCAAAGTAATTTAAAAGCGCATGCTCTTAAATAAACAGCAAATTCAAAATGCAAAATTTTTGAAATTCACATAATTGAAAAAAATGGTGTTCTCGAAATACGTATGACTTTGTTGTTTTCGAAGTTTATGTTCGAAAAATATTCTAGTTGTCTCGGCTGTTGAATTTTATTTTTTAAACATCTCTTTAGAGAATTTAGGCAAAATCCAAAACCAACTAATATCAAAAAAAAAAAAAAAAATAAACTAACAGTATTTATAATCAATTAATGCCCGATTACTGAATGTCCAGTTAAAATTTTGCCGACTGTTAAATTTAAATTTTATATGAGAAATAACAACAAATGTGTCGGTTGAAGTCTCAGTTAGAAGCTACTAAACATCCGGCAATTGGGTATTAAAGTTTATTTATCTGAAAATTTTAAATCAATTCCGCATTTTAAATAAAATTCAAAAAAATGTTATATTTTAGATGTTTTTTAAATTTGAAATTAATAAAAGTAGTTCCAAATTGTATGAACCAAATGTTTTGGTTAAGCGGTCGTACCTAAGTATAGTTACGTTTGTAATGTAGGAATAGGCGCATGTGTTCGAATCCTACAGCCGACGGGTTGTTGAAAAAAATTATCATATAGAGACAATCTGACAATAAAATAAACATATAAACACTTAATAAAATTTGTTTATAATTTTAAGAGAAAAAGGTTTATTCTTCGTAAACTCAAACTTACTAAAAGAAAAAAGATCTGTTTTATTTGTTGTGTATGTCGGTAACAGTCCGAACACTCGAAAGATTTTTTTTTATGCTTTTCTGACAACCAGACAATTTCAACATACTTTTCATCATCAAACTTGTGTAAAGAAATGTATAAAATGTGAACTGGGCTTAAGCGAATTCAATTTTCATAAAAACTAGTGAATTACAAATATTTGAATTTGTTTTATTTTTTGTGGATTCCAGAACAGGCATGGAAAAAATGTCACTTTAGTGAGTGTTCACTATATAAGCGTCACTGAATTCTGTAGTCGGCACTCAAGTCTTTACTTAAAAACAATTCAATAATTAATAAATATTTTGGCAAAGTCCAAATTTTATAATAAAATTTCTCTCTAGCCCTAGGGGGTCCAGAATTTTGCTTTAAATATTTCTTAAGTTAGAAAATTTGGTTGAAAATTTAAGAAAAAAATAAGTTCTTAGTTCTGACTATAAAACTGGCCCCTAGATTTTAGTAAAACCTTAAGTGTTGACTATAAAATCAGAATAAAATTATTTTTTCTAATTTTAATTTGAAATAAAAGCACAAAAAACAGTACATTAAAAATAATCAAATTATATATTTTTTTATACATATTATGTATTTACACCTAAAAAAGACAGTCTTAATTCCTTGTGTGTATGTATCAATGATGTATGAGTAGTAGATATATTTAGAAAATAGTATTGTGTTTTGTTAAGTTTTTGTAGTAAAAAGTGTGTTTGTTCAATAGAATCGTGCATGAGTAAACAATACATAGAAATATTTATAAATTTCATATGTAAATGTGCCAAAATGACAAATGGTTGTTGGTTAATTGTAGTGGATGATTTTAAATAAAAACATATATATATATATATAAAAACCACAAAAGAAAAATATTATTTTTATAAAACAACACTGTAGGTTTTAAAATAATTTGTGCAACTTTTTAGAAAAGTGCCAGTGACCAATTGAAAATAATTACTTATTATTGATATTTTAACTCCTTTAAATTTTATTTTTTATTGTATAACTTAAGGCCCAACTATATTTAGCGAAGTTGAATTAGGGGAAAGAGCGATAATGTGAAAATACATCGAAGCACCCATATTTAGCTCAAGTCATTTTTCATAAAGTACCATCTCTATTAGGCCGGATAACACAATATCCAGTTAAAACCTAACTTAAAATTTATATGATAAACAACAACAAATGTGTCAGTTAAAGTCCCAGTTAGTAGCTAACAGGACATTGTGTTAATGGGGGTTAGTTTGATTAATTTTTAATCATATCTCATCGCACCCAAATCAATCAAATTAAAAATATTTCAAACAATCGAAAGAAATTAAAAATTTAAAAATTCAAGTAAGTCAAATATGGTCGCTGTTTAATTCGGAGAAAAATTAAGGCAAATTTTGAACAAACTTAAACGGTAAATCAATTGTGGTTTAAAATATTAAAAACAAAACTCGTAAATACTTTAAGTAATCGATTACTGTTCTTTTGTTCTACAAATTTATTGGTAAGCATTATGTAAATGTAGCATACTTTTGGGGATTATGAAATAATCTCAATCCAATGCACACAGTGCCAGTGGCAGTTCTGCCATTTTTTGTGCTTGAATTTCGCAAAAAATATTTAACAATTTTACATGGATGGTAACAAAAACGATGCGGTTATCGGTAAGGGTAACGCTATTTCAGGGGGGTAACCGCGTAACTCGATCCGAAAAAAAATTTTCGAATTCGTAAATCTTGCAAATTTTGTTAAAAATATAATTCTGTATAAAAATTTTTTCTTTTTAATTTATTTTTATCCTAAAACTTGTGTACTACACATAAAAATTCAAAAAGTAAGATTTTTGCTAAAACTTTTCTTTTTACGAAAGGTACAAAATTTACGAATTCGAATCGGTATCGGTATTTTAAGGATAACGATTTTTTGATTATTTCGGTAACGGTATTTTAAGGTTAGCGGTATTTCGGTAACAGTATTTTTAGGATAACGGTAGTCAGTTTTTTCGATGCATCCCTCAATTCTTTTACGAAAAACAAACGAGATTAAAAACAGAACCAATTTACAACTTAATGTACGAAAAATACTCAATAATCCAGTGCAATTGCCAAAAACAGAAAATTAAAAATATCGGTAACGGTATTTTAGGGGTAACGGTATTTCATTTATATCGGTAAGGGTATTCTAAGGGTATCGATATTTAATGTATTTCAGTTATTTCGGTAACGGTATTTTAAGGATAACGGTATTCCGGGTATTTCGGTAACGGTATTTTAGGGGTAACGGTAGTCAGTTGAAAGGGTTTCGAATCGATAACGGTATTGCCTGTCAACCCTGCAGCTATTGTATGTTACAATGGATTCGTGAATAATATAATACTTGGGAATAGTTAATTGCATGGACCAATTAATTGACAATTTCATTGGCATTCTTCGGTAACAAAGATAATAAAATTTTTTGGCATTAAATTTGATCAATGCCAATGATTTTTTTTTTATTAAATAATAATAATACAAACATTGAGTTTTGTTCAATTAACAAAAAAACCGAAACCGGTTTTCTTAAATAGCAATTTTCGAACAAATCAAAAACCGTGTTTCTGAAACGGCCGGTTTTTGGACACTCCAATGTAAAAGAATTAAAGAACTTTTATAATTTTACCACCTTAAGAGCTGGTCAAAATGAAAAAGCATAGCTGCTAGCTTTCCCTTATGGGAATTTCTGTGTAAAAAGTAAGCAGCAAATTAGTTAGCATACACTTTGTCATTTTGAATACGGGTATAAATGTCCCAAATAGTTAAATTAAAATTTTATATTGGAAATAACAAAGGTGTCAGTTAAAATCCCAGTTAATAGCTGAGATGTTGTAAAATGAAGCTAAATTTATTATATTATCTTGAAATTTTAAAGCTAAATTGTCTGTTTTGTTTTCTAATTTAAATACTCACTGAAGATTTTTCCTAAAATTAACGTTTTTCATATCAAAATATTTTTAAATATCAATAGTTATTTTCACTTCACCCTAATAATCTTTAAAAGATTTAAAATATCAATTTAAATTTATTGCATGTCAAATTCATGCAGAAGTTTACCAAACACTTCATTTAAACCATTTTGATTTCATTTTTACATCGTTCATCATTCGTTGTGCAAGTAAAATTAGATTTTTTATCATAGATTTTTGTTTGTTTTTTAATATTTTTTGTTTGTATAGTTTAGAGATTGACGTTTCCTGTTTTTTGTGTATATGTGCTTTCGCTTCTCTTATATAAATTAATTATGTACTACTGTACGTTTGCCTCTGGGCTTAATAGTTTCAGAAATTTGCCACATTTCTTCTTCGCCTAAGAAATTTTCAAAATTTTCAAAAAATCTTATAATACGTTCGTTGCGTCGATATGTATAAGAGCTAAAATGGAAATGAATCAACATTTAAAAAATCATCATAACAATTTGGATAAATTCAAAACCATCGAAATTAAACAAAGGGAATAAAGGGTTAAAATCGTTTTCCAATCTTACCATTTTTTAAAACGCTTCATATTTACAATAATATTGTACTGTTGCCAGCGTTTAGAAAAGTTTATAACACCGTCTTTTAAATAATCTAGATTACCTACATGAACAAATGTAAGATCCTGTAAAACAAGGCCACTAAAAATAAAGAAAATTATACGTTAAAAGATTAGCAAAGATATTGGCCCTGCCATAAAATGTAAAATTTTTTTACTAAAGGGTTGTTCAACAGGGCCGCTACAAAAGTAGAAAGACAGCACCGCTATTTTGACATTTCTCTTCAGTAAGGTTTGCCATTTCATGATGGAAAGATATACGAGCCAACAACGAGTCGAAATTATTAAAATTAACTACCGAAATTCGGAGTCAGTGGCCTCAACGTTAAGAGCGCTATGTCCAATTTATGGTCGTCATAATCGTCCTAGCAGATCAACAATTGAGCGTGGGGCTACGTCAAATCTATGGTCTATCGGCCGATTTATGCTTGAAAACCGTCGAAAATTGGGTTCAGCGTCTGGACTTCTGCAAGCGTGCCCGTGGTGGCCATGCAAAAGAGATTGATTTCCATACATAATGGCATCGAACGTATTTTCACAGGAATAAAGAAGTTCATTGATATCCAAAACCGTTTTTGTTTTATTTAAACTTTTTTACTTTTGTAGCGCTCTTATTGAAAACCCCTTTAAATACTTACATATACGGTATACAAGGTGGTGATGTATCTGCCAATGCTTGACGGTAATTACGAAAACTGGAACTTGAATCAATTATATTACAATTATTTTGTACAGTTTCCTTAATAGATTTATTCCATTCAAGTCTATGAACAAAACAATAATAAAATTAAATCATTATGTATTCAATTCCCTTTCTCTTTTTTGCTCATTAATCATTACCTTCTTATGGGAGCTGAATCCAAAGCAGATAATAAGGCTAAATATGAATTATAATTATGAATTTTCTTTAAATGTGTCATTATCTTAATAAATTTCTCTACATATTTTTCACGTTCTTTGGCACATGTTAACATTAAAATTTTCGATCTCGCCCAATAGGACATCTTATTAAAATGTTCGGTGAATTTATTTAAATTTGGTGATTTTTCTTCACACTGATCTTTGGCAAAGATTAAAACTTCAGGTATTTCAATTTTTTGAAATAGTTCAGCATCCAGTAGTGTCATTTGTTTGGCGATTTCCAAAGCCTTAAAGTCTAATAAACTGGGTTGAACAGTAACCGTAAAATACATATCGTTGGTGGGATAGGCAGGCAAACGTGATTCTTTGTACAAGTTAACCTTAATTAGAATAAACGAAAGATGGCAATTAAATTGCTTTTAAATGTTGCTGCAATAAGAATTTATTACCTTTTCTACGATTTTATTACGTAGAAGTTTTGCCAAATATAATTGGCCTGCACAAACAAGTTCATAAACAAACTCCACTAACAAAGTAAGTAAATTTGTAGAAGTTAAATCAGTGCACCTGGAAAAAAGAAAAAAATTTAATGAGATTGGATGTCAGTTAAACTTGATAAGCACTAAGAGAATAATGTCGGTAAAATTAACTGCAATTGCAATTAAAATTACTTGATATTGCAATTTTTAAACTACACGAATGTAATGTAATTTAAATTAAACTGCAGTGTACAATTTTTAACTGCAATTTCAGTTTATTATACCGACATAATTCTCTGAGTGTAGGCGAAAACGAATTTTAAGTTTAAGAACCCTGTATACATCCCATACAAAACCAGCTAAAATTTTGATGTTTTGTGTTATAAATAAACATGCTTAAGCATGTTTTATACACCGGTAAATACGAGGGCAGTTCGAAATGTTTTTAACCTAACAATGAAAAACAAGAGCTAGATTCTTAAAATTATTTTATTTTTTAATATAATCTCCTGAAACTTCAATACACTTAGTCCAACGTTTTTCTAGCAATTCTATCCCTTGATTAAAATAATTTTTCTGAAGCTCCTCAAAATAATCGTTTACAGCTGCCATTGTATCTTCATTCGAGGTAAAACGTTTGCCAGCAAGGAATTTTTTTAGATTTGGGAACAGGTAGAAGTCGTAGGGCGCTAAATAAGGAGAATAAGGTGGGTGGTCAAGCAATTCGTACTTCAGTTCGTTGAATTTTGAAATTTTCATTTGAATGCGTTTTTGGTCAACTGTTAAGAAATGCGGCACGGCACACATCTTGCAGAAAGATTTTTATCTGTAATTCTTGATGCAAAATAAAATGTACTCGATCATTTGAGATACCTATGGCATAACGTATTTTGCGCACTTTCACTCGTCGATCGTCTAATACCAAATCATGGATTTTAGCTATAATTTCTGGCGTTGTTGCAGTTTTTGGACGTCCACTTCGTGGTTCATCTTTAATGCTTGTACGACCACGTTTAAATTTATCAATTCAATTTTTTACTGTTGCATATGAAGGAGCACTTTCACCTAACACATTCACCATATTATTATGAATTTCTTGTTCTATAAACCTTTCTTATGTAAATATTTAATCACACCACGATTTTCTAATTTTTCCATTATAAAAAATCACAAAGCGCCTTTTTTGAACACCTATTAATATACGAATGAGTTGACAGATAAAAATGAAATTTAACATGTGTTCATATGACGGATGCGAGTTTCCATTATACAAAGCTTTTTGCTGTTTTTACCGCCATCTCTATGTCAGGCTAAGAACATTTCGTACTGCCCTCGTAGGCCTTTCAAATAAATACCTTTCGTTTGACACCAAATTTTCCTATAGTTACTTACTTTGGAACAAATGTTAACCTTCTAATGCTTTCTAATAGTGATAATATTTGTATCATATTTTTGGCATTGAAAACTAACTATAGCTGTGTTTTCGACTTAACTATATCCGTTAACTCATAAAAAACTCAAAGTTCATAAAAACGTGTTTTAGACGAAAACTCAACATATTACTTTTCGTATGCACGGTAACTTTCAACACGGATAATTATTAACGTTGAAAACTCAACGTTTATACATTGTCACATCTAACGTAACTTATTCGCGTTACTTCCTAAAAACTTTTGCTGACGTACGTTCGATTATAACGGAACAATTATAAACATAATAATAATAATTCTTTATTTAGGAAATTTCAAAAAAAAAATATGTTACATTTTCAAGGTTATACATTCAATTATTTAACAATTTTGAAATTTTGTTTAAAAAAGAATAAAATATATAATTAACGACAATGTTTTTCTATTAAACGTCTGTCGTCTGTTATAAACATAACCTGTTTAAAATTTTTTTATACTACAGTCGGTTTAACGTAGATTTGCTTTAATAAATACTTGACACAAATATCAAAATTTTGATTTTTCGCTTTATTTAGCGATATAGCGTAATAAATATTCAAGACGAAACAAGATATCCAATAATCAAAAATTTCGGTTTTTCTATAAATAACTCTATCAGTAAAATAAAATTATATATTGATTCCTTTCGTTCCTATAAGGAGCATAGGGCCTCTCTTACATACTGAAAATTGTTGATCTAGTGTTGTTATTTTAAAAGTTATGGCTGTTTTCGCTTTTTCAAAATTGCGAAATTTGGCCAAATCGACACTAAAAATCAAAAAATTTTTAGTTTTGCATACTATTTACTAACTCTGAGTATACAATTTGTGCTTAATTTCCAAAAAATCTGTCAGCTATATTTTGAGTTAGAGAGAGCAAAAATAAAAACTGATTTAACAAGTAGAGATTCTTAACTAGCTTTTGTATTGACAATAATGTTTACTAGACCATAAATATATTTGTGACGATTTTTTTACTAATTTTTTCTGTTTTAAAAAGTAATTTTTTTTTCAAATTTACGAAAATTTAAATTTACATCCTTCTCGCTTGTACAACAAATGTTTAAAGTTCTTTACTTTTTGGGTAAAGTTCGGTAAAATGAGAGTAAGCACAAAATCCTCTCACAAAATGACAAAATTACCCAATAGTACAGGAACGCAAAAAACCACTTTTCTAGCCCAAAAACTTATTTCAAAGAATAATGTTAAACAGTGATGGGACTTGAAAAATTTTGTTTTGTGCCAAGTGTGTGACTAAAATATGCCAAATGGGCCTTCATTGTGCCAAAACTCAATTTTCACTTAGAAACCGTGTTTTCAACTTAATTAATTTTTTTATGAATTAAACTTAAATTAATTCTTTCGAAGCTCTGAGATAAATTTATAGCATTCGAATTTTTAAAATTCTATGGATTAAGCACCGTAAGTTGTTCAGTTTTCACGTGAAAAAACAGTTATACTCCATAAAAAAAAAATTATTTTTCACGACAATGAGTTTCACGTGAAAATTGTGCAAACTTAGTTTTCACGCAAATTTAATGTACAAGACTATTATTTTTCTGGTGAAAAAGTGACATTTTGTGTTAATTGTGATTGTGGCTTTGTTATAAAATTAAAATATTGTTAATTTTTTTAACTTAAATTGCAATTTAAAGCATTTAAAGTCTGAGAGAAATTTTTTCACATGAAAAACAACTTACGGTGCTTTATTCGGTAATATCTTCGATGCCATTTTTTAGTTTTGCTTTATTCGAAAAGGTATTTTAATACCAATAAATGATTAGAAACTAAAAATTAAAGAATTGTTATTTTTTAAATTCATTTTCTATTAAATTTTGTAGATAACCAAAATGTGCCAAATTAGTATCGGTTGTGCCATTGTACCAATTAATCTTAGATTGTACCAAAAATCCCATCACTGATGTGAAAATACGTATAATTTCAGTTTGCCTTTCCTCACCTGTGGTATGTTTTCCTGATCCCATTTTAAAAATTTTTTAACTTTTTATATTTATTTTTGAACTACGAAAAATATTTATTGCTTTGAATTAAATCTACACGACTACTGCCTATTTTAAGTAAATTGTGCCATTTATATGTCCACTAGGGATGCCAAACGGGAAATCCCGAATCCCGAAATCCCGGGATTTTCGGGATTGGCAAAATCCCGAATCCCGGGATTATTTCTCAAAAATCCCGGGATTTTCTTATTTTTTAATATTAATATAAACGAAAATACACAAAGTGAGCAATTTTAGATTACCTACGTTTTTTCTTGAATTTTCTCATATTGACAAGATATTGGTAAAATTATAAATTAAGTAGATTATTCGAGTAAACTATGCAAAGACTTTGCAGAAATATTTGAAATTTTGGTAAACAATATTAAGTTTTTGAGTAATACATGCGAAAAATCAAGTTTGTTATTTTACCGATTTATTCTTGCAAGCGAAATTTGATTTCTGATACTGGGACTGTAAGTTTTGGCTGGGACTGTAAGTTTGAATTCTTCCATGAAAACATTTGATAACGATAACCAAATAACTTTGTTGCTGTAATTACACGATTAAGTGGGCAAGGTTATCGCAACGAATCTGTTTTAAAATCTGCTTACAAAATACTGGGCGCAAGTGTGTTAAGTACACTACAGGCCTTTGTGTATTATCCCAGCCAGAAAAATACAAACGGGAAAGCGATGGCAAGGTATTTTAACATGTTATACAAGTACTGACAAAAATTGCTTTTCCATTTCCAATACGATAACTTCAATAGACAAAAGAGCCGGCAGTTCAAAAAGCGCCGGAAAAGTACTGGAGAAACAAAATTTTTAACTTTGGCAAAACGCTGCCAAAACCAATAAATAGGTGGTTTGGAATTATATTTTCCAAAATAAAATTTAAAAAAAGTTCATATGTATCTTTTTTTTGCCCTGCCCTGATGTTTTGTAAAACAAATATTAGCAAAACGATGTTTGCAAACGCTGGAAAAGCGTCCCAAATGAGTGTTCTGCCAGTCATTTATTTTTAACATCGCGGTTACCCAGTGGTATGCAAGTACTTGATTTTTCGTACCACTGTCAATTTCTGACTGAGATGTTTCAATATTCATAAAATGTACCACATTATTAATTAACAACTATTAAATAATTAAAAAAAGTCGTAAAATCCCGGGATCCCGAAGTCCCGAAAATACCGGGATCCCGAAATCGGGATCCCGGGATTTCATACAAAATCCCGAATACCGGGATTTTCAAATATCAATCCCGATTGGCATCCCTAATGTCCACTTTAAATCAGCATTGTTAACGCAAAATTGATAACGGTAAATAATAAGCAAAACATAACGAAACATTTGAGCACTATTAAGACAAACATTTTTTTCAACAATAATCAGAAGAGATAAAACTTGCATTTTAAAATATATTTAGTTGGAAAATACTTAAATTTATGCGCAATTTAAATTTGTGCCAATTATATGTCCATAGCTGTATATAATTGTTCATGTTGTTCCTATAAGAAGCATAGGGCCGTGACGAGAATATTCCATTCGGATCTATTGGATGCAATTATCTTAAGACAATTCTCCCCAGCTTTTTCGGACTTTCATTATTTCCATATGGATTTGGCGCTTCCATGTATCAACAGGTAGACATCTTCATCTGCTACCCTGGGGATTATATTCGATTGCCTGCCTGGCAATATCATTTTCTTCTTTACGTAGTGTATGACCTATCCATTTCCATTTTCGTTTACATATTTCACCTTGTATCGGGATTTGTCGACTTATTTCCCAAAGTCTGGAGTTGGAAATTGAATATTTTAAGTAGTCTTTGAAGACAATTGCTGGTGAAGATTTGTAAAGCATGGACATCAGAGTTGGCGGCATTCCCAGTTCGGTTCTTCGTGATAAGATTGAGGATTTCCATACTTTGGTCATTGTTCTAAAAGCCTTTTTAATACCTTCGGAAATATCTGCACTGGATCTGCCTTACCTATCCATTGTGCTGCCAAGGTAGCAAAAGATTCCACCTCCTCAAAGTGTCTTCCACTGATGTAAAAAGGAGTAATAATTTCGGTAAACATCCGCATTATTTTCGTTTTACCTGTTTATTTTTAGGCCAGCTCTGGAAGCATGTGCAACGATCATTTGTAATTTATTTTCCATTGTAACGACGATGTTTTCCACTTTATGCTGGAGCAGAGCTCGCGGTTGCCCAAGGTCCGTTATAAACTATTTATTTATTTCCAAGAGAGAAAGAGAACACAACTTTGTTAATTTTTTTGTTAAACGCTATAATATTCTTTATTTACAACAATTTTTTTTTATATATTATTTACAACACTAATGACACGATTACCGATATATATACGACACGGAGGTTATCCACGTTGCTGGCGAAGAGTAAGACAGTCTGAGGGAGAATAAAAAACAATGCGACGACCAATGTTTTCCCGTGTTACAATAAGCTTGACAGCTAAGGGGTGCGTGGTTGTGGGGAGTGACCGAAAGAGACCGAAATGCAATCGCAATCTCCTGGCTTCTAAATTATATAAATGGATGCGGACAGTCAAACCATCCACCCACAATATTTATCGTCCACACCACAGCCTGTCTCTGGGGTCAAGTGTAATGAGAATAATGCAGTCCAACCACAATTTCTCAGAACAGACCACTAAATTAGACAAGTCGATATAGGTAGTCCAACCACCAATTTAAGATTATTTTAACTGACAGTCCAACCATCAGTTTAATATTGGCAGTCCAACCACCAACCTAAGACTATTTAATATAGGCAGTCCAACCACCTATTTAAGACTATTTTATCTGACAGTCCAACCATCAGTTTAATATTGGCAGTCCAACCACCAACCTAAGACTATTTTATCTGACAGTCCAACCATCAGTTTAATATTGGCAGTCCAACCACCAATCTAAGACTATTTTATCTGACAGTCCAACCATCAGTTTAATATTGGCAGTCCAACCACCAACCTAAGACTATTTAATATAGGCAGTCCAACCACCTATTTAAGACTATTTTATCTGACAGTCCAACCATCAGTTTAATATTGGCAGTCCAACCACCAACCTAAGACTATTTTATCTGACAGTCCAACCATCAGTTTAATATTGGGAGTCCAACCACCAATCTAAGACTATTTTATCTGACAGTCCAACCATCAGTTTAATATTGGCAGTCCAACCACCAACCTAAGACTATTTTATCTGACAGTCCAACCATCAGTTTAATATTGTTTAATATATTGGCAGTCCTACCACCAATATAAGACAGCACTAATTTAAGACTTTTAAATATTGGCAGTCCAACCACCAATATATGTCTTACCTCAACGCTGTCCGTTAACCGACCATTAATTCCTTTTTGAATAAATTCACTACCAATCGAATTCAATTTTCTCTAGAAATGAATGAATTCCTTTTCTTAAGTAATTCACTGAATTCGTTCAACTGAACGCGTTCATCAAACAACAAATTCAAATAATTAATTCAATTGCAATAGTTCTTTTTATTAAATTAAATGAATTAATTCGCCGGTGAACGCGTTCAATTTTATAAATCGAACGGAAAAAAGTGAATTAATTCACTACTGAATTCGTTCAATTTCATTTTCGTTCAGTGAATTAAAAAAAATAAAATTACGTTCAGTGAATTAAAAAAAAAAATTACGTTCAGTGAATTAAAAAAAAATAATAAGTCCACTGAATTGAAAAAAAATAAAATAAGTTCACTGAATTGAAAAAAAAAAAAAAATAAGTTCACTGAATTCAAAGCCTGTTTTCTGCCGTTCAGTAGAAGAAATCAATAATGTACAAATAAAATTTTTAAATAAGCAATTTTCCAGCGTGTGCTAGTAAAAATGAACAAATTAGAAACCGGATGCTGTTTATCAACCTACATGATGCAAAAATAAAGCCTTTTACTATTAAAAATAAAAACTTTACAGATATAGATAAATTTGGAGAAAAAAAAACATAACTATATAACTACACCTTTTGCAATTGTAATTCAGAAAATACCAATTGAAATTCAGAAAATATCAATTGAAATTCAGAATTTCCATTTGAAATTCAGAAAACATCAATTGAAATTCAGAATTTCCATTTGAAATTCAGAAAACATCAATTGAAATTCAGATTTTCCATTTGAAATTCAGAAAATATCAATTGAAATTCAGAAAATATCATTTGAAATTCAGAAAATATCAATTGAAATTCAGAAAATATCATTTGAAATTCAGAAAATATCATTTGAAATTCAGAAAATATCAATTATTATTCAGAAAGCATCAATTGAAATTCAGAAAATATCAATTGAAATTCAGAAAATGTCAATTGAAATTCCGAAATCGTCATTTGAAATTTAGAAAATATCAATTGAAATTCAGAAACCGTCATTTGAAATTCAGAAAATATCAATTGAAATTCAGAAAATATCATTTGAAATTCAGAAAATGTCAATTGAAATTCAGAAAATATCATTTGAAATTCAGAAAATATCATTTGAAATTCAGAAAATATCAATTGAAATTCAGAAAACATCAATTGAAATTCAGAAAATATCAATTGGAATTCAGAAATCGTCATTTGAAATTCAGAAAATATCAATAGAATTTCAATTGATATTTTCTGAATTTCAATTGATGTTTTCTGATTATCAATTGATATTTTCTGAATTTCAAATGACATTTTCTGAATTTCAAATGATATTTTCTGAATTTCAAATGATATTTTCTGAATTTCAATTGACATTTTCTGAATTTCAAATGATATTTTCTGAATTTCAATTGATATTTTCTGAATTTCAAATGACGGTTTCTGAATTTCAATTGATATTTTCTGAATTTCAAATGACGATTTCTGAATTTCAATTGATATTTTCTGAATTTCAATTGATATTTTCTAAATTTCAATTGATGTTTTCTGAATAATAATTGATATTTTCTGAATTTCAAATGATATTTTCTGAATTTCAAATGATATTTTCTGAATTTCAATTGATATTTTCTGAATTTCAAATGATATTTTCTGAATTTCAATTGATATTTTCTGAATTTCAAATGGAAAATCTGAATTTCAATTGATGTTTTCTGAATTTCAAATGGAAATTCTGAATTTCAATTGATGTTTTCTGAATTTCAAATGGAAATTCTGAATTTCAATTGATATTTTCTGTATTTCAAATGCAAATTCTGAATTTCAATTGATATTTTCTGAATTACAGTTGCAAAAGGTGTAGTTTGAAAAATTAATAGTCATATTTTTTTCCGAATTGATCTATATCTGTAGTTTTTATTTTTAATAGTAAAAGGCTTTATTTTTGAAGATGTTTGGAGGACCAAAACTTTTCAATAAGGGGGTGCAATAGTCTCGAGCTGGTCATTAGATCGACCAGTAGCAGTTCGGGAGGGATATTGTCAAGACCAGGTGATTTTTTGTTGTTTTAATATTTTTATAGATTCGCATATTTCAAAAATACAGGGACAACATTTGGGTTCTTCACATGGGACTGGAAGTTGCATAGTGAATGTTCATTTGTATCGGGATTTTCCGCCAAATTTTGCACGTAGTATTCCTTGAATGTTGTTATTTCTCCATTTTCGTTTCTTAAGGGCCTTGCTCCTAGTATTGGAGTCTTCGTTAGTTTCCTTATAGCTCCATATGGTTTCAGCAGCCATTTGAGCATCTTTGGCTATATTCTCTGCCCATCGTTTTTCATTACGTCTTGCGCTTTTTTCACAGCACAGCACAGTCCAGATTTGAGTGTACTGCCTGACTAGTCAACCTTGCGTAACGTGTCTTGGCTGTGTTGACAAGTTTCCATGTTTTGTCAGACATCCACTTTTTCCGACCCCTTTCCTTTAAGCCTATATGTTGAATGGCAGCATCAACCAACAGGTGTTCCAGCGATGCCCAGTTGTGGTCTGTAGAGGTGGTATAACTTGACAGTGCAGCTTTCAATGTTTCGGAGTACTTATTAGCAATTTTGGCCTCCTTCAGTTTTTTTGTATCGAATTTGATTCTTTAGGATGTCTTATTTTTTCTTATCGCAGCAACCTTCATCCAGAGTGTGGCAGTAACTAAGTGGTGATCACTGGCAATGTCTGCCCCTCTTTTATTGCGTATATCTAAAAGAGAACCCCGCCTTTTTCGACTGTTACTAATGTCAACGAGGATATATAATAGAAGTCCCAAAAGCTTTCAAACACAACAAAACACACAACATCAAACACAACATTTTGTCAGTCAGTGTTGGGTTCCCAGGGTTAAAAAAATAAATATTTTTATTCAATCATTAAAATGTTTTTGTTTTCAGTATTTTTGGTTATTTTTTACCTTGCTTTCCTATTATCTGTTTAATTTTACCACAATATTTACTGTATTTTCATCCAAAATCCATTTCCCTACACAATAAATCCCTGGCAACTCGTCGGGATCCTTGTTTGATATTGTGTTGGTTTTGTCTTTTGTTGTGACTGAAGAGTTTTGCCCCTCCTATTATATATCATCGTTGCTACTGTGATCAATTTGATTTTTAGTCACATGATCCGGTAATAGCCAAATAACTTCATAGATCCTCTTATGAGGAAAAAGCGTTCCACCAATGACATCACACTACTCTTGAAGCCGCTGATTGTCCGCGGCCGCTTAAAGCAGCTACCCCTCATATCTACGGGACGTACCACTATCGGTAGAGTTTACTGTTCGGTTTTAACCGAAACCGAAAACGCAGTTATCATTGAGGCTTGATAACCGACAAATATAAGTCGGTTTTTAATAAATACTTTAACGAATTAAAATAATTACGTACGTACGAGTACTTTTCAAAAAGTCCTGTTTCGTATTATAAATTTATAAAATTTTAATTTTAGCTGTATTTTTATGTATGTTAAACCGGTTGTAGTATACAAAAATTTTAAACAGTTTATGTTTATAATTTTTCCGTTGTAATCCAACGCACGTCAGCAAAAGTTTTTAGGAAGTAGCGCGAATAAGTTACGTTAGATGTGAAAAAGTATAAACGATAATTATCTGTGTTGAACGTTAACGTGCATACGAAAAGTAATGTGTTAGTTTTCGTCTTAAACGCGTTTTTATGCACTTTGAGTTTTTTTATGAGTTAACGGATATAGTTAAGTCGAAAACACGGCTTTTATATTGTTTTAAACAAATTGCTAAAATTTAAACTCTTGAAAATACAGCCTTAGTTGCCGACAAAAGAATAAAAAAATTTCATTTGTAACGATTTTCCGTGTTTTTTTTTTCTTTTCCCAGCAAAGGTCTCGAAACAGCGTTATTGCCTTTATTCAAGTGAGAAATTCTTCAATGTTCGAAAATATTTAATTCTTATACATATTTAATTATTTTAAAATCATTCTATTATTATCACAAGAAAACCGAAAAATAACCGAAACTGCGGTTTTCCAATTTTTTGGTTTTTAGCAAACTCTAATTATCCGCAACCTATGACGCATCCGGTAGCATTCAGCTCTGCTTCCCACATACAGATAATAAATCCTACAATGGGTCATATGAATAAAACTTAGCAATTACTTCGAAGTAATTACTTTGGGCTTAGGAATGGCTTTTAACTCCAAATTTACCAATTGGCTGGTAGAATAGCATGAAATGTAAACGAAAATTAAAAAATTAAATTTCTAGTCTACTCCCAAGCAGACTAGATTTGTGAAGTAATTGCTTAAAAAACTCTGTATTCCCCCTATTAGTAATATCTATTTTTTATTCATATGAGCTAATATCTTAAAAATATATTGTAAGATCAATTAACCGCAAATTGGTCGAGATAATACAATTCCTTTAATAAAAATTGTTATTTAGACAAAAACTATCTGAAGACCGCTTTTTAGGGGCCTTGGGCATAAGAGGGTTAAATAAAACGAAAAATTTTCCATTTTTTAACCATTAAATATGAGGTTTGGCAACTAAAAAAATACGTGTCCTTTAAATTTTTCTCCTCTACAAGCACATTTCTCCTCCGAAGCACATTTAAATTTCTTCATTCAATTAGTAAATCGTTGAATGAACATTCTATTTTAATGATTCAGGTTGGGAATTCGTTCAATTCTTATTACAGCTTTGGGAATGAAGCTTATAAATGAATTCCTCACGAATTGTTTAAGGGAATGGTATATGAACATTTTTAAAATCTGAATTAAATTTTTCGCGATTTAAGCTTAAATTGAATTAAGTCTTTCGAATCTCGGAGGAAAACTATGAATCTTGTTCAAGGAAAAATTGATTTTAATTAAAAGTATTTGTTAATGAATTAAAAGTTTTTAATTGAAATTATATGGGTGCATACCACAGTGTTATTACAGTGGTATTACCACTCTCGTTATTGGCAGGATTGGTGTATTTTTTACAAAGATATTAAAATGTTATCAGTTTCAGCCAATAAGTTCGAAACTCGTGAGGCACATTTACACGCGAAGAAATATTGCTAGAGATGAAGCAAAAAACACTCCTCATCCACAATGGAGTTATTTAGACGTGTTTTTTCTATCTCTAGCCGTTTTCCCTCGATGAAAATTTGCCTTTAGATCAGTTTTGAAAATTCACTCACAAATTGATAAAATTTGAAAATAATTTGGTTTTTGTTGGCAAGTAAATTATAATAATTTTGGCCTGATGAATAAAAAGGTTGTTTTCATCGAATTTTGCATGAAAAATTTAAAAATTTATGTCAATAATCCTCCACAATGGCAAAAAAATTCGTACCTAAATGTAGGCATCTGATCAATAGTGAATCCGGTATTGAAAGTTAATTTTAATCCAAAATTTTTATTTAAGTAGCCCCTGCTTAAATTTATCCTCTAAATGACGATGTCCGCTATTGGGAGTGTCCGTTATTGGTAGGCTTCATTATATTTAATAATTTTCAATAAAATCATGAGATTTTTCTTATAAAATTATTCAGCAATTTTTTCGCTTTATTTTAGCCATTTTCTTGACATAAATTTAGCCATTTTTGATAACCAAGTACTGACAACACTGCAACACACTGAGTTAATCCAACGAGCATAAAATCTCAATATAAGCAAGCATCTCAACCTATGTTTACTGGCTCAATTCGCCAATTCAAGAAGTTTTAATGTAATATGTTAAGTTTAGTGATTTAATTTTAATAAATGTTAAAAATTGTTTCAACTAATATACAAAATATAAAAAATCATGGATGATAACAGAAACGATGCGGTTATTGGTAAAGGTAACACTATTTTTGATTATTTCGGTAACGGAAGATACAGTTGAACATCAACAGCATACATGTGAATTTTGCAGTATGATAGCTGCTGGGGTAAAACATTTGCATACAGCGATACCTTCGTAACTGTTAGTGGTTTAGAGTTTCTTCCATTAACATAGACCGACTGAATACGGTTAGATAGATAAGTTGAGATTAGTTGCGTTGAAATCAATGAGAAATTAAAACAGCTCCTGAGCTTAGAACATAGTGTAGAATGGTTAACAGTATCAAACGCCTTGGAATGGTCAAGAAGGTCTAAGAAATTTATTTTGTCGTCATCAAGCGTACACCGAATTTTTTCAAAAACACCAATTAAGGCAGAAACACAGCTGTGTTTAGCACGAAAACCAGATTGCTTGTCCGTCATTAGTCCCTTCTCCTAGGTGTATTTATTCATCTGAGAATATAATATCTTTTCTAAAACTTTCGACAGGAAAATTTATAAATGGCTTATAAAACAAATTTTTCATATAAAAATTCATTTTATAAAGGTGTTATAAGGTTTTCAAATTATTATGCATAAGCACTTACATATCAAATATAACAAATCGCCGGCTTGCCTGCAAGTAGTGCTATGTGTTTTTGAACAGGAGAGTGAAAAAACTTTTAAAAAAATATATGCCTTAATAATTCACGACCTCATTTACTAAAATCATCATTAAGGCATATGATGTCAATAAAATATCTTAAAAGGACATTTTTTAACAGTTTTTTCGGTCTCCTGAAAATCTATTAAAAAACACACAGCACTACTTGCAGGCAAGCCGACGAAATATCAACTAATTAAAAATTTTTAAAAACTCATCGAATTTTTTTAATTTTCTAAATAACTAACAAAAAATATTTATTTACTGCAAAAATTCTTTCTTGGTTAAGTTGTTTATTATAATATTAAAAAAAAAACTGTTTTAAACAACTGTTACGAAATACAGTACTTTTCGTAAGTTGTTTTTTTAATAACTGTCATAATTTTTTTTGTATTTTTCCATGGAAAAATTACAGTAATTACATTTAAAAGCAACAACTCTTCATTCCTACCCAAACACTTGTTACGTAGTAACTGTCAAACTTTTTTGAATGTATGAGGTTTAGAGATAGAAGGTCGATTCCGTTCATGGACATGAAATTTCTGTTTTATTTTTTTAATTTTTTGTTATAAAATTTTTTTATCTTATTACATGCTAGCCACTTTTTTGTTAGTTTTCAAAAATAATTTTTTTGATTGATAACACCGCCAAACAATTTTTGGCCGGTGTAACAGGACAATACTAGATCCCACGTTCTGCCAACGAATAAAAATAACCCTGTGTTCGAAGTCTATTTTATTAGTTGAGTTCGCCAACTGGATGATTTGTATAAATTTTTACTGGATGGTGTTCGCTAACACAAATACTCAGTAAACAGAAAAAAAGAGGGAATAAAGTGACAGTTCTATGATGAGAGCTTGTAACGTAAGTTTTTATGTTCTTGCTAATTCCTACTGGGCAAATTTTTGGCAGTAAAAATGTTCAAGAAAAAAAGCCATAGGTAACTTAAAATAAGAGTAAGCACAAAATCCTTTCACAAAATGACGAAATTACCGAAAAATACGGAAACGTATTAGCCCAAATAAATTTTTCAAAGAATAATGTGAAAATGCGCATAATTTTAGTTTGAAAAATCGCACACATATTTCTTTGCTTTTAAAAGCTATTTTTAATTTCATTCAATGAATTAACATAAAAAAGAAGTTTCTTTTGCGTATTTCTATATTTACCTATTTCAAATTTTGAATTCATTTGCACAATTGTTTTTGCTTATCTTTTTATCAGCTGTTTGTTTTATAACTTTTGGTATTACCCAAATTTTGAATACGGAAAGGAAACTTTTTTCTGTAAATTTCGGTAAGATTGGGTACCCGGCGTAACGCAACCGGAATGCACTTCATATGATTGAAAAACATGTTTGTTTACTGTAAACAAAAAAAAATATTTTATAATTGGTTTAGTGTATGTAAATACAAAGCAATAAAAATTGTAAAATACATTATGGAAAAGATAAGCAAATCTTCTTAATTATTTAATTTTCACATTATTCTTTGAAAAAAATTTTTGGGTTAGAAAAAAGGTTTTTTGCGTTCCCGTACTATTGGGCAATTTTGTCTTTTGGTAAGAGGATTTTGTGCTTAGTCTTATTTTACCGAACTTTACTCAAAAAGAAAAGGAGCTAAATAAGCTAAATTTTCATTATGAATATCGCTGTAAAATTCTACAAAAAATCCTCTTAAAAATTCTCAGATCTGAAGAAATTTAACGAATGGAAAAATTTTTGGATTCTGATCGGCTTTCATAGACCGCTACCTAGTAGTTCTCTTATGAATATTTCAAATTTTATTAAATAAATCATACTTACGTTAAATCATTTACAACTCTAACCAATAGTGAAAAAGTTTCCTTTGCCGCTTTCTGTTTTTGTTCATTTAATTGGCAAAAGAACACGGTATATCGATGGGTTAGCTTTTCAATTAAATCGATGGGTTGTATAAAAGTACGGAACGTTGTTATAAATGCTTCGCTAAAAGCTAAAAATAAATAAAAATTTAAACAAAATATTTGAATTTACTCATATTTCAATAAATAGACATTTATTAAACCTTTATCTTTTTGTACACGACTTGCATGTACAATTAAAGCATCTATATAGCCACCCTTAACTTCGGGACCATCTTCATTTTCTTTTTTAAATACTAAATAGGGCGTTATATCAAGTTCTTCTAAAATATTAGGTAAATGATTGATTTCGGCCGTGGATAAAGGACTCTGGAAAATATTTGATATAAAATGATAATATATTTTTGTATGATTTTCAATTTGTAATTAATTAGTTACCTTTCTATTATAATTATTATAATTGACCATCTCTTCCATTTCATTTGATGTATAATCACGATTTGGCCCTATATTATGGCCTGATGTTGGGGATGATGAAGAGTTTGTACCTCTTTGCATGGACGTATCGTAAACATTTTGTAATTCATGTGAATGTATAATACCACCACTACCAACACTACCATTATCATCCTCACACTGATCACCCACTTCCTCCGATAAAGTGGTCATCATTTCATTGCCAGCAACCGAACCTATTAGTATTCTATGATCTGATGTTAGATGCTTAGGTTTCGGACTTGGTGGTGGCGTTGTTATAATTGTTGGGGGTGGTATTGGAGATGTAGAATTTCTCCATTGTTTATAATTTTTCGGTGGTAAAGCTGGTGGTGTTTCTGGTAATTCACTTGCTATAAAATCTTCTTTGGCAAATGTAGCTATGCTATTAAATTAGAAAGTTATAATACAAAATTAAAATAAGGTATTTATGGTGTGAGAGAATATAATTACTTCATAGTTTGACTGTGTGTTATATTTCTATTTATATTATAGGCCGATATTGTATGGCGATGATGTTGTTGTTCTATGGAACGTGTTGATGCTGAACATATTTCCATATAAGCCAAAACTGTTAAATGGAAAAAAATACAAAGCGTCATATTAGTTAAATTTTACAATACATTAAACAATTACCTACTATAATCAAACTAAAAGCGACAATACTGTTTTTTATACATAAATATATTTTTACATTCATAATGGTTATACAAAGCATTTTCTATAGAGGGTGGCCTTTTCAAAACTCTTTTTTTTCAAAACTTACCTGAAAATGCCACACTTTGAAACACTAGAGTAGTTTTTTGTTTTTGAAAATAAAAAACGAATGAAATTTACACAAAAAGTTAAGAAACAATTACATTTATAATATTAAAGTATAATTACAACTATTTTATTTTTTCTTTGTAGGGAAATTTGAATGTAATAATGTAATTGATGTTTGGGTTATGGTATCTTTTTGCATATATTTGTTATATGGAATGGAATACTATCTGTGGACTTTTGATATAACAACTTAAGTTAATTTAAGAAAATTTTCCAAAATTATTGTAACTTTCCAATAAGCATTTTTCTGTCTTATATATTTCTTCATTTTATACACTTAGGCCTTTATTCATAAGTAAAAAATAACGACTGCACAAGGAATGCACAACCACCTCTTATGAGAGTTTGTATGTAATAAAAATTGTGCACTCGAACTGTAACTAGTGAACAGTGTTGCCATATAGCCAGTTTTAACTGTTTTTTACAGTTTTTTGGGATGCCTAACAGTTTTCCAGTTTTTTCATGTAAAAAACAGTTTTTTTAAATTCAAGGATTTTTTTACAGTTTTTTCATATTAAATCGGCACATTTGTTTCATTTACAATTTTTTTTAGCTAAAATTTAGGAATTAAAATATAAAAGTGCTTATGCCTAATAATTTTAAAACTTTATAACACGTTTTAAAATTAAAATATTTGTTTTATAAGCCATTTATAAACTTAGAAAGTGGTTATTATGACCCAAAAACTACAATTAAACTTTCATATTGTCAAAAATTAGGTACAAGTCTGAGACGTCATAGACCCGACGGACATTTTTTAGCCGAACTTTGCAGATCATTTCTAAATGAAGGATAATTTAGAAATTTATATTTTTTGAAAAAATTAAAACAATGTCTCATCAAAAGAGGCCAAAATTGAATTTTTTTAATAAATATTTGCCAATTCTGGATAACAAATTACTACTATTTTTCAATTATGATCAAGGACAACTCCAAAAAACTTAATTTTTTCAAACAAACAATTCCCGACATAACAATACTCAATCATATGAAAGTCAATTTTATGTGGAATGCAAATCAATAAAGAATATTTTGAAATACTAAATTGATCAGTAAAGTATTCTATCCTAAGTCGGGGGTTAATCTCGGAAGGGAGATTCGATGAACTTTTTTTAACTTTAGATTCGGGCCTAAACTCTTTAAAAAAAAGTTTTATTAGGAGGCTATGCAAAAAGTCGATTACTATCAATGCCAAAGGCAATTAAATTATCAAATCTCGATATTTTGAAAATTGATACCCTGGGATAATATTTTAGTCCCAGGATACTTCGGGATCCCAGAATTTCTTCTGATTTTTAAAATTTTTTCGAAAAACAGTTTTTCTATAAAGAAACAGTTTTTAATTACAGTTTTTCTAAAAAAATATATGGTAACACTGCTAGTGAATAACTCTATTAAAAATATCAACTTATTTTGAAATTTTGTTTTTTTTTTTTTAAAGAAAAGCAACACTCAGGAAATTCTTCCTATTAATTAACGTGTTGCTTCCTTTGGAAAGGGGATAGAGAAGAAGTGAAAGGCGGTGAAAAATGAAGGGCTTCAAATATGGCAACACTGTAATTGTGCTAGATGTTGAATCTTAGAACAGTTGTTGCGCGCCATCTGATGAAGAGTTGGCGAACTTTGTTGAATCTTTTTAATTCATAGCCCTCTTATATTATTTTACTTCGGTGCGGTTAAGTGCTATGGGAACATAAAAGGAGGACGCTGCGATATGTATGAGGTATAAAAAAAACTCATACATATTAGTATTTTTCATAAATTGATGTTGCCTTGGTTGGGGATCGAACCCACAACCTAACGTGTAACTTTCCCATGCCCTAACCATTACACCACAGCGCCCAGATTAATTTAAATTAATTTCATTAATTTCCGTTTTCTTAATTAATTTAATTTAAATTAATTTCATTAATCTCCGTTTAACAAAGGAACTTCATTTGTAACAATAGGGATTTTCATTTCGGGAAAGCAAAACTTTTAAAAGAAAATAATATATTGTAATATTTTTTTTCTATGCTTGTGCAATCAATGTTGTAAGGATTAAGCTCTTAAATTTTTTCAATATGTAAAATTCTCTGCTGACAGAGTTTTTCTCAAATTTCGTTTTGGTAAAACAACTTATTTCTTTGCCTATTGTTTTTCAAGAGACTGTTGCGGACGGATAAAATATACAATTTTCATATGAAAAGCAATTTTCCATTATTATTTGAAAACATAAGTTTTTAAAATGTATACAGTTTTGTTCAATGTTTAAATTGTTTTTCGCTATCCAGCAAAATATTGTTTTTGAAATAATTACTTTTGTCAAAAGTCCACATTAATACAAATTAAAATAAAGAAGTGTTATAAAAATTGATGTTTCGATCCATTTAATTTTTTTTAAATAAAAAAATAAAGAAGTAAATTATATAATTTAAAATGATTTGAAATGTTTAAGAAAATTAACACGATCGAAAAAACACGCAATATGTAAATCTCGCGCGATATGTCCTTTATGTTAAATTTCTATCGCATATTGATGAATCGTTCTTAGTGAGAGACGTTTTTTTACTTATTTTTGTTTTATTCAAAAAAGTTCAAAATAAAAAAAAAAAAAATATATGTACCCACCCAAGTAGAAAAATACAAACGGCACAATGTCGGCCCGGTATTGGAGACGGTAGTACATTTACTGGCAATGCGTCGGATTTTCAACTTTCACTGTACTGGCATGTTGTCGAAATGATAACACCAATAAACGCTTGGCCGTAGTTATTTCCCAATGTTGGCGCAGGCTTGAGATTTTATTTTTTTGGTATTATCCCAGTACATTTAATAACAAATTTAGTAGTTTGCTAGTACTTTACGGTCCTTTTAGTATAGATCACAGATTTTTAATGTATTCTTTCGAAACTTCACAAGAAAAGAATGGCTATGTTTCTCTTACATAAATAATTGTGTAATATATGTAAAAATATGTAAAATTTATTAAACTGTTAATTTTAATAAATTAAAAAAAGCTCGTTAATTTTCAGAAAACAGTGCTCTCCCTGTACAATTTTTGTTGAAACGTCGGCAATTTCTACTTGGGTAATTGTGTAATAGATGCAAAAATACATAAAATTTATAAAATTGTTAATTTTAATAAATTAAAAAAAGTTCGTTAATTTTCAGAAAACAGTACTGGCAAAGCACGTTTTAAGTAGTACCGCCATTTCATAAAAAAACAGTGCTCTCCCAGTACAATTTTTGTTGCAACGTCGGCAATTTCTACCTGGGCAGGTAGAAAAATACAAACGGCACAATGTTGGCCCGGTATTGGAGGCGGTAGTACATGTACTGGCAATGCGTCGGATTTTTAACTTTCACTGTACTAGCATGTTGTCGAAATGATAACACCAATAAACGCTTGGCCGTAGTTAGTTCCCAACGTTGGCGCAGGCTTGGGATTTTATTTTTTTTGGTATTATCCCAGTACATTTAATAACAAATTTAGTAGTTTGCTAGAACTTTACTGACCTCTTAGTGTACATCACAGATTTTTAATGTATTCTTTCGAAACTTCACAAGAAAAGAATGGCGATGTCTCTCTTACATAAATAATTGTGTAATATATGTAAAAATACGTAAAATTTATAAAATTTTCAATTTTAATAAATTCAAAAAAGCTCGTTAAATTTCAGTAAACAGTACTGGCAAAGCACGTTTTAAGTAGTACCGGCATTTCGTAAAAAACAGTGCTCTCCCAGTACAACTTTTGTTCTAACGTTGGCAATTTCTACCTGGGTATTTACAACATAATTCCAAATTATGACTACAAAACATTTAGTTCAACAAAAAAAATTAGTTAACAATTTTATACTTGAAAATATTTTATTATACTGGACAATAGGAAAAATGAACTGATTTTAACAAATGTTAAAAAAAATGAATAGGGGATTTCAAATAATATGTAATATTTGTAAACAATTATATGATCACTGAAAATGGGTCCCTAAAAATAAATTTTAACACACGTATTCAAAATGAAAAAGCATATGCTAACTAACTAGCTGCCAGCTTTCCCTTATGGGAATTTGTGTGTAAAAAAGTTAGCATAAACTTTTTTATTTTGAATCCGGGTATAAGTTTTTAATGACCAAAAAGTAAAAAATATGTATAAAAACCTCATGAAAATGTACAGTGTAATTAATGTAAATGGAGAAAAAACTTTAAACAAGAAAATATAAAATAAACTTACTATGCTTTTTCTTCATTGGTAATGGTGGAGGTTCTTCCATTTGACCACTTCCATCAGCGTTTAAAACATTACAACTACCTCCAGGCATATCCCTTCGATCTATAAGACTGGTATGTTTAGTTTGCCATTGATACGTTCTCACAGGATGAGGACGTAATTCGGGTAGTTCATTAATACTAGAAAAAGAAACAAACAACCATTTAAAATCAAATCTATAATTTAAGACGTTTCCTTATATCCTACTTACTTTTCCATATCCAGATCATGCTGCGAAAACTGTCGATCTTTAATTAATCTTGATATTTTTGGTGGTAATGCTGGTGGTTGTAAATCGGATGAAATTATTAGTCCATCATCTGTTATATCTAAACTATTGCTTTGCATTAATATTTTACTGCTGCTTGAAGTGGTAGTCATTGCTTGTAATTGTTCTAAAATCTTCTTCTCATTTTCAAATTGATCGGGTGATGATACACGTCGATCATCATCATTGCTTATACGTAATGCTGATGCTGATGTCTCGGATATATTACTAGTACTCGATATACAAACAGAGGAGGTCTTCTTTGATGTCTGCAATTGTGTGGTGGCTTGATGTGTTTGAAAAAATTCATCATTTATACTATTATTACTAGTCATAATAGCCAGCTCCGATGAAGAGTTACTAGATTTAGTGGACGATTTAGAATAACTTTGTGTTGAAGTACGAAAAGAATAATTGGAAACAAAACCTATATAAAAGAGGGAAAAAGAGAAAAACTTAATTAAATTTTTAGTTCTTTAAATTTTATATTCAAGTAACAAATTAACAAATCATGCACAAAAATAATAAAATAAACAAAATAACTTAAAAATTGTAAAACAATGCAATGAAAAATTGTGTAAATATTTAAAAAATGTTGCACAGACCCATTTTGTTGTTTTTAACTATTCTAAGACATATTAACATGAACAACAACTTTAGAAATATAGTGTCTATATACCCGATTCATTGGAGTGTCGATGATTGTTCACTTTACGCAATTCCGTTTTAGCCAACTCCTCGTCATTCAATTCTGCTGTTGCCACCACTGTATTTGTATTTGGTGTGGATCCACTTTTAACTTTGGTTATATTGCTTTCATTTTGTTGTGGTTTATTTAATTTATTTATACCACCACCATCAACTTCAGAATTGTTTTCTAAATTTTCCAAATTGTTTGTATAATATTTAATAAGAAGTAATTTTGATTTATAGTCTCCAAAAGTAATATATATACTTTATAGGAAATGTTTAATATAACCTTAACAACAATAATTGTGATCGTAACTTAAAGTAATTAATAATTGCCAATTAAAGTGATTGAAACCCAACGTTAGTCTATAGAAAATTCGTTAAATTTGTCGATTAGTTTTAATTTTTTTGATTCTACGATTTGAAAATGTACGAAATCTTAAATGTAAAGGAAACAATTTTCCAAATCTGAAAGCATTTATTCAGAAGTGTTTTTACGTATGACTAATATGGAATTAATACTCTCAGTAATATAACTACACTCAATTCAATTCAATTTATTTCTTATAATATTTATATTATTTACATTTGACTCAGAAGCAAAGAGTTTAGGAACTTCGTTCCTTTTCTACTTAGATATATAAATATATTTTTTTAATTTATGAAATTTATGTATATTGATGTATAATAACAAAAGGATAAAAATAGCATTGTTAAATTTCGTTGATGTTAGTCTAAGTTGAGTTGTTGATAACAAATTCGATTTGCTTTCAACAGTCACATAAGTAGACGAATATCAAAATATTAACCCACTCAAAGGCGAAAGGCACTGATGATGGCTTTGTAGCGAAAGCCGAAAATGCGCATTCTGCCTTGCTGGTCTTATCGAATTCTTTCAATAATTTTTATTCTTTATAATTTACTTGTAAAAATTGTATCATCTTTCTTTGATTTGAAAATTATTTAAACAGAAAGTGATATTAATTTATGATCTTGAGTCAAACTAAAATAACATTCATTTATGTATATTATTATTAAACGGAAGGAAAAAAATTTACAAAAACCTTTATGAAGCAGAGGTATAAGATAAAAATGAGAAAAAAAAAATAAAGTAGATAAAATTATGATGAGATGAGTTCATTGATATGTACATGTTGTGAGAGTTGGCATCTTCCATTAAAATTTAGAGTCAATCTTTCGATTTTATCCAGAACGAGTTCGAAGCCAGCGAGACTATGTAGGCGTCGGGTGGAATAGTGCCATGGTAGTTTAAATATCATTTTAAGTAGCTTATTTTGTGCTACTTGGAGTTTTTTATATGACATTTTGCAGACGTGTACCAAACTGGAGCACAGTAAAAAATTATGGGGTGGAATATAGATTTGATGATGAGTTTTTTATTGTCTATGTTCATTTCCGACTTTCTGTTTATAATTGGGTACATTATTCTAATAATTTTATTAATTTTGTCCACTACATAGCGAATATGATTATTAAAATTAAGCTTTGTATCAAGCATAACGCCCAAGTATTTGACGTTGTTTTCCCATGGAATATCATGGTTCATGAAACGAGGTAAACTCTGGGGTATAAAACAAGACTTACGTTTTCTTGTAAAATAAATAGCCTGCGTTTTTTTCAGGGTTAACCAAAATCTTCCATGTATTAAAATAATTACTCAACCCAGTAAGAGCAGACTGCAAGTTTGTAATAATATCAGCTGAATAAACATCAGAACTAAGTATTGATGTATGATCTGTAAATATAGACATAATGCAATTGGAAAATGTTGGAATGTCAGCAGTAAAGATGTTGTAAAGAACTGGCGACAGGCAAGAACCTTGTGGACATCCTGCAAGGATATTTACTTGTTGTGAACAGGTTTTACCCAAGTAAACGCTGAACGATCTATTTTGAAGAAAGTTTTGAATAATTTTTATGAGTTCAATTGGAAAGTTGAATTTTTTCAATTTAAAAATAAGTTCATTATGCCAAACGGAGTCAAACGCAGCTTTTATGTCTAGCAATATCATTCCAGTTGATTTGCCGTTTTTAAAATTATTTTTAACTAATTTTCTGATTTTTAGTAGGGGTTGAGACGTATTATGTTCACTTCTGAACCCGAATTGTTGCGATGGAAGTATATTGTTTGCATCGATAAAATTAATAAGCTTTTCCTTAATAATTTTTTCCAAGATTTTACTTATAGAAGAGAGCAGACTTATTGGTCTATAAGTGGAGAATCAGGAGGTTTATTTGGCTTGAGTATTGGTATGGTTTTTGAGATTTTCCAAACACTGGGAAAGTAGCATAATTTAAGGCAAGCATTAAAGATGTTCGTTAGATAGTTGATACCTTTATTAGGTAAATTTTTTAGGCATTTATTATTAATACTTTTTCAGTAGTAGTGAAGTAACAGTTTTGTGGGATTGGGTTAATATTACGAATAAGGTTTGCAACACCATTAACATCAGTAATCGTAGTAGTATCACTTAAATTTGATGAAATACTGTGGTTCAAATTAAAGTTGTGAGCCAACATTTCAGCCTTTTCTTGCCGGGTGAAACATACTACATTGTTGTGTTTTAAAATTGGAATATTGCTAGATTTCTTCTTTAACATTTTTGAAACTTTCCAAAAAGGGGAAGATGCTTTGTCCAAATTGGACAACATATTATTCCAAGTTTGGTTTCTGAAGTGGTTTATTTCATTCGTAATATTTTTATTTAAACGTGTCATAGCTCGACGATCATTAACATCTCTGTAACGCTTCCAGTTCCTTTTAAATACGTTCCTTAATTGTATCATAATTTTTATGTTGTTTGGTAAGGGTTTAGAGGTTGGTGCAATTCTACGTTTGGGCACACTTTCATCTATTCCCATTTTTACTACATTGTTGAAAACATTTATCATGTTGTCAATTTGAGTGCTGTTGTTTATTTCATTAAAGCTATCCGCCACAGGAAGATTCCTGTTTATGAATTTCATAAAATGCGGCCAGTTTGCCTTACTGAAAGCGTAGCATAAATTATCTACCATTTCATAATTTAAATTAATTGTACTACTGATTGGTAGGTGGTCAGAACTCAAGTCATTTATAACTTTTACTGCGGACATATTTTGAGATATGTTAGTTAGAAAAAAAATCTAGAGTTGACGGTTGTTTACTTGGATCAGCCGGAATATAAGTATATTCGTGGGGAAATACTATTTGTGTTTGGTTTAGTTGGAGTTTCTCATATAATATGTTACCCCAGCCATTACTTCTTTGACATCCCCAATAACTATGTCTGCAGTTAAAATCTCCTCCTAATATGTATATATTTGAGCTCATTAGTTTACGAATATCTGACGCAAATGTTTGTTTTCTTCTAGGGTCCCTGTTTATTGACCCACCAGGATAATAGCAAGAATAAATATTTATAAAGTCATTACCAGATTTTACCTTAACACCTATGTTTTCAATCAGTTCTGTGTTAATAGGAGGTATAAGTTGATGCTGAATGTGTTTTTTAATTAAAATAGCTACTCCACCTCCTCCACCACGTTGTCGATCGTATCTGTAGCAGTAGAAGTTCTGATGTTTTATTGTAATTTTTTTATTTAGCCAGGTTTCACAAAGTAAACAAATGTCAATATTGGTTTTTTCTAAGAAATGGAAACGCTCGTAGCATTCGCGTTATGTAATAACGTTATGTTGCTGTTCATTGGTTGCTGTTCATTGGTACAAAAATTTGCATGCAAGGTTTGTAACAACCTCGAATTGCTCTTCACGAGACCTGCATTTTTTTAAATTTGAAATTAATTCAAACGTAAGATTTTTTAATTCTTCTAAAGAGAACAGATTATTATCGTTATTTTGGGTGAATGGTTGGTTATAACCCGTTCTAGATGGATTTGGTGTTTCGCTCTGATTTAAAGCATTTGGAAAATTAACGTTGTAATTTGATTGGTTGTTGAATTGTTGGCTTCTTTGTCTGGTACTCTTTGGTTGAGCACGTTGCCTTATTTGCTTATATGTTTCCCTATTAGGGCAGTCAGGGGACATAGCCTTATGGGGGCCTTTACAGTTAGCACATTTTACAATGGTTGACTTGCATTCTTCAGTTTTGTGATTCCCGGCACAATGGGCACAAAATGTTTTAACATTGCATCTGCTGGCACCGTGTCCATACATCTGACAATTATAACATAGGGTCAGTTTTGTTTTGTAGGGTTTTTGGTATTCCCACCTGACTTTTATGTAGTTAATGGCTGAGTAGTTTTGCCTTAATTCTCTTAATGTGATTGACTTTTTTTCAAAGTAGTATAATTTGTTCGTTGTTACTGTCCCTAGCTCCAGCATAGGCCCTAGTAACAATTTTAACATCGATACATTTAAGGCCCATGTCTAAAAGTCTGGACTTAACAACTGATGGGTCTGTTTTATCTAGACCTAATAGTACAGCCTTATAAGGCTTTTCGTTTTTAGCAGCATATGTGAAATATTCGAGCTGAAACTTCTTAGTGAGAGAGTCACAAACGGTAGTAAAATCTACGTTATTTGTGCAAAACAATTTTAGACCGATGGAAATTTTACGTATAGAGTAATCTTTGATTTTTAATATTCTACACATTTCATGAACTTGTTCAATTTTACATTTTAAGATTGTTATTGGTGGTATGTTAACTTTAACAGCTGGTTCGATAATTGTTTCATCATTAGGTCCATTCGATTACTGGATAATTTGTACAAATTTGTACAAATTTTTACAGGATGGCGTTCGTTTACATAAATACTCAGTAAACAGAAAGAAAAAAGAGAGAATAAAGTGACAGTTCTATTTTGAGAGTTTATAAGTCTTCTTCTTTTTCTTGCAAATTTTTACTGGATAAATTTTTGCCAGTAAGAATTTGCAAGCAGAAAAAAAACCAGTTAAAATTTATTTGTATATTTGTTGGTGTAATCAGCTGTGTGTACAAACTTGCAAATTGTTGCAAATTTTCTGTTCGCGTACATGTTTGGGAAAATTTTAGTTTGAAAGTAAATCTTGTCTTACTCTCTAAAAGTTTGTACTGAGTAATTCTTACTGGACTTGACTGAGAAAAGTAATCGAATGGACCTATTATCGTCATCATCGATAGTTTGCAGAGGTGCAAAATAATTTGAATTGCTAGCTCTCTGAGAGCTGTTTGTGGCCATTTTTTTTTCTATTCATGTCATACCCGGAGCAGGCATCAACATCTTCTTCTCGATTGCGTTTAATTTTGTTTTTGCTTTTTTTTAATATTTTGATATTGTTAATAAACAATAACAACAAGAAATAAAGAAAAAAAAATAAACCGTAAACTTTTATTACACTTTAAGGAAACAGATTAACTATGACTTAACACATCAAATGATAATGCAGATAAACACTCAGATAAACAATATCGTTATATTTATAAAACAGTTTCATTGGACAAAAATTTTTGAAGAATTGTCACATTTACGAAATTTTCATAAATAATAAGGTTACTCGTTATAACTCGTAAATTCCTTGTAAACCTTGTATAAATAAATACAAGCCATATTTTCTATGTATAGAGTTTGACATTAAACTCATAAACATACCAGATTTACACCGTTTACGAATAGAATACGAGTTTATATAAAAACCCCTAATATGAAACTTTTCATTAAATTTTATTAAACTTTTTTCATTACTTCTTTATAAGTGCATAGAAAAAAATCAATAATAAATGTTTTTGGTAAAAGGTCTATATCTTGAAAACTGAGAGAGAGAGCAAAGCGGACATAAAATGGGCCAAGTCCATATCATATTCTGAACTGATCCAAGTCTTCTTCACTATTAGGTTTTCATTATATTTATGAAGTATTTCATACATATGATGAAAGTTTTCCTTTGAGTGTATAGAAAAAACTATAAAAATTGTTGAATTCTTAAGTAAAATTTTATAAAATTACGGATTATTATAAATATTGTAACTAAAATATTCTGCAACAGAAAATCTTGATCTATAATCCAAATATTATATTTAGAACACCCGAAAATTGTTGTATGTTTATTTAAACATTAATTCTAAATCATAAAAACTTACTATGCTCAAATGCCATATTGAATGTTTCCTCTTCACGGGAATGATCTAAAGAACATTGACTAGAATTTTCGTCCGGCGAACGAGAACGAACCGATAGGCTAAAAATAAAAAGAGGCCATAAAAATAAATTATTTTCTAAAAAAATATCGAAGAAATACATACTGATCAACACCTACGGCATCATCGGCACTATTATCCAACTCAGAATTGATGCTGGGATCATAGATTGAATTTGATTGATTGGGTTGACTGTTTCTCTTTGGCGGTAAAGGTGGAGGATTGTGTGATCTAGGAATGGGTCGAAAAAGTAAGAATAATCATTTGAATAGCGTGGAGTACTTAATGTCATTTTATAGGTAATATACCTATTAGGCAATGGTGGTTTTGGTGGGGGACTTGTATCTCTTAAAATACTTTCAGTACTGTAAGAAACACGCATTGGGTTGGATGTGGTTTTTTCAAGAGTATCTCGTTCTCTGAAAAAACAAAAAGGGGGAAAAAAATAAAGCTAATTTATTATGAAATAGTGTCATATAGTGTCATTACTTTGGTGTCAATGTTATATCCGGCAGGGATGTACGTTGTCCAGCAACTTCCACTGATGGACGCATTAACAAATTATGTGAATTTGATAATCCTCCCGATGATGTTGATATTTGTGAATCTGTTGATGTTGTATCATATTGAAATGCCAATTCCTCACGTTCTTTTAACTTTTGTTGAGCCAGCATAGCCAGATTCTGAAAGTATTTCACATAATATTAATGAATTGTAATTTTAAAGTAACTTAAGATATAACTTACTCTTACAGCCTCCTCTAATAAATCTACAATGTCTCGTACATTGTCATTATTTAATGAAGCACACTCTTCAGAGTCCTCACTAAGCATAACTTCATCACATAGTTTAATAAGTTTACCCAAACATTGATAGACTTGTTGGGTGGCCGACAATAAAACTGTATTATTTTCGTTCAACATATAGGCTTGGATAACTAGAAATTATTGTAAGTAAGACAAAAATATTTGATAAAACAACTAAATTTAGGAAAGTTATTTGGAAAAAATCTTAAGGTTTTTTATTAACAAAAGTGTTCTGGGTTCATGATTTACTAGATAAGAAAATTTAGGTACTTTTAATCTTATATTAACACAATGTCCTGTTAGCTACTAATTGGGACTTTAACTGACACTGTTCTTGTTTACCATATAAATTTTAAATTTAACTTTTGGTTAAATTTTAACGAGACATTGTGTTATCTTGCCTAAAGTCTTTTGAGTTCTACAAATTTTTTAAAATATAAACTTGTTCTTACAAAGAAATTCCCAAGAAGTAATAATTTAAAAATAATTATCAGACAGAATTTTTTTAAGGTTTTTTAAAAGTTCTCAAAAATTAAAAACAAAGTCAAAATATTAAAAAGTCATTTGATTTTCATTTACTTTTTGTAATATGAATGTTTCACTTGCCAAATCGATTAACTCCACTCTCAGAATTTTATAAAACTTTAATTTCAAAACACTTTATTGACCCCTAACTGTAAAATATTCAAAACAATTTCTCTGATAATAATTACTAATACTACTAAATGACAAAACTTATAATTTAACATGAATTAAAAAAGAACATTTTTTACTATTTTCTCATTTTTCTCATTGAGACTCATTCATTTTTCATTATGGAGTTAATCGATTTTTAAATGATGAATATAAAAGGCAAAGAGGGTGGAAATTGTTTTTAACCGTTATAGTAGTATCAGGTATATCGATTTACGACTTCTTATCGCTTTTAAATTAAAAACGAGTAAAAAGGTTAAAGTCGGGCATGCCGACTATACAATACCCTACACCAGTCTGGTGTATTGTTTGGATCCGAAATTCGAATGGGTTAAAATGGGGCTCGTGTCAAAATTTTCTATGTGAGTCAGCGCACCAAATTTCATTAAAATATCTTAATATTTGCGACCTGCAGTTTGCAACCAAGCCAATTTTGGGGGAACCCTTATATGGGCACTAGTTCTAAACATGGACCGATGTTCACCAAATTCAATAGGCTTCGTCCTTGGGCCAACATAGGTCTATATACCAAATTTCATCAAAATATCTTAATATTTGCGACCTGCAGCGTATAAACAGTATAATTTTGGTAGGACCCTTATATGGGCACTAGGTCTAAACATGGACCGATGTTCACCAAAATCAATAGGCTGCGCTATTGGGCCAATATAGGTCTGTGTACCAAATTTCATCAAAATATCTTAATATTTGCGACCTGCAGCGTATAAACAGTATAATTTTGGTAGGACCCTTATATGGGCACTAGGTCTAAACATGGACCGATGTTCACCAAAATCAATAGGCTGCGTTATTGGGCCAATATAGGTCTGTGTACCAAATTTCATCAAAATATCTTAATATTTACGACCTGCAGCGTATAAACAGTATAATTTTGGTAGGACCCTTATATGGGCACTAGGTCTAAACATGGACCGATGTTCACCAAAATCAATAGGCTGCGTTATTTGGCTAACATAGGTCTGTGTACCAAATTTCGTCAAAATATCTTAATATTTACGACCTGCAGCGTATAAACAATATAATTTTGGTAGGACCCTTATATGGGCACTAGCTCTAAACATGGACCGATGTTCACCAAAATCAAACTTGTTCGTCCTTGGGCCAACATAGGTCTGCGTACCAAATTTCATCAAAATATCTTAATATTTGCGACCTGTAGAGTGCACACAAGATTGCATGGACAGACAGACAGACAGACAGACGGACGGACGGACGGACAGACGGACATCGTTAAATCGAAATAAAAAAAAATTCTGAACCGATCGGTATACTATAAGGTGGGTCTACGACCAATATTTTTTGGTGTTACAAACATCAGCACAAACTTATAATACCCTGACCACACAGTGGTGTAGGGTATAATAATAAGAAATATTCAGGATTGAAATTTCAAAAACGATCGATTTGCATCACATGCCAGATAATCTTTTTATTTCTTTCTCCCAAAAGATCATACATGAAATATTGACTTTCAGCTTTTATTGAACAGCTATTTCTGTTGTTTACACACACAAAGTGACGGTCCGTAAAGTTGTCAAAAACTTCCTACAAAGACATTTAACTTTAAAATGCCACTAAGGAAATAACTTAAAATACAGTTAACCTTAAATTAACCAAACGAAATAACTTTAAATTCCGTTAACACTAAAATAACTTAACATACCGATAACCTTAAAATATCCTAACGAAATACTTTGAAATAACATTATCCACTATCAGTAATTTCATGAATCGGTTACCAACCCTGCTTTATCAAAAAATCTCTGGAAAAATCCATTTAGTGTTGAAATTTATTTAAGGGTTCAATATAACACTAGTCCTGTGAGATTTTGAAGTTTTTCCTATTTTCTCAAATTTGCGTATACAAAATAAACTTTGAATTTTTTTTTGCAATTAAAAACAAAAATTCTAAATACATAAGTATATATAAAATAACCTCAACACCAACAGATTATCCTAGTTATTTAAATAATTTTTCTTACCGGAAAACATGCTGGCTGTTGTTTCCAATATAACAGTACCATTACCCGGCAATACTTCTAATTTTTTCTTAAGTATAACATCTCGAAAATGTTTCAAAGCATTGACTATATCTTTAACATGAACTTCCAGTGACTGTGAAGATTTTGATACTTCTTCTGCAGTAGGTGGTGGTTTATTTTTATGTCTGGGACTTTGGGGTGAATGTGATCTAAAAAAATACAGGCACTCATTAATAAAATTATAAAATTGTATTATATACAACAATAGTACGTACCTCCCCAATGTATTGGTGGGTGTACGCATTAGTGATATTTTTTCAAATAAATCGTCTTTAAAAGATCTTGCTCTTCTAGCCAACTTAGTACCCTTTAGGCTATTCTTATGTCCCGATGATCCAGTGCCAGTTTGATTAGATGGTGTGGCGGTGATAACCCCACCCAGAGGCGTACTTATTTGTTGGGTAGGCGTGGCAGGTGATGGTGTATTTGTACCACCATATAAATTTGTTTGCGACGATAGGGAAGAATTTGGTGTGGATGGAGTGCTGATGACGCTATCTGTAATTAAAAACAATAATATGATTTCATCATTAATATATTCAAATACCAAAATAACCCATTATGGTATTATTTTTTATATATAAAAACCTTGTCATAACTATATTTATTGGCAACAAAAATTAATCACTTTTAAAATGCTGCGAATTACATTTTTAAAAATAGATCTAAAATGCAAATGAATTTAAAAATAGCACAAAAATTTATAAAAATAAAAACATGGAAAACCCCTGTTGATTTTATTGACCCCAAGTAATATTTTGTATGTTTTTCTCATTATACCCTACACCATTGCGTGGGGAGGCTAATATAAGTTATGCTGAAGAATCACTTTCTGAGGTCGAGTTTTTGGATGTCAGTTAAACTTGGTTTAGTTAAACGGTAATTGAATTTTGTCTTCCATTTCCAACTTTATTTTGCAATTTTTTAAAATAAAACAAAATAAATCATATTTCCGAAGCAGTACTCCAGTTACAAACTGCGTAAAGCTAAGTTTAAAGATAATCTACATCTTAAAAACTGGGCCTGAGTCGATTTAGCGATGTAAGTCCGTCTGTCCATTTGCACCTTGTAATCAAACTACAGGCAGCAAATATAAGAATATTTAGATGAAATTTGACATATGAGCTTCTCTTGATCTAGAATAATCCCTTTTGATATTGGTTGAAATCCGTCCATGCTCTTGGGTTGTGGATGTTAAATAGAATCATAAAACGTTCGCAAATATAAAGAAAATCGGACAACATTCGCCGGTATTTATTTTTCGACAATTTTATTCAGACTTTTTACAATAATTATTGAAACATTTAGTTTTAATTTGAATGAATGAATACGATTTATTTAAAAAATCGACAATTACAATTTACAAAGCAAAGAAAATTTCAATGATTAAATCATGGGAAGACAACATTTTATGTTGTAATTTTATCTTTTTCCCGGAATATGACCCAAGTCGTAAGGCGGTGTAGGGTATCTCATGATCGAGCTTGACCAACTATAATTTGTTTTATTTGTTTTTTGTTTATCGTTAACAATGTTGATAATGTGGCGCTTTTTCCACTACGTTAGACAATATTTACGCCACAATATAACAAAAATCGAAATATAAAGCTGCCTACACACTAGGGAACATGGTTGAGGGAACAAAAAATATCAAAAAATTTTGTAAACACGAAATGCACGCTCTCAACACGCACACACACGCAAACGCACTCACACATTCACAAAAAATGCTCTCTTTTTTTAAGTATGTTCCCTAGTGTGTAGGCAGCTTAAGGATTTTGGTTTTATTTTTTAATTAAAATAAGTAGACAATATAAAAAATATGTATGCTCAATGTTTGTAGTGCAAATAAAAAGCGACGTAATTAAGGTAAAAACAAAAAATATATTTTTTTTCTTTCAACCGTTAAATGCATTAAAAAATCGGTTATTTGCAATCTGTTCCAGAACGTGTAACGCACTCAAAAATGTTTTACAGTTACTACATGACAGCTGTTTATGTATTAACAAGTCGTTGTTGTTTCTAACTGTAATTACAGTTGTTTTTCTATGGAAAAAAACACAAAGAAAGTATTTTTCGTTGGTTATTTTTTTTAATAACTATAAAAGTTGTTTAAAGCAATTTTTTTTAATATTATAATGAACAAAAAATTAAAAATTTCGTTGGGTTTTTTAATTCTTGTTTAGTTTATATTTGTTATTATTGATATATTCCGAGTTTTTAGGATGTCAGTTAAACTTGGTTTAGTTAAACCGAAAACAAATTTTATCAGCCATTTCCAAGTTTACTAACAAAAATTTACCGGAACAACCATTTCTCGTTTAGAATTTTGGTCTTTATTAAAATAAAATAAAATAAAATAAAATAAATCGCATTTCAAAACCAGTATTCCAGTTACAACTGCGTTAAACTAAGTTTAAAGACATCCTAAAAACTCTAAAAAAATTAATACAATATATCTCCAATACATAAAAACGTAATCACTGGAGAACTGTTTGGAATTTTGCCTTTAAATTTCAAGTAGGATGAATTAAACATTTTTGTGTAATCGAAAGAAAAAGACATTTTTCTTATTAAAATATATTTTTATAATAAAAAAATATATTTTCATAATAAAAAAATTAACTGTAAAAAACAGGTTTTGCCACTGTTGTCAGTTATTTTAAAAATGTTTGTAGTAAAAATTTTTCAGTTATTTTGATGAAATGGTTAGTTATTTTTAATGCATATTTTATTTATCTCTACAGTTAAAAATAACTAAATTTTAAGTTATTTTGAAGATAAATACCTTTGTCGCCTTTTTAACTTCAATGCATTTGCTTTAGCTGTCATTTTCAGTAGATTCTAACTACGAGTGCGGTTGCATTTTTGACAGCAGTATAATGGGCAGGGAATTTATTAATTTTTAAAATTTAGTTTTTTGCATGGAAAAGTCGCTGAAGTAAAAATGCCTAATATTGCAATTAGTTCTTTTGTCAAATGGAAATTAAGAAACATTTTGAAATAAGTTGATTTGACGGATATCATATCTTTTCGTGTATTAGGTGTAGAAATGTGAAAACCAGACAGGAATATGCGTATTACAGTTGCATGGACTACAAAATTCTTGAAAAATTTGCTTAAGTCGGCTTAAGTGTTTTTGTCAAAAAATCACAGAAATATCTCTTTTAAACCCAAATCACTGGAAGATGTTAATTATTAATTTGTGTAGAAAAAGACAAGTTTATTATGTTATTTCAGCTCTAATAAGTATTTTCAAGTACTATACCGTGGTAACACTCAACATCCAAAAATACGTGTCCGCTTAAATTTAATTAGGAATAAAATATGTACTTATATACTTCTTCAAATAAAGTATCCAACATTTTTGAAATTTTTACAACAGTAAATTAAAAAAAGGACAAAAAAACAATACAAGCAAAAAGTCTCCTAAATTCCCTTTCACACCTGCGTATGGTTCCTTTGGATGAAATGCCTTAAAAAGCAAAAAACAAAAAAAAAGTTGATCTTAGATTTGTTTTCTCTATGACATAATCAAATTTCATCAAAATCGGAGTGTGTAGGATGATATACTTTCCTTGTAAATTTTTCTTTTTGGATTTTTTTAATTTTTATACAACATGAGTAGTTTTTGAGGGCAGATATTTTTCAGCCTTTAGTTCGATGTTTTTATTTTTTTTTTAGTTAGAATATTCTTCTACCTTAAGTCCAAATTCTAATATGATATTGTCATATTAGATTTTATTTGTTGTTTCAAAAAGGGGGTTGATCATTTTCATGATAGACAATACAATTGTTTCATAGGCATCTCTTCAGTTGTCCGCAATAAGAAAATGATAACTTTCTTACTCAAACCAAGACATTAATTACATAAGGTTACTGAACTCTCATAAAAAACAAAGTTCAGGGACCTGTTCTGGGATTTGTCTTGTGACATGTCACAAGGGGTCAATTTCCCCCTCCTATGACAACGCCATGTAAAAGTGACCAGTCTATTTCATATAAAGGGGCCAGTTCGGTGACAGTTTGTTAAAATTTCCCGTAGGGGTGATCTCGTGCGCTGGAAAAACACCCAAAAACATAAAAATCAGGTGAATATTATTTTTACACAAAATTATACAAGCGAAGGAACCTGGTTATTTGTATCGGAAAATTAATATGTCCAGATCAAGTCGTACAAGCAATATTATTCTGCCTGCGTATAATTACTTATAATCATCAAGATTGTTTTTTGTTAGTGCTGTGAAATTGTGGAACTCTTTACCTAATAAAATTAAATCCGACCCCCGTGCATTGTTTTTTAAAATGGCAGTTATGAATTTGTTCAAAGATTATTTGTTTATGTTGTTCATTCTTTAGTATTTTTACTGTTTATTTTTAAGTAGTTATGTATTTTATTTAAGCATTTAATTATTTAGCATTTAATCACTGTGACTAAAAATGATTGAGGTGCTTTAAGAGACTCTAAGTCTTATTTGTACCAATGAATTGAAAAAAATAAATTAATTTAAATTAAATATATCAGGTGATTTGTTTTTCTTTTAATTTAAATTCAAAAATTATGAATTGAAATAATAAAAAAAAGTATTTGAAATTAAAAAAAAACATTGTTTGTCCACGTAGTGTAGGGCAAAAATTAAATGAAAAGTTAATACATACATATATAAAATAATTCAATTTAAATTACAAATAATACAATAATGGTATAAAAAATCAAGCACTGCCAGACTATGATGTTAAGAATAAATGACTGACAGAACGCTCATTTGGAATGCTTTTCCAGCGTTTTCAAAAAGCGTCTTTGATTTACAAAAATTTCAGTGGTTTATAAAAAAACAGGCAAGAATTGGCTTAGAGCGCTATGCCATCCAGTCACAAATTGCAAACGACACAAAATCAAATCATTTTATAAAAATGATGGCACTTTTTAAAAGATATTTGTGGTCTGAAGGTTCGGAGTTCAAAGATGATACTTAAGAACCTCGGGAGACTATCCATTTCCATTGTCGTCTTTCTATTTGGCTACTCCCTTACTATCCCCTGGAGCTTTGTATTTGCTATTGTAATTGTTCGTCTTTAATTTTGTTATGTACATTTTAGAAATAATTTGAAAGGAAGGTGCTACATACTTATATACCAAATAATAAATATCGTTATAACGATACTAATATTTATCAAATCTAAATGTAATTAAAAAAGATAAACGGAAATTTTCCTTCTTTGAACCGAATTAACTCCCGAAGTAAGTAAGTCGTATTGAAAATAAGTATCAAAAGGAAGAACATTTAAAGAAATATATGAGGCGCCCCTAAAGTTAACTGGTTCTAAATTTAATTTTAATAAGTTTTACTGATGATTAAACTTTTATTTAAAAATTGAAATCAGGATTGTGAACTTTTGTTTGCATTTACGGAATTTATAACAATTTTTTGTAAATGTAATAAAAGTATCATACATTTTTTTCACGATCACAAGTGATTCACTTTTAATTCCTGTAATGTTGGTGTCCCCTTAAGTAAAATGCTTTGATGGGATTTAGTTGTTTTTTGCATTTATGAATATTTTGGCAGCACTGTTTTGTATATTTTCAAATTAGATTTGAAAATTGTCACGAACTCTTTAACAACATACGCACCCAGTAGAAGTTCTACGTATTTGCACACAAGACAAACAACACCAGCTATCATAAATTGTCTGAAGATTATACACTAAATAAAATTTCACCCCTTTTTTAGTTACTAACACCAAAATAATAAACAAAAAAAAAAAAAACAGCGACAACAACACTATAGAACTTGCTATGGAATTTACTATACGTTGGAAGTAACTGATCATACAAAAATTACAGTATCCGTTTTGTTGTGTATTTAGATATTTATATTTTTTTATTAAATATCTTGTGATGAATCAATTCAATCGTTGTCGTTCATAGATACATTCATATACAACACATACACACATGGAGCACATTAACTAAACCAACACATTCACCAACAATCACTCTCGCTCGGCCGTCTTGTCATAGATACAACTTTTTAATATCTGCTGCTTGACTATGCGTAAAATAAAAAAAATGTGAACACCGTACCTTTCTGCATCATTTTTCAGCCTCCTCCAAACGTTCGTTTCACAATATTTCAATTTAATTTCAATGTAAGACGTTTGTTTTCTTTATTTTTTATAGAATTTTGACATTTTAATTAATTTTTTTCACAATTTTTTAATAAAATTTCAATTGAGATTCGACAGCAGTAAAAAGTGCAGATTAACTAATAAAATACTTCTTTCTCGCTTCACGCCTTTGAAAGTGTGAGTGTATCTGTGAAAGTTTAGTGGTGCCACTTGAATAGTGTTGGATAGCTAATGGCAGCACTGTCACAGTGTACTGAAGTGTACCTAGTTTTTGTACAAAACTAGTTTTTGCTTGTTTTTTTTTTTGTATGCGTTTTGACAAGTTACAAACTACAAGAGCCAAAAGGCTAATAGTATTTGCCTAACTCCTTATTTTTAAGAATCAAGTATCGGATAACCACTTATAATTAAACTTTTTGTAAGCATGTGGGTAACCACTTATTATTCAAAATCTTATAACTACTTATTTCTCATTTTTTCGTTAGCGAGCGGGTAAGCGTGACTACTTATAAAAACGACAACACCAAACAAAAATAATGAGTTTAGACGCCAAAAAATAAGTTGTGCGGAGCTATGAATTACTATTATATAACCACTTATTTGGTAATGAAAGATTTTGCTGGGTAGTAACCATTCGTATACATTTCTTCTTGTGGTATCGGAACAGCTGATTCGTTACAGATACGTTTACGGTTGGGTAACTCAGCCTTTAAGCACAATGCAAAGGTCCCCATTTTTTACAATTTTTTTTGACAATTAAAATCGTGCAACGATTTCCGTGAGAGATAAAACTTATTTTATTTTCTCAACGGAATTTCTTATTCTCCTGTTTTTACTCTCAGATTATTTTTCTAATGTTGCCAGACTTTCACACAATTTCAATTACAGTACAAGTATAGTACGATTACATGGTTGATTTCGTCATGCACATGGATTAGTAATACCAAAGGATTTTACTTTATACATTTATAAAATAGCAATAACACAATAACACTTTCACAGTCTTTTATTCTAACTAATGTCAAACAACAACAATACGTTGGAATGTAGCAAGAAGTAAAGTATAAAATATAGCCAACTTGACTTTCTATGTGTTCTGTGTTGTAAAAGTTAGATTATGTTTCCGTTGCTATTTTGTTCATTTTTTTCCGTCACGATTTATGCCTTAAACACATAGACGACAGCGGCTACACGACTACAAATGCTGCTGTCTGCAATTGTAGTCGTGTAGTCAGCTACTTTAATTTTTTTGAAAACGATAGCAACATAGTAAACAGCTGATCCTAAAAATTTGACGTTTTGATAAATATTAATCTTTTTTGGTTTGTGCTTCTAAAATAATGGCTGAGGAATATTTTGTTAATTTTGTAAGATCCATTTTTTTACAAAACATCACAATAAAATTAATTCCAAACATAAATTAGTGAAACCTTCAAACAATTGTAAAATATAAGCAGCTGTTTCTTCAGTGTTGCCATAACGGTGATTTTCTAGTCAGAACTACCGATTGTTTTGTAGCCAACAAAAATAGAAATTATCCTAAGTTGACTACAGCGGCAAAAGTAGTCGTGTAGCCGTGTAGCTTTTTTGGTGTCAAAATAATCGTTTTCATATAAACATGTGTATTTTATTTTTGACAGGCTGTAGTCGTGTAGTTGCAGTCGTCTATGTGTTTAATGCATTAAGATTCCTTTTCCATTTGTATTGTGCTTATTCTCTGAGAAATTATTTAACTGAGCAACTGAGAAATTTTATCGGTGTAGTCAAGACTACAAGTTTTCCACAGATAAAAACGCTATGTTGGCAACAGTGGCTAACAGCTGAAATATATTTTCCCTGTAGAGTTGTGTCGTTCATGAACGAACTAGTTCATTTGAACGGTTCAGCTTTTTGAACGATATGACATCGTTCACCACCATTCGTTCTTTTCGTTCAATCGTTCTTTTTTTTAGTCATAGAAAATTTACATCCCTTTCTTATTAATTTTATTACAGAATTAAATATTTTTCTTAATAATTTCAAATTTTTAATAAAATTGTAATTTTCTGACACTATTGGTCTATGCCCAATAAATTGTGGGCGCTGTGGTGTAATGGTTAGCGCGTTGGACTGTTACACGTGAGGTTGCGGGTTCGAGCCCCAATCAAGGCAACATCAATTTATGAAAAATAGTAATATGTATTAGTTTTTTCTATCCCTCATACATATCGCAGCGTCCTCCTTCGGTGTTCCCATAGCACTTAACCACACCGAAGTAAAATAATATAACAGGGCTATGAACTAAAAAGCTTCATCAAAATTCGCCAACTCACCGTCAGATGGCGCGCATTAACTGTTCTAAAATTTAACAACTCGCGCAATTACAGTGTTGCCATATTTGAAGCCCTTCATCTTTCACCACCTTTCATTTCTTCTCTATCCCCTTCCCTAAGGAAGCAACACGTTAATTAATAGGAAGAATTTCCTGAGTGTTACTTCTCTTAAAAAAAAAAAAAAAAAAAAAAAATAAACATGTAACATGTAGTGCGCCAATAAATTGTCGAAGGAACGACACCGTTCACGAATCATTGTTCAGACACAGCTCATGACAAAAAAGAACGATATCAAAAATGAACGATTGAACGATTTGAACGAACTAGTTCAATGAATTTTATTGAGCGATATGACCGAGTCACCAAAAAGAACGAATAAGCCCAACACTATTTCCCTGCTATAAGTAGAGTTGTGAAATTTCGGTATTTTTTGAGTACTCAATACTACTCAATACTTTTCAATTGAGTACTCGATACTACTCAATACTTTTAACGGTTTTTTTAATTTAAAAATAAAAATGTTATGAATTCGTATTTATTAAGCTGCCTACACACTAGGGAACATACTTAAAAAAAGAGAGCATTTTTTGGTGAATGTGTGAGTGCTTTTGTGTGTGTGTGCGTGTTGAGAGCGTGCGTTTCGTGTTTACAAAATTTTTTGATATTTTTTGTTCCCTCAACCATGTTCCCTAGTGTGTAGGCAGCTTTAGGAAAAATTATCACAATTCACATACACGTGTTAAATAACTATTGTTATTTACATTTTAATTAATTTAAAACATTTTAAATAAATTAATTAAGTAATTTTTCCCAAAAATTCGTTACAAATTTCTTTGCTTCACAAATAGAGTTGTATTTTCAGAGCTGTATTTTTAGAGTACTATTTTTAGAGTTGTATTTTTATACGAAAAATACACATTTCTACGGAAAATTGCATCTTTAAAAGTATTGAGTAGTACCGTTTTAGTATTGAGTACTCAAAAAAACAGTCAGTATTGAGTACTCAGTACCGGAATACTCAATACTTTTACAACTCTAGCTATAAGTAGAGATGCCAACTTTTTCAAAAAGTACAAAAAGGGTAAAAACGCGTAAATTTCTATTTAAAAACGGGTAAAAAAGCACTAAACAGTAGAGTTGTAAAAGTATTGAGTATTCCGGTACTGAGTACTCAATACTGACTGTTTTTTTGAGTACTCAATACTAAAACGGTACTACTCAATACTTTTAAAGATGCAATTTTCCGTAGAAATGTGTATTTTTCGTATAAATAAAAATACAACTCTAAAAATAGTACTCTAAAAATACAGCTCTGAAAATACAACTCTATTTGTGAAGCAAAGAAATTTGTAACGAATTTTTTGGAAAAATTATTTAATTAATTTATTTAAAATGTTTTAAATTAATTAAAATGTATATAACAATAGTTATTTAACACGTGTATGTGAATTGTGATAATTTTTCCTAATAAATACGAATTCATAACATTTTTATTTTTAAATTAAAAAAACCGTTAAAAGTATTGAGTAGTATCGAGTACTCAATTGAAAAGTATTGAGTAGTATTGAGTACTCAAAAAATACCGAAATTTCACAACTCTAGAAGAAGATCAAAACATGAACAAGAGTAGTCCACACGAGACAAATTCATGGGCGAACAAATAAATTGTTCGTTGGTTGAACAAATCGATGTCTCGTCAAGACGCTAGGTGAACAAGAGTGGTCCACACAAGACAAATTCATGGGCGAACAAGAAATTGTTCGTTGGTTGAACAAATCGATGTCTTGTCAAGACGCTAAGTAACTTGCAGTCTACACGATACATCGATTTGTTCAACCAACGAACAATTTCTTGTTCGCCCATGAATTTATCTTTTGTGGACCACTCTTGTTCATGTTTTGTTCTTGTTCAGACAACGTTGTCAGCACAATTGTTCTCACAACTATGTGCAATATCAGCCACGATGCCAGATCTAATTTTTTCTTAGTGGCATTACTGCAAACAAAAGAAAATTAATAAAATGCTAAGAAAAAGTAAATAATTTGTATTATTATTAAATTTAAAGCAATTTACTTTTTATTATTGTTAAAAAAATAGTGGAAAAGGCATTGAAAACATGAAAATAAATAGTTTCGTTTGTGACCTACTCCCACAACAAACAAAAAATAATGAATTGTCTGACATTACGTATTCTCCACCCAAAACAAATGGACAAATATTTTCCCTTTATTCTGCTGACGATTAGTTTTTGGGCAAACAAATCAATGGGTGCGTTCGGCAGATACAATTTTACAGTCAACAGTTCTACAACAGTTGTGCAACTATCTGCTGAACGACCTGATCACTAACCGCTCAGTCTGAGCGCTGTCATATTTTGGTAGCGTAAAAAATGTTTGCTACTTTGGATCAAATAGTGATACATTTGTTGTTGTTGATTTAAAAAAATTTTTGTTTTGTATGATTGACAAATAAAAACATACAATAATAATTCAAAAACAAAAAAATTATAAAATCAAAGGAAAATATAGAAAAAATGTATTTAAAAACAAAACAAAGAAAACATCGTTCAGCAGAGTAAGTAATCACAAAGCGCTACAAGTCACCGGTATCATTTTAAGGTTTCTCTGCCGAATGCTACCATTGGCTTATATAAATAAAAAATAGATATTACTAATAGGGGGAAATACAGGGTTTTTTAAGCAATTACTTCACAAATCTAGTCTGCTTCGGAGTAGACTAGAAATTTAATTTTTTAATTTTCGTTTACGTTTCATGCTATTCTACCAGCCAATTGGTAAATTTGGAGTTAAAAGCCATTCCTAAGCCCAAAGTAATTACTTCGAAGTAATTGCTAAGTTTTATTCATATGACCCATTGGCTCATATGAATAAAATATAGATATTACTAATAGGGGGAAATACAGGGTTTTTAAGGCAATTACTTCACAAATCTAGTCTGCTTGGGAGTAGACTAGAAATTTAATTTTTTAATTTTCGTTTACATTTCATGCTATTCTACCAGCCAATTGGTAAATTTGGAGTTAAAAGCTATTCCTAAGCCCAAAGTAATTACTTCGAAGTAATTGCTAAGTTTTATTCATATGACCCATTGTCTCGTCAAGACGCATTTTTTTTGCCATTTTTTCACGAATGTTCCCCGCTTTAGATTAATATTTTTCGCGTTTTGGCACACAAAAAAGCACCATATTTAGCGCGAAATACATTAAGTTGGCATCCCTGGCTATAAGCAATTAAAAGCATATAAAAAGCTCTAGATTAGCGGGAAAAGCGCCGAGTTGGCAACAGTGTAGCACGGAGAAATTTTTTGTCCCTCGACGATTAAATAATTTTTAATATAAAAGAATTATTGATTAATTAAAAAAAAGAATGTAATAAATTATTTAAAATTTCCAAAAAAAAACCCGATTAAACGAAAATAAATTTAGTGTTTATTAAAATTTCATAAAAAAGTGCTAGAAAATAAATAAAAAAATTCTAAAGATACAAAAATCTTTATTGAAAAAGGTGCTTGCAAAAAAATCTACACCCTTTAAAAATTTACATTTTATACATAAAAATTAGGCATTTGCAAAAGAAAATTTCTGTTAAATGAAGAGTTTTTACAAAATAAAAAAATATTAAAATATTTAGCATAATAAAGACCAGCGAAAAAAGTTCTTATAAGATGCCAAAATACTAGATACAAAATGTGAGTGGTATTCTGTATAAATGTGTATATATGTGAGTGAATCTGTGTGTGCTTTTGTGAGTATGGGTATTAGATATCTATGTACATCAGAGTTGCCACAAATATTATACACCAATTGAAAACATTCAATGCCCAAAAATACCCAAAATATAAAATTTGAAGGGTCAATATACCGGTCACAAAGTTCTAAATTTTTAAGATGTATGAAACTAGCACGCATTTGTTATGCGATTTAAAATTGTACATGGATCGGTCAGGGCAGAAACTAAGGGGAGAGGGGGGGGGAGGGCGCAGTATTCCCATCAACATGATTTAATAATTTTAAAATTATAAACAATTGTTACTAAAATACATACACAGAAAAAAAATAGGCATCAACAATGGAATTTTTAAATACAAAAACCTTTTTGAAATTGAAATTCCACTTCCAACAACTTTTTAATTTGAAGTGTTTGTAAATTTTTAGTTTTCATATAAAATTTCGTCAAAACTGCAGTTTATGGGGTTTCGCATATATATTTGATTCCCTCTGCGATTAAAAAAGAAAAAAACCGAAATTAATTTTGGAAGACGCTCGGACCCGGGAGGCCCGGTGAAACTAGGGGAACATAGAAACATGTAAGTGTGGGTATTCAAATCAAAGGAAATTGTCTCACGATTCCAAAAATGTATTTTTTATCCATAAAACATAGTCCTTACTGGAGCCATCTTAGTCCCTTAAGAGATGGGGAGGGGGTGGCAAATGATGAGATTTTGTTGTATGGTAAAATGGTATTCAAATGATAGGAAATATTTCCACGACTTCAAAAATTATATTTTTTTCATAATCTATAATCGCATTGAAAAATTTTACATAAAAAAAAAATTTTTTTGCTTGCGGCGCAATTTACCTAACATTTACAGGGCGATAATCCTTGGGCAATGCCAACTTTTTTAATTTTTCGATTTACGTTCAACGGATTGAAAAAAACATAATTTTTGAAATCGTGAGAAAATTTCCTTTCATTTTAAGGAATTTTTAGATTTTCATTGTTTATTGCGTTAAGGTCAGTAACTAAGATATCTGACCTAACAAGCACCATGTAGCCCGGATACCCGATCCGTTCCTTTATCAGAGAATTCGCGATTTGAACTTTTAAATTTTAAAATTATAAATGCATATTTTTCGATTTTAAATACATATTTTATGTACATAAAACACGATTTTCGAAGCCCATATATACATTATTAAAAGGAGTCTTTCTCACTATTCAAAAAATATATTTTATTTTATGACCCATAAAGTGCAGCTTCCACTAGATCAATTTAAGACACCCTGAGAGTTTAAAATAAACTGTTAATCTACTAAACATTAGGTATGGAAACTCAAAAGTGCGGAAATAATGAAATATGTACATTATTTTAGCTAAGGCGACCAGATTTTGAAAAAGAAGAAAGATGAAATTAAGAAAAAGTAAAAAAAATTATTTGAATTCAACATTTTTTACAGAAAAATTTACACTCGCATATGTAAATATGTAAAATTAGTTAAAAAAAAAAGCAAAAAAATTCACATTTACTTATAAATACATATATAAAGTTAGTTAAAAAAAATAATGAAACTTAAAAAATAGGATAATAGAACTAAATGTTTGAAATGTATTAACCCTGTACTCATAAATCTTATAGGAACCCATACACGATTTTGCATGTCGCTGGATGGACGTGTGCATTTTGTTTTTGTAATGATCGTCAAACAAGCCCATACACGATCAAAATCGCATTTTAATCCAACAAATTGTACAGTCTACAGTATCGAAAAGAAAATAAGTGCTAAAATTTATTTTCAAAAGCGAAAGTTAAGTAAGAATATGAACAGAACAAGCACGGCACGACATTTTTCATACGATTTGACACAAAAAGCCGGTTACACGGCGTGAAATAAAATTTGTTGTAATTTTTAAAGGAAACCGTCCCTCGCGCCGTGCTTATACTGTTCATACTATAAAATCAATAATAAAAAATATAAATCAAAAGATAACCGATTATGAAAAAGATGACAGAAAGAGGACACAAATTTTATAGATGAGTGAAAATAGATGATTGTCCTCCAAAAAAGATGACGTATGGTCACCTTATTTTAGCAATCACAATACGCATTAAAAAAATGGAATGTACTAGCAATAATAGTTTACCCAGCGGCGCTAACTACCATATTTGTCAAGGGAAATTATTTCCAAATGCCAACCTCACCCACAGTCCACCTTGGACATGGTGTCCCCTGTTAACGCTGACGAGGCTCTGACGACCGAATATGGGCGGTATAACCCGGTTCCCACGGCAATCGGACTATGTGCCGGAACGATTCGGATGTATTCGAATCTTCGAATTTATCCGAGCAAGGATTGCCACTCCGGCTTTAAATGAGAATTATTAACTACAAATTCTCATTTTAAAGCCGCTACAACAACAACAACCATATTTGTCCATATATGTCCTCAGCGCACACCACTGCAATTTGCAACAAGATGCAGAGTAGGAACAAGGTCCTCAAGTCGCTAGCCGGCAGCTCTTGGGGTACGGACAAAGCAACCTTGTTGGAGAAAGCTCCAAACCTGCCAAAATTCTGCCCTCAGGACAATTACTGGATGCCTACAAATGTCCTCAGTTCAACATCTTCACGAGGAAACGAAGGTCCTAACAGTAAAGGAACACTGCCATATGCTGTCGAAGCAGTTCCTGCTGGGATGTCATCGAAGCACCACCCGAATCACCATCTTACGGAGGTGGATGGTGGTTAACAGGGGACATGGGGTCCCCTGTTAACACTGACGAGGCTCTGACGACCGAGTATGGGCGGTATAAACCGGTTCCCGCGGCAATCGGACTATGTGCCGGAACGTTTCGGATGTTTTCGAATTTATCCGAACAAGGATTGCCACTACGGCATTAACTACAAATTCTATTTTTAAAGCTGTTACAACAACAACAACGACCATATTTGACGTCTTAATTTCATATACAGCCCAGGTAGAAATTGCCGACGTTACAACAAAAGTTGTACTGGGAGAGAACTGTTTTTTACGAAATGCCGGTACTACTTAAAACGTGCTTTGGCAGTACTGTTTTCTGAAAATTAACGAGCTTTTTTTAATTTACTAAAATTAACAATTTTATAAATCTTACGTATTTTTACATCTATTACACAATTATTTATGTAAGAGAGACATCGCCATTCTTTTCTTGTGAAGTTTCGAAAGAATACATTAAAAATCTGTGATGTACACTAAGAGGACAGTAAAGTTCTAGCAAACTACTAAATTTGTTATTAAATATACTGGGATAATACCAGAAAAATAAAATCCCAAGCCTGCGCCAACGTTGGGAAATAACTACGGCCAAGCGTTTATTGGTGTTATCATTTCGACAACATGGCAGTACAGTGAAAGTTAAAAATCCGACGCATTGCCAGTACATGTACTACCGCCTCTAATACCGGGCCAACATTGTGCCGTTTGTATTTTTCTACCTGGGAGGTTACTAGTGCAAAATTTTTGGGCTTAAACTTTACCAAGCTCTAGAAAAATTAGGATATCCAACAATATGCAGTTTGTATCACGGATGGTAACCGAAACGATGCGGTTATCGGTAGGGGTAACGCTATTTTACATTATTTCGGTAACGGTATTTTAAGGGTAACGCTATTTCATTTATTTCGGTATCGGTATTTTAAGGATAACGGTTTTTTAGTTATTTCAGCAACGGTATTTTAAGGATAGCGGTATTTTGATTATTTCGGTAACGGTATTTTAATGTTAGCGATATTTCAGTTATTTTGGTAATGGTATTTAATGGATAACGGTAGTCGGTTATGTCGATGCATCCCGCAGTTTTTTTTTACAAAAAACAAACGATATTAAAAACAAAACCAATTTACCAAAAATATTCAATACACACGTGCAATTACCAAAAGCAGAAAATTAAAAATAACGGTATTTTAGGGGTAACGGTATTTCATTTATTTCGGTAACGGTATTTTAAGGGTATCGATATTTTATTTATTTCGGTATCGGTATTTTAAGGATAACGGTATTTAAGTAATTTCGGTAATGGTATTTTAAGGATAACGGTATTTCGGTTATTTCGGTAACGGTATTTTAGGGGTAATGGTAGTCAGTTGAAAGGGTTTTGAATCGATAACGGTATTTTAGCGGTATTGCCTGCCCAGAGACTATTAATTATAGAGATATGAAATCAAAACTTACTCTACTCACCGGTAGAGGGCGTTGTAATTTAGTATCACCTGAGCAACTATTTAGTTTCACTTTTGTATCAGCTGAGCCTATATTTTAAAACTCAAAAATTGCTGAAAACTGCGCAAAATAATAAAAAAATTAGGCGCAAAATATATTTAAATAATAAAATTTGAGAATTACTTTTTTTTCTTTGCTTTTTTGTTTGTTATTATTTTAATTTAAATAAAAACAGAAAATTGTCAATTTTTTGAACAAAGTGCCATCTAGTGATAACGATGTCGTTATAACTTTTGTTTTTGGTGATGCTATACCCCTGTGCCTGCCAACCCTGGTTTGTATAGATTCGATCAATACTCGCTAAATTTTACTATTTGATAAGAGGTCGATATTGCAAATTTTTTATTAAAATCCACGCCTACTTAAAACAATTGACAAAATTAAAACAACAAACGTTACATTAAAAATCTCTTCTCAATTTTCTGGAACATGTCCTAGCTTTTCGGTGGCAAATTTAACTGTTTTATCTTTAAAAATAAAAAACTATAATAAAATTAGAAAAAACTTTAATTGATTATTTTGTATTGTCCGTCACTGTATATTTTACTAGGTGTACTGTTAGAACAAATTTTCTTTTTCAATTCCAGGGTATAAATAAAAAAAATTCAATTAGGTCTCAAAATTCTAATAAAATTTTTTAAAAAATCTTAAGTTTATGCTAATTTTATCAACTGGGAGCACTGCCTTACGGACATCCATGTGACAGATTCTATATATCATTTATTCTATATACCAATGGTGGGTAATTCAAATTTCGATATTTTTTTATTTAAAAACTCTTTTTAATATTTCATTTCGCAATTTTTTAAAGTTTTTTATTTGGAAAATTTTTAGATAAAAATTAGGGACAATTTTATAGTCGGAACTAATTTCGATTTGAGAATTGCTTACTTAAGATATATTTAAAGGAACAATCGATCTTACCTTTAGTTCGATTTTAGTTAGAAATTTGTTACATAAACCTTTCGACCCCAACTTTAAATGGCTGGTAATTTTCCGACCAAACTTTGTGTAAATGTAGATCTATGCCATAGAAATATTTTTGTATTACTTTTATGGCTTTGCAGCACCCCTAGCGGAGATATTTGGAATTAAAGTTCAAACATTAACATGCCGCCGGTTCCGAGCGGATTAAAATTTTTTTAAATTTAAATTTTATATTTTTTTTTATTACTAAACTCTACTTAAAAATATTTGATTTTTTGAATTTTATTCATTATACAATTTTTGAGACCAATTTAAACAAAAATTTAATTTTTCCTTAATCTTTGTTGTGAGAAAAAATGTGTTTGGACACTCTGAAAAATAGCTTGCAAATTAACACATCAAAGCCTGCTATATGAAATTAGTGCTAGAGGCATTGTGGAACTACAATGCCTCTGAGACCCGACACCAATGCAAAATTAACAAAATTTGGTCCAGGGCACCGTGCAAAATGTATAAAATTTGCACAATTTCAAACTGCATCCACTGAGCGATGATTTACTTGTCAAAAGAAATGTTTTGACAAGTAAATATTCCCCTATTTGGAACATATTGTTTCCACCAAATTGAATTTCTGAAAAAACGCGAAAAATCACGAATTTCAAAAAAATCTGAAACGCGTGTTCACTTAAATCGACTATAGATTATGATATGCAAGTTTGACATTTCAATCTCAACATCTCCGTACAAAAGAGTCAAAAATTTGTTTTTTTTTTTTATAGAATATCCTTGAAAATATGACATGTCTGGATATGCTTGAACATGCTATACATATATACTGCTGGACGCGCCTCAAAAAAAAACCTTTCATATGATACCCATATTGAGTATGTTTTCTTCAGCTAACATGCAAAATTTTTACAAAAACTAAAAAAATACATTTTTTAAAAATGGTCCAGCTCGTGAGATCTCATTGCTAGACCTGAAATATAATGAATATTTCAATTATCTCCTAGGTGAAAGACCCCTTACTAATATTTAGTTGAATTGACTTAGTTAACAATAACTAAGGATTTTAAATATCAATATTTCAACTACAAATTTAGTTACTTCCAATGATTTCCTAGTTGAAATTTTCTAAATTTCGTAAATAGTAAAATACAATCATCCAAAAATTTAAATAGATATAATCAGCTAAAAATTTTATGATTTGAATTGATTTTACTGTGGATTTTACCTTGGAATTTTTTTAAATTTACAGAAATTAAAAATAAACAAAATAATATTTAATTATAAAAAACATAAATAAAATAAAGTCGCTATTTTTGTTGCAATAAATTATGCAAATAACAATTTTATATCAGAGATGTTGATTTAGGCTTGAGGTATTTGAGAATATGTTGTTAGATTTCTATAAAATAAGGTCACACTTTAATTTTATTTATTTAAAGTAATAAACAACTAAAAAGAGTACAACTTACCAATTTCAACCATTTGCATTCACTTCCCATTTTTCTATTAACTGCAAATTTATTTAAAAAGAATATTCTTGAAACATTACAATATTTTTTATTTGACCTTATTTTATAAGTTGGCTTTCAAAAGTTATTTGTCAAAATTAAACAGGGTAACCAAAAAATTGTTTTTGTTTATTAAACCTATAGTTGTAATTAATTATAATAGTTGCTTTCGATTGATTTCAATTCAACTATAGATTTCGTTAACTACGAAACTACATAATTTTATTTGTTTGTCTAACTCTTCACAAACATTACTTTCATAATTTCTCAGAAAGTGCCATACGGGCTTTATGCATACTGAGATTTTTTAAATAAATGCCTTAAGCACGTATGGCACTCGCTTTATTTTGTGTTGATTTGATATAGAATTGACATTGAAACAGAAAAAGCTACACAGATATAGGGCCTGTTTATCTATTACGAAAATACTCAAAACGAAGCTATTGACAATTACTTTCGTCAAAAATATATGGGAAACAAAAACAAATTTTCGTTACTTTGCTTTCGTTTGGACCATTTTCGTAATACATAAACAGGGGCATAATTTAAAAAATTCTACTTATATTAGGTTTGTACGATTACATTTCTAGTAAAACTAGTAAAAGAGAAAAAATATTGAAAAAGATGTCAAAATATTCAAAAGTAATCGAATAAAAAAATTGTAGAAATAGTAAACAAACAAAAAAAATTACGAAAATCGCAATGAAACGTCCTCGGAGTTCAAACTTTAATGCGAATCACAAGAGTTAATTAATTTAATAACGATTCATAAAAAAATGTGTTCAATTTTATCATTTGTTAAACAAAAAAACATATTACTAGTTTTAGCTGGAAGAAATTTTTCAAGTAAAAACTAGTAAAATTTCCCCTTAAATTTTTTACTAGTTTTTACTATTTTTTTGTACTCGAACGGATTTTTGAGTAAAATTAGTAAATATGAAAAATCTAGTAAAAATCCGCATGTAAACAAACACACTTATTATTAAACATTTTTCTCATACCGTTTTTGTCAATACAAACAAAAAGCTTTTAAAAAGGCAACCACAATGGAACTTGTAAATCGAAAATAAAAATTGTTATTTTTTTTTAACTTAAATTTTTATTTTGAAACAAATTTATATATGAAAAATATCAATTTTCAAACATTTCAAACACAAAAATTTTTGGAAATCGAATTTCAATTTAAAAAAAATTTTCGTTTTTACAAATTCCATTGTAAGTGCCTACTTTTTTCTGTATAAAAACTAGTTTTTATTACGAAATTGATTATATTAATTTAAATTGTAATTGATTTTGCGCCTATCACTCAAATGTTACTAATTGTAAAAAAATTCGACTAAAGTAGTAGTAATATAAATTAAAATATTAATTGGAAATGAAGAAAACAAAATACAAATATAATAGGTCCATTCGATTACTGGATAATTTGTACAAATTTGTACAAATTTTTACTGGATGGCGTTCGTTAACACAAATATTCAGTAAACAGAAAGAAAAAAGAGAGAATAAAGTGACAGTTCTATGATGAGAGTTTCTAAGTCTTCTTCTTTTTCTTGCAAATTTTTACTGGATAAATATTTGCCAGTAAGAATTTGCAAGCAGAAAAAAACATATGTTTCGAAAACATATGTTTGTTTATTGTAAATAAAAAAAATTATTTTCCAATTATATTATTTTTTGGAAATGCAAAGCAGTAAAACTTTCAAAATAAATTATGGAAAAGATAAGAAAACCTTCTAAAAATTGTCTGCTTAAGATTTAACATCAAAAATTCTATTCTTTCATAGCGACCAGTTAAAATTTATTTGTATATTTTGGTGTTATAATCAGCTGTGTCTACAAACTTGCAAATTGTTGCATATTTTCTGTTCGCGTACATGTTTGGGAAAATTTTATTTTGAGAGTAAATCTTATCTTACTCTCTGTAAGTTTGTACTGAGTAATTCTTACTGGACTTGACTGAGAAAAGTAATCGAATGGACCTAATATGATATTGACCAAAAAAGTGTTCTATTTGTGCATACAGTTTTTAAGCAAAAAAAATCTTGGAATTATGTAACACATATTTATCTATGAACAAATATTTAAAAGTCAATCAAAATATTAATTGATTCAATTTCTCTGTGTAACCATGCAAATCATATTGGAGCAGGTTTACCATTTGAAGCTTGCTCCCATATTCAATATAAGTTGATCTTTTTTAACACATTGTTTTGCCATAAGAAAATTCATAAATTTTTCGTCAATACAAATTTTAGATGAATTTCAGATATTTAATCTGTCAAATTAAGGTCGGTAATTTGATTTCCATTGATATAATTTGCATCGATGAACTTAAAAAATAGAATCTAGAAACAGCAAGTGTCAGATAGGCTTAAGTGAGTCAAATAAATATGGTAAAGGAATGTTTTAATATAATTAAAAAAACAAAATAGAAACTGAATATGGCTTTTATATCATTAAAATCCTTTTTAGGGATAAAAACGAAAGTGAAAAAAAAAAAAATAACCCAACCAATTGAGAAAGGTCTGTCCGACGTTTACAATGTTTTTTACTAACTTATTTTTGTGAGTGTATCCATGCAAATCATACTAGATCCCTGCTTTACCGATAAACGTTTGAAAGAAACTTAGGCCCAGTTTTTACAATGTAGATTATCTTTAAAATCATTTAAACGCAGTTTGTAACTGGAATACCGCTAATAAAATAAAAACAAAATTCTAATCGAGAAAAAGTTGTTCTGGCAAATTTTTTCTAATAAACTTGGAAATGGCTGCCAATTAATTTTCGGAGTTTAACTGACATCCCTAAAATTCGATCTTATTCTTTAAGTTTGAAACATTTTCGGACACAATCTGAAATTCGATGATTTGAAAAATGTCGCAATATGTCTCATTTTGAGAGTAAAAGTTTGAATTTTTTATATAAATCCCGCTTTCTGGCAACACGTTATTTTCGGAAATATACATTGTGTGTGTGTTTGTGTCTATGATATAGTGTAGTAAACGGTGAAATAAAAATTACATTACATTAATTTATTACAATTGCGCAAAACATCATCGTTATATTTACGTTATACATTAATTTGCAAAAAAATAAAGAAAAACGTGTAAAAATGAATACCAACTCATATTCTATGGAAGGAATTTAATAGAAAAGAAATTAATATTAAAGGACATAATCAACTTTAACATATAAGTAGCATTTGTGCAAACAATTTAATTTGTAAATGTGAGATGCGAGTATGTATGTATTGTATAAGTTGTGTTGAGTGTAAATCAGGTGTGGGAAGTTGTCATAGTTTACTCGACTTTTTTTTTGTTCTAATAAGTTTTACTTAAAAAGGAAAATCATGTCAAAAATCATGTAGGTACAAGTAGATATCGGTACAGTTTTATTCCATTTTCAAATAATAATGTTAATACACTGGTAGCTGGTAGCCACTATAAAAAACATACATACATATATCGTCACCTAAAATGCAAAAGGGCGTAACAACACTTTTTATTCTTTTACACTAGAACCAAAAAAAAAACGTTGTAGAATTAAAGATATTCTATATTTTCTTCTCTTGTTAAAACACGACTATAGACTTATTTCGACTTATAATTTTAAAATTTTGTAAGGAAATGTAATTTAGTCTATTGCATCATAATCAGTCAGAAAATCGGCTTAAATTTTTTTGTTGTTAGCCCTTTTGCATTTTAGGTGACGATATGTACATTAGACCGTACCGCAAAATAAGTTCGCCGTACACCCTCCGTATTTTTGCAAGGCAATTTAAAAAAAAATATTTTTTGCCGAACGTAGGGGTCGCCTTTTTTAATTTTTCGCTATAGCTTCGGCATTTAAGGTCAGATTTTAAAGTGTGACATATAAATTTTTTTGCCTCGAGGAGATCAGTGTTTTGCTATGAAGGTAAAATCCAATGGAAAAAAATTTTAAAAGGCGACTCTTACATTCGGCAACCAAAAAAATAAAAACAATTTCTACTGGCTTTAAAACACTGGTCTCCTCGAGAGAAAAACATCGATGTATCATACTTTAAGATCCGACTGTAAATGCCAAAGATATAACGAAAAATGTAAAATGGCGAACCCTACGTTCGGCAAAAATATTTTTTTTTTTTTTTGAAATTGTCTTGCAAAAATACTTCATATTGGAGGGCGCACTTTTTTTTTTTTGCCTGTAAGGTGGTACGGTCTAATGTAAAGGGTTTTCCAATAGGTACTTGACAACTTTGAATTTAATTTGTGAACGCACTATTTCACTGATCATCCAACTGTTACTTTCCTTTTTTTTCAATTAACTCAACATTTTCATCATGGTAAAGTACACGAACGAACAACGTATGCAAAAATGTAGACAACGGGTTGGTCGAAGTGACGAAAATATCGCTGCCGTTCAGGCGTCCGTAGCAAACGATCCAAATCAGTCGATTCCGCGGCGTTCTCAAGAACTGGGCATCGCCAATACCACTTTATGGCGAATTTTGCGTAAAGATCTTGGTTTACACCCATACAAGATCAAACTGACTCAAGAATTGAAGTCGATGGACCATCTGACGCGACGTACGTTATTTAAAAAAAAAGTTGTCAAGTCCTTATTGGAAAACCCTATACATTAAGGTGTCCCGAAACGGCCGGCCCTATGCTCCTTATAGGAACAACAGGAACAAATATTTACCTATATAAGGTGTCCCGATATTTCGCAAATTTGCAAATCACGTTAACTACACTCAAAATAGTAAGTCTGTTGGCTGAACAGAAAAATTTGTTACTTTAACAAATTTTATTCCTGTTTTAGCTTAAAATAAAATTTGTTGATTTTAACAAATTCTTTTGTTAAATTTAACAAATCTAAATTTAAGTGAAAAATTTGTAAAACTACAGTTTTATCTGTAATTATACTCAAGAAGAACTTGCAAAATCATTGAGAGCCGCTCAAGCAGAAATTTTAAAATATTTGCAAGCAGCAAGATTCATTTAAAAGAAAGGAAATTGGGTACCAGATAAAAAAGTTAGTAAAAAAATTTGTAAACGGTTTCCAAACCCAATTTACTATTTTTATACTGATTTTTAGTACAATTTTTTTATATAATCATTTTTCCTATTCTCTTATTACGGATTTTTTTACTAATTTTCGCTGCTGATTTCAGCAAAACATTTTACTAATTTTTCAAAACCGAGTACTAAATTTAGCAGAAAAATGTACTAATTTAAAAAATTTTATTTACAAGAATTCGTTGATTTTTTAGAGTTCTTGTTTAGTTTATATTTGTTACTATTGATGTATTCATAGTTTGGAAATAACACTCAGAAAATTTTATTGTCAATGCATAAAAAGGTAATAACTGGAGAACCGTTTGCAATTTTGACTCCAAATTTCAAGTACGATGAAGTAATTATACGCTTGTTATAATCGAAAGAAAAAAGTTTTTTTTATTAATTTTTTTTTTTTTTAGATTTTACGGTTTGTTTATTTTTTAGTACACTTTATTGATAATTTCAAGCAGATTGATTTTAGATTACAGTTTACAACAATTTACTGAAATTTAGTAGCTGCAACTAATTATTTATACCAATTTCATTGTACTAAACTTACTGATATTTAGCAAGTTTTTTAACTGATTTTAGCAAATCGATTTTGAATTGCAGTTTACAACAATTTTGCTAAAATTTAGTAGCGACTACTAATTTTTTCTACTAATTTTGTTGTACTACATATCAGCAGACATGTGTTGCTAAAATTAGCAAAAAATACCGCTGGCCTCAACATAGTTAAATTTCCCGTAATAACAGCAAAATTTTCAGTAGCCATTACAGACTTTTTTGGTTGAGTGTACTATTTGAAGCCGAGAGACGTTGAAAGACGTTTTTGCATGTCCGAAATGCTGCTAGAACGCCATAAAAAAATTTTTGCATCGAATAATTACTGGCGATGAAAAATGGATCCATTACGACAACCCAAAGCGCAAGAAATCATATGTGAAGGCCGGCCAAACAGCCAAATTAACGCCAAAGCCGAATATCCATGGCGCCAAGATAATTATCTGTATTTGGTGGGACCAGAAGGGTCCCATTTTTTTACCAGACGATCACAGGGAACCTCTACCGAACTAGAGTTGTCAAAATCGGTTTCCGAATTATTCGATAAACCTTTTTTTTCCATATTCCCCTGTTTTTGAAAAAGGGCGGTTTTCGAATTATTCTAGAATCATATATGAATGATATATTGCTATTTGCTTTCAACTAAATTTAGCTTAAAAATAGCAAAAATTTTATAGATATAACAGTTTATTTTTGCTATTGTTAGTCAACTACAGTCAACAATACAATTGTTATTTTCAATTAACTAAAAGTTAACTAAATATAACTAAAATTCTGTAAATTTAACAGTTTTAATTTTGCTGTTCTTATATTACTAGTATTTAGCAAAAAAATCTGCTAATTTCAACAGTTTTTTCTGCAGCATAATTTTTAACTAATTTTTAGTAACTTTTTCTGCTATTTTTACAGATTTATTTCTATGAGTGTAGGTAAGATCTAAAAGTGTTGTCCTAAAATGTATATAAGTTCCATTTTTCCATTTTCCTCAATAAATAAAAGGATTTCTATCTTATTATTTATCTTTTGCGATTTGGAACACTAAAATTGTAATAAAAATTTGAAGTCACAAATTTTTCACGTTCATTGGAAAGCTAAAATCTAAAATAAAAGGCCTAAAATATTTAAAATAGACCTTTTAAAATAATGCCAAACATATACATTCAAAAATTTTGTTTATTTTTATTGAAAATCAAAACAAAATATTCAAAAATAAAAAGGAAATTTGTAAATAAATGTAAACAAAATTTGAAAACAATAAACAAATATAAAATAAAAACAAATGAAAACTTATGTGCTAATTCATAAAAAAAATTTATTTGGTATTTGAAGCTTACCTTAGTTAAAGTAGATATTTCGCTTAATATAGAGTTATTAGAAATCTTGATTCATAATCGTATTTTAACTATAAATTAATTTTTCGATTTGATACTGGCAACACTATTGTTTATTTTCTCTCTTCTCCCAAATAAGTCGTAAGTGATTTACAAATTTAGTAAACGATTAACTCGGTAATCGGAAGTGAAAATGTATTTCCTTATATTAGAGAACTAATGATGTGCTAAGATAATTTTAAAAGCCATTAAAATTTTTTTTTTTTTATTTATAAAGCAAATCAATGGAAATGTGTGTAAACAAGTAATTTTTTAGAACATATTATTCGAAGCATACAAAAGTTAAAGAATTTCGAATAATGTTTTGACAGTCTGTACATCACTATTGTTTTGTTTTTCTTTTTAATTTAATTTTTACATTTTTTTGGAAATTTTTTCGAAAATGGTCATTGGCTACGCAATTGTTGTAGTTTTTTTCAGTTTGATGGATGCAAGTTGTTGGAAGCCACACATTCTAGGGATGGGATGGCTTTAATAAATCATTTCATGCCTGAAAATGAAATTATTAACAATTAAATGGTGGCTTCCTCACTCCAAACTTTATAAAAGGTTTAAAGTTAGTGAGTACCAACTATAAACCTTTATTATTTTCTTCATTATTAAGCAATTATGAATACTGTTTTCCACAAATTAGCTTAAAATCCTGCAATAAGACTGTTGTAAAAGTTTATGAATTAGACCATTAAAATTTAAAACAGAATTTTAAGGTACATTTTAAATATTTTGCATGGTAAGAAATTTAAAATAATAGTTGACTTTTGTGATTTAAAATCGACTTTTTGTTTTTTATAGTAAAGGTGAAAACCTTTGCTTTAAAATAAAGTATTCCTTTGAAAAATATTGATAGTAAGGCTGAATGACTACAATAGGCCGTTATTAGGAAGTCATTATTTTATATTACAGAATAATGCAAAAGGTAATGATATATCATTATTGGTAATGCAGACAGCAATGAGGTGTCATTACCAATATTTTGCTGGGATACTACAATATATGCATACCGCATACAGCGAGGACACTTATTTGTTTCACAGTATACTACAGAGACTTTGGGGACTGTCCTCAAACGCTTCACCATTCTAGCGCATTGTTTGAGACTTCGACTATAGTTGTCATTACTCTAGCGAATACATTGAAGACATTTTTGGTTTTTGGGAGCCACTGATATAAATGTACATACATTTGTACTTATATACAGCTATGTACACATAAATGGCACAAATTTGAATTGCGCATAAATTTAAGTATTTTCCAACTAAATATATTTAAAAATGCAAGTTTTATATCTTCTGATTGTTTTTGAAAAATATGTTTGTCTTAATAGTGCTCAAATGTTCCATTATGTTTTGCTTATTATTTACCGTTATCATTTTTGCGTTAACAATGCTGATTTAAAGTGGACATTCGAGTGGTCCAAAAAAAAAAAAAGTTGGAAACTTTGAAAAAAATGGGTCTGATCAAAAAAATCACCAAAAAAGTTTTGTTTAGAGGTAGCACATCGCAATTGAAGTTTCGAGGTTGTACTTGTTCTATTATTTTTAATTAATTAAAAATAATGGAAAAAATGAGAAAAATTAAATATAAATATTACGATCGCGACATATCAAATCTAATACATTTTTAGGTGTACATTACGAATTTGAAATCAAAATTGAAATCGAAGTCGCGGATTTCGCGAAATTTGAAAATTACATACAAAAAATTATCAACTTCGATCAGGTTGTTTTCTTATATTTACCAATATAAAAATTTCGTTTTTGCATTAATATATATCTGTGGAATGTCGTGTAGATTTAATTCAAAGCCATAAATATTTTTCGTAGTTCAAAAATAAATATAAAAAGTTAAAAAATTTTTAAAATGGGATCAGGAAAACATACCACAGGTGAGGAAAGGCGGATCATATCGAAAATGTATGAAAATGGAAAAAGTAGCGGAAATTGCTGACATAATGCAAATTTCTCGCAAAAAAGTCTACAATGCAATTAATTCTTGTGTTGAGGATCCCGATATATTGACTAAGGGTAAAATTCGGAAGCCAAGGCCACGAAAAACAGATGAGCGTACTGATGCAGCGATAGTACGAATGGTGAAAATTGATCCATTCAAGTCATCAAGGCAGATAGCATCGGGTATTAATGAAAATTTTAACATGGAAATATCAAGCAGACTTGTCAGAAGAAGACTAAACGAGGCAAATTTGTTTGGGCGCATTTCCTGAAAAAATCCCCTTCTCCCAAAAAAAAATATTTCAAAACGACTAACCTTCGCCAGAACCCATAAGGAAAATCCCATTAATTTTTGGAAAAAGGTGTTATGGAGTAACGAAACAAAAATTAACAGTATAGGAGCAGATGGCAGAATCTTTGTTCGTCGTCCTAAAGGCCAAGAGTTTAATCTTCACTCAGAAGACGGTAAAACATGGAGGTGGCAGTATTATGGTTTGGGGTGCATTTTATTGGCATGGCGTAGGTCCGCTTATAAAAATCAATGGAAAAATGGACAAGTTTCAGTATTTAGATATTTTAAAAAACCATATGGAGCCATATGCCTTCAACTCCATGCCAATAAAATAGAAATTCATGCAATAATGACCCCAAACACTCCTCCAAACTAGTAAAAAAATGGTTTTGTGCGGAGAAGATTGATGTTTTGGATTGGCCAGCCCAGAGCCCTGACTTAAATCCAATAGAGAACCTGTGGAACGAAGTCAAGGTTGAAATCGCCAAGAAAAATTACAAAAATATGGACGAACTGTAGTCGGCCGCACAGGAAGCTTGGTATGCCAAAATGCCAAAAACTAGTGGAAAGTATGGGTCGCAGGTGCAAAGCTGTCATCAGAGAAAAGTCCACAGCACAAAATATTAACGGTAAAATATTTGTACATACCAAAAAATTTAACAAATGCAATATTAAAAACATTTCTTCTCTTTTTTTAAGATTGTGGCATTTATGTGTCCAGCTCATTTCAATTGGTTTTTTTTTCATAATGATAAGTTTTTATTTATATTAATGAATTTCAACTAAAATTTACAGCAATATTAAATGTGCATAATAAACCTTTGAAAAAAAAAACAAAAACTTGTTTGTTGTTAATAGTATTTGCAATATAGTAGCATAAGAAAGAATTCATGGTAAAATGTGCCATTTATATGTCCATAGCTGTATGTCTTCCCGTGAGTTTGTATGTAGCATGTTGTTATTGGAAAGAACTATAATCAAGGTTATATTGAAAAAAGATGGATTTCAATAAAAAAAATCGATTATATTTGTTTTTTTATGAAAATCATTCAACATTCATGCTTCATGGTGGTTGAACTTTGTTTCATATTTATTTAAATTAGAGTTTCTTATCGTCTCAGCTTTGTCACAAATTGAAGAATTTTTATGAAATTTGGCAGGAGGAATCTGATCAAGTGAAAGCACATTTATTATAATTTGAATTTCATTACAAAATTTGGCCGGCTTAAGAGTTAACGAGAGTATTTGTTCGTACCCAGAAATTTTTGTTGTTGAGTTGAAACATCCCTTTTTATAGACCTGACGACTTTAGTACCACCACTTGAAATATCTGTTGGTGTATCTAACGCGTGAAGTTCCACATCGAAAATGCAACTCTACACTCAGATAATAAAGTTAGTAAAAAAATTTGTAAACAGTTTTTTTTAGTAAGTAAAGTACAATTTTTTTATTAATCATTTTTGCTATTCTCTTATGACAAATTACGGTTTTTTTTTACTAATTTTCGCTGCTGATTTCAGCAATACATTTTACTAATTTTTCAAAACCGAGTGCTATACTTAGCAAAAAAATATAGTGGTACTAATTTAACAAAAAATGGATACTTAAGGAAATTTTATTTACAAGAATTCGTTGATTTTTTAGAATTCTTGCTTAATATATATTTGTTGCTATTGATATATTCATAGTTTGGAAATAAAACTCAGAAAATTTTATTGTATCTCCAATGTATAAAAAGGTAATAACTGGAGAACCGGTTGCAATTTTTACTTCAAATTTCAAGTGTGATGAAGTAATTATACATTTTTTTAAAATCGAAAGAAAGCTAATTTATTTAAGTGTAGGTTCGAACTGGCTAAACTAAATTCAGGTTTACAAGTTTCTTTGAAATTAGGAAATTTTTTAAAACAAATTTCGAAGAAATTTCAAACCCTTTTGTCATTTTGTATTTAGTTTAGAAGAAATTTAGCCACCTCGCACAGGGCCTAAATTTGATTTAATTTTTTTTTTCAGATTCTACAGTTTTTTTTTATTTTTTAGTAGGGGAAGTGTGACACACTTGATCCGGAAAAAGTTGAAGTCGAATATCTTCTAAACTATTCAATATTTTTTATTGTTTTAAAATTTATCTGAAAGCTTTCTGAAATAGTTATTTTCTATTCTGAAAAAAGTATTCTGGTTTATAACGGCCCTATATTCCACTGGGATTAAAGGATTAAATATTATATAACTTTTTGAGTAATAATTAAAAATATAAATCGCTATAAAAGGATCAAGTGTGTTATACCTTGAATACATGATCCCGGGGGATCAAGTGTGTTTACGAAGACATTTGATCCCGCGGATGAAATGTATACAAGGAAAAAGTATTTATTAAAATTAATACATCAGATTTAAATAATTTAGTCAAAGCGTTTTATTTCTAAAAAAAATGAAAAATACTAATTTTTATTATGTCTACATATTTGCGGCCTGTAGCCCCTATATTGGATATGAACAGTATCGTATTTTTTAAATCTAATTGCTTAAAAACGTCGTATGATATTGTTGTGATTCATGAACTGTTTAGTTATATGTTTTCGAAAATAAAATTCGTCTAAATTTGAAAAGATTATATATGAAAAAACCTTATTCTTGTAGTTTTTATGTTTTTGTGTTCCTTTAGATTTCGACGAAATAAGGATATGCGATACAACTTACAAAAAAAAAATTGTTGTCCCAACCGAATTTGTTTCCAACCGCTGCAACCGGTTATTTCAATAATATTTTGGTTGCCACAGCCCCATTTCGGTAGCCACAGCCCTATTTCAGATGGAACAACAGAAATTGGATTGTGGCAACCGAATTATCGGTTACAGCAACCGAACGATTCGATTGTAACCAAATCCCGTTGGGACAACAATATTGTTTTGTAGGTGCAGGGTACAAAATTAAATAACTTTTGGTTCTAAATATATCGGCTCAAATTGAAATTTATGGGATAGAAGTGAGTTTCAAAGTTGTTCGAATCTTTTTTGTTTGAAAATTTTTTAGTAATTTTAGTACATTGCTTCATAGATCTTGAAAATACCTTTCATCTGGAAAATTTCTATACATTTCCTTGTAAACATGAACAAAAACCCTAAAAACCAAAAACCGGTTAATTTTTTATCCCACTTTTTAACCCTTAAATATCAGATTGGACCGCTAAAAAGGTTCACTTGCTTATTTTTTCATCATCTCTACCACATATACAAATTTCATACAAATCTGAGTGAGCCATATGCACAGACCTTCCTTGTAAGCGATTTTGTTAAGCGAAATTAGCTTAAAAGTAATGCAGGCAACTCATACTTAATAAAAATTACGTACAATATACATTTAATTTGTCCAATAATATTCGTTTGTTTAATTAAAAGCATTTTTGCCAACAAATACACACTTGATCCCTGGGGTAACAGAAATGAGAAAATAGAGGTGATGATGCCCAGAAGTTAAATAAACCTAAAAAAAATGAAAATAAAAATTAGTGTAAAGTGATGAGCGCAATATTTGGACCCATCGATAGAAGAAAATTTTTTTCTATAGTATGTACTTTCCGAGATAGTATGGGGGGAACAAGTCTTTTAAAGGATCAAGTGTGTCGCACTTCCCCTACACTTTTTTGCTGAATACAGCAGATTGATTTTAAATTCCAGTTTACAAAAATTTACTGAAATTTAGTAGTGTGTACTAATTAGTCAACTAATTTCATTGTACTAAAATTATTGATATTTAGTAAATTTTATAACTGATTTTAGCAAATCGATTTTGAATTGCAGTTTACAACAATTTTGCCAAAGTTTAGTAGCGGCTACTATTTTTTTTCTACTAATTTTTTTGTACTACAGATCAGCAGATATGTGTTGCTAAAATTAGCAAAAAAAATACCGCTGGGTTCGAAACAGTTAAATTTCCCGTAATAACAGCAACATTTTCAGTAGCCATTACAGACTTTTTTCGTTGAGTGTTTAACTCCTAAACATGAGATTGGGCCGCTAAAAATAAATATGTGTAATAAATACGGCCATGTACCTATAAGCCGGATTCACAACGCTGGAGTACTCCACTCTGCAGTGTGGATTTTATTCCTTTCTTATTCACACTTCGTATTAGGCCATCTCTATTTTAGTACACTTTTTCTGCAGTTACAATTTTCTAGTAACTTGTATGTATTTTTTTTATTTTAGATATTTTTAAATGGATATGTATATATTTTATAAAGCTTGTACACTCAAAAAGTAAAGTAAAGTCAGCAAAAAATTTTGCTGTGTCAGCAAATTTTTAGTCAGGAGCGTGCTTGCAAAAAAGTTGATAATTTTAGCAATAGGTGTTTGCTGAAAATCGGCGAGCTGATTTTTACCAAAAAATAGTAATCTCAGCAAAAGTTTTGCTAACACTTAGTCGATTGCAAATAAAAAAAATCCTTGCTAAAATCACTAAACTTTTTGCTGAATATTAGTAGACTGAAAAAACTCGAAAAATTTGTAGAGAAATTTTACTTCAGTTAATTTATTTGCTTAAAATTGAAATATGGAAATTGTGTAGAGTTGTTTTTTTTTAAATTATAATTTCCGTTGTCTGCTCTATATCCAGACAAGCTGCGACATCTATACATTGTCTATCTGGTTGTCGTCCACGCTATAAATGCGGTTATCATTGGAGGTGTAGGTGATGGACACACGGGCTGTGCAGGAAGTAACGCACTGGCTGTGTAGATAGTAAAACACGGACAGTAATTTAACTGTAAAACCAGAATTTTGATTGCAGCGACAAAAATTCGTTTCAATCATAAAAAAGGACGTACAAATAGTTCAAAATTCTGCTAAAACAACAGGAAATAGTACCTGTATTTGCGGCTGCAGAATTTGCAATAAAGTTGAAAATCATGGTCTGTTAAATTTAGGTAAGCTAAATTTTACACACTGCTAAATATAAAGACAATTTTAGTTATATTAGCTAAGAAATTCGAGCTGCATTCAACAGAAACTTTACCTGATTTAACTGAAAATTTTTGCTAAAATGTCGCTCGCAATCTATCAGCCTTACTATCTAAATTTTTCAAATGTATATTTTAATTAAAGTCGACTTTAGTTAAAATATTGGGTGGCAGTATGCCATGACTTGGTTTATTTTTGCAGCATTCTGATTGGTTAATTTATTTTCAACCAATCAAAATGTTTGAAATTACAAATATTTTTGTAGGGTTTTCATACACAAAATGAACAAAACCGTATGATTAAAAATAAAGTCGACTTTAAATTTAAAATACTCTTTTATAGTAAGGGCCTATCTTTTTGGACTATCCGGATCTGTCCTGAGACAGGCCCATATTTATTATTGGGAATATAGGTGGTTTATACAGATTAATAAGTACAGATTAATGATGAATTTTTGTCCATTTTGCTCTATTTCGCTTAGTTTCCAAGATTTAAGCTATTTTATGATTATAAAACAAAAAATATGAAAAAAGCGCCATCTTTATTTGATATTGATAGCAGAGACACAAAAATATAATCATTTGGAAATAATTGTGGCTTAAATTAGCTGAAAATTTATAAAAATAAGGCCCGATTACTGAATGTAAAGTTAGCTACTAACTGGAACTTAAACTGACACATTTCTTATTGTTTCCCATATAAAATTTGAATTTAACTGTAGGCCAAATTTTAACTGGACATTAATAATCGGGCCTAAGAAACATGAATTACAAAAATTAGCCTGCAAAGTTAGTTCAAATATGGATACAAGTAATTGTTATGTTAAATTGGATTTACAAAAAATATTAATTCAATCCTATATTTTAAGACAAAATAACAGAGAAACTAGTTCAATTGAATCAGAACGCGTTTAACATTCTATTGTTTTAACTTTCTTTTATGATTGTGCTCGAAAATGAAATGTTTGTTTTTTGCAACCAAACTATTCGATTGGCAACAAATTGAGTTGGCAGCACGAATCTTCTTACTTGATGGTCGTTTAAAGCAACTGAGCGATTAGTTTGGGACATATTTTGAAAATTTTAATTCGAATTGAAATTTAATTGGAATTACTTGATGTTAATTGTAATTTGTTTTAATTGGCATTGATTAACCCAATGTTAGTGAAATGCACATCAACGCCTTAAAACGACCAATTATAATTAATAAAAAAAATAAAAAAGAATTGTTTTCTGTAAAAGGCATATTTAGACAAGAATTTAAAATTTGAATTCTAACTTGTCGAGTAAACGCTGTTCACTCTTCTTTGACCATTGGTTAGTGTTGATGGATCAGTCTCTAGGTTGCATATATGATAAAATAGGGAATATTTATATAAAATGTACTCAAAATTTACATTTTGTCTCAATTTATTGTTTCTTCAAAACAAATGATTTTGAAAACAAATGCTTTTTTCGATCAATTATAGTTGATTGTTTTATGTTCATTGTTCATGCCAATTAAAAAATAATTTTAATGACATACAATTTCATTATTATTGTCCTAAAATAATGATAATGAAATCGTCAATTAATTGGTCCATTCAATTAATTAGTGCCAAGTATGCTATAGGAAAACAAATTTTGTCTTTGAGGTTATACCAGTTTTTTAACCAGAGTTTTGACTGACTTTTAACTACTCCATTTCCAATTGTAACTGGGAGCTTTCCATGTTGTATTGAAAAAAAAACAAAAAACAATTGAAATTGGGATATTCCATTTATTCATGGGAAAGAACCAATTGAAATTAAGATGTTCCATTTCATATTGAAGAGAACCCAAATGAAATTGAGATTTTCTAATTAAAATTGAGAAACGAATAAATTATATTGAGATTTTACAATTGAAAAAGAAAAATGATGATAGAAAAGGACAAATGATATTGATATTTTTAATTTGATATTGAGAGATTTTGAGAGATTTTCATTAAAATTGATAAAAGGATAAATGATATTGAGATTTTACATTTGAAATTGAGAAAAAACAAATGGAAATTAGATTTTGTTATTTGAATATGAGAAAAAAAAAACAAATTAAGAAAAGTAAAAATGAAATTGATAAATTTTTAATTGTAATTAAGAAATTTATTAAAATTCTTGTGAATGAAATTAAGCCTTGCACGGAGACAAAAATGGCAAGAAATTGGAAATATCTTACACGGCCAGATATATTGTGGTAATAATAAAAAAATCTGTGCACATTGAACCGGTTAACAAGGCCAAATATTCAGAATACGTTACTCGTCTGAACGAGTATGTCAGAGCCGGTGACCAAATAGTGTGGCCCACCATCACTTGGCCCAAATGTTAAAGACGTTATTAAATTGGATGCAAAATTGGATTCCCTGCTGTCAGGGAATGGATGAAAAATCTTCTCGTGAGATGGGAGGAGATGTGGAACGACCTTTCAGAGTTGGTGGTAGTCGTTGATAATGCTCCTTACTGCAACAGATTAGAAACTGTATTTGAAAACTCTTCTGCAGCTCTACTCAGATTGAGACTATATTCCCTCAATTGAAATAATATGGAAAAAAGCCCAAGTCCACCGTGGGCATTCCAACAGTTTCCCCAGCCAACGATAGGTAGCGGAGATTTGTGTACCTTGAAAACCGTATTGATAAAGCTAAAACATTGGTAACTGCTGGCGAGCCATAAAGAGTTCCTGCACATTCCATTAATCTGTCGTACAAATAAAAGATATGCCCGTATGTTGATTGTTGTTTTTATTATTTTTTTTGCGTTTAATTAATTTTTTTTTTATTAATTTAATTTATTGTATAATTTGCCCAACTTCATTTGTGTTTTTCTTAATTTCAAATATAAAATCTCGTTATCATTTGTTCTTTTCTCAATTTCAATTGGAGAATTTATATTTCATTTGTTATCATTGTACCCAATATCAAGCATAAAATCTCAATTACATATGTCCTTTTTTCAATTCCAATTGGAAAATCTCAATCTCATTTGTTCCTTTCTCCATTTTAAATGGAAATACTTAATTTCGTTTGCTTTTTTCTCAATTTCATATGGAAAATCTCAAAATCAATTGTTCGTTTCTCAATATTAAATAGAAAATCTCAAAATCAAATGAACTTTTCTCAATTTCAAATAGAAAATCTCAATTTCAATTGTTCTTTTCCCAATTACAGTTGGAAATGGTGTAGTTCCTAGGAGAGATCCTAAAATACAATGCTGTGTTTTAACGCTTTTGCCAAAAGTTACTGATATAATTTATTAAGTTTTATTTCTTGACAATACCAAGACGCTTCCTAGTTTGTTTTTCTAATATTCGACCTTGTGTCTACCACTATTTATGTACATATGTCTAGATAACTCTTGAAGAAAAAATTAAAGGGAATGATGTCAGTGTCTCATTAGATCGTGTTGTGTTTGGTGTATTTCGAAATATATTTCAACGTCATTTAATGAATAGTCTTAACGTAATGCACAAAGACATTGAACAAACAATCTCGGGTAAAAATGTTTTAAGTAAAAAATAAACGATAGTGAAAACAATATTATTCAATAAAATTATAAAACCTTTTAAAAATACAATACAAATAAAAGAAAAGCATCATAATTTATAAAATATCGCCAACATCACAAATCGTCTAACGTGTATCGTGTATGTAGTAATAGTCACTTGATGTTCTGCTAATATTATTCTATAATTAGGATTTCAGTGTATTTTGCCAAAATATTCACTGTGATATTAAAAAAAAAAACAATTTTTAAATAAAATGTGTTGAAATTAAAACAAAACAAAAATCCCAAATTTATTCTTATTTTCTACAGAGTGTGGTTGGAGGTGATAAAGCACAAATTATAAATCTAGACACAACAAATTATTCTTCTACAACTACTCTACAATTTACTTTGTCGTCATCATAATTCAATAACAGCATCCTCCAGAAAGTTAATCCACAAAAAGTTTTCATCATTTATTTCTATACATTAAATATGCCAGTAAAAAAGCAAGGTAAATATAATGCTAAAGACAAACTACTGAATTGTATCTATGCTAAGTATATTCTACACACGTATGCACTGCGACCTCGATTAACGCAACTGGTAGAAGGAATTGCAGCAGTATTTACAATAACTAATTTTTAAAAAGCTCAATTGTTACAACTTTTTGTTTTTGCTAAAACCGTTCATCGGAGGCTGCGTTAAACGAGATCGCAATGTGTTATATCGATGGTCATAAGTAACAACATTAATACCAATTTCTAACAACGTGCGTACTTATCTCTAAGAGTTAAAAATCGAGTTAAGAGTGTCAATTTATAACCATCTTTATATTTAATATTTTCATTATTATTTATTTTTGCATGTTATTTTTTGTTGTTGTTCATGTATTACATTGTTTGTTGTTGTTCTTTTTGTACGTGGACCTATGCCAAATATTCTATCTATGGTGTCTAAAGATCTTGGTATTTTCTGCAGTTGTACATTTAGTTTTTTTTTTATTTTATTTGAATTTCGTTTTGTTTACTTTATTTCTCTTTTCATATTTGTTGTAGTTGTAAAATTCATAATATAAGCGGCTGGATAAATTAAATTTAACCCTTTTTAGTTTAGTTTTTTGTTAGCTAAAATCGTCTTTTAAACTTTTACCACGTTTATACAGACAAGTTTATATAGGGCAGAAGGCCCTGGGGAAAATTGAACTTCAACAGTTTACAGTTTCTAACAATCAAAACATTTAAAATTAGCTGCCTAAATTCCAAGTGGCCGTTTTTAAAAAGTTATTTTATTTCGTAAAGTGTTGTTTTTTCAAACGCGTCGTATAGACCAAATACAATTAATATTGTCATTAATATGTATTTTTATTAATTCTAATTTAGTAGGTTTGAGGTTAAGAAGAAGAATAAACCTTCCTCAAAAATTATAAACACATTAAATTTGCAAATCAGACTAGATCTAGTTTCTGCCTTTTTATGGACAGGCTTCATCAGTGATCTTCCATTAAATTGTATTATTGTTTATATTTTCATTGTCAGATTGTCTCTATATGAATAATTTCAGAAGTGATCAAACAGACATATACAAACATTCGATTTCAGATTTTCTCTGTTTATTTCCTCCGTGTCACCTTTTCACAAATATTGCCACATTGACGTATGATTTGTACGTACAAGTGCAGGCAATTTGTGTATATTGGAGACGGACAGCCAACAGGGCATTTTCATTCTTTATAGTAAAGTGTTGTTTTTTCAAACGCGTCGTATAGACCCAATACAATTAATATTGTCATTAATATGTATTTTTATTAATTCTAATTTAGTATGTTTGAGGTTAAGAAGAAGAATAAACCTTCCTCAAAAGTTATAAACACATTAAATTTACAAATCAGACTAGATCTAGTTTCTGCCTTTTTATGTACAGGCTTCATCAGTGATCTTCCATTAAATTGTATTATTGTTTATATTTTCATTGTCAGATTGTCTCTATATGAATAATTTCAGAAGTGATCAAACAGACATATACAAACATTCGACTTCAGATTTTCTCTGTTTATCTTCTTATTTCCTCCGTGTCACCTTTTCACAAATATTGCCACATTGACGTATGATTTGTACGTACATTTCTATTTTGAAAAAATCGCCAAAGTCAACAAAATTAAAATTTTTTTAATATTTGTGCTCTAAATAATTTTAAAGTTGTGGTATATAAACAAAATGTACCGCAACTTAAAGGTAATTAAATTCTCTATTAATAAACGTTCTCCGCGGTTAGTATTTTATTTTGTCAGTAATAATCATATTAAATTTAAAAAATTCACTTATATAAGCAAGTAAGCATATTTTGCGATAACGTTTTCAATTGGAGTGTTAAAAAAATCTTTTAGTTTCAATAGTGTCCCCTATCTACGGTGTAAATTCACAATCGGTAGACTTTCCCCGAAGAAAATTCATCCTGTGAAATCTCCTAATAACCGGCACTCCTCATGGAAACACCTCTCTTTAACCCTCTAACGGTCTTTTGCTGTTTTGCGGTGCAATTTATACCATGTGTTTGGCACAAAAAATAAACACACACACAAATGGAAGAGTGTGCCATTTCTTACCTTATTTGTTTTTCAAACTATTACGAAAAAAATAAAAGCGTAATTTCGATTTAAAAATTTTTCTGTGCTTCTAAAGACTTCAATTTGTTTTTTATTGATTAAAATTTCAAAACTGGATATTACTTTAATATTTAGGTTGTTCACAAGGTGTGTGCTATCTGTTGTATCGTTGTATCGTCCTAACAAAAAACAGAGTTGTTAAAATTTGTATTTGAGTTTAACAACGATTTTCTGTTCGGTTTTCTATCTGTTAGCACACTCAAACATATGACACTAAACATGCGTTAAAATGTTGTATCGTTCTATTCTCAAATATTGTATTTTTTAAATTTAAATTCTAACAACTCTGTTTTTTCTTAGGACGATACAACAAATAGCACACCCCTTGTGCTATTATTATTGTATTAAGATTCAACTTAAAAACAAAGAATAAAAAAATTCAAAAATTCATATCTTTAAAAAAAAAACGCCCTTTGAAAATTTCAGGATCTTTTAAGATCAGTTAGAGGTTTTATTTTAAAAAAAAATTGAGCAAAAAAAATAGGTTTTTCAGTTTTTCGATTTTTAAAATTGTTTAATTGCAAAATTTAAAATTTTTTTAAATATTTTTTTTTAATACGGCTAAATATTCTCATTAAAAGGAGCTAAGAACCATTTTTGTAGCTATTATAGTTTTCGACATAATCAAAAGCAAAAAATTATGACATTTTTTGAAATTTTAAATATTGCATAACTTTTGAAAAAAAAAAATTGTAATTTTTTCATTTGGCAAAACTTTGTTATATGATGAAAGAAAAGTTCTGACCAAAATTCATCCAAATCGAAAGGAGTCGATTCCAACCATTGGTCGATTTGAGATGGAATGACCCATATATTTTTTTTTTTTGTTTCATACACGTTAAAATAATCACATGTAGCTATTTGGCAAAAAAACATATTTTTAAATAAAAAGCACCTTTTTAAAAAAAATTTTTTTTTTGTATTTTTCTTGAAATGTTAAAAATGAAGAGATCATGCATTTAAGGGTTAAAACAAAATGAAAAAAACTTCGAAAATTTTTAATTTTTTTTGTAATTTTTTAGGCTACTAATTATTTAGCAAAATTTTTTGCTGATTTTAGCAGGTTAATTTGTTGTTTTCATTTAACTAAAATTCTGTATATTTATTTTAGCTGTTGCTGTTCCTATTTTATTACTATATAGCAAAAATAACCTGCTAATTTTTATCATAATTTTTTGCAACATAATTTTTTACTAATTTTTAGTACACTCAAAAAAATAAGTTAGTAGAAAAATTAGTAAAACGTCTTGTATATCAAGTGTACTAGATTTTAGCAATTTTTTTTGCTGAAATTCCGTTTTCTGCAAAAGTTTTAGTTATATTTTTTTAGCACTAAACTAATTTTGAACTAATGTTTTACTAATTTATTTTGCTACAAGATGTCGCAGCTTGTCTGGATGTAGTATAGACAACGGAAATGATAATTAAAAAAACAACTCTACACAATTTCTATATTTAAATTTTCAGCAGTTAAATTAACTAAAGTAAAATTTCTCTACAAATTTTTTGAGTTTTTTTCAATCTTCTAATATTCAGCAAAAAGTTTAGTGATTTTAGCAAGGAGTTTTTTCATTTGCAATCGACTAAGTGTTAGCAAAACTTTTGCTGAGATTACTATCTTTTGTAGTAAAAATCACCTCGTTGATTTTCAGCAAACACTTTTGCTGAAATTACCAACTTTTTTGCAAGCACGCTTCTGACTAAAAATTTGCTGACACAGCAACATTTTTTGCTGACTTTACTGATTTTTTTTTTGAGTGTAGTTTTAACTAATTTTTTTACACACTTTTTTCTATTAGTGTATTGCTTAAACTTAAACATTAAAAAAAAAGTCAGTAAAGTCAGCAAAAAATATTGCTGTGTAAGCAAATTTTTAGTCAGGAGCGTGCTTGCAAAAAAGTTGTGATTTCAGCAAAAGGTTTGCTGAAAATCAGCGAGCTGATTTTTACCAAAAAAATAGTAATCTTCAGCAAAAGTTTTGCTAACACTTAGTCGATTGCAAATGAAAAAAAATCCTTGCTAAAATCACTAAACTTTTTGCTGAATATTAGTAGACTGAAAAAAAATCAAAAAACTTGTAGCGAAAATTTACTTTAGTTAATTTATTTGCTGAAAATTTAAATATAGAAATTGTGTAGAGTTGTTTTTCTTTTTTATCATTTCCGTTGTCTGTACTACATCCAGACAAGCTGTGACATCTACATCTTGTCTATCTGGTTGTCGTCATCTCTATAAATGCGGTTATCAGCACAATTTTTGTAGCAAAATAAATTAGTAAAACATTAGTTCAAAATTAGTTTAGTGCTAATAAAATATAACTAAAACTTTTGCTGAAAACGGAATTTCAGCAAAAAAATTGTTGATAACTAGTACACTTGATATACAAGACGTTTTATTAACTTTTCTACTTATTTTTTTGAGTGTAATAATAAGTTTATTCTTTCTAGAAAATTGCATAAAAATTCGGTCATTCGTTTTCAAGTTGAAGTTTTTTAAAGCTGTACTGATAGAATTCTCTCTGGCCTTAGACTAAAGTAATTAATCTTGCCTGGAGTTCATTATGAACAATCAAAATTTTTGAAAATTTTGTTTATTTTAAAATAATAATTTTTTGAAATTTTAACTTAGACACTTTCTGGCTTGCCAACCGGACACGGCGCACGAAAAATTGCTTTTTTTTAATCAGTTGAGAACTTCGGTTAGAATTTTGCCTCCTATGTGAATAAGTGTACCAAATTTCATTAAAATACATACATATCTTCGTATTTGCGAACTTAGCGTGCGCACACAAAAATACATGGACGGACAGAAGAAGGAAGGTAATCGTTAAATCGAAACAAAGCGTGATTCTGACTCGATCGGTATACTAGAGGTTGGGTCTTGGTCCAATATTTTTTGGTCTTACAAACATCAGCACAAACTTATTATACCCTGTCCACATAGTGGTGTAGGGATAAAAAAAATGAATGAAATTAATCGCTTTAAAATATTTATTGTATTAAATTTATTTTTTATAGCAAAATCGTTAACCAAAGGCCTAAAAAGGCCATCAAGCGATTTTTCCCTAAAGTTAAATAGGGATAATTTTTTTGCGGAGCGAAATGTAATACCCGGAAAAAGTTGTGGACCCCACGGACTTTGTAGATCCAATATTTTTTTAGCCCTATTTGAATTCAGGCAAAAATCGCTTAATGTCCTTTTTAGGCATTTGGCCCACAAGGGATTTTGTATATGATTTTTTTTTTTTAGATAAGCGGTAATCAATAAATTTAATACAGTGGAGATTTGAAAGCTATTAATTACTTTAAATTTTCGTTTTAAACTTAAAATTTAAATTTTGAGACATTTTTGCCCTCCCGAAACATGGGATAACGATGCCAGAAAAAGGTGGTATTTTATTTCTAGGTATTGTCGTCAAAAAGAACAATATCCAACAAATAACAATTTAATGAAAAATCACTGATGTAGCCCATCCATACAAAAAGGCAGAAACTAGATCTACTCTGATTTAAAAATTAATGTTTATAATTTTTAGAGAAAAAGGTTTATTCTTCTTACCCCCATTAACAATAAACAAATAACCTAAAGTTAACAGAAACTGAAAGTTAAAAAATTCAAATTTGTATGGAATTTGACATCTGTAACTCTAAGTTAGCTCAAACTTTAGGTTAATTTGTTTATTGTTAATGGCCCTTAATCTCAAACCTTCTCCGATATAATATTGACTGCTTTTTCCAAAAATGTATTTTTAAACAATTACTTTATACCAAAAAGTTTCAAAAACGCTATTCCTTGAAAATCGATAAAATCAAATCGCTACACACGTAAACTGGCCAAAGGATACCTTTTTTTTCATTTATTCTTCAAGATGTATTTAATGAATTTTTTTATGTTTTGTTTAATAAAATTTAAAAAAAATTAAAATCGAGTTTTGAAAATTATGCCTAAATTACGTTTTTTTCTTGGCCTCAGGCTAAAACGGGTTAGCGTTATTCTAAAAACTTAATATTTTTTCTGAGTAATTATGAATAAACCACACGGAAAAAATTTTTTGCGGAAATTCAAAAGCATAAAGTTTTGTATTATTTTTAATTTTTTAATTTTTACCATTTTTGGCAAAAGTGCGAAATTTTGAGGCAAAGACTCTAACAGAAGATCTCAACCGATTTTTAAAAGTGGCAAAACGAGGCACCCTAGTGGACATGCTGGGAACATATTTTTATCTCAATTTGATTAACCGGTTCATAATTGTATTGTTTATTATAGTTTTAAAAAGGGCCCAACAATTTTTTTATTACTAATTTTTATGTTGAACCGATATTATAAACTTTTTTTTTTTTTTGTTAAATGGGTTGTTTAATAATTTGTTATAAGAAAGTATTAAATAAAATACTATCGATTTTTTATACTTTTTCCATGTTAGTTTTCAAACGTGCAAAAATGCCTAAAAGCACTATGATTTTTTTAGTACAATTCCGACTTAAGAACTAAAGACATGTTTTTCATTTAAAATAATAAAATAAAAAAAAGTAGAGAATCATAATATTAAAACTATTGTATCATTAAAAATATAAAAATACAATGGATACAGAAACAGATAAATTGTTGCCAGCGAGTGATGAAAAGTATGTTCGTAGAGATAAAATAGCTGAACTTTCGAAATTAAATTTTAAAGAACACGATACTGGTGATTCTGATACAGACGATAGTGATGATACTGAGGAAGGGGCAGATAAACCTGAATTTAATATTGGAACAGATGACGATGAAGACGATGATCAAAAACATGAGGCAGACGAACGGGAAGATTTAAAATTATATACTAAAGAAAAAGTCGATATGAAATCAAATGAAAATATTTTAAATAATGATAATAGACCTAAAGCAGATGAAATGGAAGAAGATCTTAAATTGGACATTGCGAATTATTCAACAAATAATACTAAATCAAATGAAAATATTTTAAGTGAAGCCGTAGAAATTCCAAAAGAAATCAATATTAATGTTGAAAAAGAAGAAGAAGGTCAATTACATGACACTGTTAATGAACCAACAACAAATATAAAGGTTATCGAATCGACTGTGGAAGCCATCGTTAATGATATGAAAAATTTACCGCAGGGGGATTTAAAATTAAAAATTATGTTAACTACAAATGATAAACCCAATTGTGATAGTCCTAATCAATCTTTAGACTATTATTATTCTGCCAATGATCTTTTTGAATATGAAAAGGTTATACGACGCCATGAGTCGCGTACTCCCGACGTAGAGTCAGGTTATTTCGAAAAATCTGACAGTTTATATTCGAAAGAAGAATTCGAGGCTCGTTTGTCATCGAGGCAACCTTCACAATATGATCAAACTATTTCGGAAAGTTTACGTAATCAGTTAAATAGATTTGATTTTTTGATTGATACAATAGATCAACGTAATGCTATAAATATAGCCACAAATAAAGCAGAGCGGGGTTATTGGTCTACTTTATTTGGTCAAGCTAGTGAAATTGAACCGTGCGATGAAATGCCACAAGAAAGTAATTTTTTGTTTTGTTTAAGTTTGTTTTTTTAATTTCTTGCATTGTTTTTTTAGCTAGTCTTTAATAAATTGTTTAAATGTTTTTTAAATAGCTTTATGTGTTTGCTATTTTTTAATCGTAACTTACCTTTCTCTTTTTGCAGAGGCTCATCGTGCCCTTGAGCTTTTAGAGGATTATCATTCAAGATTATCGGAACCTCAAGATCGTGCTCTTCGAATTGCAATTGAACGTGTTATACGTATATTTAAATCTCGTCTTTTCCAGGCTTTATTAGGTGAGTTTAAGAGCTTTCTAGAAACTTTACTACCTTCTTAAAGATAAAAAAAATATGCTAAATGTTTCTTATTATCTACACTCACAGAATTATTATATTAAAAAAGAGAACACTAGGGTGTAGAGCAGGGATGTGCAAAATTGATTTCCAATGGCATTAATGAGCAAGGGAAAAAATTGAGCGAATTAAAAAAATATGTCTTTTTACATATTTATCAATCTTCATATTTTTATACAATCTTAATGAAATTTTCTGCAACATATTTTTATAGGTTTTTAACAAAATCTTCTATATTAATACTTTTATGGCAATTTTTTTTTATATTTTGTTTTTTTTTTTTTTTATTTCAATTAAAGATCTACTATGAAAGATATTACTATGAAAATAATCATAATGTCTTTTAATAACATATTCCGTAGATTCCTTAAATGTTTTATAACGTAAAAGGCATTGCATGATATCAAAAACATTTTTCATCATATATTTTCTAAATGTCATAAATAATTTTTTTTAATGCACTTGAAAAAAATATCAAAACACCCGCTAAGCATGTGCGTGCACTCGTGGCTGTCTCATTGACGACTAAATTAAAGAGCATAAGAATATGTGTGAAGTAGTAATTTCACAATTGTGCTTTGAAATGCGCACCACTGGTATAGATATTTTTAAATTCGATATCGCTGTTATGAGGAAAACACTATGTACGCTTAGAAGTTGTGGAAAATTTCATTTCGATTCGACGAGATTCATCGCTCCCTATTTATTTTCTGCTCTCAAAAAAGTTTGTCTGTAGAATCTTCTAAAAATGACTGTTAACTGTCCATTCGATTACTGGATAATTTGTACAAATTTGTACAAATTTTTACTGGATGGCGTTCGTTAACACAAATATGTACTCAGTAAACAGAAAGAAAAAAAGAGAGAATAAAGTGACACTTCGATGATGAGAGTTTCTTCTTCTTGAGAGTCTTCTTCTTTTTCTTGCAAATTTTTGCTGGATAATTTTTTGCCAGTAAAAATTTGCAGGCAGAAAAAAATAAGGGTATTCACGATGGTACATGTGCATATTTGCAATTTGCTAATTTGCTATGCAAATTGTAACATATCGTGAGCGTCTTTTTTAAGATCAATTGCATATTTGCTTTATTTTGTTCACTGCTGCTAACTTTTTTCCTAAAAATATCGCTAAATCAAACTAAAAAATCACTGGAAAATAGCTGAAAATGGTAAAATATCGCTAGATTTGACGAGAAAATAGCTAAATTGGCAACAGTGATTTTGTTTACGTCAAAAGTAAAAATAAATCGTATTTTTGAGATAATTTGTGAATCATAAAAATAATAATAAAATAATAAATAAAAAAATTTATATTAATAAAAAATCACAAACAATTTTTTTTATTTAATATCTTATTTTATAAATCATAATATGGCGGCTGATATTTTAAAAACAGATGTTTTGTTTTATTTGCAACTTAGCTTATATGCAAAGTGATTTTTGCTAAAGGTTTTTTTATTGCAAATGAAGAAAAATAAAGCAAATTGCAAATACATACATTTTGTTGTTGTGTTCATGCAATAGTTGTTTTTTTTGCAATCATTTGCAACGATTGCATCGTTTGCAATACCCATCGTGAGTACCCTTAATATATGATTCGAAAACATATGTTTGTTTATTGCAAATAAAGAAAAATATTTTAGAATTATGTTATTTTATGGAAATGAAAAGCAGTAAAACTTTCAAAAAAAATTATGTTAAAGATAAGAAAACCTTATAAAAAGTTTCTGCTTACGATTTAAAAATAAAAATTCTCTTCTTCCATAGCGACCAGTTAAAATTTATTTGTATATTTGGTGTCGTAATCAGCTGTGTCTACAAACTTGCAAATTGTTGCAAATTTTCTGTTCGCGTACATGTTTGGGAAAATTTTATTTTGGGAGTATATCTTGTCTTACACTCAAAATAGTTTGTAGTTTAAATTAACTGAAAATGTAAGTTAAAATAAATGAAAAATCACTTGAAAACCGGCCTACTGACTTTTCATTTAAATCAAAAAGACTTTTCATTTATTTTTAAATCCCAAGTAAAAAAAATTATATGGAACTTTATATATAATCTTTTATGTAATTAGATATAATTATATCCGAAAAATGAGAACATCTTATTGTATCTTATTGTATCGAATTGTATACAATTTGGTACAATTTGATACAATTTTGTGCAATTAGATATAATTGTATCCGAATTTTGTCCTCATCCAATTACATCAAATTATATCTTTTTGTATAAAATTATATAAAATGTTATAAAAGTGGACATAGTTTGATACAATTATATCTAAAAATTGAACTTATACTTTAGATCATATTATATATGACCACATCTAACGATATACAAAAATTATTTTTTTAAATAAAAAAGATATGCAATATCGGGAGATCAGACCTGGGGGATTCCAATTACAATTGCAAATAAATGTAATTGAAATTAAAAAAAAACTCAATTACATTTCATGTAATGTAATACAAGTAATTGTAACTGAAAGTGATTTCAATTACATTTAGAATTAAAGTGTTTTTTGTTAAAATTTTGTAGAAAAAACTGACTGGGATAGGTTGGATAGGCGTGGATAAGTATAAAAAGAATACGTCATGTTGGGCTGACCCCTCACTTGTGCTTTTTGTCATTATTTCTTTTCCTAAAAAATGTAATTGTAATTGACATTTTTTCAATTACAATTATATGTAATGTATAATTGAAAATTTTCAATTACTTGTAATTGTTTTTTTTTTTTTTTAATTACAATTAAAAAATATTTGTAATTGTAATTGAATTTTTTTCAATTACAATTACATGTAATTGTGTAATTGCATGTGTAAATAATTTCCAAATATAATGATTAACCCAAAGGTCTGCTGGAGATCCTATAATTTCGATAAATCGTCCATTATTTTTATCCAGATTTACCATGACAGTGCATTAAACATGAACAAAATTTTCTTTATTTTTAGTAATTTTAAAATAAAGTTTACAAGACTGAAATTTTAAAGTTAATAGGATTATGTTATAAAACCAAGATATAAGAAAAATAGTAAAACATTACAAAATAGTAAAAATTACTAAAAATATAAGATGCAAAAAATAAACTCACACACGAATCAGGCACGGGTTATATATTCTTATTCACGCTCACGCACGAATCAAGTACGAATTATATATTCTCAGACTCACGCACGAATCACTTGAGTATAGTAATTATTACTCACGATCACGTGTGAATAACGTGACTGACGAACATTTCTAATCACGCGCCAATCCCTAGTAATTACTAAATCTAAAACTATAATATAATACCGTTTTATATGGACCTTATGGGATGATATATGGGATGATATATAATTAAAGAGGATTTTATAAAGAACGTTATATTGCTATATATTAAAGAAATCATGAAATATTGTAGATATGTAACCATATTAAGTTATATATGGGTTCTCATTCGTCAATATATAATTATATCTAACGACCTCATTTACTAAAATCATCATTACCCGAGTAAAAAAGTTTTGATATAATCATATATTATTTTATGTAATTACATATAGTAACTTATAGTTAGATATGGCCACATATGCTTTTAAATTGAAGCATATAGACTTTTATATAGTCCTATATTAAATATTTTTTCCTCAAAGATTTTAATATTGAGACATATGTGATTTTATATTATTACATACTGGCCTACATATAAGTGTATGTGCTATATATAAGTACACAATGTAATATATAAAAGATATAATTAGATATACGTTTATATATAATTTAGTATGACACTATACATAATAATATAAAACTATATATGGAGCCATTTAAGAAATATTATATAATAGGTGTTATATATGGTTATATATTGGCGCATAAGAACCCATATATAACTTAGTATGGTTTCATATCTACAATATTTCATGATTTCTTTTATATATAACGATATAACGTTCTTTATAAAATCATTTTTAATTATATATCATCCCACATTAGCAATTTTTTAAAAGTGATTTTATATAAAAATATATGTATAAGGTCCTTTTAAAACCGTATTGTATTAAATGTGGTTCCATATAAAAAATAGATTTTGAACTAGTTTTAGATTTAGTAATTACTAGGGATTGGCGCATGACACGATCGTGAGTGAAGTTATTCACAAGTGATCGTGAGTAATAATTACTATACCAAAGTAATTCGCCCGTGAGCGTGAGAATATATAATTCGTACGTGAGCGTGAGTAAGAATATATAACCCGTGCATGATTCGTGTGTGAGTTTATTTTTTGCATCATATGTTTTTAGTAATTTTAACTGTTTTGCGTGAGAATTTTCTGATTGTGAGTAAATTTTTAATATGTCTGCGTGAGTAAGACACGAAATACTCGTGCGTGAGTAATTTGTTTAGGAGCGTGAGTCAAAATGGATAACGCGCCCATAAAATTAACAATACTGAAGCTTTAATATGGAATTCTCTATACTATAACGCACACTTGACTGATCTCTTATATCTTGGTTGTATATCACAATCCTATTAAGTTAAAAATTTCAGTGTTGTTAACCTTATTTTAAAATTACTAAAAACAAAGAAAAATTTGTTCATGTTTAATGCACTGTCATGGTAAATCTGGATAAAAGTAATGGAAGATTTATCGAAATTATAGGATATCCAGTAGACCTGGGGTTAATCATTACATTTTGTAAATAATTACACATTCATTTACACAATTACATGTAATTGTAATTGAAAAAAACTCAATTACAATTACAAATTATTTGTAATTGTAATTCAAAAAAGAACAATTACAAGTAATTTGTAATTTGAAAAATGTCAATTACATTTTTTGGGAAAATAATAATGACAAAAAGCACAAGTTAGGGGTAAGCCCAACATGACGCATTCTTTTTATACGCATCCATCCATGCCTAAGCAACCTATCCCAGTCAGATTTTTCTACAAAATTTTAACAAAAAACACTTTTTTATTCTAAATGTAATTGAAATCACTTTCAATTACAATTACTAGTAATTTTTAATCGAAAATTTTCAATTACAATTACTTGTAATTTCATTACAAGTAATTGTAATTGAAATCCCTCAGGTCTGATCTCCAGATATTGTATATCTTTTTTTATTTAAAAATATAATTTTGTATATTGTTAGATATGGTCATATATATTATGGTAAAAATATAGGGTTAATATTTAGGTATAATTGTATCAAACTATGTCCACTTTTATAACATTTTATATAATTTTATACAAAAAGATATAATTTTATTTAATTGGATGAGGACAAAATTCGGATACAATTGTATCATATTGCATCGAATTGTATCAAATTGTACCAAATTGTATACAATTGTATACAATTCGATACAATATGATACAATAAGACGTTCTCATTTTTCGGATATAATTATATCTAATTACATAGAAGATTATATATAATTAAATATAACTTTATATGGCTCCATATCATTTTTTTTTACTTGGGTAAGGAATATGATGTCAATAAAATATCTTAAAAGGCTAATTTTTAACAGTTTTTTTGCTCTCCTGAAAATATATTAAAAAACACATAGCACAACTTGCAGGCAAGCCGACGATATTCAGTTATAAAAAATTTAAAATAACAAAAATTTAATTAAAAACAACTAACAAATGCACTTAAAATGACTGACAAATTTTTACTACAAAAATTTCGAAACTGACTAAATTAGAGAAACTAGTGTTTTTACAATTAATTTTTTTCGGTATTATAAAAATATGTGTTACGGCCTTAGCCAGTAATTTATAATTTCATACCCGAAAAAAATGTGTCATCTTAAGCGAATTTACTTTCATGCTTTCAAGCCAAATGTAAATTAGAAGTCATCGTACAATTTATCTGTAAAACACCGTAAGTTTTTTCAATTTCACGTGAAAAAACTGTTATACTCCATATAAAAAATATGATTTTTCACGATAATGAGTTTCACGTGAAAATTGTGTAGAGTTTGTTTTCACGCAAATTTAATGCACAGGACAATTATTTTTCTTGGGAAAAAGTGACATTTTGTGTTTATTGTGATTGTGTCTTTGTTATAAAGTTAAAAAAATTTGAGGCCTTTAAATTTCGAGTGAAATTTTTCCACGTGAAAAACAACTTACGTTGCTTAAATACAAAAAATTTAACTTAAATGAAATATATGATTATATATGGTTCCATGCAAAGTTACATAAAAATGTATGTGACGCCATACTAAAAATATTTTCAATTTTATATTAACTTTTATATAATCCCATACAAATTAATAGTGTCTGACCGATTAATTGGCTTCGGCCAAAAATTCATAATCGGCCAAATTATAGCCGATTATTGATCAAATCAATCCGAAACAGCCCACTACAATTTTCATACAATTTTCAGTAAGGAAATTCTTTTGGGTTGTTTTGAGTTACCAGGATAATATATTGGTTAAAATATGTCTTTTTCCCGTACTTCACCGCGGTAACCCAAAAGCCTTCCCGTACCCTTTTTGCCCCTAATAAAAATAAACGGCTTCGGCATCGGCTTAGGCCGATTATTGTAAACTTGCCCGATGTTCGGCATCGGCTCAAAAAAATTCCTTAGGTCGGACGGTGGGCAAATGCGTCCCTTCGCTGATTTTTGTGCGGCCCTTTTGAAATTAAAATTTTGATTTTTTTTATTTAAAACATTTTTTTAATATTTTATTTCGCAATTTTTTTAAATTTTTTATTTCAAAAATTTTTAGATAAAAAATTTGGGCCAGTTTTATTGTCAGAACTATGATTGATTTGAAAATTTCTTACTTAAGAGATATTTGAAGGAACAATTGATCTTATTCTTAGGGCCAGTTTAGTTAGAAATTTCTTACTTAATTCTTACTTAATCGATCTTAGTTCCGAATATCAAACTGGCCCTTAATTCTTTACAAAATAAATTCAACATCTTTTACGGCACAGTCGACATTGACAATTACTTTCGTCACAAATATATGAGTAACTATCATTTCATAAATATAAAATAACATGTAAGTTTGCATTTAAAAAAATACTTTATCACATTTGTTAAGATTTATTTCTGTTTTCTTCACATTTATTTTTTTATAAGTACGATGGAAGTTTTTCTTCGAGTATAATAATTTTTAAATTACAGTTTACAACAATTTGACTAAAACTTATTAATTTTTTCTACTAATTTCTTTATACTAAAAATCAGTACATTGCATTGTTAAAATTAGAAAAATATACCGCGGGGCTCAAAATAGTTAAATTTCCAGTAATAACATCAAAATTATCGGTAGCCATTGCATACTTTTTTGTTGAGTGGCCGAGTTTTATAGACAGCACAAAGCACGATTTTAAACTCAAATTTTATTTTAGTAAGGAATTTTGTTTGAATTTGTTTGAAAATATCTTACACTCAAAAAAAAAATAAGTAAAGTCAGCAAAAAATGTTGCTGTGTCAGCAAATTTTTAGTCAGGAGCGTGCTTGCAAAAAAGTTTGTAATGTCAGCAAAAGGTGTTGCTGCAAATCAGCGAGCTGATTTTTACCAAAAAAAAATAGTAATCTCAACAAAAACTTTGCTAACACTTAGTCGATTGCAAAATAAAAAAAATCCTTGCTAAAATCACTAAAATTTTCGCTAAATATTAGTAAACTGAAAAAAACTAAAAAAATTTGTGAAGAAATTTTACTTTAGTTAATTTATTTGCTGAAAATTTAAATATAGAAATTGTGTAGTTTTTTTCTTTAATTATCATTTCCGTCCATCGTCCACGCTATAAATGCGGTTATCAGCACAATTTTTGTAGCAAAATAAGTTAGTAAAACATTAGTTCAAAATTAGTTTACTGCTAAAAAAATATAACTAAAATTTTTGCTGAAAAGGGAATTTCATCAAAAAAAATTGCTGAAAACTAGTACACTTGATATACAAGACGTTTTACTAATTTTTCTACTAACTTATTTTTTTGAGTGTACCACAGTAAAGTTATATTAAAATTCGTACTTAGTGCTTATTTATAATACTGCAACGCATTTGTCTTAAATTTAGAACTGTGTGAAAAAGTTGGCGTTTTAATTCATCAACAAGACTCAAATTACTGACTAAATCTTTAAGTTTGTAATCATTGTTTAAATTTATCCTTTAGTGCATAGTGTCCCTTTAAGGGGGCGGGATTTTTTTTGCTGTGTGCAACGAAATTATTAAATAATTAAATAAAAACTCGAACCAAGGAGAATATAATTGTTTATACATATTTTTGTTCAATTTTCAGTCTCTTATAACTCGTTGAGTTTTCAAATTTTCTACTTATGTAATTCATAAATATCAAAACAGAACTTAAAAAAAGCTGAGTTTGCAATGAGTTCTTGTGGAACCAGTTTTGGAATGGATGGATTTGAGAACCGATTTTTTTCTTAAGCCCGGTATTTAGTTCGTACTTTTGCGAAAAAAAATTGTCAAACTCCATATAAAAAAAATGATTTTTCACTTGTGTGTAATTGTTGGGAAATTGCAGTGGAATTTTTTTCACATCAATTTAATAGACACGACCATTTGAAAATGTAGCGAAAGAGTGACATTTGGGTTAATTATGATTGTAACTTTTTATAGACTATAAAAAATTTGTGCATCTTAATGTTTTTATTATAGGTTTTGAGATCCAAACATAGAGCGAAATTTTTTCGCTCTTTTGAACAAAATACTGGGCTTTACAAAAAAAAAGAATAAATAAAAAAGAGATTACATAGTTCCTTCCGCTTTCATTTCAGTTAAATATTTGTAGTTTTACTATTTTAATGTATAGTGCGACCCTGTATAATTTATGAAAAATCACAATATGGCCCTCGGTGAAAAATCCGTGCCCACCCTTGTATAGTTCAACATTAAACTTAGCTATCTGCAATTAAGATTTAATTAAACATGGCTTCGCATATAAAGCTTCATAAACAAGTCATTTTCAATTTATTTTTTATATATAATTTCATATTAAAAAAATTATGCGTAGGTACTAGGGTATTCAATCGATTAACCCTTACTCGATTAATCGATGAACTTCTTTCAAAAACTTGTCCGAGTAATTTCAAATGGTTTCGAGTAACGACTTACTCGAGTAATTTTGGTCGATTAATCGAGTAACTCGAGTAAATCTAAAAATGATTTTTTTTTAATTTATAACAATTTGCTTTTAATTTGCTGACTACTTTTTTTAATTTTTTTATAGATTTTAAAGTAGTGTTTCAGTTACAGTTTGAATTTATATACTATAATCATTTTCTGAATCATAACCACTTTAAATCAACGATTTGAGATTGAATAAAATTATATATGTCTGTTTGTTTACATACTAGTTTTTACTATTATTACTGGCTTTTCTCTAAAAATCTTTTTTAATTCAGTTGTTTCTATTTATAACTTTTTATATTATTTTCTTGCATTCCACATGAAAAGCAATAAATTTTTGGCAATTCTTTCGTACTTTCCCAGTTTACTATTTTTTGTAAACAAACAGACCCATAATAAATTTATATAAACTTATATTGGCGGTTTTTTTTAATCACTGGATTTATTTTCAGATTTATTTTATTTTGTTAAAAAATCCACTTTTTGGTTTTTAATTTTCAAAATTGTATATTTTTATCAAAATCTAACACTTATTCGATAATATAATGTGAAAGAAAATCATTATATTTTGTAAAAATGTAAATACAGGAATTGAATTAAGCTAATTCCAAAATGGATTTATAAAATGAATAAATCCGTTTTGGATTTAGCTTAATTTAATTCTAGAAATTTTATTTTCGCAAAATTTAAATTTTTTCTTTCACATTATTATAGCGAATAAGTGTAAGCTTTGTATAAAAATATAGAATTTTTTAAATTTAAAAAGAAAATGTGGATTTTTTAACAAAATAAAATAAATCCAAAAATAAATCCGGTGATTAAAAAAAGGCCAATTGATTAAATTTTTAAAGAATTTAATTGTTTTATGATTTGATTCGCTATTGAATGCAACCGTTATTGGTTAAATTAATTTGATAAAATTGAATCAGTTCATTTGATTATACGAAAAGATTCAAAACAGATCAAATTGATTATTTGAATAAAATAGTGATGGAATTTCAATGCTTATCAATTCGTTCAAAATTTAATCAGAGTTAAAAATCTAATTAAGGAATTATATTTTTGAGAGTCCGTATTTTACTATATTTGAAGGTAAGCAAATAGAATTCGCATAGAAGACCTTTATAAAAATTTAAGGAAAGTATTTTAAAAAGCAAACCACCTTAACTGTATATTTTCGGAAGATCTCTTTAACTTTAAGTAAAAGCATTGAGGAACTGTTGATTTTGTATAAATAAGCTTTTTTGTACAATATTATTAAGGAAATATTTTTGTTTTGTTATTTTTTTAGAGGGGTATGAAAAAAACTTAATAAAATCTAAATAACTTTGAATCTAAAATTTATTTGAATCCATTTCTTATCACTAAAAAATTTCATTCACACATATTCACAGTTTTTAGAATTTATTTTATTTTTTATCCTTCTCCTCTAAAGAAATAAAAAATCTATTTGCGATCATTTTTAATTAAGCCATCCAAAATTGTTTCGCTTTTTAGAATACTGCGCTACAAATTATTTTTAAACGATTATTTAACAGACTTCTCTTTTGGATTCTACTTATGCATTCATTTTAATTGTTAATTTGTTGTGTTTTGTTACTAATAAACTATAAAACCTACAAAAATAATGGACAATTTTTACGAAAAAAATAATGAAATAACATTGTTACTCGAGTAATTTTAAACCTTACACGATTAATCGAGTTACTTGAGTAATTTTAAGATCTTACATGATTAATCGAGTAATTTCGAAACCTCAGAATCGAGTTACTTGGTTACTCGAACAAAGCCAAACCCGAGTAATATGAATTGTACACTCAAAAAAAAGTCAGTAAAGTCAGCAAAAAATGTTGCTGTGTCAGCAAATTTTTAATCAGGAGCGTGCTTGCAAAAAGTCGGTAATTTCAGCAAAAAGTTTGCTGAAAATCAGCGAGCGGATTTTTACCAAAAAAATAGTAATCTTCACCAAAAGTTTTGCTAACACTTAGTCGATTGCAAATGAAAAAATCCTTGCTAAAATCACTAAACTTTTTGCTGAATATTAGTAGACTGAAAAAAACTCAAAAAACTTGTAATGAAATTTTACTTTAGTTAATTTATTTGCTGAAAATTTAAATATAGAAATTCTGTAGAGTTGTTTTTTTTATCATTTCCGATGTCTGTACTACATCCAGACAAGCTGCGACATCTACATTTGTTTATCTGGTTTTCGTCCACACTATAATTGCGGTTATCAGCACAATTTTTGTAGCAAAATAAATTAGTAAAACATTAGTTCAAAATTAGTTTAGTGCTAAAAAAATATAACTAAAACTTTTGCTTAAAACGGAATTTCAACAAAAAAATTGCTGAAAACTAGTAAACTTGATATACAAGACGTTTTACTAATTTTTCTACTAACTTATTTTTTTGAGTATAGAACAATTTTTAAACAATTAGTTATGTTTTATTTTATAAAATTTGGGCCTTTAAAATCGTTTAAACTATAGAAATTTCAATTGTGAACTTAAAAGCTGTTAAGCGGCCTCCCAGTGTAGAAACGGTAATGATATATCATTATTTTTTGGACTACCAGTAATGACACCCACTTACCTTCTGCATTATTTTAAAACATATAATAATGAATTACTGATAATGACTTACTTTTATCATTATTTCAAATAGAAAATAATTTTCTAGATTTTTTTGAAAATTTTTTGAAATCTATTTTTAGACTCAATATTTTTTAAACACTGGTAAGGATATGTGTAACCACATATTTTTTGATTTTTTGTATGTTGGCGAGTAAGCTTACTTGTGTGCAGCAGGTCAATTATGTTTTTTTCTATTAAATATTACATGTCGATATAGCTCAGATGGTAGAGCTGTTGACTGGCAATCTGTAGACCCAGATTCGATTCCCGTACCAGCAAATTTTATTTAAAAAAAAAAAATACAATAAAAAATATTTTTTTTTTATATAATTTATTTTTTTGAAAATCTAGTTTTAGACTCATTATTTTTGTCAGTACTGGTAAGCACATAGGTAACGATATATTTTTTTTATTTTTGTATGCTAGTGTGTAACGCCAACTCATTATTTTTCGCGACATCGCCATATAAAGGTAATAAGAAATGTAATAACAAAAGTAACTAGTTACCATTACCAAGTATGTAGTTACATCACAACATATATGGTAATGATTTTCTACACTGGGCTATATACGAGCAAGCATGCAGTCCAGCTTGTTTGACAAACAAAAAATGGTTTTTGGAATACACGAACAAGCATGCTGTAAAATTTGACTTCAAAACCACAAAATCATCACAGCGGATGATGACAAAATTATTTTTATTAATTTTTTTTTCTTGGAATTTCATTTTTTAATTTCTGTATTTGCATTTTTTAGTTTATTTATTAACGTTATCCCTTTCTTGTCACAAAATAACTCATTAAAAATATAAAATTCTCCAATGTTTGATGATTTTTTCATTAGACGGTAAAGCGTGTTTGTCAAACTTGTCGAAAAATCAAAAAGTTTTGTGTTTCGTCCAACATGCTTGACAAACCGTCAAATTAGACATTACATGGTCAAATTCATACAGCCGTCCAGCATGCTGTACAGCATTCTTGGTCGTATATAGGCCGCTTTAAGCAAGTCATAAAAATACTAAATACTATCTCATTTATTTATATGAAATCAGATATATTTATATTATATCGAAATCTCGGATCAGATCGAATTATATATACTTTTATATAATTAGACACATGTATATGGTAACTTATCAAATAAGATATAAGACGTCATATTTTTTTTATTCCTTCAATAAATATTTAACATTTGAAATTACATATACATATCTAAAAGCAAAATTAAATTAAATATAATACTTATGCTAAATATTTATAGCTCCTAGTCGGAGCATACACTCAAAAAAAAAAAGTCAGTAAAGTCAGCAAAAAATGTTGCTGTGTCAGCAAATTTTTAGTCAGGAGCGTGCTTGTAAAAAAGTTGGTAATTTCAACAAAAGGTGTTTGCTGAAAATCAGCGAGCTGATTTTTACCAAAAAAATAGTAATCTCAGCAAAAGTTTTGCTAACACTTAGTCGATTTCAAATGAAAAAAATCCTTGCTAAAATCACTAAACTTTTTGCTGAATATTAGTAGACTGAAAAAAAACTCAAAAAACTTGTAGCGAAATTTTACTTTAGTTAATTTATTTGCTGAAAATTTAAATATAGAATATGTGCAAGTAGTTTTTCTTTTTTTGTCATTTCCGTTTCCAGACAAGCTGCGACATCTACATCTTGTCTATCTGGTTGTCGTCCACGCTATGAATGCGGTTATCAGCACAATTTTTGTATCAAAATAAATTAGTAAAACATTAGTTCAAAATTAGTTTAGTGCTAAAAAAATATAACTAAAATTTTTGCTGAAAACGGAATTTCAGCAAAAAAATTGCTAAAAACTAGTACACTTGATATACAAGACGTTTTACTAATTTTTCTACTAACTTATTTTTTTGAGTGCAGAAACACACAAAAAACCGCGAGAAAAACTTTTAATTTTCCCGTATTGAAAAAAAATTTTTTTGTTATTAATTTTTGTTTTTCCTTTTGTTTTTATTCTGACATTTCATACTAAAGTTAACTACCCAGAGTTAAAATATTGATAAGTTATTATGGTTAAATATTCATAGGGATAAATATTTACGCTGGGTCTCATACTGCAGGTTTAAACTTAGGTTAATAGTTAACCCAAAAATTTGTTGTTGTTTTGTGTACATTATTTTGACATTTTATTTTGTTTTTAGTTAAGTTAAAGTTAAACCTACAGTATGAGACCCACCGTTAGTATTGATTAGTTACTAGTGTTTCCAATTCGGTTAATCGATTCCTCGATTAATCGCCTCTGTTTCGGTTAATGTCGAAACAAATAATTTGAAACCCAAATAATTATTCGACCCAAATAATCGGTTAAAATAGGTCGATTAACCGGTTACATTTTTAATATTGAATTTTCCCTTTATTTCCCAAAATTTCATGATTTTCATAACTTTGGCTAAAAAATTGTGAGAAACGCTTGGAAAAAACAAATACTAACTAAAATAAGATCAAATTCTCTTAATATCTACTGAAAGAGGTCTTTAAACTTTTAGGTACCATATTTTGAGCAACTTCACGCAAGTGGACAATGCTCCAGCGAGACACGTGATGAGTTTTTACGAGACTCCTAAAACGTGCGGAAAACTATCAACATTGGCTTAATCCCACATTATGTTGACATCAGCCAACGTTTAGCGTTAACCTCTAAACGTTACTAATGCGAAATTTGTACGGGAATGACATAAGCCAACGTTGATAGTTTGCCGCACAAACAAAGCTACAATAGAAAATTTCTGATTTCGGTTTTAATTCTTTTAAAAAGTAAAACTGATTTTCAAAAGTGAGAGCAGTTTTTCAGCCTCTGATTCGATGTTTTTTATTTATATTCTGGTTATGAATTTTTACTTTGAATCAATGAAGTTTCACTCGAATTGGTCCATTAAAAGTTTTCATTGAATTGATGCAGTTTTATGAAAAATTTCTTATTATTTATTGAAACTAAATGAATGTTATTTTTAGTTTGACTCAAGATCATAAATTAATTCACTTTTTGTTTAAATTATTTAAAATATTCGTTGATGTTAGTCTAAGTTGAGTTGATGATAACAAACCCGATTTGCTTTCAACAGCCACATAAGTAGACGATTATCAAAATATTAACCCACTCAAAGGCGAAAGGCATTGATGATGGCTTTGTAGCGAAAGCCGAAAATGCGCATTCTGCCTTGCTGGTCTTATCGAATTTTTTCAATAATTTTTATTCTTTGTAATTTACTTGTAAAAATTGTATCATCTTTCTTTGATTTGAAAATAATTTAAACAGAAAGTGATATTAATTTATGATCTTGAGTCAAACTAAAAATAACATTCATTTACTTAAAAATAACAGATCAACTAAAAACATTTCCCCCATTTATTGGAACTTTCATACACCCAATGAAGGAGTTTCAATTTCAAACTTTCATTGGGCAGGTTTACCAGAGAAACCCGCTACCGCTACAATTGATATGTAGCGCTTTATGATTACCTTAATCTGGTGAACGACGCTACTTTTGTTTTTGTTTTAAAATAAAAATATTTGTAGATGCTTCATTGATTTTTTTGAAATTTTTTATTTCTTTATAATTATATTTGTATATGTTTATTATTCTTTAAAAAAAATATACAAAAATCAAACGACAGCTGTATCATTAACTGCTCACAAGTAGCGTAAAATATTTACGCTACCAAAACAAGGTAGCCCTACCACAACATGTTGACTTAGCGGTAGCTAATCAAATCGTTCACCAGATTGTTGAGTTGCGGATTAGCAACAGTTGAGCGTCTGGTAAACGCACTCATTGATTTCATTGCAGAGTAAATGGGTATTTTCAAATACGCTAAAAAATTTTATATCGATGCCTCAATCTAAAATAGCTCTTGATAAAATTTGGGAAATATATTCCGAAACTTTTTAACCTTCCCAGGAAAATTATATACAATCGGTTGCCAACCACACCAGTTCTGCCACTTGTTTTACTAGAACCGATGCCATGGAACTGGTTCACGAACCCGTGCCACGGATCTCATATATAAAGTATAACTGACGGAGAATCAGTTCTAGAACTAGTCCCAGATGTTCTACACTAAAAAAAAAAAAAAAAAGTCAGTAAAGTCAGCAAAAAATGTTGCTGTGTCAGCAAATTTTTAGTCAGGAGCGTGCTTGCAAAAAAGTTGGTAATTCCAGCAAAAAGGTTTGCTGAAAATCAGCGAGCTGATTTTTACCAAAAAAATAGTAATTTTTAGCAAAAGTTTTGCTAACAGTTAGTCGATTGCAAATAAAAAAAATCCTTGCTAAAATCACTAAACTTTTTGCTAAATATTAGTAGACTGAAAAAAACTCAAAAAACTTGCAGCGAAATTTTACTTTAGTTATTAAATTTACTGAAAATTTAAATATAGAAATTGTGTAGAGTTGTTTTTCTTTTTTTTCCATTTCCGTTGTCTGTACTACATCCAGACAAGCTGCGACATCTACATATTGCCTATCTGGGTGTCGTCCACGCTATAAATGCGGTTGTCAGCACAATTTTTGTAGCAAAATAAATTAGTAAGACATTAGTTCAAAATTAGTTTAGTGCTAAATATATATACCTAAAAATTTTGCAGAAAACGGAATTTCAGCAAAAAAAAATGCTGAAAACTAGTACACTTGATATACAAGACGTTTTACTAACTTTTGTACTAACTTATTTTTTTGAGTGTAGGGCAGAATTTATATTAAAATTTTTAGAATTTATATTTAAATTTTTTTTTGTTTATTTTTTAAAAAAGAAAATAATTGAATAATTAATTGAAGAGTTAGAGGGTTAAATGTTCCACAAAAATGTTCCTCGTTGTATTTCACATAAGTTCGCTGAACACATCCTATACCTAAAATGGAAGATTTAGAATACACATTTCCAAAATGGGAAAACTTTACAACCCAACCCACCAACCAGAGCTTTGAAGAATTAATTCCTTTTTGAATGAATTCACTACCAATCGATTTCAATTTTCTCTAGAATGGAATGAATTCCTTTTTTTAAGTAATTCACTGAATTCGTTCAACTGAACGCGTTCATCAAACAAAAAATTCAAAGAATTAATTCAATTGCAATAGTTCTTTCCATTAAATCAAATGAACAGATCTTCGAAGAATTAATTCCCTAATTCCCTTTTTTTTTAACTGAATTTATATTTTGGGAATGAATTCCCTGACCAAACTTAAGGAATTGAATGAATTCCTTTTTTTTCATTCGATTTATATTTTTTTTTTTTTTTTTTACCTTTATTTATTTAAATTACGTAGTAAAAAAAAGAGATTACACATAACACTTAAATAAAAAGTTCACGAATAACATAGGGCGTCAACGAATTCTCTCCATTTATTTCTGTCTTCGGCAAGTGATTTAATTTGGTTCCAGGTTTTACGAGCTGTTTCATATTCTTTTTTGGTACAGCGTATCCATGTATTACGTGGCCTTCCTTGTCTTCGTTGTCCCTAGGGATTCCACTCAAGCGCCGCTCTAGCGATTTCAGTTTGTGGTCGTCTTAGGATATGACCGATCCATGTCCATTTCCTTTTTCGTATATCTAATTCGATTGGACATCAGTTTGCCTTTTGCCAAAGAGCTTCGTTTGAGATCCAATTCGGCCAGTATATCTGAAGGATTTTTCTCAAACATCGATTAATAAACGTTTGGATCTTTCCCAATGTCAGTTTTGTAAGGCTCCATGTGGTACAGCCATATAGCAATACAGATTTTACACTGCAATTAAATATGCGTAATTTTGTCTTCTTCGAGATGTTGTTTGCACGCCATATTCTGTGCAATTTGAAGAAAGCAATGCGAGCTTTATTTATCCGATCACAGATATCAGTTTCAGACCCGCCATCTTTTGTAATCTTGCAACCAAGGTAGTCAAATGATTCGACATCTTCAATTAACGTGTTTTCTACTGTTAATGGGGTCGTTATATGGGTACCTATACGCATAAGTTTTGTCTTATTAAAGTTTATTCTCAATCCTACTTTTTTGGCATTTTCGGAGAGTCTCTTTATTTTGGCTTCAATATCCACATATCGATGAGCCATTAGACAAATGTCATCAGCGTAATCTATGTCGTTTAGGTACTCTGCCATATTCCAACGAATGCCAAACGGCGCCTCCTTGTTTGTATCTTCCATTACACAGTCCAGAAGCAAGAGAAATAATGTGGGGGACAAGGAATTGAAACTTAATTCAGGGAATTAAACGAAAAAAATTTAATTCCTAGGGAATTAAACGAAAAAAATTTAATTCCTTAGGGAATTAAACGAAATAAATTTAATTCCTTGACTAAAAGTTGAATTAACTAGAATTGAATGAATTCCTTGACTAAAAGTTGAATTAACTAGAATTGAATGAATTCCTTGACCAAAAGTTGAACTTGAATGAATTCCTTGACCAAAAGTTTATTTAACTAGAATTGAATGAATTCCTTGACCAAAAGTTGAATTAAATAGAATTGAATGAATTCCTTGATCAAAAGTTGAATTAAGTGCGCAGTTGAATGACACACCCTTGATAACTTCACGGTCCGTGTATGCTATTGAGGATTTGCTTGTTTTTTCGTGTAATTAAAAATAGCGTTACTTCACGGCCTAAAATCGTCATTTAACATATTTTTGGTAAAAAATCGTTCAATCTGGCAGCTATGTTGACAACTTTCTCCAATCTTATCTGGCAATGATGTTTTTGAGTTGTCTTAATAGTCGAGTCTCGTTTGCATGCGTTTATTTCGAGAGATACAAGTAGACGCAAAACCAAAAAATGACGGCGGTTCAAAGCCGGCTGAAGCCTACACGCAGAAAAAAAGCAGGGGGAACTTTATCTGAGTGCTATGTTCAAAGTAAGTTTTACAATTTTCTAGCAAAATATATGTATTTTTTCGGATATTTTCCACTACACATGTATATATTTTGCAAAGATTGTATATATTTTACAAAAAAATGTGCGTACTTTACTACAACTGGTTGCAAACCTTGGCATATCACTAAGCCAATTCTTTGCCAGTGTTTTTTTTTTATAAACCACCGAAATTTTTGTAAAACAAAACGCTTTGCATAATTTTAGAAATTTCAGCTCCCTGCTTAACTTTAAGAATTGTTTAAACTAAAAAATTCATTATTTTTTAGGTTTGTACTTGTAAAAAATCGTTAATTTTACTATAATAAAATACTATAATTGTTGATTTAAAATTTTTTTGAAATAGAATGAAAAAAATCGAATATCATTCCCAATTTGTTCAATCAAGTTATACAAAAACGGGAAAGAGTTCGAATGAATTACCTAATGATTAAAGACGATGATTGATAAAATCAAATGAGATAAATTAATTGAATTTATTTTTTTTAAGGTAAGCAACACTCAGGAAATTTTTGCTATTATTTAACGTGTTGTTTTCTTTGGAAAATGGGATAGAGAAGAAATGAAAGCTTGTGAAAGAGTAAGGGCTTCAAATATGGCAAATCGAAAAGTATTTTTAGGGGAATCATTTAAGATAGAATTAATTTTTCAAAGCTCTAGCGTTAACACAAGAAATATCAAAATTCAAAGTGTTTTATTTTCAAAAGCCAACTTAAAAGATTTTTTTGAATGCAGATTCAATTTGCGAAAGCAAAAGTACTTGCTATTTCTTAGGTGCCATCACTGATGTTTTGCCATGAATGAAAAACTTTTATTATAACTCACTTAGTGGAGTGTAGTTTGAAACTAATATTAAATTTATACTTGAGCAATAACCACCTAGTTTTTGTACAAAACTAGTTTTTGATGTGTTTTGACAACAGTGTTGCCATTTCAGTGCTTTTCGGGTATTTTTTTGGTGCTTTTTTCCTTCCCATACCCGGTGATTTTTTACAAATACCCGTTTAAAAAAAGCGGGTATTTACAGTGCCTTTTCAGATTTCTGGCAGTGATTTTAGTGCTTTTTGTACAGTTTATATTTTTGGATTTGTTCTCGTTTTTTTAAATTTTTATTCAATTTTATGTCAAAGTTGAAAAAATTATACGAACTATACAAAACATACATTTTTTCACAATGTTTGCAGTACAATTTTAAATAGCAACTTCGTTATATTTAAACTTGAAAATTTTGAAATATTAATTTGGTGCTTTTTTACCCCTTTTTGGTTATTTTTTGAACCCTTTTTACATAATTTTACAAAGCTAAAATGCGTTTTTAAATTCTTGACTTGAATTTTTCAAAATTTTCAAAAAATTTTGAAATATTAATTTGGTGCTTTTTTACCCCATTTTTGGTAAATTTTTACCCTTTTTACCCGTTTTCATAATGCTCACGGTGCTTTCCTGCCTTCAAGAGTTGGCAACACTGTTTGACAAGTTAAAAACTACACTGAACCAAAAGTCGTAAGTGAAATCAACATAAACATTTTGTTACTTATACATACTTATTTCCTTCAATAATTCTCTACAAAACAATTGTTGTTTTGATAATTTTCTGTCCATTTTTTAACAAAATTTAATTTGTTAACTCTAGAAAATTTTGTAAAAAGGCAGTAACGTAAATTTGATATAATTTTTCTTCAATTTGAAAAAAAAAGTATTAAGTCTGTGGAAAAAAGTTTAGTGAGGAGGTTAGTTTTGTCGCGTCATTACTCGTGCTAACATGTGTATTTGTAATTGTCGGAAATATCAATAAATTTACATTAAGTGTTTTTGTTTTCCAAAGTATAGATAATTAACAAATTCAGTGACTTGAAGCGAATGCTAATTGAAGATTTATTAATTTTAATTTAAATAAATTATATAATTTTGAACGTTCTCAATTAAATCGTACATTTAAATTTCTGTCATTAATTTTTATATTATCTATCTTTTTGTTATTTTGTTTAAGGCAAACTATTAATGAAAGTTATATAATGTATTTGAATTATAAAGAGTTTTTAGTATGTGTTATATTACGAGTATATCAATTTTATATTTCATTATTTTTTATATTTGATCAAATTCATTATAAAAAAGCCATTGTATGTATATTGCTTAAAAAAATTTGAAATTGGTGAAATATAAAAAATAATGAAATATAAGTCTAAAAATTAACAATAAATCGATCAAAAATTAATTAATTAAATAAAATGCATTGTTGAATTTAATAAAATGCATTGGTAAAACAACAAAATCATTATGCAATTTAATTAAATATAATTGTTAAGACACTAATTTTTGTTAATACATTTGACGATATTTTGTCAAAATAATACCACATAAAATAGTTAAACGTCAAAATATAAATCTACTAAACAATGCGTTAAATTGATGGACAGGTTTTGTTAGTTGTTTAGTGATGACCCATTCATCAATTTAATATGGATTTTAGTTGATTTCACAGCTGTTTTTGGTACAGTGTACAAGAGCCAAAAACCAGGTAGTTTTTACTCAGGTATAAATGTAGTAAACACATAATCAGTGTGTTCGTTTACTCGAAATTCTTACTACTTTTACTACAATTGGAAAGTTTTGTTTACTTTTTGTATTGAATTTTTCCAGCTGTAGTAAAAGTAGTAACTTGTAGTAGGTAAACGAACACGCTTAATGAAAACAAAAGTACACAAGCTATATCAAAGGATACAATACTATTTACTTATTGGTGACGAATTTTAAACGGTTTTTAGTTCTATTAAGATAATATTTCAGAATATAATATCAATTTTCAATTCTTCATTTGACTAAATGAACAAGTCATTTTTTACTTACCTTTTCTTCTGAATAAATTCAGGTAAATTTGAATTCATTTAAAATAGAAAAAAATTCATATAATTTAACGCTTTTGTGAATTAAGCTATCGAATTAATTGCATAAGAATGCTAGTAGGGAGTGAAATTTAATTCAAATTACATAAATTTTTAAAAAGTGAATCAAAGAATTCTTTTAAAAATGCGACAGCTAACAAATAAAAGGCGAAACTAGTTACATACTTCGGCGGCGGCTAGATGCCTAAAAGAGTCGACGGCGGTAGCACAACTGCTATTGCCACTCGACTTGTATTTCTAGTTCTTTCTGAGCAAAATGAATTTGTTGTAGACTATTTTTTTGTGAAAATAGTGAAGAAAAATATATTAAAATAATTTTACACAAATATCTGTATTATTGTTGTAATAAAATATATATTAATAAACATGTTTGGCACGTTAAATAACTATCTAAGCAGTGTTCATCGTTCTTGGACAAATGGTGATGGAGACGTATTGGCCTCCTTTTTATCCCTTAAAGACAAACACATAATGAATCGTAATCTGTATGTTCAAAATCCAGAAAATGCTGTCGGTCGTCTTTTGGAATCACCAATAGATGAAATTGTATGTGCACATATAAAAGTGTTGTATTATTTATGGTTGGAACGTAAGTATTACTGACACTAACATTGTTTTACCAAGACTGTTTTAATTTGCATTTATTTTCTTTAGCTAGAGACTTCATGCAAGCCTATAAACATCAATCCCAATGTATACAGTCGGTAGTTAAAATGCTACAACAGCTAAAAGAAGAAAATTGGTGTCTACCTATTATGTATACAACCTGTTTGGATTTAAGGATATTGGCTCAAAATTGTGAAGAATTAGGAAATAGTTCTAAGCCAGGAGAGATTTTGGAAAAGGCTGCTGATTGTTTAATGAGTTGTTTTCGTGTTTGCGCTGCTGATAACAGGTGAGAAGTAATGTTTTTGTAATTGTACAAATTGAGTGTAATTTTGACTTGCTTGGGTAGTCCATGTGTAATTGCATCCAGGTGTAATTTAAAATATTTTGATAACTTATTTAAGAAAACTTGTAAGATTCTGAGAATTTTTGTATATACTCAGATTTCTTAAATTGTTTTATATTATAGAGTTCTGTCGAATATTTGGTTTCGGTATATACTCAGATTTCTTAAATTGCTATATATTATAGAGTTCTGTCGAATATTTGGTTTCGGTGAAAAAAACAACAACATTTGGCAAAATGTTGAACGAGTAATTGCCGGAACCGAAACTTTTTTTTAAATAGTGTTTTTAACAAAGAAACAAATTTATCAATTTTTTTTTTTTTAATATTTAAGTGCTTATGCATAATTATTTGAAAACCTTATAACACGTTTATAAAATGAATTTTTTAGGAAAAATTTGTTTAATAAGCCGTTTATAAATTTAGTATTTATTTATTTATTTATTTATTTATTTATTTATTTATTGCATTATTAGAACAATAAGAATATAATTCTTTTATAGTTCAAGTCGGTATATCATAAAACAAAGTCATAATTTTAATAGTAACGACATTTAAAAGCGTCTACATAATAGAGAAAAATTTAACAAATATTGATAAAAGAAACTTAAAAAGTTTTGGTTTGCTCTACTATTTAAATATGAATCATTTTTTTGTCAAAATACCGCTTAATTACCAATTTCTTAAAAAATGTATGTATAATACTAACAAACTACAGAAAATATTTTAGAATCGGTTGCCAGTTATGTACTAGTTTATTTCAACCAGACACCTAGTACGAGTTTTACCGCATCTGTATACTAGTTGTAGAACTAGTTTGAATATTAAAATTTAAGGACGAAAAATATGCGGTAAAACTGGTACTAATGTGACAGTCGCGGAAACAGTTTTCACGTGACTCTTTGGAAATGGTATTGTGTACCAGTTGGTTAAGACCAGCAAAAGTTTTTTCTTTGATGAAACGTAGATTAGACCGAGAGTTTCCTCTTACTGAGATAATAAGGTCCAATTACGAAATGAATTTAAAGTATTTTGTGTTTATGATTTCTAATTACAATAAAAATTGTTAGTGCTTATTTGCAAACTCAGACTGTATTATTAAAAACAAATTTAAACAAAACTAGGATTTCAAAACTCTGACCTTAGCCCTTAAATGCATGATCTCTTCAATTTTAACAATTTTTTTATATATTATTTCTAAAGGCGAAAAATTAAAAAAAAAAAAAAAATTTAAAAAAAAGGTGATTTTAATTGAAAAATATGGTTTTTTGCCAAATTGTTAAATTGTGATTATTTTAACGTGTATGAAAAAAAATATATATAAACTATGAACTATACATTTATTGTCGCCAAAATTTATTTTATTGCGAGAATACCATTTTAAATATTTAAACAAAAATTTTTAAATATTACACTTTTTGTAAAAAAAACGCGTGTTTTAGATTTTTCACAAAAACACGAAGCAAAACCAAGATTTGTTCCTATAACTGTTTAAAAATCTGCGTTAAACTATAAGAACACTTTATACAGAAGGGTACCCAATGCCCTAAAATGCAGTTTTGTGCATCAAGTGGGGTTTTTTTTATTAAAAAACTGGTATGTTGCCAAATGGCTACAACATGCATTTAAGGGTTAATTTAATGTAACAAATGTTAACAAAATAAAAATTTCTTATCTCGCTTTTTAATTTAGGTAATTTATTGAAACAGTACCTCGTAGAACGTATTTAACTAGTACATAACTGGTTTAAAATTAATTAATTCTGAGAACTAGTTTTGTAGTTACTAGTTAAAAAACTAGTACTTTTTAGCAAGGTTGGTTACCGTTATCTATATAATACCGTTATCGCTAAAATACCGTTTCAAATTGAATACCTTTACCGTTACCAATACCTTTAAAAAAATTTCCCAATACCGTTATCGTTACCGATACCATTATTTTTATGGGTAGTTACCGGTATTTTACCGGTATTTATTAATTTATATAAAAATGCAAATTTTTAACTTTTTTGTTTTATAATCCTGAGTTATTTTTACAAAAAAAATTTATAGATAATAATTTTAATTATTAAAACTACCAGCATTGAATTTGTAGATTATAATCTGTATTTTTAGGACTTACAAATAAGAATATGCTATGTTTTTACTCGTCTTTATATGTTTTTAACGTAATTTTTAATACCGGTACGTACCGGTATTGCTGTTTCGATAACGATAACCTTTACCGTTACCGAAACAAACAAAATTCGATACCGTTACCCTTACCGTTATTTGTTTCGGTAACCAACCTTGCTTTTTAGAACCAATTCGACCATTTGCGACTGGGTACATACAAATCAAAATTTTAAGTTCATTCACAATTGGGGGGTAATTATTTTTTTTTTTTTTGCAATGATCGTCACTCATTTTCATTACCATTACATATACGTAATTGCAATGAAAAAAAGTTAAATTCTTTAATTTTCATTATTTGAAATGAAATATTTTTCATGCCTCTTAAGTGCTTCTTAATCACAATATTTTGTATGAAAATTAATAAATTTGCCCATAAATTCATTACAATAAAAAAATTAAATGAATTTGCTTTTCATTACATTACAAAAAGTAATGTAAATAGAAATCAAATTTCATTACCATCACATAAATTACCATAATTCTGATCATAATTACACACAATGTGAAATACAAGAAATCGATTACATTTTATGGACTTACACATTTTTCTAAAATCTGTGAATAAATTGTTTTCAAATGGAGTAAAAACAAATTCAAATTAAAAGTTTATTTGTAAATATTATTACTTTCAAATTGAAAGTTTCAATATTCTAATTAGAATTTTAATTAGGTATTAAATATTAAACTGTTTCAATATTTGTCTGTGGCTTGATTCTATCAAAAAAAATATTTCACATTTGAAGTTAATTTTTCTTAAACTTTTTTCTTTCTTACAGATCTTCCGACAGTGAAACAAAACGTTTAGGCATGCTTAATCTGGTCAATCAGTTATTTAAAGTTTACTTTCGCATCAATAAATTACATCTTTGTAAACCTCTTATACGTGCCATCGATTCAAGTGCATTTAAAGATATGTTCCCACTTCCAGAACGTATAACCTATAAATATTTTGTGGGACGAAAAGCTATGTTTGATTCTGATTATAAAAGTGCTGACGAATTCCTTTCATTTGCCTTTAAGCATTGTCCTAAAAATTTTCCACGTAACAAAAGACTTATACTCATTTATTTGGTGCCCGTTAAAATGTTACTTGGCTTTTTGCCAAAAAAATACATTTTGGAACGCTATGATGTCTTACAATTTCATGAATTGGCTGAGGCTCTTAAAGAGGGCAACGTACGTAAATTTGATGATGTTATACAGCGACATGAGATTTTCTTTATTAAATGTGGCATATATTTGTTAGTGGAAAAACTTAAATTTATTGTCTATCGTAATCTTTTCAAAAAAGTTTACATCATTAAACAAACTCATCAATTGGATTTGAATGCCTTTCGTTCGGCTTTACAATTTGTAGGCGAATCTGATATGACAATTGATGAAACACATTGTATTGTGGCGAATTTAATATTTGAGGGAAAGATTAAAGGTTACATCTCACACAGTCATAATAAATTGGTGGTCTCAAAACAAATTCCTTTTCCTGCCTTAAATACCGTATCATGAGAAATAGATTATTAAGAATATGATTATGATGTTATGCTTAATTTAATGTTTATTGTTATTGTAAACAAAACAGAAAAATTGTAAAGTATTTAAAGAAAAAAAATATCTCAAGTTTAAACAATAAAAGATATTGACAAGTAAAAGTTACAAATATTATTTTATTTCACTATCAATGATTAAGATTAGCAAATGATTTTTGAATATAAGAATCTAAATTGACTTGATGTGTTCTTCGAAATTTATTATATTGCTATTTAATTATTTTCTTACAGATATTCAAGAATTCTATGAACTTACATTACTAGATGATTCGAAAACCATACAGCAAAAAACAGTTGAAACTTTACAAATTGCCAGCAAATGGGAACAAGATGGTCATACAGTAAAAATTGCTGATGTAAGTTGTAAAATTTTTAATTTTCTATAAATTTTCCCTTTGCTTCCAATTTTATTTATGTCAATCAAAAAGAGCTGGGTAGGCCTTTCAAGTTTTTTTTTTGTTTGTGATACACAATATTTAAAAAATCTTAAATTGTTATAAAGTAAAATCCACATTTAAAGAATTTCCGGTCTGAACGCAAAATTTGAACATTGTTTTTCAAGTTGTTCGTTATATTAAATTTTTGTACTATGTTGGGAACCATGAGCTTTGTTTTTGACTTAACTATATCCCTTAACTCAGAAAAAACTCAAAGTACACAAAATCGTGTTTGAGATGAAAACTAACACATTACTATTCGTTTGCACGTTAACTTTCAACGTGGATAAATATCAAGGTTGGAAACACAACGTTTATACATTTTCCTCCTATCGTAACTTTTTCGCGTTACTTCCAACATTTTTTTCCTGATGAACGTTCGATTATACCTTAAATATAAACATTAATTGTTTAAAAATTTGTTATGCACTAATCGGTTTAACTTAGAATTGCGTTAAATACTTAACGTTGATAGGCATTAGCAAAAATACAGCTATGGTCTACTCTGGAAAATGAGGTAATGCAGAAAATAGTTTCACATGTTGACTAAATTGCCAGCAAAAAAAAACTGAAGTCATGCTTTACAAACACTTCTTTCATTACTTCCAAAGTATTCGATCTTGTGTTTTTACTGCTTATATAGAAGTAATTCTGAACAACAAAAAAAATCCCTTTTTTCACTGCTTCTACAGTATCCGTTAGTATATTTTTATAGCTCTTTTAGAAGTAATTTTGAACAATATCCAAAAACTCAATTATGGCTTCTAAAGCATTATTGCTCTGAAAGTTATCCTTACAATTGATTTGGATACACTTTATTTTCAAACAGATGATCGCGGGTTTGAATTCTGGAGGAACCAATATTTAAATTTTTTAATATTTATCCGCTTTGAAGTTGTCACACAATTCTGTTGATGGTCAATTGAGAGTAAACGTGGCACCCATCTTGCGGATAGAGTTTTAAAACCCAACTGACATTTAGAATCTAAACCACAGTGCCATATGAAATTGCTATGGCATAAAAACTCTCACGCCCTTCCACTCTCCGATCGGCCTGAAACATATCGTGAATTTTTTCGACATTTTCGGGTGTATTGACATCAATTGGCCGTCCGCATCACTACTCCCACTTGTGCGACCAAAACGAAACTCAGTAAACGACTTTTTACCATTGAAGTTGATGGTGCAGGGTCCCCATAGTATTTATCAACTTTTTCCTTGGTTAGAGTGACGGTGTTTTTTTTTTTTGCAAAAATAATGTTTGATGAGCACTCGAAGTTCACTTTTTTCATTTTTACAAAATTCCACGAGCATGGAACGGGTAAAGCAAACGACCCAGGAACGAAACCGAAGCCAAAAAGTTGGAGAATCTAAAATTTCTGGCCGCGAAACGAAAAATCTACCTTCGGAAACTTTTGCGCGAAGAGTTGAAGCTGAATTGGGCTTAAAACATTTCAAGTTCAGAAAGTTCCGGACAGAAATGCTAATAAGAACGTTGATGCCAAAAACTACCAAAACTTCTGTGTTCATTTTTTAAGTTTTTTTATTTGAAATTTTTTGATTTTACAAATACTTTTATAAATTGTTCATATGTATGTTACAAATAAAAGATTGAATACATCCCAGCCAGCAATTTCGGAGCGCTCATAAATAAGATTCTTAAATGGCTCACACAAATGACTATTGTTTTTTTGAAAACACTCTTTTTTTTGGTAGAAAATATGAACCCTCAGAAAACAATCCAAAAAGATGTCTCTACAATCTAAAAAGCTGTCTCAAAATGAGGGTTCATTTTTCGGATTTAAAGAAGATTCCAAAATTATTTAAATTTATGAGGAAAATTTCGATTTTATGCATTTTTTTCTGAGTCATTTCTGAGTACACAGGGGGCTTTTTTGGACGGACCACTTTCATAGGAAAAAGTGGAAATATGTTAATGTTTTTCGAGCTCAATTCTGAGTCATTAATGAACATCTTTGTTTGCTGGGATGTCATATTTAATTTTTTTGTTTTTTGATAAAACCTCTAAGGCCGAGATTTTTGCATGTAATAAACTTCGTTTAGTTATGTTAGCCAAAACCAAATTTTATAATAAAATTATCTCCATTTCTAAAGCAGAATTCTAACAATAAACCACTTTAACCCTTTGAGGACCATACATTTTCTGCCGAAGCGATTTTGAAGATTTTGCTATTTTCATAATCACTGACCTAATAATGGTTATGCCAAGAATAATTGGATCCGTAGAACCCCTCCTTACCCGCTTGCCAAAAATATTTGCCATTTGACGACCCTGCCTTTCCCGACGAAGGAATTTTTATTATTAATTTATTTTCGTGATCTGGAACTAAATTATGGATATGTTACAAAAAATTGGCGTCATAGACCCCTTGCTTGCCCTCCATTTCGCTTGTAAAAGTTTGTGCTTTTTACCCCTTAAATCAAGAATTCTAAATAACCAACTTCGTGGGCTTACAAGGGGAAAACGGTACTAGGTAGGGATTTACCGACTACTACATTTTTGTTCCTCCAATTCTACTTTACAAATCACCTTTGGAAATATTTACACTATCTTTTGTCTGGGCAATTAAAAGTCCGAAAAACCCTTTGGCAAGCATACTTACCTATGGTCGTCAAATGGTTAAAATACACGACTAAAAGTAATTGTTGAATTAGATCCAATTAGATCTGCAATTGATTCTGCATAATGGGGTCAAATTAAATTATATAAAATTAGATATAAAAATATATAAGTTTTATATCACGGAGTCTTGTTGAAAGTTGAACCAGTAAAAAGTTGTAATTGCTTATGGTTGCACTGAAATTAAATAATTAAATAAAATAATTTTTTCATTTGAATAGAAAAAAATTATTCCACAATATTTTTTAAAGACAAAGAGCGGTGTTAAAGGGTCCATAATTCATAAGATCATAAATATCACTTCTTATAAATATATATTTGAATGCATTTCCAAGAAGTTAATTTTCATCTCCTTAGATAGTAACAAAAATGAATTACTTTCCTATATAAAAAAGAACATCCAAGCACTAATTTTTATGACGTGCAAAGCAGACTTAAAGTAGCATAAACACCTTCTCTCCTATGACAAGCCAATGTTAAAAAAATGCCTTTTTCACCTCAATTTGAACGCATTCGTGCCGAACAATATAGATGATTTTACGGATCTTGGTCAGGTATTTTTTTGCTGGTTGTAGAATGCATTTGGTTTTTTTTTTTGCTGGGTATAGTAAACACATACATCAGGGATGATAAAGTTAGTGCTATAGTACTTTTTGTGGTACTATTGGAACCTCAAAAGTACTATGGTACTCCTCTGACTCATTTAGTACTATTTTAAAAATCCTATTTATCATCCCTGACATGCATAGTATTTTAATGTTCGTATTCGAGTAATACTGATTTTGCATCGTGCATACACTTTGAGTGAAGCAGAGTCTAAATCAGCAACGTCATAAATGTTGTTAGGTATAAGTACGATGAATACATTAAACTTAAGAGTAAGTATGAGTTTCGACAACATTTCAATACGTATAAATGCGTATAAGTACAATAAATCATGAATCATGATTCAACTCTACTCATTTTTTTACTACTCATTGCTGATCTCTGGTCTGTACTACATCCAGACAAGCTGCGACATCTTGTCTATCTGTTGTCGTCCAAGTTATAAATGCTGTTATCAGCACAATTTTTGTAGCAAAATAAATTAGTAAAACATTAGTTCAAAATTAGTTTATTGGTAAAAAAAAAAATATATCTAAAACCTTTGCTGAAAACGGAATTTCAGCAAAAAAATTGCTGAACACTAGTACACTTGGTATACAAGACATTTTACTAATTTTTCCACTAACTTATTTTTTTGAGTGTAAACAAATCTAGAGGTAGCAAGTTCAATATCAGGTGGCGGCAATAAAAATTTGTTTTTAAATAAAAAATTTTTTTTTAAAATTTTTTGTTTTTACTTTGATGAAACGAGTTTCCTTTGCACTCGTTCAAAAAGTACTGAAAAAATGTTGAAGTGGGAGTACTCCCCTCCTATGACAATGTTAAAATCATTACGGTGGGTCTTATACTGCAAGTTTAAGCTCTAACTAATATTTAACCCAAAAATTGTTGTTGTTTTGTATAAAATTTTTTGACATTTTCTTTTGTTAATTTAATAGTTAAGTTAAAGGTAAACCTACAGTATTAGACCCACCTTTAGTGTTTCTGTTAAAAAAGAAATACATCTAGAACATTAATTTTAGTACTTTTTCTACTGCTTTTGCATTTCCTTTAGTTTCGCTGGGTTTCAAAAATTTTTAGTCACCTTAAGGCGACCAGATTTTGAAAAAGAAAAAAAGATGACATTAAGAAAAAAATTTATTTGAATTCAACATTTTTTACAGAAAAATTTACATTCACATATGTAAATATGTAAAATTAGTTTAAACAAAATGTACATTTACCTATAAATATATAAAATTAGTTAGTGAGGGTATTCACGATCGCGATTTTCACACGATGCAAAAATGCTCAGAACTAAATGTTTACAATGTATCATAAAGCTTACAGGAGCCCATACACGATACTGCATGTCGCTGGATGGACGTGTGCATTTTGTTTTTGTAATGGTCGTCAAACAAGCCCATACACGACCAAAATCGCATTTTCATCCCACAAATTGTACAACATGCAGTATCGTGTAAGTGCTGAAATTTATTTTCAAAAGCGAAAGTTAAGTAAGAATATGAACAGAACAAGCAGGGCACGACATTTTTCATACGATTTGACAGAAAACACCGGTGCTCGCTCGTGAAATAATATGTGTTGTCATTTTTAAAGGAAACCGTCCCTCGTGCCGTGCTTGTACTGTTTATACTATAATATCAATAATAAAAAATATTAATCATGCTTTTAAAAATAAAGATGACAAAAGATGACCGATTATGAAAACGATGACAGAAAAAGGACACAAATTTTATAGATGACAGCGAGTGAAAATAGATGATTGTCCTCCAAAAAAAGAGACATATGGTCACCTTACCTTTCTATTCCTAATTTTTGCTCTTGAAAATGGGTATTTTTAACAATTTTACTTGGCTTTAGTTATTCCTACTCACTTCTAAGTTCATTTTTTACTTTACCGAATTATTTTCCCGTTCGGCAACCTATAAAAAATAATTGAAAATTTGTGCGAAAATTATATTAATCAAAATCCTGTTAACCGTGACAAGAAAACTAAAACCGAAACCGGTGGTTTTTTTTAAAAATGAAAGAACCGGTTGTCAATTTTGAATGATCTAATTCTTACTCGCCCATCCGTATTTTTTGTTTTTTTTGCTATATTTTTATTCACTTAAACAAAAAGAAAAACAAAATCTTTTTAATTTTTTTTAGATGGAGGGAAAATAATGATTATTTTCCATTTAGTACAAATTTAGTTGTGTCCGATATTTGTGTGTTATTTCCTAACACAATACGGCAGTTTTTGTTAGACTAAATATTAAAAAAAAAAAATTATATAGTTTTTGTTTCGTAAAGTGTAGAAATTGTCTTCACATACTTTTCTTTAATTTTTCATCATCATCATCATTGAAAATATCATCATAATGATAAGAAAGATGCTAATGATGAAGAACCGACATTTAAATACAAAATATTTAGAAATATTTATAAATATATTTGGAATATTGTGTTTTTATCTATTGTGAGACAGTTTTCAGTTGAAATTCTTCATTACTCAGACAGACGTTGCTTTTTTTTATTTATTTAATGTTTACACCATTGAAGACGCCCAGTATTCATTGTTTTGATGAAAAATATAAATATTTTAATTAACAGGCAAAATATGATCTACAATATTCCATAACGCATGACTGAATAAAATGCAACACAATATTTTATCCAAATTTAAGTGTATTTAAAAAAAGAACTAATTAAAAAAAAAGAACATTAAAACCTACATGTGCGCATTTATTAAAAATAATAAGGGTTTTCATATATACTCGTAAATTCCTTGTAAACCTTGTATAAATACAAACCATATTTTGTAGAAGTGGAGTTTGACATTTAACTCATAAACATACCAGGTTTACACCGTTTACGAGTAGAATACGAGTTTATATTAAAACCCCTAATAATAAAGTGAAAAAATAAAATAAACTTAGCCCTGTGCCTAGATTCTCTAAGATGATAGTCGATTATCGTCCACTTTTTGAAGTTTAATATCTACCAAATTACATAAAATATTTAAAAACTTGCAACAAATTGATAAAAGACAGCAAGTTTACATAAAAATGTGAGAAATTTATACTTCGAAAAGAGGACGATAATCGCCAATTTTTTATAGAATCGCTAGCCTGGATTTTGTATTACGAAAACGATCTAAACGAAAGCAAAGTAACTAAAATTGTTTTTGTTTTCCAAGTGTTTTTGGCGGAAATAATCGTCAATTTCTATTGTTTACACTATTTTCGTGGCAGATAAACAGGCATTTAATTTTAATTACCGTAAAAAAACAAACATTGAAAAAACTTTTTTTGTGAGAATGCTACATTATGATTGATTGGATTTCTATAGTTCGTCATTCAAGACGACGTTTTTCTGGCTTTGGTGCCCGTTCCCAAGTTCGTATACCCGGTCGTCCTAGAAAACATAAAATTTCATCTATTTCTCCTTCCGTAACACCAATTACAACATCTCAATCAATAGAAGATTGTAGAGCAAACGATTCACCTACTGTCAGCAATAGAAGCAACAAACGTGACTGTAGAAACCAATGCAAAGCTAAGACTCCCTGTTGTTCATCCCCATATTGTATAAATGTAAGTAAACAGGAAAATTATAGATATTAATCTGCCAAATAAAATGATGCCGACTTCTTTATTATTAAATGTTTTATTGGTTTAGCTAAAAGTTTTAGCAATTTTCACTACTTCTTTGCATATTTTTTTCATTAGTTGACTAAAATGTTGTACCTACCTCGCCTAATTTTCCAGATACTGGGCATTTTAAAAAATCCCCATTTCACAAAATACGGACAAGTTTTTTTTTTTGCAAAATTCAACGAAACACCACACGCCAATAAAATAAATGAGGTAGGTCCGGGATTGGTCCCTAGCGATTAATTTTGATAAAGCAGTCAGAGCGTGAGTTATTCCCCCTGATTATGTAAGGCGTTGGCGTATTTTGTAAAAACGCCTCCATACAAATGAATTTTTCAAAATCGAAATTAACAAAAAGTGAAATTTTCCTGGCGAATCTAATACAATTTTGTTTAATATGGCAAAACTATTTGTTCTAACGACTTTGCTGTAAAAACGCTTAAAAATGTCTACGCCTTACATAATCAGGACGATTTATTCTATTTGTAAAAACAAAGATAAAAAACAGTTGCAAATACATATTTTCATCGCAATTAAGGTAATGGTAATGAAAACAGGCATTGATCATTACGAAGTAATTAATTGCTCCAAACTCTGCATGGGCTCAAGGATTAATCTTATTGATTTTAGATAGAATCGGTCCATTTCTGCTGATTTTTTTACCCTTTTATAGAAAATTTAGATACAGGTTCAACGCATTCAAATTTCGGTTCGAAATATTACCCGACCTTAACTTTTTTACTCGTTTTTTATTAATTTGTATATAATATTGAGCCATGACCGCCAAAAAAGCTTAAGTGACAAAACTAACATTTTACAGGACAAAGCATTCTATATATTTTTTGTTTTGTTTTTAGTCTTACAGAAGATCAATTTTGATAAAATTCAGATATGTTATAAAAGTTAAAAAATAAGAAATAGTTTTTACTTTTTAGCTGCCCAATCTCGCTTTTGGGGGTTAAAAGGGCGGCGTCAAAAATGAAACAATTTTTATTTCTCCCGTTCCCATGTTGGGTTCAAACATTTATAAGCGTATTGTCAAATGAAAGAAATTTGAACGACGCATTCAACGGTGCATAATACATAATACAGCGTTTCCAAGGTTTTATGTTGCTAAATAAAGAAAAATTATCTTATCGGTATATTAAAATGCATTTAGTACGATACTAACCTCAGTAAAAAGGTATTTATTGCAGTGTTATTAAGTGTTAAATCGAATGATTATTAACAGCCTTCGAAAAAAGATTGTTTCATTGGCGCCCAAGTTGCTAGTTTCGGCTAACGAAGTACGGAAAATATCCTGAAGAAGATAATCGGGAGAAAAATTAGACTCCGGTGCAAACATTTTCGAAGAGATGGCGACTTTTTCTTTCGAACAGCTGCAACAAATTTTGTACGAATGAGCTTATTCACTCAGTGTTTTGCACATTTTCGTGGTATAATTTTAGTCTAGGAATTTTTGGAGATCATTTGTATGTTTAAAGGAGGGTTTGCCATTTCTCTTTTGGTAATGTCAAGTGGTTTTGTGTATTTTATTGTGTAGTTATCACATATTTTTGTTTATTTCGATATCGTTAATAATATCATATTTTGATGGAATAGTGATAAAATAACGACAAAAATTTTGGAAAACGTCGGAAATATTACCGCGCTGCCTGATATTTTTGATATCATAACGACGCCGCTATTAAATGAAAAAACGTTATCACTAACAAATGTGCATTTTTCTTCACAGTGCCTTTTGCTTATCGCTACCAATGCGAAACGATATCATATTTTGTATCAAACGATATAAAAAATGTTAATAAATATGTTTTCGTTAACGATACTATATCATGTTATGGTTTAATAGGTGTACCATATATAAAAAAATTTTGTTATATTTAAGTTAAATTTAGTTGAAAGCAAATAAAATCGACAGAAAGATTTGCAAAAAAAATAGTAAATAGTAATAGTCAATGTTGTACTATTTCTTATACACGCTGCCATAATCCAATTATTTATGATTATTCTGTTGATGGAATTATTCTTAAAAGAGTCGTTGAAGTTCAAGATTTAGGTGGGTGCGGACTGGCTAAACAAAATCTGAACTATATTCAGGTTTCCAAAATTCTATGAAATTTAATAAAGTTTAAAAAAAAAACGTTAAAGAAATTTTAAACCCTTTTGTCAATTTGTATTTAGTTTAGAATTTATTTAGCCACCTCGAACAGGGCCTAAATTACAATTTATCAGTCATATTGATTATATAACATCAAAGGCATATTCTATGTTGGGATTCATTAGAAGAAATTCCAATGATTTTAAGAATCCTTCTACTTTTAAAACTTTATATACTTCTTTTGTCAGAAGCCAATTGGAGTATTGTTCACTAATTTGGAACCCTTACTCGGAAGTCCATTGCAATCGAATTGAAAGAATTCAGAAATTGTTTACCAAATTTGTTTTTAAGAGGATCAATTGGCCTGAGGAAGTATCTTCATAAGATAGTAGATGTAAATTACTTGGCATACAATTTTCTTTAATGTTTATTTATAACATTTTGACTAATGAAATAGATTGCGCAGTAGACCGTACCGCAAAAAAAAAGTTCGCCGTGCACCCTCCAATATGAAATATTTTTGCAAGGCAATTACAAAAAAAATTTTTTTTTTTTGCCGATCGTAAGGGTCGCCTTTATCAATTTTTCGTTATAGCTGCAGCATTTAAAGTCGGATTTTAAAGTGTGGTATATCGATTTTTTTTTCTCTCGAGGAGACCAGTGTTTTGCTATAAAGAAAAAATTCAATAAAAAAAAATTAAAAAGGCGACACCTACAAAATAAAAAAAAATCTTACGGGGTTTATCGAAAAACTTTCTTAGCAAAAGTTTAATGATTTTTTGCGAGCTTTAATTTTTTGACATTAGGGTGTACATTAGGGTTGTAGCAACTGAGATATGGTGGGTAACTACTAGATCAGGATACTTAAGGTCAATGGCCCTTAGAGCAAAACACTGGTCTCCTCGAGAGAAAAACATCGATGTATCATACTTTAAGATCCGATTGTAAATGCCAAAGATATAAGGAAAAATGTGAAATGGAGACCCCTACGTACGGGGGTCTCCATTTTTTTTTTGAAACCTTGCAAAAATACTTCATATTGGAGGGTGTACGGCGCACTTTTCTTTTTTTTACATGTAAGGTGGTACGCTCTATTGCGCAGCTTTGTCAAATCTAGTAAATTCATATAATTCTCCACGTGAATTACGCCAAGCGCTTCTATTTTTTGAGGAATATCATACAACTATTTATGCTTGTAATGAACCAATTACTAGATGTTTGAAACTTTGTAACAGTTTCTCTCCATTAATAAATTTTAATGTCAATAAATCTAAATTTAAATTAAATTTATTTGTTCTTTTTAATTGAATTAATTATAGTAAATAAATAATTTTTTTAATTATAATATTCTGTAAGATACCCAGCAAAACCTTGGTAATATGTTGGTATTACAGAATACATTACCTGGTAATACCATACCCCTTACCATTGCATTATTTCATAACTAAAATGTAATGTCTTACATATAATGTGCTGCATAACTACTGGGTAGTAATATCAACTTATTACTAATGATATATTTAAACACCTCAAAGAAAAGAGTTACTTGTAATGCACAACATGAGTTTTAAATAATAGCAGCGACTTATTACAGATGGGATATTTTAAAATCGTAAAATAAGGAGTTACTTAATAGAAATAGCCACTTATTACCGATGGTGTATTCAAATACCTCAAAATAAGGAGTTATTTGTAATGCGATACATGAGTGTTATTTTCTATTTAAAATATTTGATACAAATAATTTATATGTATTATACATATTGACTGAAATATCTTTTATGTTTTTTGTTAACTTTATATTAATCTGAGTAAATATTAATTAAATATGAATATGCTTCGTTTTAGCATTTATAAAAAACCAACACGATAACGTCTTATTTTAATTTTTTTTGTAAGAAGTAAGTATATATTTTTATACAGTAAGTAAGCGCATAATTTTAATGTATTATTTCAGACCTGTTTGTAACACATTTTTTTGGCCTTACTTTAAGCTGTTATGTAAGTAGTATTGTGCTCATTATCGGTTATGTAAGTGGTTACGTAACTCCTAACATGTAACATTAAAGTAACATGTTCTTATGTTGTTACCTAGCCCTCTTTTTGGAAAGTACATACCTCCAATGACATGCCCTTGTTAAAATAATAGCTGTTGGAATAGCAAAGTAAGAGGTTACATACCTTAATTTCTTCTTACAAACCTTATTACCAGGTAATAGAAAGTTTTGCTGGGATAGTAATCAGTAGACTCAATAAATAAATAAAAAATTATTTCGTTAGGGTAATTTAGAGTTACAGTATTTTTAATAACTTCGTTAGGGTATTTTAAACTAAAGATTTGAAAATTTACAAAAATAGGTTATTTTAGTTAAATTAATTAAACTTAAGTTTTATTTTAATCTTATGATTTATTAAAAATTTTCGGTGAATAATTAATTTTGTGCAATTATTTGAATTCGCATATAAACTTAACATACAAAATTTGTAATTAATATGCCGCTGTTACCCAAACTAGCCCAAAAGCATTTCCGTACTCAAAATTGCGTGTAAATTGTTGTTATTTGTGCTGATTTGGGTTACCGTGGATAACGCACGGGAACACATAATATGTGCGTTCCCGTACGTTACCGCGGGTACCCGCGGGATCCCAAAACAGCCCAAACACCAACAATTTACACACAATTTTGAGTACGGGAACGCCTTTGGGCTAGTTTGGGTAACCGCGGTAAAGTACGGGAACAGACATAATATTTTGAAAGTTATTAGTATTTTAATTGAAAAATAAATACATTTTGTCTTTCCTTCTAAGGTACAAATTTTAATTTTTCCACTTATTTAATTATTTATTTACAGAATCAACCCGTAAAGGTTGTTGATACTGATGGGAATCATGTTAAGGAAGAACAACAACAAAATTTAACAGATACCACTTCAGCAGCCGACATACAACAACAGAACAATGGTCGTCAATCATCGTCAGCAAATACAGATGCAAATATTGTAAGTCCATATGAAGTCTTTATGTGTTTCTAGTTGTATATTTTTATATTTTTTTAATCTATTTTAGAGTAATTAAAATTCAATGTAGAGAGAAATATTCGCTCTTTCCCAATTAACAATAATTCTCTCTTCAACATGAACAATTGTAATTTAGTGTAAAAAGCCTGTAACTTCCCTAACGGAAATTTTAACAAACTATCACCAAACTGGCCCCTTTATATGAAATAGACTGGTCACTTTTACATGGCGTTGTCATAGGAGGGGGAAATTGACCCCTTGTGACATGTCACAAGACAAATCCCAGGACAGGTCCCTGAACTTTGTTTTTTATGAGAGTTCAGTAACCTGTCCTAGGATTTGTCTTGTGACTTGTCGCAAGAGGTGAATTGCCCCCTCCTATGACAACGCCATGTAAAAGTGACCAGTCTATTTCATATAAAGGGGCCAGTTCGGTGACAGTTTGTTAAAATTTCCCGTAGGGTTGTTAATGTTGAATTTAGTAAAGAGCAAATATTTCCCTCCATATCAGGATTAATTACTCTATGTATGTAACGATCAGTTTTAAACAACAATGATCAGAAAGTAAGTTTTACCAAGAAAAAAACGAACAAAGTTTGTATTGCATATTATTTACTAAAACAAAACTTTTAATATTTTATTTTGCATATGTTTGTACTTAATTTTTATTTATTTTTATACTATTTTTACTTAAAGTTATGATGCCAAATTTTTATTATATTATTTTAAGTTATTTTCATTTGTACATGATAATTTTGAATTTTAAAGCTGCCTACACACTAGGGAACATACTTAAAAAAAGAGAGCATTTTTTGTGAATGTGTGAGTGCTTTTGTGTGTGTGTGCGTGTTGAGAGCGTGCATTTCGTGTTTACAAAATTTTTTGATATTTTTTGTTCCCTCAACCATGTTCCCTAGTGTGTAGGCAGCTTAAGAATTTGAATTAAATTTCGGTATTTAACGACTATTTAACAACGTTGCACTCATACAAAATGGTAACATGGTACTCTAATTGTACTAATTGAAGGATACACTAATAAAAAAATCTGTTTAAAGGTTTGCTTAAGTTAAAAAGGGCGCAGCAGAAAAAAAGCTGTTGAAATTAGAAGAACCTGCTTGCTAAACATTAGCAAGAAAAACTGTTAAATTTGAAAAAGCTATATTTTAGTTAATTGTAAATGACAATTTACCCGCTGAAATCAGAAAAAAATTTTGTTGCATATTATGACAAAAAATGTTACTCATGTTTAGAATTTTTTTGTAGATATTTTTTAATGCAAATAACAGCCTTTCCTTCTTAAATGAGAAGTCTACTATTTTTCAGTAAATATTTTTGTTGATTTTAGCAAGATGTATTGTTTTTCTTTGCATTCAACTAAATTTAACTTTAATATAACAACATTTTTTAGATATCAAAGTAAAAAAAATATGGGGTAATATCAAATTGCATTAAATTCTATGTATATAAATTAGATATACGATGAGATGCAATTTGATCCGAAAAATGAGAGCATATAATTGTATCCAAAATACATCAAATTGTATCGAACTCGTTACAAGTGTACAGGCTATGACTCTGTAGTATCATCTCTTATGGCTAGTTTACACTGTACGATTTTTGGTATGATTTTCCTTACACAAAGGCTGGGTTGCAAAATCACACCATTAAGGCTGGTTTACACTATAAGATTTTCGGTACGATTTTGCTTTAGTACACATGAAAAACATATAGGCAAGGTTGCAAAATAATTCCGAAAATCTTATAGTGTAAAAAAGCTATAGCGGCGAGTGTGGCTAATTGAAGTTTTTTCAATCACAGCCTACACTAATAGAAAAAAGTCTGTAAAAAAATTAGTTAAAACCAAGCTTGGTTACCGAAACGAATAACGGTAAGGGTAACGGTATCGGATTTCGTTTGTTTAGGTAACGGTAAGGGTAACGGCATTTAATACTGTTTCAGTAACGGTATACCGTTATCGAAACAGCAATACCGGTATTAAAAATTTTGTTAAAAACATATAAAAACAAGTAAAAAAATGACATATTTTTAATTTTAAGTACTGAAAATAAAAATTTTAAGCTATAAATTCAATACTGGTAGTTTTAATAAGTAAAATTATTATCTATAAATTTCTTTGTAAAAAAACACTCAAGATTATAAAATAAAATATAAAAAAATTGTAATTTTTATATAAAATAATAAATACCGGTAGCTACCCATAAAAATAACGGTATCGGTAACGATAACGGTATTTGGAAATTTTTTATAGGTATCGATAACGGTAACGGTATTAAATTTGAAACGGTATTTTAGCGATAACGGTATTATACCGATAACGGTAACCAACCTTGGTTAAAACTACTAAAAATTCTTTTCGTTTATTTAACCTTCTTTTTTAATTTTTAACTCTACTATTTTCTTGAGCTTAAGGTTTGGTTTTTATTTTCAATCAGAGTAGGAAAATAAACTGTACACAACATGTAGGGTACACTCAAGAAAAAAGTCAGTAAAGTCAGCAAAAAATGTTGCTGTGTCAGCAAATTTTTAGTCAGGAGCGTGCTTGCAAAAAAGTTGGTAATTTCAGCAAAAGTTTTGCTGAAAATCAGCGAGCTGATTTTTACCAAAAAAATAGTAATCTTCAGCAAAAGTTTTGCTAACACTTAGTCGACTGCAAATGAAAAAAATCCTTGCTAAAATCACTAAACTTTTTGCTGAATATTAGTAGATTGAAAAAAACTCAAAAAACTTGTAGCGACATTTTACTTTAGTTAATTTATTTGCTGAAAATTTAAATATAGAATATGTGTAGAGTTGTTTTTCTTTTTTTGTCATTTCCGTTTCCAGACGAGCTGCGACATCTACATCTTGTCTATCTGGTTATCGTCCACGCTATGAATGCGGTTATCTGCACAATTTTTGTAGCAAAATAAATTAGTAAAACATTAGTTCAAAATTAGTTTAGTGCTAAAAAAATATAACTAAAATTTTTGCTGAAAACGGAATTTCAGCAAAAAAAATTGCTGAAAACTTGTACACCTGATATACAAGACGTTTTACTAATTTTTCTACTAACTTATTTTTTTGAGTGTAGGGTACGGCTAAGGAACACATACCGTATCTATCGTTTTAGCGTTTGTGTATTTGTACACAAACCGAATGCGGTAACTACGATTGTCTGATGAACGCAAACGCTAGGATTATGTACTGTACTTTCAACACATATTCACACCCCGTAGCGTACCGAATTCGGTTTGTCTGCAGAAACACAAACACTAATTGGATAGAACAGCGTGTGTGTTTTCTACGCAACTAATATGCTTGTGTACTGTGTTCGCGATGTGCGGTCCCGTGAAAAAAAATTTATTCGGTAGCATATCTTTTTTTTATTTGACATCATACTAAATTATATAAAATTTTACCCGGAAAATGGATTATTCAAATTGCATTGTCCATTGCATGTCCATTGAAACTTTTTATTAAATTAATGGAATTTTTGATAAAAATGTCAAAATATTCATTTTATTTATTAAAAGTTTCATACACTTGATGAAAAAGCTTCGTTAAAACTAAATTCATAAAATATATGAAGCGTTTTCATCAAATTTAAGAAATTTTTCATTTACCTTGTGAAGAAAACTATTATTTTACTAAAAAATTTCATTAAAACTGGTCCAGCAAACTTCTCTCTGTGTAGGTTATATAATCCATAGCTGTGTTTGTGCGGCAGGCTATCAATGTTGGCTTATGTCATTCCCATATAAATTTGACATTAGCCAACGTTTAGTGTTAACTCTCAAAGTTTCTAATGTCAAATTTATATGGGAATGACATAAGCCAACGTTGATAGATTGCCGCACAAACACAGCTAATTAAGGATACGTATTATAGCCACCAATTATAAAATTTCGTTTTAAAGTTTCTTACTTAAATAAAATATCCTACTAAGTGATAACTATAACACTGGCCCCAATATTCATACTTTAATTACAGTGTTCGTAAAAAATCAAGTGTTAATTAAAATCTGATATAGTAATTGATTTAACTATAATTTTTTCGCTGTGTAGTTACTTTTCTTATTTCTTTCATTAGATTTAAGATTAGATATAATTAAAAAAGTGCGACATTGGTATGTCTCATTTATCCCAGAAATTAAAAAATTCTGGGTCATTAGAAACCCTTGATGTAACATAACATATAAGCTCAGCTTTTAATTTTGTATTGAATTATTAAGTATATAATTGTATTTAAATCCACAAACATTTTGCTCGATTCGAGATAGTAAATAATTTTATCTAAAATATTCTTGGGTCACATTTAGTTTTATAAAGAGTTGTTTGAAGCAATATACAAATTTATCTTCAACGAGATATAATTTGATCAAGTATATGTATTTGTATATGGTATATAAAATGATATAAGAGAAAAGATATTTTAAGATATGATTATATAAGGCAACGAATAAGAAAATTTTGAAAATCGGAATCGCAGATATACTCATATTTAATTTTATACGTTGTTATTCACTCTCTAATATGAATAGGTACAATTGGATCAAACCTAACTTGATCAAATCTAGTCGTTCTTTCACGGGTAATTAACTTAATTTAAAATCATCAAATTCTTAATCAAAAAATCAAAAATTTGTAAAAGTTTCCAATGTATTGCCAACCACTGTATTTTGAAATGAATAGATTTACAACTTAATTATTTATGTATTTTTTATAATTTTTTTAATACGTTTTTCGTTCAATTTATCAAATAATTTTGAAAAATGAATCGTTTGATCAAAAATCATGCTATTTTAATCGATCAAAATGAAAACACAAATAATGACAACTCCAGCTAGCTGCTTAAAAAATATCTGAAAATAATTCTGCACGGTAACTTTCCAGATAAATGTTATGAGTGTTTAAAGAAATATCTTTTTGTCTTTATTAAATATATAATTTTATTATTAATTTTTATGTTTACAACATTTTTATTTTTTATATTTGTATGCTCTAACATAATAACGAATATTTATATTTATGCATTCAGTTAATTCTAATACCAAGGCTTTAATTTTAAGTGTTATTTTTCATTCTTATGCTTTAATTTGTTTTAAATTTGCATGGAAAAAAATTTTTTATTAATAAAATTCAACTTATGTTTTATTCATTTTAAAATAATGTTTTTTGTTTGTTTTTTTGTTTTGTATGCATATAATGCGTTTTTTAGTTAAAGGTAAAGTATGCTATAACAATTTTTATTTTATTTGTTATAATTTTATTAATTATTATTTATATTTTTAATGATTTTCTAATTGTTGTACCAGTTTGTAGACATATTTTGACGCAAGTCTATTTCAACCCATTCAAATTCGGATCCATTTTTGAACAATTCACTTGTTTGAACAATTTGGGAACGACATTCGATTTTCTTCATTGGATTTAAAAATTTTTGGGAATTAGCAATTATTTTATTACAGTAAAATTAATTTTTTCTTACAAGGAAAAAATGTTGAATTCACAATTAAATTATAAATTTGTTTGATTTCTTAGTTTAAGAAATTCCTGAAAAGCAAAAAGCTGAAATTTCTAAAGTTGTGCACTCTATTGAATATTTAAAATACTAATATTAATCCAATGAAAATCGGGATTCATTATTTGAAGCTTAATCGTAAAATTTTTGATTATTTAATACTATATTTATACTTGAGCAAAAACCACATAGTTTTTGTACAAAACTATTTTTTGCTTGTTTTTTTGTATGCGTTTTGACAAGAGCCAAAAACCAGGTAGGTTTTGCTCAGGTATAAAAGTTTAAAACTCTTAATTACCATTTCTCAACAATCTAGCGATAAAATCGCTAAATTTTTGCACTGTTTATAAATCTAGTGAACAAATGTTTTGTTTTTACGTTTTCTTTTTTGTTGATTTCGCGGTACTTTTTATAAACCGTACTTTTAAATAAATTCACCTTTGTCCGATTTGCATGATCGCGTGCTTGAACGTTATAAGGGAGCTGAATAGCGATTCCGAATGATTTGTGAAGCGGTGAAAAATATTGTTCACTCATTTAAAATTAATGATAACAAATAACAGTTTTTATCCCTTTACCGCTTACAAACTATTCAGAATTGGTACTCTGATTTCAAGCAATTGAGCAGCTCGAATCATGGAAAATATTTCGAATTCTGGTAATTTTTATACAAAATTTGTAAAATACCAAATTGCTCGCGATTACGACGATTTTTTTAAATAGGGTTTTTTTCTATTATATGGCAAGTTTAACACAGTGGAAAGAAGACAAAGATAACGAAAGTAAAAGAAGATGAAAAATTCCTGTACAGCATTGCCTCATACGCATTTCGAGTGTCGAAATGTTAACAAATGCAACATGTTGCTAGAGTAAAATAGCCATTCATAAACGCTGTCATCCTCATTAGCCATTCATTAACCGCTACATGCTTGCCATTCTAGCACTTTTTTTGTGACAGCACCCAAAATTTATAATAAATTTCTAGGTGCTAGTTTAAGTCCATATGTCACTAGATTTTTTCTCCACTTTTTCTTGACTTTGTTAGGGGTTTTATCAAAGTTTTTGGTTATTTACAAAAAATTTAAAAATGAATAGAAAAAAAAACAAAAATCATGCCAAGAAACATTTTTACGGACTGTCCGCAATGTATGGAATCATAAATCCGTGTTTTACAGCTCGTATCCGTCGAAACATGTGCATATACGGATTTCGAACACAACGCGTTTTAACTCCGTTTTAGTGTATCCGTTTCCGTACCGTTAAATGCGGACTTTAATTTGTTTTTGAAAAAAAGTAGGCAAAGCTGGTAAAAAATAATATTCAGAACTTCAAGTCACACACATCAGATGGTAAGATTTATTCAAATGTTTTTTGTAAGCGAATGGAATTAAGAAATATTTACTGACACATTTAGTTGTTTTGATTTGCATCGTATGCAAAACATCATCGGGACTACAGTTATTTAAAACCTATCTAATTTATATTTTCTTTTGCATGTAGTTATTGATTTTTATAGATGTAAGCTGCACCAAATGCAAATATAGTGTAACTTTAGAAAATAAATTCTATTTTCAGTAAATCTATAAAAAACATACACGCACACGCAGAAAAAAGGTGTAACATTTACAAAAATTAGAGTAAAAATTTACAAAGTTCCGTTGTAGATATACAACTACATAAAATTAACGACAAATGTTTCAAGACGCTTAGGTAAATTTTCAAAGAGATATATATGTAATTAAATCGAAGCCTTTGTTTAATATAACAACACGCAAAGGAAAATTAACTTTTTTCTATTAGTAAAAAAAACATGGTTTATTTTTTAAATAAATAAAAGAAAACTTGCAAATTCTGTATTTTTATTTTAGTTTAAATTTTATTTTATTTATTTATATTTTATATTTTTCGTTGTCCTCAATTCCTTTGCTGCCGAACTGTAATTGTGTTTGCCACCATTCATTACTCTATTCGTTATTTCCGTTCAATAACTGTAGGTATAATAATGTGAATGTATATATAAAAACTATTTGTCTAAAAAACAAATGAGAATTATAAGACACATTTTGCAAACAAAAATTGACTAAATAAAAATTACTATGTTTGTAAAAGTGTTGAGTACCGAGTACTCATTTCCGACTGTTTTTTATGGTACCCAATGCTGAAAAGTAATTACTCAATACCTTTAGGCTTGTATTTTTTCAACAAGTAAGCAATTGACGTGAAAATTAAACTAAAAATATATTATTTTTATTTGCATTAATATTTTTTATTTTTGTTTGCATTAATAATATTATAAGATAAAAACTTTAGAAAATCCAGCATCAATATTCTTTTATATTAGAGATGTACATCCAGCATATTGATTTGCATATGTTAAAAGAACTTCTAAGCGCTTTTTGACATTTACCTGTCTTATTAGAAAAATATACTTATTGCTTATTTTATTTTCAAAATTTGATCAATGCAAATTTTACATAGTACGTTTTTAAATAAATTTCACCAATGTAAATTTAACAAAGCACGTACTTAGCCAACTTAACAAAAAAAAGCATTAGTAATTTAGCAAAAATACATATCAATTAATTACCAGGAATTTGGGGCTTGTATTTTTGTATTAGTTCAACACTATGCAAATTTTACATAGCAGGCCTTTTAAAAGATACACCTGTTTTTTCGGCGTGTATAAGATATAAAAAAGTAAGACAAATATTTCCGATTTATCCTCTGGATGATGAAAAGAAGATATAGCTAGAAAAACCCCCCAGATGATGAATATATGTTTATGTATATATATTTTCAAGTATTAATTATAAAAACTCATGTCTAAAATTTACAGTTATTCGCCTTACAACCTAATCAGCCATCCATCCGTTGATTTGAAGTTATTTTGCCATTCGTTTCTTTTTTTTTTGAAAAAAATAAATAAATTTAGGTTCTATTTGCAACATACATATAATTTAATACATGAAATATAATTTAGCTTACCTTAATTTGTGCAATTTTATAGGTAAAATCTGTCCCAAAGTTATCTTCTTTTTAGTTTTTTCTATTTATGTTTTTTTTTTTAATAGAAAAGGAAATGTATTTTTTGACATTGTTTTTTTCTTCCAACTGAGAAAAAGAAGATACATTTCAAATTCTACTTTGTATTTAAAACGAAAAATTAATGATATTGCCGCAATATCTTCTGGATGATATATCTTCCAAATGCTTATGGGATGGAATTATTTTGATTTGTTTTGTATGTTTTATTTTCTTTTTCTTTGCAATTTAAAAATGTGTGTAATTTATTAAAAGAGCGGAAAAATTGCGCAATTAAAAAATACAGGGTTTATGAGGGAGTAATTAACGTTAAATGAAGCCAGAAATGGTGATCCTAGCGTGTGTTATTTACAAAAGTATTTTGTATGAAACTCGTTGTTTTTTATAAATAATTCAATGTATCAATCAATCTCATAGTTTGTGCAAAAAAATCTAGCATATTTTCTAGCACTTTTTATTCTTAATCTAGCACTTTGTAGCACTTTTTTTCGATGATCTAGCACCTTTCCACATTTGGCTTATGGCAACACTGAAACGCTGTCATCATCATCATAAAATTTTCACTTGAGTAAAGAAAAGGAAAAGCAAATTTGTCAACGCGTAGCGAACCATAGATTTAGCGAACATAGTACGGAATTTAAATACAAGAAATAATAGTGCTTAAAAAGAAAACAAAAGCAATACATTTTATAAATACAATAATAACTGGGAGAAATGTTAAGTTTACTTAAAATGATGTGAAAAATATTAAGATATACAAGATATTCTGTGTTTGTGTCTTTTTACAAAAAAGGTTACTTAGCGACGACAACAACGACCGACATATTTTTTATTTAATGTTTTATAAAGGGAAAGTTCAAACTATAAGTATTGATTGCATACGAATATAAAGTGCTGATATGTTATAAGAAATGTAATATTTTAAAAGTGTTTGTGTTTAAAAGTTTTGCAAGCAATAAAATTGGTAAATTTTATGTACAAAGTTTTAATAATCCCTTTTTAAGATCGTTGATAACAAAACGTAAATGCCTGAAAAAGTTGCCAACATTGTAAAGCAACAATGCTGCTGATACATTTGTTGTTTTGATAGTATTTGTTTTTTGTGAATGTGTTTGCATTCGTGTGTTCTTTTTATGGAATTTGACATCTACGTTTTGCTATTGTCAACCATTCGTGTGCCGGAACATAAAGAACGTAGAAAAAGAAAAGAAAAAAAAACAAAAATCGAATATAAATAACTATAAAACAAATAAGAAAAACTGCTTACTAAAATAATTATCGTTAAGATATTTGTTATTATTACACCCATTTTTTGCTGCTGCAGATGTTGCTCAATTTATTTAACGCATACAAAATAGAATTTGTATAATTTTCCTATCTGGACTGACTGGACTGTATCAATTATATTAAGATCGTGATATTTATTATTATTAAGTGCAACGTCAAACTAAACGTCAAGTGAAAATTACAAACAATAATTAAAAAATTGTAAAAAATAACAACAAAACACTGTTAAGTAGTTGAATATATTGTTGCAACGAGATGACCACCCGTAAAAAGAAGGGTAAAGAGGGCGGCGGTAGCAGTGCCAGTGGAGGAGGTTTTATAAAAAAAGTCTCTTCACTGTTTAACTTAGATTCGGTAATTATTTTCATAAATTTCTTATAATTTCTAGTAAGGAAACTTTACAATTATATAGGTTTTTTTTTAATATGAACTGGGTAATGACACATTTTTACTAAAAAAGAGATGTTTGCTCACCAATGTGGATTTTTGCTTTTTATTCAGGCAAGCTATTTTTATGTGACCATTTTATTTATTGTATGATAACATCGTTTATTTTTAAAGTAAAATATAAATTATGCCACCACACAATACACTCAGTAGATTGTAGTTGCCGTTCGGCCACCATCACCCACCAACCAACCAGTGTTTCTCATACATATATGTTGGATGATGAGTGAGGGGTATTCCGGGTTGCTTATTTTCTTGGTCTGCTATACTTTTTTTTCCTCATATTAACTGAAAATTTAGTTTTTTTTATATTTTGTGCGTTCTCAATTTTTGGTATATTCTTGCATTGGGGGAAGGAGTTACCTTTTTAAATAGTTTTACTTTGTATTTATAGGAATTTGAAATCTTTGTATGAATTTATGGTTTTGTTAGATTCTGAATAGTTTCGGAATTCAAAAGGCTTTTGTTTTCAGAAAATCCAACAGAAATTTTTTTACTTGAGATCATGGATGGTAACCGAAACGAATGCGGTTATCGTTAGGGTAACGATATTTTAGGTTATTTCCGTAATGGTATTTTAAGTGTAACGCTATTTCATTTATTTCATTATCGGTATTTTAAGGATAACGGTATTTGAGTTATTTCGGTAACGGTATTTTAAAGATAACGACATTTGGGTTATTCGGCAACGGTATTTTAAGGCTAAAGGTATTTCAGTTATATCGGTAACGGTATTTTAAGGGTAACGGTAGTCAGTTATTTCGATGCATCCCGTAATTTTTTTTTTAAAAACAAAAGGGGGGTAAAAACAGAGCCAATTTATCAACCTAATGTATAAAAAAAATACTCAAAAACCACGTGAAGTTACCAAAAGCAGAAAATTAAAAACAACGGTATTTTAGGGATAACAATATGTCATTTGTTTCGGTAACGGTATTTTAAGGGTATTGATATTTCGGTTTTGAATCGATAACGGTATTTTAGCGGTATTGCCTGCCAACCTTGCTTGAGATAGATTTTGTAGTTAAGCACCAAAAAAAATTTAAAGACCTTAAATAAGCTGTGTTTTCGACTTAACAGTGTTGTTAACTTTCTTTTAAAGTCGCTAAAAACAAAGAAAAACTTGGTCATGTTTAAAGTGCTGCAATTTTAAGTCTGGTGACTATTTGTAGATAAGAATAATGCAAGACTTATGGAAATTTAATAGGATTTCCAAAAATATACAGTTTGTACAGAACCGATCAGTACTGCCTAAATTTTACTATGTAATTTGATGAAAGGTTGATATCGCTAATTTTTCGTTAAAAACCACGCCCACTTAAAACAAGTGACAAGATGAAAAAACAAACATTACTTTAAAATTCTGTATAATATTCTGAACCATCTCCTTGCCTTTCGTGGCGAATTTAGCCACTATTTTGATCTTTAAAAATAAAGGCAACAACAAAATAAAAAAAAACTTGAATTGACTTAATTTCGTGAGCACGAGTGTACATATGTCAGCAAAAGTTTTTAGGAAGCAACGCGAACCAGTTACGCTAGATGTGAAAATGTACAACGACTATATAATTAAAAGACTTCCTAACTCTCCCTACCTCTGTTAAATGACTCTTTTCTTAATTTGTATCGAAAAATCTTGCCGTAAGAATTACACATTTCTGCAAAGGCTAACTTTTTTATATACAAACTGTTAATGTTGGAAAGATGCGATGAAAACCGCCTGAAGTTTTGAGTTTTCAACGTTGATAATTATCCATGTGGAAAGCTAACGTACATACGAAAAGTAATATGTTAGTTTTAGTCTTAAACGTGTTTTTATGCACTTTGAGTTTTTTTTTGAGTTAACGGATATAGTCAAGTCGAAAACACAGCTATTGTTTTACAATTTAATTTTGTTGTGAAATAATAATTAATTTATACAATTATTAAAAAAATTATTAATACTCGTATTTAGTCATTTTTAACAAGAATAATAAGACTCCCAACTATTGTTAAATTTCTTCAAATCTCAGGCAGATCCAGCAGGAGTGTGGTTAACTCGGGTTGGGTATTCTGCAATCTCTTGAGATGCTATGATCGTTGGTAAAGGATAAAAAATAACCAAAAGCCGAACCACTTTGTTTTTAAATAAAATAATATCCAAGAAAGTTTTTTAATTCCTTTTTTTATTATGTATATCTATAGTAATTATAAAAATTCAAAAAAATTAATCAGAAGTTGATTGGTACACAAAACATCGCACTTTTTTCGAATTCGTCCCATTAGGGTTTTTACGCGATTTTCATCCACTTTTCTGCCTGCCACATTCCACTTAGTTCTGAACTCTTCTATAGTTAACACAGCCGAACCTGTCTACTTTAAAGTTCATTTCATAATTGACCCTTATCCTTCTATTGGTTGCAATTCTAGATAATTAGGTGGATTGTTTTCTTTTGGTACAAAATTGATTTCCGGATTGTACCAGTCAGTCATGTCCCTTGCATAATGACAACTAGCTAAATCTGGCCAAAATAATGATTTTCTGGTGTGAGATCTTACAAATGGTAACAGGCGTTTTTTAAGCATTCTTCCTGATAAATTTCAACATTGTAGTATATTATATTTTGATAATTGTTTTTTATAAAGACGTCGACTGCGTGTTTTTATAAATTTTGCTTTGCATTCCTATCTGGACATACCTTGGCTTTCTAACATTTGAGTCCACTACAAAGTTTTGCGACTTCTTGATTTTACTCCGACTGCGCGAGTTGAAATACCAGAATCCTTAGTAAAAGCATTAATTATCTATTGAGCCGCTAAGGTCTCTTTGGCCATGCTCACCAACACTTTCATGCTTTCTGTCGATTGACAAGCGTTCACTAAGTTATTTTATCACTTTTCTAGCCATGGAATGTGATAATTTACCTTTTTTGCCATAAATCATATGGAAACATTTATTTTCATTTTATTCGCGTTTTCATCGTCCAAGCTTCGAGGCAATTTTTCACAAAACTATTCAAAATATTAGAAATTTATTTATTGACATAAGATGAAGCGATAATAGCCTACTTAAATCATAAATCTTAATTTAATTAGTGAAGTAGTTTTTAAGATAGCTAAGATTAAAAAGGTTTCGATTTTGGTTATTTCAACCTTTATATAAAAAATTGCATAATAAAGAACATATTACGCTTCCGATTCTATTTTTACACATAGTATGATTTATCAATCTCTATATTGGATCTAAGCCAACATTTTAGTAATCACGTGTTTTTGTTAAACAACAATTATTTACAACAAATGTTACTTCGGTCATTCTTTGTAATGGACACGGGCCAAAAATCGAAACTCACGTGCTTTATAATTTTCAAAACTTATTGTAAAATTGCACGACAAATAGTTTATTTGAAAGTTCACAAATTAGTATATTCTATATGTATACGTATTTCATGTATAAAGAATTTCATCTACAAAAAATTAGTTTCCCTAATTATTACATTTTTTCACCCTCTTTAGTGGCAACTCTGTTGGAGGAATTTCCATTGTAGTCATTCATAGTTTTTAATTCTTCATGTTTTTTAAAATTTCTTTCTACATTATGTTGACATCTTTGTTTTTTATCACATTATTGTAATGTTTTTATTTTTTTTTTGTAGTACATAATTATAATAACAAAACTTTTTTGACCTCATACTATTTTTGATCTTATTAAGGTCTTGATTCTTTATAATGTGCGATATTTTGTTGTTGTTGCTTTTTTTCTTCTATCTATTAGCGAGTGGGCGTTTGAAATATTGTTTTGTTATTCATTTAATATTTTTTGTTATCTTTACCAAAATGAAAATGAAAATTCAAATCAATTGAAATATTTGCAAATTGTAGAAGAAAAGTCAATACAAAAATTTGATACAATATCTTAAAGCAATGTCTACACTCACAATATATTTTCCATTACCAATTGAGGTTTATTTGAAAAGTTATAGGTAGAGTTTGTTTTCAATTGAAGAATCAATTAAAATACATGGAAACATTATGTTTAACTTTTTTTATAAGTCAATAAAAAACAAACTTATACAAAAAAATACGTGTCGTCTTCTGTAAGAGTTGATATTTTCAGTCAAATGTTCTATTTTTAGTTTTCTATTTTTAGAAAAAATAATTTAAATAATTTCGTTGTTTTCTGTTTTAAAACAAAAAATTCAAATATTTTCGGTTTTCTTTTTTGTTAAATTAGTTTGTTTATATACAAAATTATTTCAATTCAAATTACAAGAAATTCTTTACTCATACACACAAACACAGCCAATAAAAATATGAATGTTTGTGTTGTGTGTGTAGTGTTTTGAAAATTCAAACAAAAAAAAAGCTTTCAAATATGAAAAACAAACCATAAAATCGTTTTTTCTGACTTTTTTGTCAGTTAAAAATTGAAGATTTTTTAACAGACTTTTCAATTTTTATTTCTTTTATAGATTGTTTAAATAATGTTTGCAAACAGATAGCAAAATGGTTTGAATATAATGAAAAATCAGTAGTCCTTTTTTAATTGTGTTTTCAATTAATTTAATATGTATTTTATGTTGTTTTTAACGATAAAATATTGTGAGTTTATGTGATTCTCTTATCCTTGTGCTTGCAAACATTAAACGGGTCAGTTTTAAGGAAATCAACGATGAATTGATACATTTTTTGCTTAAATTATTATAAATATGATGAAATCTATCAGTAGCAACATTAAAAAATAATAAGGTTGCGCGAAAAAATTTCAATTTGTTATTTACAGCGACATTTTATTTATATTTTTTTGTCACTAAACGAGAGAATAGCATAATCTTTATTTCTTAAATTCTTTGCTTAAAGAGAGATTTTTTTTAATTACATTACATAAGGTACATTACATAAGGTACAAAAAATCAACGGGACGAGAATTTTGTACTTTCGTATATGAACTGTCTGATTTGGTAAAACCAGCTATAAATCAACTCCTTTTTGAAAGCAACAATTACATAAAAGTACCCTTTGGGTACTATTTATATGTATGTTCGTTATCAATACATTCTGTAAAAAACAACTAACTTTAAACTCGAAACAAAATATATATTTGAATGAGATTTTAGCCGTGGTATGCTTATTTTCAACAATTATCCTAATTTTTGCATTAAAAATACAGAAATTGTTTTTTCGGACTTTCTATATTTTCATATATTTAGTTAGAATATTCCTCTACCTCAAGTCCAAATTCTAATATGATATTGTCATATTAGATTTTATTTGTTGTTTCAAAAAAGGGTTGATCATTTTCATGATATACAATACAATTGTTTCGTAGACATCACTCTAATGCTAAAATTAGGAAAATTGTTGAAAATAAGCATACCACGGCTAAAATCTCATTCAAATATTTATTTTGTTTTGAGTTAGTTGTTTTTACAGAATGTATTGATAACGAACATACATATAAATAGTACCCAAAGGGCACTTTTATGTAATTGTTGCTTTCAAAAAGGAGTTGATTTATAGGTGGTTTTACCAAATCAGACAGTTCATAGATTTTTTTTGAATTAGTTAATTTTAATCTAAAAAAATTCAAAACAAAAATTTTAATTTTTCCATTAAAAAATACAAAAATTGTTTTTTTTGGACTTTCTATATTTTCATATATTTAGTTAGAATATTCTTCTACATCAAGTCCAAATTCTAAAATGATATTGTCATATTCGATTTTATTTGTTGTTTCAAAAAGGTTGATCATTTTCATGATAGACAGTACAATTGTTTCTTCAGTTGTCCGCAATAAGAAAATGATGACTTGAATACACAAACCGAGACATTACATAAAATATCGAAAAGAGTTGATTTATGGCTGGTTTTACAAAATCAGACTGTTCATATAAAAAAGTACAAAATTCTCGTCCAGTTAAAATTAAATTATGACTTGAGCAAAATTATTAAAGATCAGTAGCTTTTTATCAATACATATTAATATTAAAATATAGTTTTATACGGCATTTAGGCGGAGCAAAAATTATATAGTTTTTGGCTCTTGCAAGTTTTTAATTATCAAAACACGTATGGACACTTTCATAGTTACAAACGTGACAGTTGTACGTTTCAATGACCTTCAAAACAAGGAAAAACTTAATTTTTTTTTAACTTATTTATTTTTTTTCGTAGTACGTAAGTACCCAGGTAGAAATTGCCGATGGTACAAAAAACAAAGCACTGGAAAAGCGTTGGTTTACAATGGTAAAAAAAAGCATTGCAAAAGCACTTATTTAGAATGCTTTGCCAACCTTTGGAAAGAGTGCTTTCCCAATACTTGTTTTATAAATTTTACCACTGTTTATGAAAACAAAAACCACCGGCAAAACATCGGTTCAAAACAATTTGCCAACGTTAGGTAAAAAGACTTTGCCAGTGCCTGTTTTACGAAATTTACAACCGCCCAGTCAGAAAAATACAGTCGGCGGAACTTTGGCAAAACGTCTGAATTTCAACGTTTACAGTAGTCTTTCAACGTCGAAATGATAACACCATTAAACGGTTATACGACTCTCTTTTTCGACGTTGGCAAACCGTCGTTAATACAAAAATACTGTACCTTAAAAATGGAAAATTCAGTATTTTGCTGATACTATAAATACGAAAAATTAAAGGTTTTAAAGTACCTTTTTTAAATATTCTAATTTTTATCGATATCTACATATCTATAACTAAATTTTCTATCAATCTATATCTATATACATATATGTATGTATGTATCTAAATTTTCTAAATACAAATGTGATGATATTTTTCTTAAAGGTACCCGGGTAGAAAAACACAAACGGCAAAACGTTGGCAAATCACTGTATATGGTGGTACAAGCGCTGGCAGAGCGTCCGTTTTTCGAAAATTAAAGTACTGGGTCAACCTTGAAATGATAACGTCGATCTACGGTTGGCCGTTTATCTTTCCGAAAGTTGGCAAAGCATTGGTAACAATTGTAAAATAAGTGCTCTGCCAACGTTCTGAAAAGTACTATTACAATGGACTAAAAAGTGGTTTTCAGGCATTTTAAATGCCGAAAGAGATGCCTATATTACACATTAGTAAAACCCAATTGATTGAAGTTTTAGATTTTTTTTTATTTGATTATAGATTAAATTATGAAATAACATAAAATGGAAAAACAAAACATAAAAATTAAACTTACATTCTGCGTATTTTTTGTAATATTAAACGATTTTCAATTGAAATTGATAAAATTTAAAGATTTTTCTTAGAAAATTCATTGAAATATTGGAAATTAGGATAATTTGAAAAGAATCAACATTAAATAACAGTTTTTATTTGAAATAAAGAAAAATTTAACTGAAATTATTGTTTTTTTACTTTAAATTGAGAATATTAGAGGTGAAACCAATATTTTTACAAGAAAGTTTTTCGAAAAAAAGTAATCTTAAAAAATAAATCCTTTTTCTGAGTATAAAGCCTGGATTAAAATAAAATGGTTGCAAAACATTTTTTTCTCTATACTATTCTATTTAATTTCATTTTAAAAATTACAAAAAAAAATATTTTGCACCATTATTTGTCACTCGTCGAACAAAAGCATTTTTTTGGTTACTTTTTTAAAAAATAAGTACATAAAAAATGGTGTAAAAAAGTGATAGTTGTTCTTTATTTTAAATGAGAAAATTATAAATAATTAATTTAAATAAAGTCACAATTATTCACTATATAGTCAAATTTTGATGATAGAAAACTTTGTTGTAACTTTAAAGTCACATTGGCAAATAACATGTAGTAAATTTTCCAATTTTTAATTACTTTATACCAGGCGGTTTTCAACGCCTCTTTCGAACATTAACAGTTTATATCGAAAAATGTTAGCCATTGCAGACATGTGTAATTCTTATGGCAAGATTTTTCGATACAAATTAAGAAGAGTGTGATTTAACAGAGGTAGGGAGAGTTGGGAAGTCGTTGTTTATACTTATTTTATTGTTATGCAGAAGTGTTTGTTATAATAAATTTCTTAACAAATTATCTATTATTGAAGAATAATTTGTTATTTGATGACAGAAATTATAAATTTATATCTCCTAAGCGGGAATGCATTTCAAAAACGGCTGATATAAACAATTAAAAATTAATTTATTGTATTAAAATAAGAAAATATATTCATTTTTTTTTAAAATAAGTTAAACGAAAGTAAACTTTATTAACAAATACCTACGAGGCGACGAAAAGATAATTCTTGACTATGAAGGAGGCAGAAGATCTCCAAGTCAGAAATCGCCAATGTTACAAAAAATCAAGCACTGGCATACCACTGGGTAACCACGGTGTTAAAAATAAATGACTTTCAGAACACTTATTTGGGACGCTTTGCCAGCGTTTGCAAAAATCATTTTGAGCCCAGCGGTATTTTTTGGTGATTTTAGCAATACCTGTCTGCTGATCTGTAGTAGCGGTTACTAAATTTTAATAAAATTGTTGCAAACTGCAATTCAAAATCGATTTGCTAAAATCAGTTAAAAAACTTACAAAATATCAATAATTTAGTACAATGAAATTAGTATAAATAATTAGTTGCCGCTACTAAATTTCAGTAAATTTTTGTAAACTGCAATTTAAAATCAATCTGCTGAAATTAGCAAAAAAATGTACTAAAAAATAAACAAACTGTAAAATAAAAACAAAAATTTTTTCTTTCGATTGTAATAAGCGTATAATTACTTCTTCGTACTTGAAATTTGGAGCCAAAATTGCAAACGGTTCCCCAGTTATTACCTTTTTATGAATTGGAGATACAATAAAATTTTCTGAGTGTTATTTCCAAACTTAGAATATATCAATAGTAACAAATATAAACTAAACAAGAATTGTAAAAAATGAAAAAAAAATTTTAAATTACTATATTTTTCTGCTAAATTTAGCACTCGGTTTTGAAATCAGCAGCGTGAATTAGTAAAAAAATCCGTAATTTGTAATAAGAGAATAGCAAAAATGATTCCTAAAAATCAGTATAAAAATAGTAAAGTGCGATTGGAAACTGTTTACAAATTTGTTTACTAACTTTTTTATCTGAGTGTATCCTTGTTACAATCGAAAGAAAAAAACTTTTTTTTATAATTTTTTTTTTATATTTTACAGATTTTTTATTTTTTAGTACACTTTTTTGCTAATTTCAGCAGATTGATTTTAAATTACAGTAATTGCGTTCCTTTACTTTTTGGGTAAAGTTTGGTAAAATGAGAGTAAGCAGAAAATCCTCTCACAAAATGACAAAATTACCCAAAAGTAAAGGAACGCATAAAACCACTTTTCGAGCCCAAAAATGCATTTCAAAGAAAAATGTGAAAATGCATATTATTTTAGCTTGAAATATTGAATAAACACACATATTTATTTGCATTTGAAAGTTCTTATTAATTTTGTTCAATTAATTATTATAAACAACACATTTCTTTTGCGTATTGGTTTGTTTAATTTAATTTTTAACTTATTTTCACAATTGTTGTTTTTGGTTATCATTGCATCAGCTGTTAGTTTTACAATTTACCAAAGTTACCCGAAGAAAAAGTTTGGGTAACTTTGGTAAAAAGAGAAACACAAATGCACTCTCTTGAACGTTCTCATTTACCCAATTTTCGAGTACGGGAACGCTTTTTGGGTAAGGTTGGGATCCCGCGGGTTCCCGCGGTAACGTAAAGGAACGGACCTAGTTTCTACTAATTTTGTTGTTCTACAGATCAGCAGACATGTGTTGCTAAATTTAGCAAAAAATACCGTTGGGCTCAAAAAAGTTAAATTTCCCGAAATAACAGCAAAATTTTCAGTAGCCATTACAGACTTTTTTGGTTGAGTGTATCAAAATCAGGGCTAAGCGAAATAAAATTAAAATTAAAACTAAACTTTTGTTCCCAATGAAAAATACACAATTTTAATTAAATTACCCAGGAAAAGTTTTTACAATCGGTTTTCCATCACGCCAACTCGGTTGCAACCAGTTCCACTAGAACCGATTTCATTGAACTAGTTCAGGAACCCGTTCCACGGGTCTTGTAATTAAGTTGTAACTGAATCGGTTTTACTTTGGAGTTTTAGAACTGTATGTAGAATACATACATTAGTGATTTTCTGTTCTTGTTTTTGTTTAAATTAGGTAAATTTTACACAAATTCTCGTTATTATTGTATTTTCGTTCGTGTGACGAAAAACGTCATCTAGAAACACCATCTTAGATTTTTTCCTCTAGAACAGAAACATACTTTAAATTTTTGTTTATTCAGTTTATTTTTATTTTTTGCTTTATTTTTTATATTTTAGGCTCATCGGGCTTCTTCAAATAAGGTAAGAGATCTGTAAAAGATCAAAAGGTTGTGTGTTCATCATGTAAACAACGTTTCTCATTGTGTTTCTGTCCTTTCCTAAATTATTAAACAGGAATAATTGTAAAAATAAAACTACTAAATGGTACTACATACTACATTTTATCATCTACTTACTACTAAGAAGTGCGCCAATAAAAAATGTAACACATTTTTCTTAATAAATTTTTCCACTTTTAATTAAAATAATTCTTCCTGATCAAAATATCTTTGAGAAATATGCCAGATTTTAAAATGCATTGGGTTGTGAAATTCGGATGTTTTATTAGGAAAATCAAAGACAAGTACACGAAAAAAATTATTCCAACTATTCAAAAATAATGCATTGAGCCTTAAAAAACTGTAACAGAAGTAAGCGTCACTAGGCAATGTTTCCAGAGTGGTCGAAGAGTTCAATTGAAAGAAAGCCTTGAACGGGTAAAGCAATAGGACCCAGGATCGAAACCAAAGCCAAAAATGTAGTGAATCTATTAACGGCGATTCCAAACATTTCTGGGCTTGAAATGGCATGCGAAAGCTAAAGCTATCGTTGGGCTCAAAACATTTAAAGTTCAGAAAGTTACGGTCAGAACGTTGATGCAAAAAACGAAAAAAATTTCCCTGTTTTACATTTTCTAATAGCGCACTCTTTACTGCAGAAAACTACATTTTTATGTTTTGTAACTGATTTTTATTTAAAAGATTCTATAATTTATTTTTAATTTTCATTTTCAGGTTAACGGTGAAGATAGTTGGCAATATGAAGATATAACCTTGGAACGTGGCAATTCTGGTTTAGGCTTTTCCATAGCTGGTGGTACAGACAATCCCCATATTGGTAATGATTCATCTATTTATATTACCAAATTAATACCAGGTGGTGCTGCTGCTGCCGATGGTCGTTTAAGTGTCAATGATATTATTGTATCAGTAAATGATGTATCTGTGGTTGATGTACCACATGCTTCCGCGGTAGAGGCTTTAAAGAAAGCCGGCAATGTTGTCAAGTTACATGTAAAAAGAAAACGTACTGGAGGTGGTGGCGGCGCAGGCGCTGTAGATGATATCAGTCCCAAAATGTCTGCAGTACAGCCAGCAGATGCTGGACCCAAAGTAATTGAGATCGATTTGGTAAAGGGTAATCAAGGACTGGGTTTCTCAATTGCCGGCGGTATTGGTAATCAACATATACCTGGAGATAATGGTATTTATGTTACCAAAATTATGGATGGTGGCGCTGCTGCTGTCGATGGACGCTTATCGATTGGGGATAAGTTAATAGCCGTAAAAGCCAATGGGGTGAGTACAATAATAAACTAAGATTTGATCGACGAAATGAAACTAATTAAACTATAGTTTGATAAGTTGAAAATAACACTTCCTAAAATAAATTCCTAAATTCTCAACACTTTTTGTAAAACCTTTTTCTAGTACGTTTTTTGTAGTTTAAACATGTTTCATTTAAGTCAATTCAGATCTTTTTTTAATATGATAATTAGGGTGTTCCGATAAAAAAATTTATGTAATAGCACTTGAATGATGCTTATTAAGATGCTGGACGGACAAAATGATTAAACAATTCTTGGGTTAGATCTTCAGTTCCCTACCAGTGTCTAAAGTTGGTAAAATAATTACATTTTTTCCACAAAGTTGTTATCAAAATTTTGTAACAACAAGGATATTACTAAAAAAAGTTAGTGTTTTTTATGATTTTGATTTTTTTTCTTTTAATAATTTTAAAGGCAAGTATGGGCTAGTATTATTCCGTAGAGCATACAACATTTTTAGACTACTCAATGCGCATCTTTTAACACCAGTTTTAACAAAAAACTTAAAATTTGTATTTGAAAAAAGCAATGGTGGACTATTGTTCCTCCATGAAAAAGTTTTAATTGCTTTTTTTATATTTTATATATATCAACACTGAGGAGCAAAAATATAACATTTTTCAGATATTTTGCTTTAAATTAACTTTAATTAATTAATACTTTAAATTAACTTTAATTTAACTCTGAAAGCACGGCCCTATGCTCCAACTTGGAACGACGGGAATAAATATATATAAATATAACTGAAAGCAAATTAAATATTTATTTTAAGAGCGATTTGTTTATTAACTTGGCATAATTGAGAATCAAGAAAAAAATTAATTACTTTATTTGACTGGGAAAAATATTGAATTTTTCTAATTGCAGACAAATGTTACACTTTTGCACCCAATTATTGTAATTTTTGATAATTTTCTTAAGAAATTTTAAATATTAAATTAAATGTGAGTTTTGTTGTTTGTTCGGCTTGAGGTCGATTATTTCAAATTAAAAATCAATAATTAAAACAATTAATTTTTATTATTCTTTTAATTTATTTTAATTTCCGATATTTCGACCAACTTCGTTGGTCATCATCCGGGAATCTATTAAAAATACACAGAAAATGTTTTAATATTTAACCATTATTACTTTTTAAATAAACTTAAATATCATAAAATGGTTGCTGGTTTTCTATAAACTTGGGTGAATTGTTGTAAAATAAATGTTCAAGTCATAAGCCCGTATTGGGGGCTGCAAATATAATTCAAGCTGAATTTTTTAGTAAATCCAAAATTATTTAATGGGTCCCCATTTGCCAGTCAAAAACGTTTTGATTGTGTTGCTTTCCCTATTAAACAAAATATATTTGAAGACTGTTGAATCTGCCAATTTGGCCGAAATTGTACAGTTTTGGTCAAAAATGCTTTATATTTCTATATTCAAAGACATTGTTTTTTCTTCAATATACCTTGAATTTGAAAGATCGAATGAAACGCCATTTTGATTAGGCCGCCCAAAATCGTAATGATAATAATAATAGCTGTATTTTGTCTCATGCCTATCAACGTTAAGTATTTAATGCAAATCTACGTTAAACCGATTGTAGTATAAAAAAATTTTAAACAGGTTGTGTTTATAATTTTTCCGTTATAATCGAACGTACGTCAGCAAAAGTTTTTAGGAAGTAACGCGAATAAGTTACGTTAGATGTGAAAATATATAAACGTTGAGTTTTCAACGTTGCTAATTATCAGTGTTGAAAGTTAACGTGCATATGAAAAGTAATGTGTTAGTTTTCGTCTTAAACTCGTTTTTATGCACTTTGAGTTTTTTTTTATGAGCTAACGGATATAGTTAAGTCGAAACACAGCTAATAATGAAATAATATATGGGGCTCCCTTTATAGGGCGTGTTATTAGCATTATTTAACTGGTGATATAAACCAGTTTTGAGTGTAAAATTATTCACTGTCTTGCCTTTAGATAATATATTAAAAATAGTATGCTTCTAATCCGATTATCGATATCTCGGCTATTATAGGAAAATATCGCATTTTTTGCTAAAAGTGTAGAATTGTGCCCAAATCCGCAAATTTAAAAGTCATAGAAAAGCAACGCAATCGAAACATTTTTCAATGATGAATCGTCCGTGCTATTGATCCACATGAAATATTTTTAATATTTTGGATTTTAGAAAATTTTCAGCCAGCTCCCAAAAGAGGGCTCGCTACCTGAACAATAGGGAATTATTAATTGCTACCCAACTTTTACCAGATAAATGCAATATTTGCCTAACAACACTCAAAAACAGCAAAAATTTTATGATTTTTAAAGTTATTATTGCTAAATTCCTAAGAAAATTATAAAAATTTATCCGGGTGTAAAAGTTATATAAAATAGTTCAAATGTTGTTCTGTATTTCTAATTAGGACAGTTCAATAGCAGCTAAAACTAGAACAAATTATTTAATTTGCTGTTATAGTTAAAAATGTTTTTTAGTGCTATTACTTTAACGAATTCTCAAATAAGCCATCTATCGGAACACTAATTGATAACTGATCAAAAAAATATCTATATTAATATTTATTTATTTATTTAATTTTTTTGTAGTTTGATAAAAATTTGGAAAATGTTACCCATGAACAAGCCGTGGCCACTTTAAAATCCATAACCGATAAGGTCACATTGGTTGTGGGCAAAACAGGTCATGTTATTTCAACATCAGGACATACATTCAATCCAGTGAATTCGCATTCAACAGGTTCGATTAATACTATAGGACAAACAGTTGTTGATTTTGCTCGCTCATCTTCCACCACACCACACACTACCACCAACAACATCAACAACAATACAAATGCTATGCAACCACCAACAACAGCTATAATTACTAATAATAGCAATAATCAGCACCATGCATCTTCCCCAGCTGTAGCTGAAATAATTCCTACATCTACATCTAGATCCCAGTCACCTTTGCCTCGTAAGCTTTTTTATATTTTGTTTTTCTTAATTTTTTTTATAATTTTTTTTCCTTAACTATCAATTTTTTTTTGTAATTTGGGGCAATTTTGTGTTAAAGAAAAATCTTTGGATTTCTGGTTTTGTTGATTTTTTGAAATTTTTTTGCTTGGGGAATATAGTACGTACCAGGGTAGCCGGGTATTTTAAATGCGACGTAAATAGGCATATGGAACAGTTGCCATCAATAAGGTTGGCATGTACAACTTAATGTTCAACACAAAATTCGACCTCTGAAACGCTTTCTAGGTCTTTACGATTACCAGCTAAAATCAAATTTGGTTTTCAAATTGAAATGTCTATTATGTTTTTGCAATACTACGAAAAGATATTAAAAATATTGTAAAAATTTCCAAACAAAATTAATGTGTGAACTAAAGACGTAAATGCCCAACAAAACTAACTTATTGGCGCATATGAATAAAAAATAGATAGTACTAATAGGGGGAAATATTTGGCCCTTGTATTTATAATGAAAAGTTAGTAGCTTCTTATACATCGCATACAACGAGCTGTTAACTAGAATGTATTTTAGGCCTAGCAGCTTGTTAGAATAGAGTTCATTATAATGATTTCTTAGCACGTCGATTAAGAGTAACCCTGTCTTTGAAAATATAAGGCTTTTTTATTATTGTGAAAGGCCTTTTTTGGTTTTTGGCGTTTTATATTTTTTTGTAATTTAAAATTATTTGTCTTTTCATTGGTATAAGAAAATCTCGGTCAGATTACGTGTATTAGAAAACCTTCCGTTCGGACAAAACCTTCCATTCGGACGAAAAGTGCTTTCTAAGTCCCTAAATGACAACACCTTTAGACTTTGAGAATAGTTGTTTAATAAGCTTTGAAGAAACATTGAAGGAAACAAGAGTTACCAACGTCTAAAAAATCTACCCAGTCAGAGAAATATAAATGGGAAGCGATGGCAAGGTACTTCAACAGGTGGTACATGTACTGGTAAACAATTCTTTTTCTATTTACAAAATAATAACTGCCCAGGTGGAAATTATGTGTGGTAACAAAAAAGAAGCACTGGCAAAGCGCAAGTAGACCGCGGTCTTACAAAAAGAAGTACTGGCAAAGCATTAAATTTGGACGCCTTCCCAACGCTTTAAAAGGGTGAATTCCCAGCGCTTGTTTTCCTATAACATTATTTTGTTTTTGAAAAAGAAACTCCAAGAATCGTCTATTTTTAGAGTAATTTAAAATTCTTCAGTGATGAGGGCTCATAATTTGGTGGCAGGGAAAACACTTGATTTTTATGTTTCTTGGTGCTATCTCAATACTTTGCAAATCATTAAATAGATCGGTGTTATCATTTGGGTGCCAGGAAAGCACCTTAATTTTTTTATTTGCGCGTTGGCAAAGCATTTGCTTTTTATGTTTATGGGTGCTTTCCCAGGGCTTGGTAAAGCATTGGCACCACCGTGGAACGGTGTTATCATTTGGGCGTTTGGAAAGCGCTGTTAACAAGCACTCATACCACCCATTTCGGTGCTTTGCCAGTGCTGGCCCCTTTGTAATTTTCTACTTGGGTGCGGTTCAAAAAGCGCCGGAAAAGCACTGTGAATTTTGAAAATTTTCACCTTTGCCAAAAACAAATAAATGTGGTCTGAAAATAGATTTTCTAAAATCAAATAACAAAAATCGTGTGTATTTTTTTGGTCCTGCTGCGATTTGAACCCAGGCTGTCAAATTGACAGACGAAAGCTCTGCCCATTGATCTATCGACACATTAATACTTGGTGCCACAAACATAAATGAATGATGACAGCTGGATAACGAGTGGTTGCCCAAAAATGCCAGCTCTGGCAAAAAGATTAATTGAACCAGATTAATTTTTGTAATGATCATTACAGACATTCATTATTATAACATATTCGTAATTCTAATGAAATATTTTTATTAATTATAATGGAATATTTTTTCATTTACATTACATTCAGGTAATCATAATGAAATTAATTTTAATTTTCATTACAAAATTAGACATGTAGTTTCATTACCATTAGTTTTATACAAAGGTAAATATTTTTCCGTTTTCATTCTCTTTAATTTGAATTCATGGTATGCCGAATTCGTCGCTTAAAGCCTAAATAACGAACAAGCTTAAATTTTGAGGACAAAAGCTATAAAGAGAAGCGCTTATCTCAACCACAATATTTTATAAGAAAATTGATAACAATAAATGCGCGACTAGAGAAAAAATTAAACGTATTTCGCTTTTAGTAAAGTAATGATTTTTTTTCATTTCATTACAATTAATGATTTTTTTCATTACATTAGAAAAAAAGTAATGGAAATGAAAATAAAAATTCATTACCATTAGATAAAGAAGATAAAACGTTCATTAACTATGTAATGGTAATGATTTTGGCCCATCTCTGAATCGAACTAATATGGCAAAGTTGGGAAAACAAAAAAAAAATTGGACGAAAAGGAGCTTTTACAGAATAAAAAAAATCTATTTTATAAAAGAAATTTTTTATTAAAAAAATAAAAAAAGGGTTGCCTGCAACCTGATTTGAACGCGGAACCTTCAAACTATAAACTTTTTTTAATAAAGCGTCATTTTTATAAAATCATTGCTCTACTAGTCCATTGCTTTTGTAGCTTTGGCAACTTCTGACTGGATAGTAGTGGATAACTACATTTTGTCAAGGAAAACATTTTTGCAAGTGGATTTTTTAAAATCCACTGAAATATTTGTAAAACTAATACCCACGGTTACCCAGTGTTATACTAGTGCTTAATTTTTGAACCACTGACAATTTCTGACTGGATATTTTCAAACAAAAAAAAAAAATACTTTTTTAAAGTTGAATAAAATAAATTTATTTTCTAAAGCGTCGATATTATTCTAAAATCTCTTCCAGTGTATTTTTATATCGTTGAAAGTTGAAAACAAATACTGTTAAAATGCTTTTTGCAATCCAAATAAGTGTTCTGCCAGCCATTTGTTTTTAACTCTACATCTACCCAATGCTTTGTCAGTGCTTGATTTGCCGTACCACTGGCAATTTCTGACTGCTGTTATATAAATTTTAGAATACATTTTCTACGCTACCAAAACTCGGACAACACAATACAATTAATCATACGCATCTCATAAACACAAATACATATATTTTTTATAAAAAATACATCGAATTGGGTCCATTTAAAACCGCCAAAACTTTTAAATTTCGAGTTTTAAAAAAGAGTACCATAGATTTTTTTGTAAAATTCGCAACTCGAAAAAGTTAATATGGTGTCTTATATAATTATATTTTATCTGATAAGTTCCCATATACAACCACATACAATTTGATCCGAAAAATAGGTCATCTACATGTGTCTAATTATATCAAATTAGATATAATTTGGTGCAATTTGATCCGAGATTTGTCGATATCTAGGACACCAAATTATATATAATTCCATATAATCATATATTATTGTATGGCTATTAAGTTGATAATTGAAATTTCTATAATATAAAAAATTTTAAAGGCCCAAATTTTATAAAATAAAACATAACCAAATGTGTAAAAATTTTCCTACAAAACTGGTTACATTTGAATGATTTTCTCTTATATATAAAAAATAACTTGATTTGTTTATGGAGCCTTATATGGTTATACTAGCGGGCGCAGCCCGCTACGTTGTTAGCGTGCCTTAAAGGTTAAGGGGGGGGAGGGCTACGCCCTCCCCCCCGGGGGGCTGCGCCCCCCACAATTTTTATTAAATTCGTTTTTTTATTTAAAGTTTTTTATTTAAAGCCTTCACCCAGCCACCACAAATAAATAATTCTGCACAACAATGGGTTTAAAATAAATAAATATTTGATCACTTTTGCTCATGAGAGTGGATTGTTAGTAATGAATCCATAATAATTTGCAATATACGTGTGTATGTCAAGATAATTTGGTAAAGTGCGAACTTAGGTAGATAGACCCGTAAGTAGTTTTGTTCATTTGTGTTTTGAATGAAAATAAATAACGTAAAGCAGGGTTGAAAAGCATTTTATAATATTAAAAATAGCGGGCAAAGCTACGTTGTTAGCGTGTCTTAAAGTTTTTTTTTTAATTCCAGTTTATGCAATTCAAGTAAATTCACAAATTCAGTTGGAAAATTTACTGCGTCGGTTTCTTCCACCGGTGCTTCATTACATGAAGTTTAAATATCGGAATATATAAATAAGTTCCATTCCTTTTCTAAGGTTTTTTCTCTTTCACTTTAACTTTTAACTTTTTGGAGAGTATGTTTCAATGCTACATAAGTTTCATATTCCGTTGATAGTGTTTGAACAGGTAATTCCCTCTTCCAATCCATTTGCATTGTCTATAATTTCAATTCCACTCGTTCAACGTTTATATCCATTTCATTCCACTTGTGTAGTGTTTCAATCCCACTCGTTTCCTATTTAGTTTCTTCATTTTAGTGTTTCATATACACTTGTTCTTTAAGTTTTAGGTTTCTAGCTAAAGACGCAGACGTTAAGGGGGGGGGGCAATTTTCCCCTTTTGAACCACCATTTTTACCACGTTCCTGTCCAAAGCCCTAGAAATGCCTTGTCGATAAGTTAGCCCAAACTCCAAGGAAAACATATTATATATTACAGGTTTCTAGCCGAAGGGTTCGGTTAGGCCATCAAGGGGGAGAATTATTCCGTTTTTACCCCTCCCGGTAGGAATTTCCAAAAATTCCGTCTTAGAGGACGTCTGCGTTGGAGGAGGAACCTACTACATACATAATTTTAGGTCTCTATATCCAGCAGTTTGGCCAGGCCGTCAAGGGGGAAGTTTTTTCCCTTTTTACCCCTCCCGGTATGAATTTCCAAAAATACCATCTTAGGGGACGTCAACGTTGGAGAAGGAACCCAAATACCGAAATTAAGATCCCTTGTTCCAGCAGTTTGGCCTGGCCGTTAAGGGGGAGACTTTTCCTGTTTTTGACCCTACCTGTAGAAATTTCCAAAAATCTCATCTTAGCGGATGTCTACAATAGAGGAGGAACTTTAATACCAAATTTCAACTTCCTACCTCCAGCGATTTGGGCAGGCCTTTAAGCGGCACTTTTCGCTTCATTAATCCCCATTTTTGCAATGTCCCTGTCCAAAAAGCACCTTCTCGGTAAGTGAGCACATACTCCAAGTAACATATGTTTTACATTTCAGGTTTCTAGCCAACTTTTACTATTTGTGCCCCTCTCGGTAGGAATTTCCGAAAATCCATCGACAGGGAATTCCAGCTTCCTAGTTCCAGCAGTTTGAGCAGGCTGAGAGGAACTTAAGTACAGAATTTCGGCTTCCTAGTTCCAGCAGTTTGGACAGGTCGTTAAGGGGCAACTTTCCCTTTTTGAGCCCCCATTTTATAACGACCCTGTCCAAAATTCAAAAAAGTATCTTTCTAATAAGTTAGCCCTCACTCCAGGGACCCACATTTTAAGCTTCAGGTTTCTAGCCGAAGGGGTTTTTACCGGCCCCCAAGGTGAGGCTTTTCTTCTTTTTGCCCCTCCCTTTAGGAATTTACAAAAATTCCATCTTCGCGGCTATCTGCGATGGATGAGGAACATTCATACCAAATTTCAACTGCATTGCCTAAGCGGTTTGGGCAGGCCGTTAGTGGGGACATTTTTCCCTTTCAACCACCATTTTTACTATGTTCCTGTTCCAAAATAGAAAAATTACGTTGCCGGTGAGTTAGTCCTACTCCAAGGAATACATATTTAAAATTTTAGGTTGGCCAAAAGGGATTGGGCAAGCCGTCAGGAGGAGACTTTTACCTTATTTCCCCTCCCGATAGGAATTTTAAAAATTCCGTCTAAGCGGACGCCTACACAGAAGGAGGAACTCACATACCGAGTTTCCTTTTGGGATATCCTGTAGGGAATTCCAAAAATACAAACTTAGTCGATGTCTACTACAGTGGAGGAACCTTTATACCAAATTTCAACTTCTTACCTCCAGTGGTTTGGGCAGGCACATTTCCAATTTGTGAGACTGTTTATGGGGAGACTTTTCCCCTTTTTGCCCGTTCCGGTTGGAATTTCCAAAAATCCCGTCTTAGCGCACGTCTATGCCGAATATCAAGAAACCTTGTTTTAGTGGATTATATACTATTTTAAATGGTACTTTTTGGAAAAACGAAATTTTTTGGAAAAAGATACTTTGTTTTTACAAAGTACTTTATTTGTACTTTTTTTGTAAAAGGTATTTTTTTTTAAAAAGGTGTTTTTTTTTTGGAAAAATGTATGTTTTTTGGAAAAAGTACTTTTTTGGAAAAGGTACTTCTTTTGGAAAAAGGTACTTTTTTTGAAAAAGGTACTTTTTTTGGAAAAAGGTACTTTTTTGGGAAAAAGGTACTTTTTTTGGGAAAAGGTACTTTTTTTGGGAAAAGGTACTTTTTTTGAAAAAAGGAATTTTTTTTGGAAAAAGGTACTTTTTTTGGAAAAAGGTACTTTTTTTGGAATAAGGTACTTTTTTTGGAAAAAGGTACTTTTTTTGGAAAAAGGTACTTTTTTTGGAAAAAGGTACTTTTTTTGGAAAAAGGTACTTTTTTTGGAAAAAGGTACTTTTTTTGGAAAAAGGTATTTTTTTTTGGAAAAAGGTACTTTTTTCGGAAAAAGGTACTTTTTTTGGAAAAAGGTACTTTTTTTTGGAAAAAGGTACTTTTTTTGGAAAAAGGTACTTTTTTTGGAAAAAGGTACTTTTTTTTGGAAAAAGGTATTTTTTTGGAAAAAGGTACTTTTTTTGGAAAAAGGTCCTTTTTTTGGAAAAAGGTACTTTTTTTGGAAAAAGGTACTTTTTTTGGAAAAAGGTACTTTTTTTGAAAAAGGTACTTTTTTTGGAAAAAGGTACTTTTTTGGGAAAAAGGTACTTTTTTTGGGAAAAGGTACTTTTTTTGGGAAAAGGTACTTTTTTTGAAAAAAGGAATTTTTTTTGGAAAAAGGTACTTTTTTTGGAAAAAGCTACTTTTTTTGGAAAAAGGTACTTTTTTTGGAATAAGGTACTTTTTTTGGAAAAAGGTACTTTTTTTGGAAAAAGGTACTTTTTTTGGAAAAAGGTACTTTTTTTGGAAAAAGGTACTTTTTTTGAAAAAGGTACTTTTTTTTGGAAAAAGGTACTTTTTTGGGAAAAAGGTACTTTTTTTGGGAAAAGGTATTTTTTTGGAAAAAGGTACTTTTTTTGGAAAAAGGTACTTTTTTTGGAAAAAGGTACTTTTTTTGGAAAAGGTACTTTTTTTGGAAAAAGGTACTTTTTTTTGTAAAAAGGAACTTTTTTTGGAAAAAGGTACTTTTTTTGGAAAAAGGTACTTTTTTTGGAAAAAGGTACTTTTTTTTGGAAAAAGGTACTTTTTTTGAAAAAAGGAATTTTTTTGGAAAAAGGTACTTTTTTTGGAAAAGGTACTTTTTTTGGAAAAAGGTACTTTTTTTGGAATAAGGTACTTTTTTTGGAAAAAGGTACTTTTTTTTGGAAAAAGGTACTTTTTTCGGAAAAGGTACTTTTTTTGGAAAAAGGTACTTTTTTTTGAAAAAGGTACTTTTTTTGGAAAAAGGTACTTTTTTTGGAAAAAGGTACTTTTTTTGGAAAAAGGTACTTTTTTTGAAAAAGGTACTTTTTTGGAAAAAGGTACTTTTTTGGGAAAAAGGTACTTTTTTTGGGAAAAGGTACTTTTTTTGGGAAAAGGTACTTTTTTTGAAAAAAGGAATTTTTTTTGGAAAAAGGTACTTTTTTTGGAAAAAGGTACTTTTTTTGGAAAAAGGCCCCTACTCCAAGGAACACATATCTTAAATTTCAGCTTTCTAGCCAAAGGGGTTTTGGCAGGCCGTCAAGGGGGACACTTTCCCCCTTTTTGCCCGTTCCGGTAGGAATTTCCAAAAATCCCGTCTTAGTGGACGTCTACCCCGAAAGAGGAACCTACATACCAAATTTCAACTTCCTAGCTTCAGCGGTTTGGGCTGGGCGATGTTGAGTCAGTCAGTCAGTCAGTCAGTCAGTCAGTCAGTCAGTCAGTCAGTCACGTTATTCTTTTATATATAGAGATGTGAAGCCATGTTTAATTTACAGATAACTAAATTTGTTAACCTATATATTAATTTGTATTATAAAGTTATATAAATTAAAATATTCTTAGTATCGCGTCACATTCATTTTTATGTAACTTTGCATTGAACCATATATAATCATAACGGTCACCACATATATTTTTATTAATTTCATATGGCTGATGTAGTTTATATATGGAGTAAGATTTTGGGACATATAATAATATCAATTACCGTATAAAAAAATCTTTCAAAAAATAATATCAGATGTAGTTGTATATAAAGATGTGTCTTATGTGTCTATATATGACCATATATAACTATTTTTACTCGGGTTTGTAAAATAATTTTCTGTCAGTCTTCAGTATTTTAAGATGAAGATTTGTTTACGTATGAGTAATATATAATTATGTGAAAATATCGATCATACGCACCACAATAATTTCATCCAAATGCATTAACATTTTTTTGATTTTTATACTCGTAACATTCTTATAAATAAAATAAAGCTAATTTGGCAAAAATAAATAGTATGCAAATTTAATCATCTGTTAGGCCAAATTTTTAGGATGTAGATCAGAGCTTCGAAGAATAATTTCTATTTTGAATGAATTCCCTAAAAATACCATTCGATTTCTTTCTAAATCTATTGAATTCATTTTTAACCATTCGCAGAGACTTCATTCTTTGGAATTCATTCGACTGAAATCACTTTTAAGGAATTTAATCAATGTATCTCATTCGATTTTGTCAATCTTTGAATTCAGTCGTTAGGAATTCATTCGATTTCTTACTCATTCGATTGACATTTGATTGAGCAATTTGGGAATGACATTCGATTTTCTTCATTCGATTTAAAACAATTTTAAAGTTAAAAATTATGTTTTTTTATTACAGTAAATTTAAAATTTACAGATAGTACTTTTTGGGCTGAATAGGGGAAAATATTTTTTTTTCGTCGGAGGCCCCTATTTTGGGTTTTATTTCGTAAATTATTTATTATCGTAAATCCACTATTCATTATATCGGATTTGGACAATATGAGCACCATTGGAAAGGTAATTGAAATATGAAATGGCTTTAAAAACTCAACGTTTATAGATTTTCGAATCTAACATAATTTCATCGCGTTACATCCTTAAAAGTTTTGCTGGCATATGTTTGATTATACCGAAACTATTATACTCATTAACTATTTTAAATTTTTTTATACATTAATCGGTTAAACCTATCAACGTTTAACCGATTAATGTATGTATGAGCGAAAATACAGCTACAATTACTTGAATGAATTTAATAATAGAAATGAGAAAATATTTCATTACATTACTTGAATGTAATAGAAATGAAAAAAATTACAATTAAGTATATTTAATGGCAATGAATGTCAGTAATGGTAATTATAAAAAAATTAATTACTCCCAGCTTTAGTTTATTTAAATCATATTCGAATACTTTCAGTAGTATTTAACTGCTTTTAAAATATCATTTTTCCACTACTACTTCTAATTTATTTATAAACATTTTTTATATTATGTTTTGTTTTATTAGAAATTATTTTTATTGATGAAATCTTCAAAACAATATTATTTACCTACGATTAACGAGTCAATCGTTTTACGAAAAATTGAGTGCATTTGACCATAGAACAAACTAAAGTCGAAAACAAAAATATGCTTTGTAACAGCCAAAATTATTATTTTAAAAATTAACATTTTCTAATATAATCTTTAGGTCTTGACAGAATTTATTAAAAATGCATTCAAAAATATTCGAAAAAATTTTGAAATTGCATAAACTCTGAATTTCATAGAAAATTGATTATGTCAATTAACTATTATATTGAAATTTTTTTACACGAATTAAGTTTAGAATTTGTTTAATCAATTCGCAACTAGTCTTAATTTCAAAATTCAATATTACCTACTTTAATTAATTCCCAAACCCCCTCCCCAAAAAAAAAAAAAATCAACAAAAATACTCAATTCAAAATAATTTTTCCAAAATGCACCCTTTCCATTTGTATTTACTTTTTATCCACCTTTGCTACTCTCAACCAAAAATAAAATTCATACTTTTTACATCGTTTGTTAAGTAAAAAACAGAAATGCTACACTTGTATGCTTGTGGATTAATTATATCGAAACAAATCAGACATTTAAGTTTTATTAGTAGCGTATTTCTTTTTACTTTAATTTATTTGATTTCAGATTTATTTTTTTAATTTCTTTATAAATTCTTAATTTTCAGTTCTTAAGATTTTTAAACCATAAAGAAATTTGCATGTTAAAAGGACATTATGAAAAATGAAAATGGGTTAAATCCCTTGTTTTTATTTTCAACAACAAAATTTGTTTGTAATTGTTTTGCACGTTTTTTACATTGTGGTCTGTGATTTAATTTTTTTAAATATTATTTTAAAATTTACGACTATATTGTGATTTGTGTGTTTGCATGTCTACTGCTGCTGCATACAAGAGTGGTGTGTTTTTTTTTCTTTTTTTTTTATTCCTTTCTATGTTCAAAAAAATTCTTTAAAAAACAGAAAAATGTTTTATGTATATTTTCCTCCACCAACTGGCTTTAGAACCAAACAAAAACCTTACTACAAAAACATAGAAAACCTGGCTTTAATACCACTAATATAAGAACTTTTGTATTTTTTCCCTCCCAACCAAATATTTTTCTATATTATACGCTTTTTTAAATTGGTACAAACACAAAAAAAATCAAATTAAATTATAGAACAACCAGCATCTAGGTATGCCTCATCAAATGTTTTAGCTGCGGTGCCACCTGGCACTCCACGAGCTGTTAGCACCGAGGATATAACAAGGTGAGTTTAATAAAACTTAATTTAAACTATCTAAGTAATCGACGACTCTGTGTAATTCTTTTGGTACTAGTTCTTAAAATTATTATAATTCTTTATTACAATATGTTAATCATTCGCACCTGCACCTGTATTATGAAAAAGAAACTGGTGTCCAAAAGATATAAAAGTGTTATTTCGCTAAATATTTAGTTGCTGTAGGGCAGGCTGTTGTTAAAGGCTGTTTTTGTGAAAAGAATTTAAACCAAACAAATCGGTTACATACGATTTCGCTTAAGAATTTTGTTTTTATAGAAAGTTGTTTATTTTTGTTTTCGTTAGTTTGTATAAGAAAACATTTGCGTTCATTTAGAGAGTTTTTTTGGATGTAGTTCAACTTTGTTTATTAGTTAAACATTCCCAATCAGAAAAATGCAAACGGAAAAGCACTTTAACAGTTGCCGTGATTTGAATCCAGACCGTCAGATTGGCAGACGATTGCTCTACCCGCTAAGCTAACGAGACATATGAATGCTTCACTTACCAAATCGATTAACTCCATAAAACAGAAAGTTGAGAAAACTGAGAAAATAGTATATTTTGTTTTTTAAAATTCCTGTTAAATTATAAATTCAAATAAATGATGTAGACTGTATTACTGCAGATGTATCTTTTATCTAACGACATATTGAAAGTATAAGATATTCCATCGTTGTTATTACACTTTACAACACAAAAAAAATAACAAAGTTCTGACAACTGATTCTTGCATAGGGGACCAACAATTTAGTTATAGGATGTGTTCAGTGAACTTACGTAAAACACTATGGGGAACATTTTTGTGGAACATTTCAACCCCCTAACTCTCCAATTAAAGGAACCCTTGGCCCCTCTTTAAAAAGTGCAAAAAGGACCCGTATTTTGAAGCGTTAGAGGGTTAAAATGTTCCACGAAAATGTAAACATAAGTTCGCTGAACACTTACTGTTATCTCATATTACGTCATTGCATTAAAAAGCGAAGTATATTTATATATTAAGCTGCCTACACACTAGGGAACATGGTTGAGGGAACAAAAAATATCAAAAAATTTTGTAAACACGAAATGTACGCTCTCAACACTCACACACACACAAACGCACTCACACATTCACAAAAAATGCTCTCTTTTTTTAAGTATGTTCCCTAGTGTGTAGGCAGCTTTAGAAACAGTCAATTGCGTTGTATAAAGTGATTTAACTAAATTTTTATTATGATTTACATTATAGTATGGACTTAATCAGATTGGCTTCTGAAATAACCCAATAAACCACACGATATCACCGAGGTGATATTTATTATCATATATAATAGTCACTCGTGATACGAAAACGATAGATTTTTTGTTCTACAATGTACCTTTCGTAATGATATCGTATTTCCAAGGAATTATGATACCGTTTTCGCTATCGAAATTCCCTGGAATAACGATAGTAAAATCGCCAAAATGTGGTCCAGCATAGAAACACTATCGTTATTCCAGGCGATTTCGATATCGAAAATGATGTCATATATGATAGCAAAACCGGAATTCTTTTAAAATGAGCTGCAATGAAGCCGTAATGAAAAATTGATAATGAAATCGTCATATTCAGAAGAAAAGTCGAACTCACCTAGATTTTGCAACTATAATTGTCCAATAAAAAGGTGTATAAATAGCCAAACTAAGTAAAAATTGCAAGTTTTTATAAATTTTATTTGTTTCTGAAAACTGTTTGAATTTTTGTAAATAATGAAAATTTTAAAGTATACTTTATCATTAAACCCTATCGAAAACGATATTATAATCTTATTGGAATATGATATCATTTTCGGATATTTAAGGTGATATCATATCGTTCTTTGGTTTATTGGGAAGTTATTTATTATTCAATGGCCAAACAAATTTTTCATTTAGTAGTGTTAATACTTATTATCTGAGAAATTTGTTTTGAATATTATGCAGTTGGGAGTTAATAGAGTGCTTTGACATTTAAATTTAAAAAATTCAAAAAGTGGCGTTAATCAAGTTGGCAAGTGAAGCATTCAAATAATACTTGGTGGCTAAACACATGAATGAGTGATAACAGCTGGACAACTACTGGCTGTGCTAAAACAATTTTTTGGGACTATAATGCAAGCGTTGGGAGAGAAAAAAAGTTGTTCTTAAAGGAGATTTTATACAAGCAAAAAAATTGATTTTATAAAACAAACAAATTTTTAAATTAAAAGAAATCAAAAAAAAATTTTTGGTTGCAACTGGATTTGACTAAAAACCATTTTTAACGAAACGTCAGAATTTTTATAAAATTGCTCTACCAGTGAATTGTTATTTGTACCGCTGGCAATTTCTGACTGGGTAGCACTGGATAACCACTGGTTGCAAACCTTGGCATATCACTCTAATCCCATTCTTTGCCAGTGGTTTTTTTTTATAAACCCATGTGAAAATCGAAATATATATGAGCATACATGATCATACATTGGCTCGTATGTGATCATGCATGGGCATACATAGTCATATACCTACATGCATAGTTCAATGTATGACCATACATGATCTCATATATTTCCATATACCTTTGGATCCGAAATTTGAGGGTATATGGAGGTATATGGCCATATATGATCATATATGAGCATACATGAATCATATGTGAGCATATATGGTCATATATGAACATGTACGGTCATATACCCTCAAATTTCGGATCCAAAGATATATGGAAATATATGAGATCATGTATGGTCATACATTGAACTATGCATGTAGGTATATGACAATGTATGTCCATGCATGATCATATACAAGTCAATGTATGATCATGTGTGTTCATATATATTTCGATTTTCACATGGGAACCACCGAAATTTTTGTAAAACAAATACTGGCAAAACGCTTTTTGCAAACGCTGGCAAAGCGTCTCAAATTAGTGTTCTCCCAGTAATTTAATTTTAACACGGTGGTTACCCAGTGGTATGCCAGTGCTTGATTTTTTGTACCACTTGCGATTTCTGACTGGGTTGTTTGAACTTAATATGTTGTTTTCAAATGTTTAATTTACTTTTAATTGAGGCTTAAATTATAATATAATATTTGAAATATATAGAACTAATGGCCAGAATTCTATTAATTTCTTTTGTGTCATGCAGTGTAATCTGCACATGCTTGAATTCAAATTGTTTTCGAATACGACCCTGCTCTTTTAACTGTGTTTAGATAATCGCTGACGATTTTGTGTAAAAGTTTTAGTTTACAAAAATAAAATTCATGTTCTACCACTAATATTTAAGATATTTTGTTTTATTTAAATAAGATAACAAAGATAAAAAATTAGATACATATGTTAGCACAGTCAATCATAACAGTGGGTTCCCAGCAAAATTAATCATAAAGTCGTATGAATTACACCAGCTTATAGCGCCATTTATAAAAGTTTTACTTTAAATAAAAATTTACTATTATATTCCATTTGCAATACAAATGCGAATTATTATATACATTTTGGTGAAAAAAAATTAATAATTTTCTGCATTAATTAGGCAGTCGTTTAGTGAACCTTTGATTTAAATAATAGTAAAACGTCACACAGCAATAATACTACGTCTAGACTCCAACGAACTGAGAGTAGTCACTTATTTTGTTGTTTGAAAACAATACAAAATATGGCAATGTTTTGGCCAAATTTCAAAGAAATTCCTTTTATGTATTGAATCACGACACCTGAGACGCATAAATATTTATTCCATAAACATTTTAAATGCACATTTTTTGCACGAGCAAATAGAAATAAAAAAAAATGAGTTGTCTACAATTGCAATTACTTAATTTAGATGAACGTATAGCAAATTTACGTAGACCTCTGTTATGGACTGTAGTTGATGAAAAGCACCAACATTATGAACAACAACAAAATGAGACACGTTTAGCAAATAATAATGGTAGTAGTAGACTACTGGTGGTGAATAATTTACCTGAACGTCGTTACATTGAATATACTAATAAGTGATGTGTTTTTAATTATTTTTCCTTAATAATTGTGTTTCAATAGTATTTTATAATTAATAATGTGTTAACTTTTTAAAACTTTTAGAGAATCACGAACAATAACTATACAAAAAGGACCACAAGGTTTAGGTTTTAATATTGTAGGCGGTGAAGATGGTCAAGGTATTTATGTGTCCTTTATATTGGCTGGTGGACCAGCAGATTTGGGTGGAGAATTAAAACGTGGAGATCAATTGTTAAGTTGTAATGACATGGACTTAAGAAATGCTACACATGAAGAAGCGGCACAGGCATTAAAGGTAAGAATTTTTATTTAAAAAATCAGTTAATTTCATTCTTTTAATATACAGGCATGTTACAGATTTTAATTTCACTTTCAAACGCAAATTACTTCTCCAGAAGTAAATGGAATTTTTGCATATTTCCCGGGTAAAAATTTTAATATGGTGTCTTATATAATTGTATCTCATTTGATAAGTTCCCATATACAACCCCATACAAATTGATCCGAAAAATGTGTCATCTACATGTGTCTAATTATGTATATCGAATTAGATATAATTTGATACAATATCATCCGAGATTTGTCCATATCCAGGACATCAAATTATATATAATTCGACATAAATATATCTGAGTTTATATAATTGAATCAGATATATTTATATTATGACCAGACGTTATACTTAACAGTTATTAAGTTGGCAATTGAAATTTCTGTAGTTTAAAAAATTTTAAAGGCCCCAATTTTATAAAATACATAACAAAATTTTCTTACAAAATTGGTTGTGTTTTATAAAAATGCATTTGAAAAGCATTCATATTAATGACAAGTTTGTCCTAGAATAATATCCTTAATGATTTATAAGTAATAGGTACTGTGAAGAAAAATGCATTATTTGTAAAATAAAAATATATGATACGCTCATTGAAATAAATCTGTAAAAATAGCAGAAAAAGCAACTAAAAATTACTTAAAAATAACCTTGCAGAAAAACTGCTGAAATTAGTAGATTTTTTGCTAAATACTAGTAAAATAAGAATAGCAAAAATAAAAATGACAAATTGTACTATAAAATCTGCAGAAAATGTTTCTAAATATTAGTAGACTAAAAATAGCAAAAACAAACTGTTGTATCTACAAAATTTTTGTTAATTTTAAGCTAAATTTAGTTGAATGCAAATAGAAGGTAAAATCATCATAAATGCTAAAAGCAGCATGTTATTTGCTAAAAAAAATAGTAAACTGCTGTTTTCAAAAAGCTCGATTTTTATTTGCATTAAAAAAAAAAACCGAAAAAAACTGTAAATAAAATTCTATATATTTATATAGCAAAAATAATCTGGTAATTTCAGCAGTTTTTTCTGCAGGTTAATTTTTAGCTAATTTTTAGTAGTTTTACTGTCTTTTTTTTCTATTAGTATAACTTTAACGAATAAACAAATGTGATTTTTTCACAAACTATCTTTATTTTCAAAAAGTATGATATCATACGATAGCAAAGATATTAATAAATATGTAATAGTTAACGATACTGTATCGTTTTATGATTTATTGGGTTGTTTAGAATTTAAAGTAATAAAAAGCTATCCCTGCAAACATTAAAATACGAAAAGGTTTCGCAATCGTATCACCTGGAAGAAAAACTTTATTGCGGCAATAATCATATTCTTATTGCGGAAGATCCCCCTTTCGGGAGTAAATGTCCTCTCTATAGCGATACCCCCAAGCAATACGAAAGTGATACTTCTGAATGATAAATCGGCGATATCGCTAATTTATCATCTAGAAGATAAAAAGGTGATATCGCTAAATTAACTCCTCCGAACAAACTAAACGATTTATATTTTTCATTATTAAATTTAACTCTGAAAAAGAATATCTGCATACATAATCCATTGACAAAAACATTAATTATCTTGTTGCCATCATACCCGGTTTTTTCCACGCACTAATCCTCATTTTTCAACGAATTTGTTTCCCATATTTCTTATAATTGGTTTTTGTACAAATTTTGTATTATTTCTTCCAACATTTTGAAAATTTTGAAACGAATTGTGTTTATCTTCCAGATGATAAAAAAGTAATATTGCCGCAATATTATCATAAAAAAATTATGAGAAAAAACACAATTTTGGAATTGGTTTTTCCAAATATCTCCAAAATATCTTCCAAATGATAAAAGGAATACAATTTCAAAATACTATTTGATTATTTTCATTCATACGAAAAATAGAAGATATCGCTTTATTAGCTTTTTGGAAGATATCTTCCAAATGTTTGCAGGGATTAGGAATGGTTAGCATTATATGAGTATATTGATAGAAAGAAGTATAAATGTAAAACATCATGAACATATTTAAGAACTCGCTTATCCTTACAGCATTAATTGCAAAAACACAGAAAAAAACTTTACGATTTATTAATTTCGGATTACTCGTAAAATTTAGTTTTTTTGCATGGAAAAAATAGTTGAAGTGAAAAATGCTTAATGTTGCAGATGAAATAGTTCTTTTATCGAACGAAAATTAATACAATTTTTAAATAAATTGATTTGAGGGGTCTCATATATTTTAGTGTATAAGGTGTAGAAATATGTCGACCAGGAATGTGCGTATTTTCTTAAATCAATTTAAGTGCTTTTGTACACATATTTATAAACTTTTTAGTATATATTATAACCATTATTATTTTCTTTTATTTAAGAAATCTGGTGGTGTTGTTACCTTAGTTGCCCAGTATAGACCTGAAGAATATAATCGTTTTGAGGCTCGCATACAAGAGTTAAAACAACAAGCTGCCTTAACAGCTGGCAGTACTGGGACTCTATTGCGTACCACACAAAAACGTTCGTTGTATGTACGTGCATTATTCGATTATGATCCAAATCGTGATGATGGCTTACCTTCACGAGGGCTACCGTTTCGACATGGTGATATTTTACATGTCACAAATGCCTCCGATGATGAATGGTGGCAGGCTCGACGTGTTTTGGGTGACAATGAAGATGAACAAATTGGTATTGTACCATCGAAACGTCGATGGGAGAGAAAAATGCGTGCTCGAGATCGTAGTGTTAAATTTCAAGGTCAATCAATTAGTGCAAATAATAATATGGATAAGGTAAGCGTTTTTTATATTAGATTAATATTAATCTAAGAATTAAAAAATCTGAAGGCGCACTTAGGACTTTAAGAAAACAAACATTTCCAGACTAACATTTGTATGTGGCCGGATATTATTCCAATTTCTGGTTTTGGTATTATTGAATATTGTACTTGTATATAAGAAAAACTTTAGTTAGCGAAGCTTTAGTTGGACATACTGCAGACGATGTAATCCTTAACCACGGCCGAAGGACGGCTACACAAAATCTCTTTTATCTGCAAAGCCGGTGCTTGAGGCGTTGTGGTGTAATGGTTATCGCAATGGATCATCAACATCAATTTAGAAAAATAAAATGTTAAACCTATATGACACTTGCTAGTTTCTAGATTCTAGTTTTTTGCACCATCAATGCAAATCATATGAAGGGTACTGCATTATCAACATCAATTTGACAGTTTGATAGTTTTTCGATATAGTTGTGTTATTAACACTGAAACTAGCAAGTGTCATATAGGCTTAAGAGTTTGCTACTCCTCATACATATCGCAGCGGCCTCTTTCGGGTTTCCCATAGCACTTAACCCAACCTATGAACTAAAAAGCTTTAACAAAGTTCACCAACTCTTCATCAGATGGCGCGCAACAACTGTTCTAAGATTCTACATCTCGCGCAATTACAGTGTTGCCATATTTAAAGCCTTTCTTTCATCACTTCTCTATTCCCTTTGCAAAGAAGCACGTTAATTAATGCGAAGAATGTGTGTAGCTTCTCTTAAAAAAAAAAACGAAAGTGGAAAATTTTCAAGTCTATCCGAAGGCCGGCCACTGACGAAAGCTTTGTTTAGCAAAGAAGTCGGTAAACATAATACAGAATTTAAAAATATTATAGCGATTATGACCCTGAGGCCTTTATGAACATTTTATTTAGGGGATTATGACCGAAACTGTTTCGGACATAACCCCCACACTGTAAGTCGGGACTAGAGCGGAAATTAGGATAATGTCCGTTGGGATTATGTGAAGTCATGTATTTTAAAAGTAGAAGCCGAATCTTTTATAGCCCACATTATTTTACTTGCATGTCTAATCGATTCCGTGCATTTTTTTTTTGAGGATTTTTGCTACTTTGTATTTTTTAAATATTAGAAATATAGGTGAAAAAAGATCTTCAGGAAAAATCGTCTAAAACCCAAACTGTCAGGTATATCGAAAAAAGCCGAAATACCCTCTTGCTTAAATTAGATTACGTTCTTATAAATAACATAAACAATTGAGCATGGTCGTGCACATATATGTATGTATACTAGGGTAGTTTTATCTCATAGGGTAAAAAAAAAATGAAAGAAATTTTTTGGGGGCACCCCCTAAAATGTTTCATTTTGTTAGATTTTAAGATTGCCAAAGTTTGAGCACAATTGGAAGATGTTAACCCGTGCCACTATAGATATGGGTCGCCGAAGTCGCCAAACTGCCAAAAAATCGAGATTTTCAAAAGTTTGATGCCCCAGTGGCACGGGTTAACATCTTCCAATTGTGCTCAAACTTTGGCAATCTTAAAATCTAACAAAATGAAACATTTTAGGGGGGTGCCCCCAAAAAAAATCCGACATCGATTTTTTAAAACAACCCTGATGTATACACTAAATAGCCCTTACAAATACAATTCCCAATTTGCCTTAGTTTCTTTGAAAGAAACTTAAATTTCTTCAAAAAAGTACCCACTAAAAAATACTTGTTCACTAATTTGATCTCCTTTATAACATATCTAGATTTTAGTGAAATCGGTGGGTGAATTCTGAGTTACCTTCGTTGTTAGACTTGCACTATCATATATGAAAATATATTATAGTGCATAGTGTTATTATTAAACTATATTCGGGGTGTTCTGGAAAACGAATCCATTTTATATAAATTACATGTTGTAGTTGTCAAAAATCTCATGATTTTATGTAGATTCGTTTTCTAGAAAACCCGCGATTATTTTAATACTGCATTGTTGTACTACTGCATTATCGCATATTATCGAAAATATTACGTTATCATAATACTGCGTTATCATAATGCAGCGTTGTCATAATACTGCAGCGTTGTAATAATACTGCATTATCGCAATACTGCATTATCCTAATACCGTGTTACCAGAATGGATTATCATAATATCACCGGCGGTGTTCTAAAAAACGAATCCACATAAAATCATGTGATTTTTAACAACAACAACGCATAATTTTGTATGAAAATTAACTATTTTATGTGGATTCGTTTTTCAGAACACCTCCCAACATCATCAAAATATTACATTATCATAACATTCTCAGAATACTACATTATCATAACATTATCACAGTACTACATTATCAAACATTATCATAGTACTACATTATCATAATACTACATTATCATAATACTACATTATCATAATACTACATTATCATATTACTGCATTACAAAAACTATATTATCGTATGTGAAATTAAGAAACTCGCTAAAAATTATCACCGTAGATACTATCGACCCTTTTTAAGTAGGCTGGTGGCCTTTGCGTCAAATTTTTGAACTAAGCCCGTATGACATTAGCTTTATTTTTAGTGTCCGACCGAACTCACTTTTTTAAGGCCGAAGCCGAATTTCGGCCAAAATTTCTAAATTCGGCCGAAACCGAAGCTGAAGCCGAATACTTTTGTGTTTGTATAAAAATACAATTTCATGCAACTTTTTCAAATTAAAAAATGCGAAAACCAATTTCTAAATATTTCTAATTTGCTAAAACAAAAAAAGTTGTATTTTTCGCTCTTTAAGTAAAAATTATTATTCAAAATCTCATAACTACTTATTTCTCATTTTTTTCCTAAGCGAGCGGGTAAGCGTGACTACTTATAAAAACGACCACGCCAAACAAAAATTATGAGTTTAGACGCCAAAAAATAAGTTGTGCGCAGCTATGAATTTCTATTATATAACCACTTATTTAATAATGAAAGATTTTGCTGGGTCCAGCAAAATATTGGTAATGACGCCTCATTACTATCTGCATTACCAAAAATGATATATCATTACCTTTTGCATTATTTTATAATATAAAATAATGACTTCCTAATAAGGCCCTACTGTAGTAATTGTTTTTAAATATAAAATAATGACTTACTCGTAATAGTTTAAATAAGTACTGTTTACAAAGTTAAATTTTATACATTTTTATTTATTATATGTAAATATGTTTTATCTTTAAATTTTTATGACGACTCCTAACTAGAAAAACTTAAATTTTTCTGAATGTATTTCCTTAAGCCAATAGTATTTGTGTAACTCCTTATTTTTAAGAATCAAGTAAGCAATCGGGTAACCACTTATAATTCAACGTAACCGAACGGGTAAGCGTGACTACTTATAAAAACGACCACTCTAGACGCCAAAAAATAAGTTGTGCGGAGCTATGAATTTCTATTATATAACCCCTTATTCTATAAATAGTAGGTAGAGAAAATTAATATCTCTGTTTTCTGAGTTTTATTTCAAAACACGTTAAGAATTGTCAACGTTTTTTTCCAATAGAAACATCTTAATTACACTTTTGCTAATTAAAAACTTTTCTAAAAAAAAGTTTATATTGTTTCTAATAAAAATTTTATTAACTTTCAGCAATCAACACTCGATAGAAAAAAGAAAAATTTTACCTTTTCACGTAAATTTCCATTTATGAAGAGTCGCGATGAACGCAACGAAGATGGAAGTGACCAAGAGCGTAAGTAGCTTAAAGATTTTAATCAAAATATGAAATTAAACATTTTTACAAAAGGTATTTAAACATTAAATGGAAAGCAGTTAATGCAACACACAATTTTTCTTAAACAAAACTTTTTTTCTAAACAAAAGCGAAACAAAACCCTTGAAATATTAAAAACAGAAACATGCACTGAGGAGTTTTTTTTTTTAATTTGCACTCTTTTAGCCCCAACAACAATTAATAAGATTTTCTCGTTCTTTTCGCGTCCTTTTATTAATATTGTCAATTCATTGTATTATATTTTTTGTTTTATTTAATTAATTTATATTTCCTTTCTTTTCTTTTTTATTTGGTTTTCATATATTTTTATGGCTAAATGGTTATTATTTTATTCAAATTCAATATCAACGAATTTTATTTTCAAATAATATTACCAAATACTACTACTATTGTTTGTTGTCCACAATTGTCCTCCTGTAATATCATGTCATTTTACCTACTCCTATTACTACAAACATATGATGTCACTCCTAATCAATCAACCATACACTCGCAAAATACATCATGTGTCCTGTGTTATTTTTTGTTTCCGTATACTTTTGTCATCATATCAACACTATATTATTTATTGTATACCGTATAACAATGACTGTGGGTTTGAAATACAATTTCGGAACAAATTTTATGTATTGAAATCATGTAACATATAAAGCTAATGGATTGGCCGCCAGTAATAGTGAGCTAGATGTTAATAATTTAAACAACAATGATTCCAATGAACCACAGCGTAAGTTTGTTTAAAATTTATTTTCCATCCATATTTTCTATATTGTGTAAATACATATGTATATTTTGTCTAGTTAAAGATAATAATTTTAACAATTTAAAATATTAAGGTGTTAGGGTTAATTTATTTATAATGACTTTGGATAATATTAAATACTTTAAAAAGTAATTTTAGGTGGTTTGTAATTTTAAAATTAAATTGTTAAATTTTAGTATTTTTTTTAGAAAAGGTAAACATATGAGATAACGTCTGAACAATGAATGGCTGGTATCGTCTCTACAAAACACTATTCTTTAAAAAAAGGTTTAATTGTCAAGATGTATGATATGATTTTTTTATTTAAATTTAAATATAGAAATTTACCGTAAAGTGTGATTACACTTTAATAGAAGCGATTAAAAATTTATTATTGTTGTATATGTATACTGGGGTATGGGATATTCCTCGTTGGGCCCGATTTGTTTAGCGATTTTATTTTCAATATTTTAAAGAAACGCCGCTACTAGGGAATGCATTACGAGATTTCCCGTCCCGGGATTCCCGGAAAATTAAGCATTTTTCAGTTCCCGCATTCCCGGAAATTTGGACCGGGAATCCCGGGATTTCAAAAAATGCGGTTTAAATAGTAAAGTTAATTATTTTTAATTTTCTTATGCAAAACTTTCCAACCTTTTGAAAATAGTAAACATTTTACATTAGCCTTGTTCGTTTACTTACTACAATTTATTACATTTACCACAACTGGAAAAATTCAAAGAGTACCTAACCAAAACATTGATTGAGTAAAAGTAGTAAGATTTTCGAGTTAACGACCACACTGATTAATTTGTGTACTTGATCGAACTCTTTAAGTTCCGTTCAGTGCCTCTTAAAACCACTTAAATAGTGCTTGTATAAAAATTTTGAATCCACTTATTCTGTACAGAATTAAAGATAAATTTGTCCAGTGATTTTTAAAAATTTTCAAGTAAGTTAAAATTTGTTCCCGTAATTTTTAAAAATTTTACCAATTTTCTAAAATTATTTTCTATATTAATATTTTTATTTATTTATTTTGTGACGGACAAGCTTTTTAGTCTAAAAGTTAGTTTAAGTTTATTAAATTTTTAAAAATATATAATTGAATTTATATACGGCGCTGTTCTAAGTTCCGAATCCACATAAAAAAATTCTACAGTGAAACATTCCGAATTTGTTTGCTGTTCTGTTATCCACAACCGAATTATTTTTTCCGTTTTATTTCGTGTAGAAAAAGCTTGGTGAAAGTAAAACGAATATATACATTTTTTGCAACAATTAATATGTAAAAATTTCTCAAAAAATTTGTTTAAAAATTTTAAAATTTGTTCGAAACCGCATATTTTCGAAATTTTTAATTCCGTGTGATTTTACAAATCCACTCTAATTAAAAAGTTTCGGAACTCAGAGCAGGGGTGATAGTTTCTAACAGGGACGTAACATTTATAACTTTTATTCAAAAAACTGATTGTTTTACAATTATTTCTTGTTTGAGTATTTTTAATTTTCTGTTTATTTGCTCTGTTTGATTTTTATTTTTAATTCAAACAAAAACTATCCAAGCACGATTTTTATTTTTTCAAAAATAATAAAAGTTATTTTGTGATTTTATTTCTTTATCAAAAAATAACAATTAAAAATATAAATCAAAAGCCATAGAACCATTGACTTCAACAATTATAATATCCTGATGATGTCAACTAGTGTTAATAAAATATTGAACAGTGATTTAAAGTGAGTAAATATGTGCATTCCAGCAACTTCCGGCATTCAATTTAGGTCAATTTTTAATTTTTATTTTATTATCAAATAAAAAAGTTACTGCTTAATTTTTTCAAAAAAATCATTCTGTAACTTTTATAAAAAGTTTTAAAATAAAAATCAAAAAACAACAGAAATTTATAGAGTAAAATATAAAAATTGAAAAAATTAAAATCTTCGCAAAAGTTTGTGATTTTTTTGTGTAATATGATTTATAAAATATAGTGCATTATTGAAATATTATAATTAAATAAATTTGGATGGTGACTTTTTTAGAAATGTAACAGTTATTTTTGGGTCTCTGGTTTCTAATATAAAATTAATTCTTTCTCACTACGAAAATTTCAAGAAAAACCATGAAGATTTGAGATCTTAAAGATATTTTATTTATAAAAATTTTTAAATTATAAAATATTTTCTAATTTATTTCCCTTGCGGGATCTCGGGATCCCGGGAATTCAAGATAAATTTTTCGCTTTCCCGGGAAATCAAAAAGTGCGGGATTTTCCATTTCCTAGCCGCTACTTATTAGGACAAGAAATTGTAGGTCTCTCGTTTGGCGCCATTTTAGTTGCCATACTAGTTGCAGTTGTATCAGGCGGTTTCGAAAAATGCTAGCCTTTGCAGACATGTGTAATTCATTATCTAACATTTTTCGATTCAAAAGGAGAAGAGAGTTATTTAACAGAGTTTGAGAGAGTTGGGAAGTCTTAATTATATAGTCTCTGGTTGTATATTCTCTAATCTAAGTTCAGACATATGTATATATTTATTTATGCATACCTACAACTGGAATAAAATATGCGAGGAAACTTGAAAAGCAACAAGAAAATGGTTTTCGTTGTTGTTGCTTTGTGTGTAATTTTCAAATTTCACTGCACATTTTATTGCATTTGTGGAAATTAGGTTGGAACAATAAATTGTTAAATAGAACTAGGCGTAATTGTGATGTGTTCATTTACCAACACTGGCGTCGGTTGCTTAATGATTTTATTTATTATATAAATGACCCCGTACATTAGTCATATTATGTCCAATATAGTGGCACCGTAGTTTTATCGTGGTGAAACATACCACACAATGAATAACAAAAATATCCAAACAAAATTAATGAAGGTTTTTATTTCAGCATAACAAAAAAATGTACACAAACTAGGGTTTATGTCCCGGGAATTCCCGGGAATCCCGCCCTTTTTTCAATCCCGCAATCCCCGGAATTTTGTGCGGGATTTCCCGGGATTTTTTTTATTCTTTTACAGACGTTTTAGCTTTTATATATTGCAATTTTGGGAGCTAAATAATTTTAAATTTAAAGCATTGATTTGAAATTAATTTAAATAAGAAATATTTTAAAGTAAAAAATGCGATTTAAAATTTAATAAACTGAATTAGTATAAAAAATATTATTTAGGACAAATTGTTCTTGGATGTCAGTTGAATTTGGTTAAGTTAAACCGAAAACAAATTTTATCAGCCATTACCAAGTTTACCAACAGAAATATTTCAACTTCAGAAAATTTTGTTTTCTTTAAAATGGCGCTCTTTGTTTAAATAATGCAATATATTTAACACTTCAACATCCGTATCTCATCCAAATACCACTAAAAAAAACTAGGTATTAAAAAATTAGTGATATTTTCGTAATTTCAATTGAGTATTTGAGGTTTTTTCACTTCAAATAATTTCATTTAAATTTTAACTGCTAGGCCTTTATTTCAATTGTATTTTTTAAATATTATGCAGATGCTTTGTTAATTTATTTTGGATTTCTTTGTATGTTAAGTTAAAATGCAACTATGCAAATTAAACAATTTGTTTTTAAATAGTTGTGGCATACAAAATTTTTATTCAAAAGATACCAATTAAAGTTGAAAACTATTTAATGAATGTTTTTGTTCATTGAACTGAAATAAATAAGCAAATTGGAGCAACTCAATTAGAATAACATCAAAGAAATTTTAACAATCCTATTTTTATCTTCTGTTAGTACTGTTTTTGTCTATGGTTTTTGCTTTGAACTTTAATTCTTAAAGTATCGCAGCTGCTTCCTATGGAATTCAACTCTGATCGACAACTTATGAAGCACAGATTTATGAACGACAATGAACCGTTAATTTTAAATGCATATTTTAATTACTTTTTAACCTACAACATAAATCTATGTTGATAGTTTACAATTAGGAATCGGTATTAAATTTTAAAAATATATTTTTCACTACTCAGTAAATTTTTCCTATTAATTAACGTGTTGCTTCCGTTGGAAAGGGCATAGAGAAGAAGTGAAAGGTAGTGAAAGATGAAGGGCTTCAAATATGGCAATGCTGTAATTGCGCGAGATGTTGAATATTTAAACAGTTGTTGCGCGCCATCTGATGGTGAGTTGGCGAACTTTGTTGAAGCTTTTTAGTTCATAGCCCTGTTATATTATTTTACTTCGGTGGGGTTAAGTGCTATGGGAACATACATATTACTATTTTTCATAAATTGGTGTTGCCTTGGTTGGGGCTCGAACCCGCAACCTCACGTGTAACAGTCCAACGCTCTAACCATTACACCTCAGCGCCCACATATTAAGTAGATTTTGTCATTTGTACAACCAAAGATGAAATTTTTCGGACAGTGTTTTAATAGAAATCGAGTTTTTCAAGTACAGCATATGTCGAATTAATTTATTTTCTATTGAGCGGGATTTCCCGGGATCCCGGGAAATTCAGAAAAAAATTCCCCTTTCCCAGGAAATGAAAAAGTTCCGAAAAAAACCCTAACACAAACATATATACCTGAAAATGACAATAGCACAGTGTTGCCAATAAATTGTACAATAAAAATTAATACATTTAGGTAGTTCACAAGGGGTGTGCTATCTGTTGTATCGTTGTATCGTCCTAACAAAAAACAGAGTTGTTAAAATTTTTATTTGACTTTAACAACGATTTTCTATTGGGTTTTCTATCTGTTAGCACACTCAAACATAGGACACTAAACATACGTAAAAATGCTGTATCGTGCTATTCTCCAATGTCGTATTTTTTCAATTTAAATTCTAACAACTCTGTTTTTTGTTAGGACGATACAACGATACAAAAAATAGCACACCCCTTGTGAACAACCTTATTATTAATTCACTCTATATTATTGTGCATCCTTCAATTTCATACTCGCAATATGTTTGCATAACTTGGAAAGTTATGACTACCCAGTCAGAAAAATACAAACGGGAAAGCGATGGCAAAACACTTTAACAGGTGGTACAAGTACTGGCAAAAATTGCCTACTCATTCCCAAAATGATAACATCATTAGACAAAAGGACCGGCTCTTCAAAAAGCGCTGGAAAAGCACTGGAAAAACAAAATTTTTGAACGTTGGCAAAACCAGTAAATAAGGGTTTTTCAATAAGAGCGCTACAAAGGCCTTTGATCGTGTATGGCACGGGGCGCTTATTTCGAAGCTTATTGCGTTTGGTGTAGGTAATGACTTCGCTCGTTTTATTTCGAGCTTTCTCATAGATCGCACTATTCGTGTTGTTATAGATGGGGTCTCATCCGACGAGTTTCAGCTGAATTCAGGCGTACCGCAGGGTTCTGTTCTTTCTCCTTCCCTATTTCTTATCTTTCTCAATGATCTTCTTGGTCGAACTTTCAACCCTATCTACTCTTTCGCAGATGACAGCAACATTTGTCATTCATTTTCCTTCGATCGTAGGCCAAGCCCTGAGGAGATTGGGGGCAAAAGGCAGATTATGAATGACACACTGAATCGTGACCTTTCTACAATCTCTGAGTGGGGTCGTGCGAATAAGGTCGACTTTAATGCACGCAAGACCCAATGTTGTATGTTGACCCATAGGGCTGTGAGGTCAACACTGTCATCTGTACATATGGGTGATATTGATATTGAGGAATCGGATACTCTTGATATTCTGGGCATGAAAATTCAGTGTGATGTCCGTTGGAATAAACATGTTTTTCAAGTGTCGAAGGAAGCATTCAAGTGTCTAGGTTTTTTACGTCGGTGCAAGAAGTACTTCACTCCATCCGATTTACTCACTATTTATACCACCTATATCCGACCGAAGATGGAATACAACTCCCATATATGGGCAGGAGCTTCGAAGTCTATTTTGGAGCTTCTGGACCGTGTGCAAAGGAGGGCGTCGGCGCTTATCAATGACAATAGGAATGTGGGTTGTGTGACCCTGTTCTATCGATATTATCAAGGGAGGTGCTCAGCTGAGATAAGTGAACTTGTCCCCAAAGCCCAAGTTTTTATTCGTAATACTCGCTTATCAGGTAGAGCGCATCCGTTTGTAGTCGATTGTCCAGTGGATCGCACGACGCATTATAGAGAGAATTCGTTTATCAGTCGCACTAGCCGTATGTGGAATAAACTCCCCGCAGAGGTCTTCCCTGTTACTTACAATGTTGAGAAATTTTAATCAAATATTCACAAACACTACTCCCTCTTTCCTCCTCCTCATAACCTATTTTCCTAATACCAACACAACGCACTGCGTTAATAGGGGGGCATCCCCTGAGTGTTGGTCCATCAAAAAAAAAAAAAAAAGTAAAAAAGTTTAAATAAAACAAAAACGGTTTTGGATATCAATGAAATTCTTTATTCCTGTGAAAGTACGTTCGATGCCATTATGTATGGAAATCGATCTCTTTTGCATGGCCACCACGGGCACGCTTGCAGAAGTCCAGACGCTGAACCCAATTTTCGACGGTTTTCAAGCATAAATCGGCCGATACTGCTGCAATTTCACGTTCGATATTCGTACGAAGTTGATCAATAGTCGCTGGCTTGTTGGCATAGACCATAGATTTGACGTAGCCCCACGCTCAATTGTTGATCTGCTAGGACGATTATGAAGACCATAAATTGGACGTAGTGCTCTTAACGTTGAGGCCACTGACTCCGAATTTCGGTAGTAAATTTTAATAATTTCGACTCGTTGGCTCGTATATCTTTCCATCATGAAATGGCAAACCTTACTGAAGAGAAATGTCAAAAGAGCGGCAAGAAATATGGCGTCGTTTGCTGTCCCTGTCTTTCTACTTTTGTAGCATCCCTGTTGAACAACCCTTTAGGTGGTCTGCAAATATATTTTCCAAAATAAAATTTAAAACGAGTAAAAAGGTTAAAGTCGGGCATGCCGACTATAGAATACCCTACACCAGTCTGGGTAAAAGCCAACTAATGTCACCAAAATCAATAGGCTGCGTTATTGGGCCAATATAGGTCTGTGTACCAAATTTCATCAAAATATCTTAATATTTATGACCTGCAGCGTATAAACAGTATAATTTTGGTAGGACCCTTATATGGGCACTAGGTCTAAACATGGACCGATGTTCATCAAAATCAATAGGCTTCGTCCGTGGGCCAAAATAGGTCTGTGTACCAAATTTCGTCAAAATATCTTAATATTTACGACGTGCATCGTATAAACATTATAATTTTGGGGGGACCCTTATATGGGCACTAGGTCTAAACATAGACCGATGTTCACCAAAATCAATAGGCTTCGTCCTTCGGCTGCCATAAGTCGGTGTACCAAATTTCATCAAAATATCTTAATATTTGCGACCTGCAGCGTATAAACAATATAATTTTGGTAGGACCCTTATATGGGCACTAGGTCTAAACATGGACCGATGTTCACCAAAATCAATAGGCTTTGTCCTTGGGCCAACGTAGGTCTGTGTACCAAATTTTATCAAAATATCTTAATATTTGCGACCTGCAGCGTATAAACCATATAATTTTAGTAGGACCCTTATATGGGCACTAGGTCTAAACATGGACCGATGTTCACCAAAATCAATAGGCTGCGTTACTGGGCCAATGTAGGTCCGTATACCAAATTTTATCAAAATATCTTAATATTTACGACCTGCAGCGTATAAACAGTATAATTTTGGTAGGACCCTTATATGGGCACTAGGTCTAAACATGGACCGATGTTCACCAAAATCAATAGGCTGCGTTATTGGGCCAATATAGGTCTGTGTACCAAATTTCATCAAAATATCTTAATATTTACGACCTGCAGCGTATAAACAGTATAATTTTGGTAGGACCCTTATATGGGCACTAGGTCTAAACATGGACCGATGTTCACCAAAATCAATAGGCTGCGTTATTGGGCCAATATAGGTCTGTGTACCAAATTTCATCAAAATATCTTAATATTTACGACCTGCAGCGTATAAACAATATAATTTTGGTAGGACCCTTATATGGGCACTAGGTCTAAACATGGACCGATGTTAAAAAAAATCAAACTTGTTCGTCCTTGGGCCAACATAGGTCTATGTACCAAATTTCATCGAAATATCTTAATAGGTGCGACCTGTAGAGTGCGTACAAGATTGCATGGACAGACAGACAGACGGACGGACGGACGGACGGACGGACGGACGGACAGACGGACATCGTTAAATCGAAATAAAAAAAAATTCTGAACCGATCGGTATACTATAAGGTGGGTCTACGACCAATATTTTTTGGTGTTACAAACATCAGCACAAACTTATAATACCCTGACCACATAGTGGTGTAGGGTATAAAAAGTTCATATATATTTTTTTTGGTTCTGCCGTGATTTAAACCCAGGCCATCAGATTGACAGACGATCTCTCTACCCACTGAGCTAACGTGGCATATAATACTTGGTGGCTAAACACATAAATGAGTGATAACAGCTGGACAACTACTGGCTGCCAAATGCTAGCACTGGCAAACCGTTCTTTGGAACTAATATGCCAGCGTTGGGAGAGCAAAAAAGTTGGTCTTTTCCACAAACAAAAAAATTAAAGTTATAAAACAAAAAAAATTTAAAATTAAAAAAAATTTTTTTTGATTCCAACCGGATTTGAAATCAGAACCTGACTACAAACCTTTTTAACGAAGCGTCAGCATTTATATAATAACATTGCTCTACCAGTGAATTGACTTTTGTACCGCTGGCAATTTCTGACTAGATAGCACTGGATAACCACTGGTTGCAAACCTTGGCATAGCACTCTAAGCCCATCTTTGCCAGTGTTTTTTTATAAACCACCGAAATTTTTATAAAACAAATACTGGCAAAGAGCTTTTTGCAAACGCTGGCAAAGCGTCCTAAATGAGTGTTCTGCCAGTAATTTATTTTTATCATTTAAGAAACTAGTCACTATTTTATTGAAGCTTCATGGGTCTTTTTCGTCCTCAGACCGCTGACGGTTAAATATTTTTTAAACAAAAATAAAGACAATTGCAGTCAGATCAAATAGATATTTTTCTAAAAATCTAGTAAAATATAATGAATATAGCCACCATTTTTGACAAAATAATCAGTTTTCCTAAAATGTCTTTGAAAGAAGTCGCTCCACTCAGCTTACACGAATTATGATTCTTTCACTTTATTATACCCTATCCAACTCAGTGGTGCAGGAATAATGGATTGTGCTGATTTTTGTAACTACCAAAAATAATGGTAGTTTATAGTATGTCGATCGACTTAAAATCACTTGCTGAGTAGATACATAAGTTTTCAGTACCACAAGGACGAACCCTACTGATAAGGACTGATTGTAATCGTTCCATGTTTTGATCCAGTAGCCATGGACCTATATAATTTTATTCATAAATCAATTTGCCCACACTACCCTTTATTGCTTATTAAATATTTCACTATATTTTGCACTGAAAATTCTCAAATTTGACAATTTATTCAAAATAGCCACATTTTTGTCAAATGTGTCATTTCCGGACTCAATTCGGCACGGGTATCGCTTAAAAAGAAAATATATATGTCGTCAGCTTATTATTGGTTTGATGTACTGAAATATGTAAATATCCTCTTTCTGATTCCGCAACCCATTTCTCAATATCTCTTGCATATATGAGATCCAGTATCGACTTTCGTCTACTTGCGATTTAAATACAAAAATAAAAAGAAAGGAAATCTTTATCGTTTTTCTCTATAACGCCTTTTTGGGGTATGGATCAAACCAATAATAAGCTGACGATATATAAAATTTGAATTCGTGCATTTTGAATTAAATGGACCATAGCGAATTATGTCTCTGAGGATGATATAATTCGCTACGTTGCTAAGCATCTTGGCATTGATAAAGTGCATTTATTATGTCATAAACTGGTGAAAAATTTGCTCCTTTAAATGATTTTAAGTTTATAAATTTTAAACTGGGTATTTCTCCTGAATTTTTATCAAGAACTGTTTAATACGAAACTTTGGCCATCTAGTGTGAAAGTACGACCATTTAAATATATTCCAAAAAAGGTGGTAACTGAGTAAAATTTTCGGGCGCCAGCAGTTCTTAAAATTTTGTTGTTTTATTTTGAATATTTCTGGTAATAAGTTTTAGACTTTGGAATGTATTGTTATTATAATAATTTTTTTTTTAGATTTAAGTTGCTAGTCTGTAAGGATAATAATGTATCCATAGACTGAAATACATAAATAAATAAATAAATAAATAAATAAATAAATAAATAAATAAATAAATAAATAAATAAATAAATAAATAAATAAATAAATAAATAAATAAATAAATAAATAAATAAATAAATAAATAAATAAATAAATAAATAAATAAATAAATAAATAAATAAATAAATAAATAAATAAATAAATAAATAAATAAATAAATAAATAAATAAATAAATAAATAAATAAATAAATAAATAAATAAATAAATAAATAAATAAATAAATAAATAAATAAATAAATAAATAAATAAATAAATAAATAAATAAATAAATAAATAAATAAATAAATAAATAAATAAATAAACAAATAA